>OU744451.1:18935481-20199164 GCA_916610825.1 Haliclystus octoradiatus
CAAGAATCTTTCAATTTTACAAATTGCATGTATGATGTGATCATTTTACATTTGATGATGTGATATCTATCATTTGCTTCCATGCCACATTGTTTACAGATACATTGTGTTGATGGATTGTGAAATTTTTCATTGATACAGATGAGGTGATGGAAACCATGAACAGAAAGACGTGTAATAAAGTTTCTATTTGGTTGCTGACATGATTTCCACCCTTCTGATAAAAATGCAGGCGCCATTAGAAAGCCAGACTGTTCTAATTTGTTTGCCTTTTCTAGTATATGTGCAGCATGATCTTGAATGACTTTTTGTTGGAAGGGGAAGTTAGTTTTGACTTCATCAAAGAATGTTGATGTGCCAGCCATCATGAAGCACAGAGTATTTGATGAACGTGGCGAAATACCAAGAACACGCTTCAAAAAGTTTGCTTTTATCTTGTCTAGCTCCAATACGTTTGATAATGATAAATATGGTGAAATTAAATTTAGGCCATATGTGATAGAAGGTTTAATTTTCATGTCAAATATTTTAATAGCTGTCGAAACGGATACAAGCTGTAAATATTTAATGAGGCCAATGGTTGCTAACAATTTATATTTTTTGTCTGTGATATGTTGAGTGAATACCAATGAAGTTTGTAGAACAATGCCAAGGTAAGTGTAACTTTTAACTACTTCAATCTCCTCGTTTCTGTAAATAAATTTGTCATCAGACTTCAACCGGCCACCTTTTCTGAACTTAATAATTTTGGTTTTGTCTAGGTTGACTGAGAGACTGTTCGTATTTGACCAAGAAGACAGAGCATCTAGTGCATTCTGAATTGACACAGGAGATGTAGAATAAAGAGCCAAATCATCAGCATAGAACAGAAATTTAAGATTAGAAATATTTCGAAACACATCAGCCAGGTCGGCAATAAATAAAATGAAAAGTGAAGGTGACAGACTATCGCCTTGAATTACTACATGTCTTTGGATGATGATGTCAGAGAGCTGCACACCGTCATCGATTCGTATCTTGTTTTGCTGTAAAAGACTTGCTATAAGGGCCAATATCTTTCCTCGGATCGAGAACTGGGTCTGCAACTTCTCAATCAGACGGCACCTTGAAACATTATCGAAAGCCTTTTGAAAATCCACAAAAGTACAATATATATTACCAGATGGTTTGTTGAATTGTTCTGATATATCATTTATGAGAATAGATAATGGTAAATAAGTGTTCTTGCCTTCTTGGAAACCAAACTGCTCGACTGGTAATTTATCAAATATTTCGACTTTCAGACGTTCATTAATTATTGATGTAAGTATTTTAAGAGGACAGCAAAGTAAGGCAATACCTCTGTAATTTCCAGGAATTTGTAATATAGATAGATAGATAGATAGATAGATAGATAGATAGATAGATAGATAGATAGATAGATAGATAGATAGATAGATAGATAGATAGATAGATAGATAGATAGATAGATAGATAGATAGATAGATAGATAGATAGATAGATAGATAGATAGATAGATAGATAGATAGATAGATAGATAGATAGATAGATAGATAGATAGATAGATAGATAGATAGATAGATAGATAGATAGATAGATAGATAGATAGATAGATAGATAGATAGATAGATAGATAGATAGATAGATAGATAGATAGATAGATAGATAGATAGATAGATAGATAGATAGATAGATAGATAGATAGATAGATAGATAGATAGATAGATAGATAGATAGATAGATAGATAGATAGATAGATAGATAGATAGATAGATAGATAGATAGATAGATAGATAGATAGATAGATAGATAGATAGATAGATAGATAGATAGATAGATAGATAGATAGATAGATAGATAGATAGATAGATAGATAGATAGATAGATAGATAGATAGATAGATAGATAGATAGATAGATAGATAGATAGATAGATAGATAGATAGATAGATAGATAGATAGATAGATAGATAGATAGATAGATAGATAGATAGATAGATAGATAGATAGATAGATAGATAGATAGATAGATAGATAGATAGATAGATAGATAGATAGATAGATAGATAGATAGATAGATAGATAGATAGATAGATAGATAGATAGATAGATAGATAGATAGATAGATAGATAGATAGATAGATAGATAGATAGATAGATAGATAGATAGATAGATAGATAGATAGATAGATAGATAGATAGATAGATAGATAGATAGATAGATAGATAGATAGATAGATAGATAGATAGATAGATAGATAGATAGATAGATAGATAGATAGATAGATAGATAGATAGATAGATAGATAGATAGATAGATAGATAGATAGATGTAAACGTATTTATTTCACCCTAATGCAGGGTAGTCAAAATTTAAGATAAGTACAGTATAAAAGTTAAAATCTAATTGGTTAATATAGCAAATTTAGTATAATATTTGATATGTGTTGATCAATGATCAATTAGTATTATTATTATTATTAATCATTATTTTTATTTTTATTTATTTATTTATTTATTATTATTTTTTTTTTTTTTTATTCATTTATTATTATTGTTTTTTATTCATTTTTTCAAGAATCTTTCAATTTTACAAATTGCATGTATGATGTGATCATTTTACATTTGATGATGTGATATCTATCATTTGCTTCCATGCCACATTGTTTACAGATACATTGTGTTGATGGATTGTGAAATTTTTCATTGATACAGATGAGGTGATGGAAACCATGAACAGAAAGACGTGTAATAAAGTTTCTATTTGGTTGCTGACATGATTTCCACCCTTCTGATAAAAATGCAGGCGCCATTAGAAAGCCAGACTGTTCTAATTTGTTTGCCTTTTCTAGTATATGTGCAGCATGATCTTGAATGACTTTTTGTTGGAAGGGGAAGTTAGTTTTGACTTCATCAAAGAATGTTGATGTGCCAGCCATCATGAAGCACAGAGTATTTGATGAACGTGGCGAAATACCAAGAACACGCTTCAAAAAGTTTGCTTTTATCTTGTCTAGCTCCAATACGTTTGATAATGATAAATATGGTGAAATTAAATTTAGGCCATATGTGATAGAAGGTTTAATTTTCATGTCAAATATTTTAATAGCTGTCGAAACGGATACAAGCTGTAAATATTTAATGAGGCCAATGGTTGCTAACAATTTATATTTTTTGTCTGTGATATGTTGAGTGAATACCAATGAAGTTTGTAGAACAATGCCAAGGTAAGTGTAACTTTTAACTACTTCAATCTCCTCGTTTCTGTAAATAAATTTGTCATCAGACTTCAACCGGCCACCTTTTCTGAACTTAATAATTTTGGTTTTGTCTAGGTTGACTGAGAGACTGTTCGTATTTGACCAAGAAGACAGAGCATCTAGTGCATTCTGAATTGACACAGGAGATGTAGAATAAAGAGCCAAATCATCAGCATAGAACAGAAATTTAAGATTAGAAATATTTCGAAACACATCAGCCAGGTCGGCAATAAATAAAATGAAAAGTGAAGGTGACAGACTATCGCCTTGAATTACTACATGTCTTTGGATGATGATGTCAGAGAGCTGCACACCGTCATCGATTCGTATCTTGTTTTGCTGTAAAAGACTTGCTATAAGGGCCAATATCTTTCCTCGGATCGAGAACTGGGTCTGCAACTTCTCAATCAGACGGCACCTTGAAACATTATCGAAAGCCTTTTGAAAATCCACAAAAGTACAATATATATTACCAGATGGTTTGTTGAATTGTTCTGATATATCATTTATGAGAATAGATAATGGTAAATAAGTGTTCTTGCCTTCTTGGAAACCAAACTGCTCGACTGGTAATTTATCAAATATTTCGACTTTCAGACGTTCATTAATTATTGATGTAAGTATTTTAAGAGGACAGCAAAGTAAGGCAATACCTCTGTAATTTCCAGGAATTTGTAATATAGATAGATAGATAGATAGATAGATAGATAGATAGATAGATAGATAGATAGATAGATAGATAGATAGATAGATAGATAGATAGATAGATAGATAGATAGATAGATAGATAGATAGATAGATAGATAGATAGATAGATAGATAGATAGATAGATAGATAGATAGATAGATAGATAGATAGATAGATAGATAGATAGATAGATAGATAGATAGATAGATAGATAGATAGATAGATAGATAGATAGATAGATAGATAGATAGATAGATAGATAGATAGATAGATAGATAGATAGATAGATAGATAGATAGATAGATAGATAGATAGATAGATAGATAGATAGATAGATAGATAGATAGATAGATAGATAGATAGATAGATAGATAGATAGATAGATAGATAGATAGATAGATAGATAGATAGATAGATAGATAGATAGATAGATAGATAGATAGATAGATAGATAGATAGATAGATAGATAGATAGATAGATAGATAGATAGATAGATAGATAGATAGATAGATAGATAGATAGATAGATAGATAGATAGATAGATAGATAGATAGATAGATAGATAGATAGATAGATAGATAGATAGATAGATAGATAGATAGATAGATAGATAGATAGATAGATAGATAGATAGATAGATAGATAGATAGATAGATAGATAGATAGATAGATAGATAGATAGATAGATAGATAGATAGATAGATAGATAGATAGATAGATAGATAGATAGATAGATAGATAGATAGATAGATAGATAGATAGATAGATAGATAGATAGATAGATAGATAGATAGATAGATAGATAGATAGATAGATAGATAGATAGATAGATAGATAGATAGATAGATAGATAGATAGATAGATAGATAGATAGATAGATAGATAGATAGATAGATAGATAGATAGATAGATAGATAGATAGATAGATAGATAGATAGATAGATAGATAGATAGATAGATAGATAGATAGATAGATAGATAGATAGATAGATAGATAGATAGATAGATAGATAGATAGATAGATAGATAGATAGATAGATAGATAGATAGATAGATAGATAGATAGATAGATAGATAGATAGATAGATAGATAGATAGATAGATAGATAGATAGATAGATAGATAGATAGATAGATAGATAGATAGATAGATAGATAGATAGATAGATAGATAGATAGATAGATAGATAGATAGATAGATAGATAGATAGATAGATAGATAGATAGATAGATAGATAGATAGATAGATAGATAGATAGATAGATAGATAGATAGATAGATAGATAGATAGATAGATAGATAGATAGATAGATAGATAGATAGATAGATAGATAGATAGATAGATAGATAGATAGATAGATAGATAGATAGATAGATAGATAGATAGATAGATAGATAGATAGATAGATAGATAGATAGATCATATATTTCAAACATATTAAAGGAAGATAAAAAATTACAAAAGATAGCATTGAGCCAAATATGACAGTTACTGTACAAAATATCAGGCTAGCTGATTACAATGATGAATATAATATGTTTGGCGTGACTCCTGAAGCACGAGAGCTTGCTTGTTTCGAGTACGTGGTTAAGGCAATTTATTACATAACATTTTTTAATAAGAATTATTGGTTAAAAGTTAAAACTGTTTATAATTTGAATTGATTGGATTTTTAACAATGATTAAGGTATTATACAAAGCAATAAAAAAATAATATAAAATAAAATAAAAAGAGGTAGCAAAAATAGTGAATCAAAAAAGTTTTAAAAATATAAAATATTTTCAATTATATGTAAGCTAATTAATTTCAGCATAATATAAAAAATTAAGATAACACTTGATTAAGATTTGAGTTTAAGTTTGTGAAAATGGAGCTTCATTCTTTCTTCTTTGAAGGAATCTCGCATTGATAGGTTTGTAAATAGGAAAACAGTATCAAATCTTCTTTCAGGTGTTCCTTTAAACAAAATGCCTTATCTTAACCTATAATTAAGAAGTTTTTCCAATGGTTGTTATCGCATATCTCTCTGAATTAAAATTCTTTAAAATTCTTAAAATTCCATTAAAATTCTTACGTCTCTTGATTTTTGATTTTCGTTTTCTGTTTTTCGTATCGAAACGAAATGTATCTTTCCGTATTGCGTTCCAGACCGTACCGTCATTGTTTCTATATGGTTTTACCTCGCATCATTGACTTTTAACACTACGTCATACTATAACTGTACGCGAGTGATATATCCATCAATAAACACAATGGCTATTACGTCATCTCACTATTGTACGAATGGGTTCTCCCCATCAATTAATTAATGAGAGGTCAGTCAAATTGCATGTGCTTCTGCAGATATCTATGCTCTGATCTGATAAAGTTGTTTTCGATTCGACATTTTCTACGGAAATCTAGATTTTTACCTTGGACATTTTTGACAATTTTTATGGATTTTGTTGTCTTTCTATATCCGGAAGAATCAAAATCAGATAATAGGCATATTATTGGAATCCACACGATACGATGTCGGATGATTTATGATTTGACTTCAACTTTCCGTTTTAGACAGACTGTGAACAGCTGCTGCGTGATTTATTTGGCACTTTATGGCTGAGATGGATATCATGGCAGTATTTAAAATAGATGGATATCTAGATGGCCTTCGTGTCGTTTAAGCAAGGATTATACGAGTGAAGCGAACCTAATACATTTCGATTATTTCATTCATTCGAATTAAGTTCACTGTTAGCGCGCTCCGTATAACGCAGTTGAGCTCGCCAATGTATTAAGTTCGCATAGTCCAAGGGCGCTAACAGCGAAACTAATGCATTAAGCGCGCCTCCACGTTATACGCAGAGTCATCTGTTTAAAAGAGTTGGGACACGCATGCCATTTTAGTATTTTAGCCTGGACCCGCTCATGTTTTTAGCAGCAGTACGCATGTGCAAGAGAATGTTGTGTTTTATTTCAGTCATTTTGGAACTGTGTGAAATGGTTTGCGATCGTTTAACAAGAGTAATATAACCATTTATTAGTTGTCTTTCTCCATATTTATTTGCTGGACTCTCAAAATAAGAATAAAGATCTACTTCAATGTATACTTTGTTATCGGTCTCATCAGCATGTTGCTCGAGAGTAAATCAAATCAATTCTATTGGAATTGCTAAATGGACAAGGAGTTCGTGTGTGGAGTATGGACTACATCTCTAACGCTCTTACGCTTATATTTTGCAGTCAAAGACAATTTATTCTAGTACCATATAATAATGAGGAATTTGTTGTAACGGTCTTTGCTAATCACGAAATTTAGGTACAACTTTGTTAGGCCTATGGTTTATAGCACCAGCACCTGAACAGATATTCTGATGTATAAGTGGAAGCTCTTGAGTTATCGGTGGCCTTCTACCAGCTCCTTCCCTTTTACCACCATGTTCTGGCTCTTCAAGAATTTTGGCATTCTTGTTATTAAAATTATCGAAGATTAGAAATAAAGTATACGCTAGTAAGTAAGCTCTTGTTCAAGAATTGTTCAAAAATGTTTTACGACAAACACATTCTAGACGAGGCAAAGCCATGTTTGGAAACGATTGTTTGAATTTTACGTGCACTATTCAAAGTGTGCGCGCGCAAGGTTACCCGGTCTGTTTTGACATCTTAATTCTATTGATTTGAACGAATTAGTTAAAAATATTTGTCAGCAAGAAATATCAACGCAATGGACTTATGACATTCATTCACGAACCAATGTTTTGAAGTTATGATTTTTTCCATACAGAAAACTCAAATCCACAACATTATTTTAGTTATCACATTAGTTTACTTTTGGTATATTTATCCTCAAACTTTGATTATATCAACTGTGGTTGCCTAGTTAGCTGGCTGTAGGCTGTTCTCCGTATTATAGAAAATATTAAGGACATTAAGGTAGCCTTTATATGATGTTAAGTATGTAAATGTGATTGGAGATCAGATGGACATGCAGTAATATGGTATTTGTATAGGTGGATAATAATGTGTTATATTGTGTATGTTGTGCTTTATGGCTATTTGTAATGTTATGAGAAATCTGGATGTTTATAGTTAGTATTAAATTTGAGGTCATTTAATATGTGTATTTTGTATCGTGGATATCATGTTGCAGGCTAATTTTAATGTTAAGTACTAAGGCATTTAGCTGTATTGTATTATATCCAACGTGTTATATTGGCTGTATGATGTGTTCATATTGTATTGTATATCTGTTGCCTTTATACTTAGCTGTATGGAATTGTATGAGATATTGTAATTGGAATGTGTAACATTATATCGTGTTTAGGTGTGTAAATTCTATTGTATATGTAAACAGAGACAAGTATAAGTTTGTAATATGGTACAGGGAAGAGTCTCTAAAGTCAGTGATGATCAACAGAAGCTAACTAATAAAAGGTGTGTCTTTTCTGTCTACATCACATGCAACTTTACACACTGGAACGTCTTTATGGAATTATCGTTAACTTCAAAAACTGGAATAAAATCGCTAGTTGCGGTATGCAAGATAGGTGTAAAGAAATGCAACGATTCAACTTGAAAATGAAAATAAAGATATTCATTGAAAATAGTTTTTCATTCAACAGTGAAATAGTAATTTTACTGAGTCGGTCTTGTACTATCATTTTTGAAGCGACCTTTGAAAATGATTTCAACCTACATTCAACATGTAAAACGAGAGAAAGCTAGTCCAATATTCAAGTGTACGTATATGTTTTTATTATCTATTGTTTTGATACAAGACAGCTTTTAGTTTGGACGAGGATCAAGTCAGTTTAAATGATCTTCTTAAATTTTCAGGTTTATTTTTTTTCGTTTGATGATATTTTGATTAAAAAAATCAATCGAAGAAAAACCGCTTCTAATAGGGCTTTTTATTATCTTTATTTATTTATTTTTTTTTATTTTTATTACATATTATTTTCTAAAAAAAAAACTAGCAAGATGTAAAATCTAAAAAATTATTTACAACTTTGAACTTTGCATATTATCTACATGTGACCTACAGATCATAGAATCTATGGGTTCTCAAATTGGGCTATTCCTCAACACGTCTGAGTGTGAAGTTATTTCAAAAGCTGAACTCCACAAAGAAGACTCATTGGATGGCTATAGACGCACCCCAATTGATGGGTTGACGCTACTTGGTGGACCAATAAGAGAAAAGGCCATAGAAACCATACCCGACCTTAAAACCGAAGAACTAAGAAGAATGAACTCCAGACTTACTGTACTGGACTCCCACCACGCACTCTACCTCCTCCAGCATTGTTTCCCAACTCCGAGGCTTCTACACATCCTTAGATGCTCATCATGCCTTGGGAACGATCTTCTTCAAAATCGGGACTCTGCTTGCAAAGAAGGTCTTGAGTCAATCTTGAATATAAAATTGGACAACGAAAAGTGGTAACAAGCTAATTTATCTATATCAGCAGGTAGTATTGGTGTACGCTCAGCTTCAGACATTGCTCTTCCTGCTTTCATATCATCAGTAATGAAATCTTCATCTTTGGTCAAATCTCTCCTTCTGCAGCCCTTCAGGACTGTACCGTACCACAACTTGAAGAGTGTACTTCATTGTGGGAAAATGCTACACAAGCTAACTTGGTAGAGCTGCCACAACCATTCATTTAGTCCTTCAGAAGCAAAAATCTCTGCAAGAGACTGTCTCGTCACAAAAGGACATGGCTCGGTTGAGAGCTGTTCAATCAAAAGAATCTGCAGCTTGGCTCCAAGCTATACCATCAGCTCCACTAGGACTTTTCCTTTCAAACTCTACCGCTCTCCGGCTTGGTTCAAAGATCTGCGAAGAGCATACATGTAGATGCAGAGAAAACGTTTCAGTTGATGGAACATATGGCCTTGCCTGCAAAATATCTGCGGGTCGTTGGTCACGCCACGCGGAACTGAATAACATCATCTGCAGAGCATTATCATCAGCACGCGTACCTTCTATACTGGAACCACCCTGCCTAAGTAAGGACGATGGAAAAAGACCTGATGGTGCTACACAAATCCCATGGAAAAACGGAAAATGCGCTGTGTGGGACGTAACTTGTGTAGATACCTTGGCTGCATTCAACATCACCCACCAAAGTCCGCCAAAGGAAGTGGGAAAGCAGCAGAGCAAGTTGAAGAAAAAAATATTAAAAAAATATTTAGGATTATCCACTAACTACATCATAAAACCAGCCACCTTGGAAACTTCGGGACCATTCAGCGAAGGAACAAAGAATTTTATTGATATCATTGCCAAGAAGCTACCCATCGCAGCTGGTGAAAAGCGCTCTCGAGCCTTTCTGATGCAAAATTTGAGCATCGCAATTCAGAGAGGTAGCTGCACAAGCATTATGGGAACTTTACCGACTTGTGATGGCATTATAGAAATTTTTAATATGTAGATAATATGCAAAGTTCAAAGTTTTATACAAATTATACCATAAAAGCACATACCGCCAGAATAATAAAACGAAAACAAGCAAATACAAGGCAGCCTTTTACACGTTATTTAAAATAGGTTATAAAAAATAGGTTTTTATCCAACAAGAAGAAACATTTCGCTGCTTTCCATATCTCATCTATCAGGCAGTGAAACTGTTATGTTTATTCTTGTTTTCATAAATATAGCTGCCTATCACCATTTACAAAAGTATCAGACAACAGAGTGGATCAATATTACTCACCATGGTCTCTGGAGCTGGCTTTTGCCACGAGGCTACAAAGCATTCGTTAATGCAAAAATGATAGCTTATTTACGAATAAAGGATAAACACTTGAGTCTGCAATATATCCTAGCTAAAATAATTTTACACTCTATAACTACTACAGCATTATTTGTATCAGTAATTAAGTGAGTATGTACTTTCTTACACATGAATGAAAGTATGATTCCATGTTGATTCATTTTTTTGATTCTCCCGAAGGTATTATTACAATTATTATATACTAACTTTTTGTCATAGTTGAGACGAGATCAGTCCAGTTCATAAAGGTAGAATGCACATTACTACCCTTCCAGTAATGGTCTGAGAAGCAAGTTATTCTTTGTTGACATTTGCATCTTGCACATTTTGGCCTGATATTTGTAAGAACAGCGAAATCTTCATCAATAGCAGTTGCACTTCCTTGATAGAAGCAAGTACCTATATTGATTGAATCATCAAGAATATAGTATAATTAATATAATGAAGATCAATGTTACGCACTGGTCAAATGACTAAATTAGACTAAGTTAGAAATCACTTATCAATGACGATCGGAAAATCACTAACAAGGAACGGAGATAGCATTTCTCTTCTTATAATACAGTCTATACATTAGTGAACAAATTAGTATTGATAATTATTTACTACTTGTTGTTTCCTATTATTATTCAATTTCTATTGTGTTTTTTACTGTCTAGAAACTTGTTGATGTTCTTGCTCCATTTTATAACGCAATCACAAGATCCATAAATTAAACATAGAGTTGTGCAAAGAACAGATAGAAATAAATTCTCTTGGCTATTTCATCTATTTCTCTTTATTCAGAATAGTTTATCCAACTTCTTGATATTGACCTTGTATAGTATCTGCTAGGATAGTCGCATTTCTGAAAAAGAAGTAAAATTCCATATAAGTGACAGCAAGATCAAAAGGCGAATTAGTCGAAACAACACTGCTGTAGGATCGGAATTATTTAATATTGACGCTAAATCTGATTCTACTTTTGTCAGCTCAGAAACTGTTAATACATTCGAAAATCTATTCGAAAATCAATAACTTGTTCATTTAACTAATACAATTTCATTTGAATTCTTGTGTGCAGGAATCTGATTCTATTTAGTCACAAATACTGTAGGCCTTTATTGACATATCTGCCGAGCAACCGACGTGATAGATAAGTAGCCTGTTTGACTTCTGACAAAGAAGTAAACGTAACTATGCATTTCATATACTATAATTGTATATACTATCACAAACGAAGAATAAATGAAGTGGGAAGCTATTGGCTATTGGTAATTATATGAAATCTTTTGCTGTCGGCTCCGACCTCTGGACCTCGGGTTCCTGTTCAGTAGACTTTCTATAAAAACAATAACGTTTCATTATTTTGTTTTTCGTTTGATAGCCAATCAATTTATTAAATATTTGTTTTCATTTATTTAATCGCCAGAAGTAGATCAGTCTACAATATCAGTAGCTATATCTATAGGCTCTATATATATAGCTATATATATAATGGTTACAGTATTTACTACTTTTGACTTGGATTCCTGCACACATACGATACTAAATCTAAATCTATTACTTGTTGAGTTCATTTAATATGTTATGAACTCGGGATATTGTAATTTTAAATGTTGGTAGACTGATAATAGGCTCACCTGCTTATTATTCAGTTGCAACACCGCTCATTGCGTGAACCAGGAACAGTATAAATAGATTCGTTCGAAATCAAAACAACAGATTTCCAAACGCTTGATCAGTTTATACGCCATCACCTATTTGATAGAATATGTGGATACATTTATAAAACATTCTACAGTGTAAAGCAGGACTATGTAGTAATAAGCATACGAGCATATACGAATAACAATTGTAAAAGAAAGTCAAATCTGCCTGCAGTCAAAATTAAAAGATGCTCGGCCTAACATACCTTTTCATTCTGATTGCTTGATAGAAATCAGTTTCTGACGACCGAAAATGTTGTATGCATCATCGTGTTTGAGTAATATTAATTCTCCAATATAATCGCCAAGTAATACAGTATCAAATTTGTTAAAGGCATTGTAGTTTGTAGCCCGGTAGATGTTGAACACTTTCTTCAGCCTTCAAAGTCGCGCTCAAAATTTCAATGTAAAAGTTTGCATAGCAAATTACCAACCGTCACTAGATTTGAAGTTTTTGGTAAGATTTCCAGCTGGTGTTTTGGCTAGATTCACACCATGGTCACACTGGTCTATGGTGTCCTATCGAGGCCACAACAAAATATTGATCTTCACAATGTTTTCAAAAGAATAAAACTTTAAAACTTTTTCAAAATGTAAAATTTTTAGAAACTTTTAGTCAAAGTGAATTTTTTTTATTAATTGAGAGGTTCTTAATTTCGACTTCATTATACTTAGTAGCGACAAATAAAACACACGATAATCTGCAACGGTTTCGATTTATTCTTAAATCACTACATTCAAATCACTACATCACTAAATCACTAAATCACTAAATCACTTAAATCACTACATCAATCATTCACTACATTGGAGAGATATGAACCTTAGTGTTCTGTGTTGCGTAAATCTAATGGGATTTTGTACCAAAGAGCTGAAGGAAGAGCGAGATTTGCAAAATGGACCTTTACATGGCAATATTGATTATAAGCAATTTCTGATGTTTTCATGCCTTAAAGTTGGTAACATTACGTGTGACTGTTGGATTACAGTTATGTCGGCCATTCAGGTCGGCAATTTTTTCGTTATCAACGCCCTGCTGAAATGCAAAGAAATTTCGAATGATCAAGATAGCCGTGGTAAATATGTCCTCTGTTTAAATCTGGATTGTCCGTTGTCAACTTTAATCAATGTTTAATTAGTATTTGTAATTATGTTTTGTATTGTATCAATGGAATGTATTATTGGAAATTGGAAAGAGAATGTGGATGCAATGAATAGATACGAAATTGAACTTAAAGATTGGGAGCGATACCTAATTTACTTGTTTTCATGCCTTAACGTTGATGATATTTTGTGTGACTATTGGGTTATAGTTATGTCGGCCACTCATGTCGGCAATATTTTCATTATCAACACCTGCTGGACAATAAAATTTAAAATATCTATGACCATTCTGATAGAACATTTTACTTTCTATTCTTTGTTTCATTGTTTTCTTTGTATAACAGTAATTATTATTTCATATTTGTTTTGTATTGTATCCGTAATTAGTACCGCTTTAGACCATCCCTTCCGTTCAAAAACGTTTTCCAATTTTCAGCAAAGCCTATCAAGGCCACATAAAACGAGGCTAGGTCTTAACAGTGAAGCTCAATCATAATGACTTGCAAAAATAGACAAAAGTGCTCATACTGTGTCTTACTAGCGTCTTACTATACTATTTAATTATAGACATATTTTAATATGATTCGCACGAATATAATATGCTATTTATTTAAGGAATATTTAGTGCTCAAGAATCAATATAAATCTGTGCAAATTGTTTCCAACCATTTCCTTGAATTTCAAATCTTCTACTTGCTTTATTCATTAAATGATTAACCTGGATCTAAATGGATTATTTCGGTGAGACTCTCGCTGAGCTGTCAGCTGAGTCGCTATCATATCATATCATTCATTTGGTATGGCTAAATTATTATTATATAGTCTATAAAAGGTTGGTTATTGAATTTCACATTTACTTAACATAGGGCCTACACTGTTCAGACGTCTTATTATTGTCTCGACTCTATAAAGTTACAGTGTATCAACGACATTGAACAACTGAGACTCGGAGTCGCCGAGTCGGTACTTTTGCCTGTCGTGTGATTTGATGGCTTCGGATCTGGATATCATATTTCCTTTTCTAACCAGATGGAAAAGAAATATTGCTCACTCAATGCATAGTTAATTTAATGCTAATCGAGATCCTAGTCACAGAATTTCATAAAACTGTAAAGAAATGACATTCTTCCTTTAACCAAGCCCAATTTGCAGAGAATGGCACATTTCAACGAGATCTCGGATGCGCCACGGCCTTAAAAAGTGCAAAATTTGGTTCAAGTGCAAAATCAATCCAGAGTTAAGTACTCCTTGGATTGTTTCTCTAATCTCTTGTGCAGCTTTTTCTACCACCACTCAATATAGGCCGTCCCAAGAAATCTTCTCTGAAGGGGGTGTCGAGCAATAAATTTGCCGGGTTCATCAGAGTCAAATCCGAATATGTAAACGTAAATTAGAAGCAAGTGAAGGTGTGGTATCTGGAGTTGAATCCATCAAGGTTTGCCATTCATGTTTATATTGACCTAAAGCCATCATCGGAATATTTGTCGATCGTAGCAATAAAATATTTTTGGGCCATGTTTTCAATAGATCCAATCGCGCCCAAAATCTCTCTCGTCTGTCCTGATCAAACAACAAAAATTTACGATAATTGTCTCTGTATGCAGTATTCATGATTTGTGTGGACATCAATAAATGGACAAGAGTATTCTCATTTATTTTGCTTTTGCCGGGTGGATACATTGCAAAGAAGATTTGCCGACTCACCAAATCGGCAGGGGGTGTCACTCCCCCAATACCTCCATACTAGGGACGGCCCTGAATCTAATGTAACGCAGTGAAACTATCATTTATTCTCAATATTTTGTGTTGTATTTTGTCATATTATCTTGAAAATTGTTGCCACATATTGATAATTAGCTAAGTTAGAACATATAAATATTAATGTATTTTAAATCTCCATCCTCTTAATTTTATTCGTGGAAAATGTCAATTTAGTTCAATGACGAAGAGTCGCAAAATTATCAGAAGAGCAATGCGAGAAGTATCACATTTTTCTTAGGTCTTAGAAATATGTACAATGGCCTTCCTTCAAGAAGATCATGCAATTTTCCAGAGATATTGGAAGGTATAGACTGTGTCAAACCTATGAGGCTGAGGTAAAATTTTCCCACTGAAATCTGGAAGAAATTTGAAAAACGTATAATGTTTATTAATTAGTACGTGTTGTTATTGACATATATATCATTTATTTGTCTATCGATTAACCAGGGGATTAACCTATTTTATCTTATAAAGAACTGTGAGTTTACATAATGATCTGTGTCCCATCACGTGTGACATAATTGTATACAGTACTACTCACTTATGTTCACCATATCACATGCATTCCTTGTTAATTCCTCATACATATATAAATTACACCACCCAGCTGTACCAGAGCAATCGATATCGATGGCTCTGATTTGTACAGTTCCACATGTTCGCCGTAAATTTCCGAACTTTTATAATTTTTATATATTATATCCCTTTATTTTGTAAATTGAAAAATATATATTATACGAAGTGGATTATGTCCCGGCTGCCGGAATCCTGATTACTAGCGATAATGTCCCGTGCGTTTTTGTGGTCTTCTGTCGTAGTATAAACTGTTATTACTCTTTTGTATTTGAATTGAATTTTTAGGTGAATTTATATGATAAATCCAAGATTCCCAGCCAAGAGCTTGCTTGATCTTTGCTTGTCTTTTAGTCGTCTACAATGATTGTAATAAATAAATAAAAACAGCTTACAGTTTCAGATTCCATGTTATTGTTGTTGGTGCTAAACCTTATTCAGTATAGTCAGTATTTATGCTCACAACAAGACGGTTCTTTACAGTTTCATTTGCTGAGAGCTTTAGTGGGGTAGCATGCCGCTAACTGAATAATTGTGCGGCAGTAGAGTGAATTCAACACTATACTAAAAAGCAACGAACCAGATCCAGGACTCCAGGTTAATCATTTAATGAATAAATCAAGTCGAACATTTAAAATTTAAGGAAATGGTTGGAAACAATTTGCACAGATTAATATTGATTCTTGACCAATAAATGTTCATCAAATAAATAGCAAATTATATTCGTGCGAATCATATTAAAATATGTATATAATAAAATAGTATAGTTATAGTAAGACGCTAGTAGTAGTAAGACGCAGTATCAGCAATTTTGTCTATTTTTGCAAGCTATCATGATTGAGCCTCACTATTAAGACCTAGCCTCGTTTTATGTGGCCTTGATAGGCTTTGCTGAAATTGGAAAACGTTTTTGAAAAAAAATTACTTTTGGAAAACGTTTTTGAAAAAAAATTTACTTTTGAAAAAAAATTTTACTTTAAAAAAAAATTTTACTTTGAAAAAAGTTTTTCAAAAAATTTTTACTTTTGAAAACAAAATTTACTTTGAAAAAAGTTTCTTAAAAAGATTTTACTTTTGAAAAAAATTTTACTTTGAAAAAAGTTTTTCAAAATATTTTTACTTTTGAAAAAAAAATTCTTATTAAAATAAATTTCACTTTGATTGAAAGTTTCTAAAAATTTTACAGTTTGAAAAAGTTTTGAAGTTTTATTCTTTTTCAAAATTGTGAAGATCAATATTTTGTAATGGCCTCGATAGGCCATCATACTGGTCTCTGTGACGTACCGCTGAGCGGAGTTGAATCCCAGCTTGATCAGTAATCATTGAAATTGTGACTCACGCAATAAGTTTCACATCTTGCTGCATGAATGTATTATTTTGCTTTATTTCATTTCGATTGCAAATGTTAGATAGGTATATATCATACAACGATCATTGGATATAGTAGATGGATACTGCGTCAACTCGAGCTTTATTTGCGAAAAGCTGTCATCTCTGCAATCATACCACATATGCTGTTTATTTTCTGTTTGATTAATATTTTCGAATGTTTTCAAATTTTTTGCTGAATGGCTGACCCTGGTTTTGTAACTCGTACTTTGAAGGTGACTAAAGAGCGATTCAGTTACTTACTACAACGTGGTAATGGAAATAATTTACCACGGCTATTACAATACGAATTTATTATTATTTTGACTCGATGAATGATATGGATCCAGGCCTGACGTGATTAAAATAATACTACTTCGGTTCAACGGTGTCCTGCTTAAATCCACAGAAAAATATCAAATCTGTTATTAGAAGAATACATGATTGGTTAGAGACTGTCGTTCAAGAAGAGTAATTTTCTGTGAGTTGTATTATCTCTAAATCCCCAACGCAATGCAAGTAGAAATTTAACATTTTTTATAGACAAAATCGACATCATTTATTGTTATCTTGTTCAAAAACTCTATAACTTTGAAGATAAACCTTACAACAGATTCAATTAACTAAATACAATGTAGCTATTGCTTTATATCGAGCATCATTTAAAATGTTAAATTGCCTATGATAAATTACATCAATTATCAAATCAGTATATTTCACGTTTCCATAACAAAATATGCTCAAAGTTTAGAACAACAAGTAATATATACATCATCACTTTTAATTATATTTACTTAGCACCAGGGCTTCTTATACATTTGTGTACTTCATACAATACTATTAAATATATGTCAATGCTAACAAAACTCCTATAGCCTTTTGACATACTATATGCTAAACTGCTATAGCAATCATCAATTTTACTGTATTTCTTGTATGACCGTTGTATGACATAGCTGTATAAATTTTAATATAGTATATTTTGTATATACTCTATTTGCTAATCCTTGTTAGAAATAAAATACACGCATATACAAACATCATACTGTTGTAACCTTGTTTTTACTAAAAAAGGTACATTTCAAAAACCATATACAAAGAGCGTTACTTTTTTGACGATTTCTTTCCATCATTTTTAATACATTGATATAGATATAAAAGGATATGGACCGTATTAATTTCGTTGCACAGTTTACTCTATACGCAATTACAATGAAACATTAAATATATGAAATCACCCTATATAGACCGTCTACCTGTGATCAACGGTGAATTTATAATGTCAAAAATATTTGTTTTATGGACATTAGCCTCAGTATATAATTTATCATTTTCCTTCTCATTTCTAGTGATTGCAATTTATTTTCAATTTCTTGGGTAATTTTCACACAATGTGAACGAACAGCATCGCTCATATAGTGATGCGAAATAAAATAAAATTCAAACAACCACTTTTATAAATATATAGATATATAGAATCTACCTCAATTCCTTCATCGCATGTAATTGCATTAGGAACAGCAAGCTAGATTATCTTGATACAGGACATAATGAGCTCAGACAGGTATGCGAGATTTTATATCTCTTTTTTAAGATAATTATGATCGGCGTCCAAGAAATGTGAAATTCCTGGTAAAACAGATCTTGTTTGGACTAATTTTTTCTCTGAAATAAGACTTTTCTTTTCAGTTTTTGCTGTGCATTGTTCAACTTGATTTACGAAGGTAATACTCGAATCTCAAAATGTTTAAAGACTTTTAAAGAGCAATATCCCTCGCTACGTGCCAAAGAAATAACTCAATGTCTTCATAAATTCAAGCTTGAACAATTAACTGCTCACATGTGACTTCCGAAAATGTTTTCGTAAAATTCTTCGTGGATTACTGAACTTTATCATCGTTCGAAGTTTAGAACAGTTGATCGCTCGTGCTTCACCGTTCTCCGTGGCCTAAATTTATTAGATGTTTGATAAATCGGATATAAATCGATGAATATGAATATAAATAGGAATCGACATTCAAATATATGGATATCTTTGTTCGATTTCCAACGTTTTATTCGAAACTTTATTTAAACTTTATTCGATGTTTTTTTATCTAAATTATTTGCGACAGTAACAATAAAGAATATTACAATAACAACATCAATATGATCTGAATCTATAAAACAGTCACCGTTCAACAGAAGGACCTTCTCGAGTTACAACTTTCTTCAAACTACGATATCAACGGCGGTAACACCTTTCACGGAAATTTTTTTAGATTGACATTTTGACAGCAGACACTTATAGATTAGTCCTTTTTCACAGCGGAAGCCACGTTTTTTTATGCATCGTATTCAACCCCATAGTTTTAAGGCAATGATAAAGATTCAAACATTCAAATTAATAAATTCAGATTATTCAGATCATTACCTCCACAGCCATGTAAGCAAAATTAGAATATGTTTTGACAAAGATGACGTATTTGCGTTTGAAAAATATCAGCGTTTTCCCCATTAACTTTACGTATTGATTTAGAGGGGCCTTGGGACCGCATTTCCCAATGTCAAATTACAATAAAATTTGTGCACAACTTATTTTCAAAGCATTCTGAACAAGAAAATCGATGGGCCCGATAACATTTCAAACTTTCATGTTTTTGGACCAGTCTAATATATATATTATGATAGTGTGTCAAATACTTGCCATTATTATAGGTATATCTCTCAACTATCGAAGTTTGATGCTGTCCGATTGCAGTTTTCAAAGATATGATTGCAACACAAAATACAACAAGCATACAAGAGCGTGTGTCAAGAGCAACTGCATCAATTTTCCCCATCTTGTGTCTGTTGTAAGGTTATCCCATTTCCAGAGTTTTGTGACGCTGTTATTGCAGACATCAAATCAATTGAAGCCACTTCTAAACCTATAATGAAATCCAAAATTACTTGTTTAGTTGCTAAACTTTTCAGTTTTATGAAAGCACTGTCTATAATACAGGGTTGGATAGAGCGTTCCAATATATCGAACATTTCATCTACCAGTTACGTGAATAGACTTATTAAAATCAGCCTTGAATCTCTTGAAATGAGACGCATAAAAGCTGATCTATTCATGCTTTATAATATTGTGTACCAAATTACTGACGTTTCTTTCAATGAACTTTTTAAATTAGAAAATAGCAAACATTACTTTCGTTCTTATTCGTTGTTGTTTACGCCATTGTATCGTGAGACATTTGCGTGCGTATAAGAAATCAGTTCTGTTACAGAGCAATCTCCTAATGGAACTCTCTTCCTGAATCATTAGTAAAATGCAAAAGTCTCTATTTATTCAAAAGAGGGCTTGCTGACGTGGACCTTTCCTCATTTTGCAAAGTACTTTAAACGTATGCTTATCGATACCATAAATTTCTAACTGCTTGTAATTTACAAATTTGTAGCTAGTTTATAACTAGGCCACGTTTTAGTGAAAGTTTCTCTCTCCTTTGTTTTTGCCTGTCATTTATAATGAATTAAATGAATGAATGAATATAGACCAATAGACACAAGTGTAGCTTCGATGGTGGCTGCTTCTGTGCGCAAATTTTATGGGATCCCCTTTCAGTTTTTCCATCGTGATTTATATGTCTCAATATATTGCCAGGTCTATTTGAATGACAATCCTCTCAATTTGCTGTTGGCTTGTGTACTATAGCACGGAGGCCATTTTATTTGAGTAAGAACAAATAGTAAGATGTTGTTGCTTTAAAAATCGACGCGGCGTGATTCTTGATGGATCGCTCTATCATGTCTTTTAAATGGATATTACTATAAATATTATATATATAGTGCATGTAACACACATTATAATGTAAAACTGTTGCCAATCACAAACAACATCAATAACGGGGAGGAGGATAAAAAATATTTTTCGATAGAAACTGTCTGATAATTTTAATACATACATTTGTTCCTTCCACCCTTCCAATCGAGATTGGTTGATTGAGCCGTTTATATTTATGCAAAAAGAATGGCAACATGAAATTGGTGATTTCGAAAACATAGAACAATCCCCCGAAGGACGAGTGTTTTAGTGCAGTGCATGTTTTAATCGGAAAGCGTGACAGAAAAATCAAGATAATATATAGCTTAATAATCACTTAAAAAACTCGAGTCGTGATTGGCGGATTTGTACTACGTGTCTTGCAGTTATGCCGAGACAACCCACGACATTCTATGGCAACCACTAAAATTATATTGGCTCTCTTGCATTGTCGGGTAGATACTGTGCAGGTGTAGGTCTGTGCTGTTACAGATCAATAGCTGCACAGTTGTAACCATAGAGATAGAAGTACTAGAGCGCTAACCGCGTGACTTCTGTTTGAAGGCAGATATCTCCACGGCGGCCATTTTGTTGAAGGATAAAATCTTCGAATTCAATGCACAGGTTAATGGAGTATTCTGAATCTTTTTTTATTTGTCTGCTATCTCATGCTACATGGTTTATATTTGGTAACATTGAGTCATTGTACAATTGGCATATGACATAAATTCGTTTTTCTACGGGAAAGAATTTTAACTTCTTGAAGCACAAATAATTTTGATCGATGTATTTGTGGAGGTGTCACTCACACGACGAAGAAACAGGAATTATTCAGTAAATTTTCAGCTAAAGGTAGTGTTGAAAACCTATATTAACGTAAGTGTAAAGTCTGCGCACTGCTCAGAAAAGCCATTTTGCTGACACTGCGTTAATTTCTGGTCTCAGTTGTGTGTTTGTCGATTGTTTACACACCATGTGTCTATGAGCAGCGTATGCAAATACAACTGTCAACGTACCAAAAAGCTGGCTGGTCGTATTGCCCAATATTTTGTTTCAATTTATTATGATTTGTGATTTATTTCATATAGTTATTGTTACTTGTTTGTAGATAGTCATGCAATAGACCACCCATTAAAAAATATGAAAGCAGAAGAATCAGAAAGCATCCTGAAGGGCACACTAACAGAGAGTTAATTCAAACATAAATTACAAATAGTGCAAAAAAAAATGTTTTTTATTAATGAAACTATAAACTCCAGATGCAGCAGTCTTACATCAAGTTCATGATAACATTGTTTGTGTGCTTCATCAGCAAGCCGGTAGTTTAATGCTATAAATTCAGCAAAGCACCTTTTCGGGGGTAAATAGTTTACAAAATACAGGGCTCTTCTTGGGCTGGTCGGTATGATCTTCTTCGGCAAAAGTACCGCCTATACAGGAAAATTATCAAGGTATAGTTTGTTTCCTTGTTAGTTAGTAGATGCCATTGCTGTGGTCGACTTGTAAAGGAATCATCGATTTCTAAGTTTGTATGTCATAATTAGAAAGTCATTTCAGAACCATAAAAATCGTAAAGTTACAAACAACAACCCCAAACACAGTGCCGTGGCGTAGTAGCCATAATTTTCATATAAAACATCTTGATTTACATTCTTTATCATACCATAATAATATTTGGCTCAAATAGTCTCAATATTTCGCTCCATAAAATATGATAAATGTAGCTTGCATTACAAAATCATAACAAAATCTCATAAATGTAGCATCGCTTTTACTGTTGATGCAACAACCATGCTTTCAAAGTAATAGGAGCAACACAAATCTTTAAACAATTTTCATTGAAGTGTTACATCGTTCGAAAGAACGTGGTTTTAATGCCTTCACGTTTTGATTTCCAGTTCTTTTATCGCCAAAATCACGCCAAAACAAACGATCAAATCACGTGAACAAACAGTGCAATTTTATTCGATTCATCTGATTGGCTTTTGCAGTGTTACTATCACTTGATAAAATAGACACATTTTGATTGGGTCAAGGGTTTCACAAGGCTGGTGCAGTGTCAGCAAAATGGTTTTTATGAGCGGTGCGCAGACTTTACACTTTCGTTAAGATAGGTTTTAGTCTGCACGCAGGCTATGTTGAATCAAGAATTTAGACAATTGTTTCTTGGTTGTTTTGGGTAACAGCTATTTGCTGACAATTTGAACAAATAAAATTTTGGAAGTATGATTTAATACGAATTATTATAGGCGATAAATATGTTTCAAATAATCAGTTAAAAACATTTTCCATTGGGGATTCAACTGTGGTTAACCAATTCTCGAAAGGATTATTTATTTCCTGCCAAACCTGCCAAAACATCATGACGCCCTTGTTTTTCCCTCCGTTTGTTGGTCTAATTTCCGATAACCCATTCACAAGAGTGATGCAATAGCTTATTAGTGGCCCATGTAACTAAGAAACTGAATATATTGAATTCGATGTCAAATGAGTGTAGGGGGGAAAGATTATGAACTTCATTCATCTACTGTTTACAAATATATTAGCTATAAAACGAAGGTTTACATATGTAAACAACTTTGAACCCTGGACAGTTATACAAACCAACGACAATATTATAGATGATATTTAAACTTACCAAGGATCTCTCCTTAACACGTCCAGTTATAGAAATTTGTTAAATCGATATGGAGCGTTCAGCTGTTTGAATATCAAACTAACGCTTACTTTTTTGGCTCTTCGTTTTGTATATACATTAATTTTATATTGCAGGAGATAAATATATATATAGTTGTAGTTTTCAGCATGAACAATTGAACAGCTTCATAATTCTGACATTTATAATTAAATTACAAAATCTTGAACAGGTGTTCATTTTGTTGGTTGCGTTCCACACAGTTCTGTGAAAATTACCAAAAAGCAATCGCATATATAACGTGTGGCTTTATGTGGTCCAATTAAAGACTGGTGCCACATCATGTGGAAATTAAACAGTATACAAATGAAAAATATTTAAATAATTTAGCTTGTTCACAGTTTTGCAAGAATGAAAATTGAAATATTTGGCAACCCCATAGCTTCCAACAGAGTCAAGAAATTTTTATTAGTATAATACGGCACTATCAAGGAGAAATCTTGAAATATTTATAGAGGAAATTTTCCAATAAACTAGTGGTCAGGAATACTATGAGATTCGTCCAGCTGACTTACCAATTAATATGAGTAAACGTTAACAAACAAGATAATGAATCTATGTGAAACAGTAATATATGTTTATGGAAAATGAACGTTTTACATTTATTAAATAGTACTATGATTCTAATTACACAACACTTACATATACAGTTTTGTCAAACTCAGCTCTTTATTCAACAATTCTACTTTGGTGTTGTTTTATTTGTTTTGTTGTTGGTCAATATTCTTAAATTTAAATGGTGAATCAGGTTAAACCTATGGTTCACGTCTTTGGGTTCTTTGTATGCCTTTCAATCGGAAGAATGCAGAATTCCTGGGTCGCATGATGAAGCCCTACTCTATTAGGGGTCGGGAACATGCACCACAACTAATTTAAAACCGCTAAAAATGTCTGTAAATGTTTCATAGTTTTAGGAATGTGCTCATTGTAACGCAAATCCAGGCTCATGGAGAAGAAAAAAATTTGATACCTGTGTATTTTAAAGTTTAATAGTTTATACTTTCTTTGAATAGCTTATGTTTACTTTTCACTTTTTCTGTTAAAGGGCTGCAAGCACGAGGCGCATAATCCCATTAATACAACTATAACAAAACATTTGAGGCGTTTCAAAAATACTTCAGCATTATAACAATTTTAGGCCATATATATATATATACAGAATCGAAATCAAGTATTAAATGCCTGCATAGATGGATAAGGTAATACGTGTGAATTAGAAGGTTTTGTTGTCTTGTGCACGTTGTAAACTGATTTCACAATCAGAAGTCGTAGGGAGTCTGTGCACATACGGGAGAGAATAGTACCAAGACGGCATATAGAGACTAATTTATGTTAAAAAATGATGCCTCTACAAATAAAAGTACGTATCCAATAAATGTTGATGGATATTAATACGCCATCTTATATGAAAACGTTTAGTAACAAAGTCTTCCAAGTAGGATAGGCAATCACCCGGCCTAATCATAAGATCAATTTTGTTGTCTTCATTCCCCCTCATCCTCATTGCTGTAATAAGGGAATCAATTTCAATGGATGACATTGTTTTTCAGAATCATAATATTACCTCGAATCATTACTCACAGCTTTCAAAAAGGCCTCAAATTAGGAGATTTGCAACTAATTCCTAAAATGCAATTGATACTGATGCCAGTTTAGAGTGATTTTCTCCTTACCAAAGTGATATTTATCAATATGCCGCATGCCACATGAAGACAATTATTGTTATTGTCTATAAAATACCGGCTCCATGTAATTATAGCTTCTTTAGTAATATATCTGCGTAAATTTCTTGATTCTTGTTGGCTTATGTTAGTAAAGTGCCGTTTTCTATTAGTTCAGTGCAACTTCTTTTTTAAATGGATCTCCAAGTTAAAAAACCGAAATCTGATTGGTTGATAGAATAATCGACAAAATATTAGGAACGAAGACAGAGTTCGAAAAATGCCAATCATTTGTAAAGGAGAATTTGAACATAGCAGATCGAAGTAGTATTTGATTTGATGATTTTTCAAGGGATATGATTAATAGGTAATCGTGATTTATTAATAAATTATTGAAATTAACATTATTATTATTTGATATTTCGAAGTCCATTACGATCTTAACTAAAACATGATATTTCGAGCTAAAACAAGTCATACCTCGAAATATTGATTCTGCTGGCATATTTCCTTAAATCTTGAGAAATCAATATCTCATTTCCTAAAACCCAAGCACGGCGCGGTTGAGCAGACGAAATCAAAACAAGCATCAATTTTAAATGATTTTTTATGAAGTTTTCAAAATTCAAAAGCAAATCGTAAGAAAAAAAGCGACAGCGAAAATATTATCCAAATCTAATGTTTTTTATTGATGAAAGTCTACATTTTAACATATTACTGTTCAAATTCAATTATTTGCTAAGCTAAAAAATAATTTTATTTTTGAAGCTTGTTTTCTTACGATTAGCTTTAGAAATTTTTGAAAAACTTCAACACTCATTTACGCCTACCGCTTCTGCAGATATCTTCGACCTCGGTCTGAATGATTTTCAATATTACGCGCAGTTTCATTCAGTAATTACTTATGAATTGTTAAGGTTAATCAAAAATAGCTCCACACGTGACGGCAGCATTAAGCAGTCGTATCACTTTGCAGATGTCATTTTATTTTTAATTTATAGTAAAAGTTAGTAAAAGGTATCAATACGGCTTCGCTTTCTATTTTAGGCTAATTTGCAAAGGTGGAATTTTCTAATGAACAGGCACTTGAAATTTGATCTTTTTAAAAATTAACTTATGCAAATTAATCCCGATCAGAATTCGAAGCCTTAATGAGACGTTTACAAATTAAGTTTGCTTATTAATGGAGAGCTATATATGTATACTATATGCAGTTTGAGACTTTGATACAAAAACATTCCATCTTTTGGTAGACGATGTAACGTAGACGGACAACTCGCAGGTAAATATAGCACCGTTTCCAAATTATGTCAGTTTCCAAAAATACAATGATGTCAGTACTGAAAATGCAAAACAATTATGTAAAACCTTATAAAGATTGTATGAAAATAAGCAATAAGTCATCATTATCCTTTGCTACATAATCATGCAAATATCTCCTAATTCATTTCATTGGCCGTTTTGAAGGTTTATTTTCCAGCACATTGCCCGTACTTTAATTTTTAATTGGGAAGCGTGCCATTGATCAGCAGAGACCCAATCTCCTTGTTTTTCAGTAAAAGTATTTCTTTCTGTATGCATCCTGTTGTCAAGTTTAAAATATGGGGATTAACTCGCCTTGCTGTAACTCGCCTACGCTGTCGTGTTTGTTTGGTTCAAATAACAAAAATAGTTTCACAGCTCATATATTTTTAATGTACCAAATAAAGAAAATAATTGTTCATGAATAGTATGGAATGGAAAGTAGCATACTTGGCAGTAATTGAAAATATGATAGGAATTTACTTTGTAATTTCTGCAAAATGATGAAATTAAAAAGAAGGATTTCTACAAATACATCGTACATAAATGCTTGTTATTTACATAAGGGTTGTTAGTTCCCTACCACATTTCTATGTAACAGTATCAGGTTATTGTATTAGTATTAACTTATCTCTCTATATAAGCAAGTGATGTCATAGGTACGCTTAATTTTAGAATTGGGATTCCAATCTTCACAATTTGTATACAGGGGTTATATGAAAGAAATATATTGTAGGCAGAAACTGCAAAAAAGGTTCTTCATATAATATATTTTTAATAGTGAAAAATGTAAATTAAAGAGTCATCGTTTTATGTAATAGTACGATTTCGGTGATTATACAGTGATTTTATGTATTGGTTGTTGGAGTTAATGCAACGTTAGATTCATATTTTAAGTATAATATTTAATCATGCACAATGAACAATATTAATGCCATTTATTCAAGTTATATAACAGAGGTAAAAGGTCCAGAACCTCAGCAATAGTTCAAACTCCATGACATAAAAAATATTTTGCAACAATACACATCTTGTTATTAGATACAGAAATTTGGCTATATATTCTAAATAATTATTTATGATGTTTGCACGTATTTATATTATACCTATCAAGTATTGTCCAACATAAAAGTTACAATTTTGTGTTGTCATATTTGCTCAATGCGGTGTCCGATTGAACAGGGACGGATTTTTCTTCACGTTGATGAACTACGGAATTAGTTGTACTCTTGGTATTCAACTGAAACGTAAAAAATAAATACAATAAATATCTCTCCTTTAATTAATTCTTCTGTTATTCTTATGGTTGGCAGCATAGCCTTATAAAGGAGAATTAGCTCAGATGGCAGAGCAACCGAACTCCATATCGGATCATATCTGATCGACCGTGGTTCAAATCCCCCTAAGGTCAACTCAGCCTTGCCTTTATCTGAAAAATCAAATGAGTACCATCTGAGGATGGTGGATGGAATGGTCCAGAGGGAATTGCATTGTGAGTAGCTGCGGCGCATCGTTGCGCATTGACAATCGAGACCTATCTGCCTATCGCAGCTGAGATCAACAAAGAGCGTTTAAAATCATTGCCCTCAGCGAGAAAAGCCACTCATCTAGAAATAGAGTAGTGGCACGGGTGCCTTCGATAGGGCAACACCGTCTACATTACTTATTTACAGCAGAGCCTTCCATTTAGGAAGAGTTGAGTCGGTGACTGATGTCACCAAGTCAATATCATCCTAAAAGTTCGGAGAAGAGCTGTTAACTTATAGTTATTGCTATTAAAAATTGTCTCTATTGCGTATTTACTAATTCTGTCAGATTGAATGCAGGAAAACTTTTGTTGGAATTAAGTCAAATTGTTTGATAAGCGCTCACAGTCCTTTAGATTTAGCCAAAAATCCCTATTTTTACGGCTGCGGTACACTTCGCAATATTATAGTATCACGTGAAACAATCGCAAACGAACTAAGTTCAACATGAAATTAATACATTTTTCATTATGATTCTGACAGTATGTAGTTTTGTTTGTTTTTTGTCAATGCAGATGATCTATCTTTCAATCTCTTTGTGATTCAACTATTCCCATAGAAGGCTGCGGTTGTTAGCAGCAAGCGTTATTGCTTCGGTTAATGCGACATTTTGAAAGTAAGAGTTTCAACTTCTCCACTCTCTAAATTGTAAATCTATAGTAATCCTTTTCATTTAAGTAAGTAGCAATTGAGCTTGCAAACATTTGATGATAACACAAAACCGGGCACAAAATGTTTCATAAAATTTGGCATATCCCTGTACTTCTTAGTATCGATAGTCCATAACGCATCTCAAAGAAGACTCCATGTTCATCCAGCAAATATTATGCTGATAAAATTTAAGTTAATCAATATGATCCATGACATAAAATACACTAAAACACACAGCAACATGGTAAGGTAAGTAAGGTAATCCTATAATAGCGAGCATAAGGTGTTCACGATCTAAACAGGCTGATGAACGAAGAGTAAATATGTAGCAACTTTCTTACCCTAATTTCTCTTGTTCTAACAAAGAAAAAGAGGAGTTGGATAATCCTGTGTTTGCTTTGTTTTGCTTTTGCCTGGACCTTTATAAAAAGACACACTGAATATTAAATCAAAACAGCTATGAGGTATAAAAACATGTTGACTAGGGTGGTTCAAACGCGATAAACTTTTGAGGATCGAACTGGGAGCTGGCATAGGGTTGTCAAATGTGTCTAAAACACATTGTTGTTATTTCTCAATAAACGATGATGATGATGATGATGATGATGATGATGATGATGATGATGATCATGATGATGATGATGATGATGATGATGTTTGTTTTTGTTTGTTTTGATTTAATACCAATATACCAGTTTACATAGATACATGATGATGATAGATGATAGATGATAGATGATAGATGATGATGATGATGATGATGATGATGATGATGATGATGATGATGATGATGATGATGATGATGATGATGATACCTGAAAATAATTGTTGAAAATGCTAGATTAAAATGCTATGTCAAAATACAACAGCAACAGAATGTTCCAGAGGTACCAGTAATCAATTTCCAATAGCATATATATAGTTTTCCATCTATAAAATATCTTATCAAGAGAGACATTTAATTAACACAGCAGACAGTAGCCTGCTCGCATAAACTCACAGTCAAAATGTAAACTTGGTAAACAGTATAGAGTCTGCTAACTCGAAGAGCTTGTTTTTTCTGTTCCAGTATAGGGCATTAAAAGGTGTAAAAACTATTGTCCTACAAGGGCTGTGATTCAACGCCATGTTTTTCTGGCGACGAATTATACAAAAGTCTGTTAAAGAGAGTGTTTGGTCGGCTAGACTGTAATAGCACCCATTCCTTGTTATTCTCTAGTGAATTGCATGCCTTTCGAAATCTTTTTGAACATCTGCTAATAAATTCAATGCCAAGAATTGAGAATTACTATCATTTCCAAGATGTGTTGGAATATCAATAATTTAACACGCACCCAACTATAAAATTCGTAGCGATTCGAGTTTAATTAAGGTGAAGCATGAATAAATGCAGTAGACCATTTGCACATTACTTATGTTAAAGTCTAATTTCAGTTTTATTGAAAAACTACATAACTTCGGTCAGAATAATTTTTAATTACTTGCGGTGTAAATGAGCCTGAAAGTATATTAATAATCACAGGTGGTTGGAATCGTTGGTCTTGTTCTGGGCTTGAATTTCACGGCCAAGTATTCTCTGCAAAAGTGTAGCAGTCAATTTCCACGCCCCATGCCGAATCAGCAAAAACAAGCTTTAGTTTCCTAGTTACCATACTCTACTGTTTACCAAAGTTAGCATTTTGACAGTGAGCCTTCGAGCAGCCTAAACAGACAGTGGCTTCAAGCTATACCAGGCAAACAATTTAAACAAATAAATGATGCCATACACAGTATATTTTGCCACGGTATTTTTCTTGAAGGATAACTGACTTTCTAGAAAATAAATGTTACCTGATTGTCAAGCAAGCAATGAAATAGAAAGAACACAAATCCCTGTTATGAATAAAAATACGATAGAGTTAATCATAGATTCCATCCTATTTCTTTTCTTTCCTGGAACATTTTCATACATTATTTGCTTATAGTAATACAGATCATCACAATGTATTTGTTAGTTTTGAAATAAATAATTTGGGGACCGCATCATGAACTAGAGCATGAATTAAAAATAAATCAATTTGTTTGATGAACTATAATGGATCTTCCAATCAAGTCCCTTTTCATGGATTTAGGACAGTTATTGCTTTATTATTTGGCAATAATTATAACAATAGCTGACAAAAAATTGCAAACTGAACTCAATTCTTAAATAAATGAACAGTTAAAACTTTGCAGATCTCGTAGCGTAGAGATCCATCAAAATAGAATTGAAAAGCGTCAGATCCTAGTTTTCAGTTTATTACGCTCTCACTTCTAGTGTGAAAAATACATTTGGATCAATCAAAAATTAGCCGGGAACATAATTGATACTGCTTCTGGCATTTGTTAAGCTATGCTAAACAGATACTTGATGTTATATTTGTCGGTACATGAGTGGCATTATCGGATATACCCTCATTAATAATTCTGAACTGAAACGTGTGTCGAAATTCTTCAACAATGATAACAATTGCTCTTATAGTTACCGTGAGACCATTGATAATAGTAGCGAGGTAAGCGAAAACCAGTGATTCATCAATCAACAAGCTGAAAATCCAAAACAATCCAAGCATGGGACATAGGACAAGGAATGCCTTTATTGCCGATCTGTAAAATTGAAAAACTGATGTATTTAATATATATCTATATAGAGAGTGAATATTATGCAGTGCGATAGTCGCCAAATATCTTACAATCATCTATAATTTTTAATAGTGCATAGACACATATGTAGAAACAAAACGTAATATTGTCTAAAAACATTTGGCCTACTCACAAAATATACTCACTTTCTGATTTCTCCTTTGTTCTTCCCTTTCTTGAGCTGATTACGAATCAGTGTGGTGATTATGAATAATGCTAGAACGATATTTATCTGAAAAACATAAATATGGCAAAGCTAGCTATCTTATTCAGATTATATAATAATTACAAGTATAGCTCTTTGGTATAGAAGGATAAGCTATTTTTAAATAATAACTATGTCAGTGCTTATTTAGCAACTCCATACATGGCATATATTACGATAACACAGTACGATTATGAATACTATACATAAGTATCAATACAATTTATGGAAGAGTGGCTCTTTTTGCTAAGAGCTATTGTTGTAAATGCTCTTACTGATCTCTGCTGTAACACTATTCAGATACCAACAGATTTAATGGCAGAAAGACATCAATTGTGAAAGCGATACGTCATCATAAAGGTTATCATCATTAATTCAGCTTACAAAATCTTCTATCGAATGACTGATACTGTAACTATACATATATAGTCCGATTTTCTCGGGACCATTCCATCCGCAATCAGAAGACCAAATATATTATTTGATGCTGTAGATGTAAATTCAAGTTTGGATCGCCCCTTCAGAGAATTTTGAACCACAGTCGACCGAATATGATCAGAGATCAGATCTGCTTTGCTGTATGATCTCATCCTCCCTATGTAACTTTAAGGTAAACATATGGATATACTGCATCATAAAATTATTAACGAAAGCAAATCCGATTTTAATAAAAATGTAATTGCAGAAGCATGTGCTCGTAAAGCATCATTTGCCTCACAGAAAATATATCCCAGGAAAGTGGGGTAACATCAACGAACCAACAAGGATAGTGCCTCAGTTTGCTCAAGGAACCCACACTCAAACAGCCTTATACTTATACCACAAGATGACTTCCAGGAAACGCAAGTATAAAAATGGTAAGCTACATTCCAAGCCTATTTGTCAATCGACTAATTGAAAAACAAAACATCGAATCAAAATCAAATTGTCAAAGCCAACCACTGTTGCATGCACCAATACACTTGAGGAATGTAATCTCTGCATCGAATTAATCATGCGAGAGCATTTGTTCCTCATTTTGAAGGCATTCGATCTATAGAACTGGACCAGATCTGAACTCAGATGTGACGAATGAGCATTTTGTCGTAAAAAAGTCTGCAGTAAAAGTAAAAAGTAATTGATGTAGAATATTCATGCAGGCGAAAGCAGGGTCTTCAATTTATCCAATTATCCATCACGGTAGATATATTTTCCATTAAATTTTTAACATCATGTTCGAATAGTTGGACAGCATGGCAGAAGCACATCAAGTGAATTTTAATCGATTGCGACATCCACTCTCTGATATCGAGATCCATGGGGGTGGTATCAGGATATTTCAGAGAATCTATGATGAGCTACGTCAATGACATTTACGCGTGAACATGAAAATGATCAACTTATCGACCTTACCATCACAATCGCAAATGCTGGCATTTTTGTCATCCAGATGTTGTCTCCAAGATTCAAACAACTATATAAAAAAAAATATTGAAAATAATATGAATACGATACTCATAAAAGAAAAAAGTAACATTATAAAGTGTGACAATATTCAGATGACATATTTTAAGTTAAATTATATACAAAATATCACCTTTTGCTTTCCCAGTATGCTCTCCAGTCGATTGCATATAGAGCAGAAACAATCAGAAAGGGAAAACCTATTACGAGAATCGCATATCTTGGTAAATTTACACTTAGTACACCAAATTTGACATGAGTTAGAATGTCTAATTGTGATAATTTACCCCATCCAAAGATCATGAACAATCCATGTCTTTTCTTTCTCGTTTCGAACACCAATACAATTACAATAACAAGATGAATACCCTCCAAAAGTGTCCAACTCAAAGTAGTAAATAAGAAATATTGAGCCAGGGTTACCACAATAACACATGCTGCCTGCACAGAAAGAATTCATTGATCTTCCATAAATTATATAGAAATAAGTTATTTGACTTAAAGAAAGTCACCACGCTAGATAATGTGAAAACATTATATAATGAATTAACACTAACTGGAATCCATACCCTTGTTTTCTTTAAGTACGGAGTTGCAAAGATGCCAAAAAGTGCAATCGCACACAAGAGACCATACGCCACGAGAAGATTTGTGTGTAATATTATTTTTGTAATCGGAGGCAATCTTGAATATAAAAAGGTGTATAATCACTTAAACATTGATGTAATGCTATTAATAAGACATGGGAGATCGGTCTTGGCTATCAGATTGATGCTACTGCTATATCAAGTTTCCTGTTTTCCAGCGCCTCAGTTATCATAATCTTAGGGTCTAATGCTTCGATGGAGTTGAGGCTGAATTGAAGTGATGCAGGAATGTATTGCAACTATTGTATACTATCAAATAATCAAATATGTATCAATAATGTTTTGCTGTCTGATAGAGACCGTATTCTCATCATGTGCAATTCTAATGGATAGAAAGAAAAATCAAGTTTTCAAAGTAGAACTTGATGGCCTGGAATTTGTCCTGATCAGTCCAATGCCGTCTCATGTAGAATTTGTTAAAAAAATCTACATAAAATATTGAAGGGATACCTCATGATAATCAGTATATACGTGAGTGACACGAATGTATTCATTATGTTGATAGCTCCACTAGGTGGTTATTCTGAGTCATAGTCTATAACTATTATCCTACAATACCCACTTTAAAAGCGATATCTATGCAATAAGGCATAATATTATCACACAGCAGATTAAAACTCTTATCGTGTAATAAATTTAGTTGTTCCATGAAACGATATATAAGGACTTAACCTGGACACATTATCTAGTATCTCTTAGCAAATTAAACATACCTAATTAGATAGTAAATAATCAATACAGTGATCACAGAGCACAACGATATGAAAGTTGTAATCACTTCAAAAACAAGCAGATTCTGTCTAATTGATATGTCCTCGAGTTGGGAAATCTTCTTAAGCTTAATATTCTGAAATAAAAATCATTTATAATAAGACATCAGTATTATAATTGATATTGCATTAAATATTAAAAATAATAATTTAAAGTATTTCAAATTTCGACTGACCTCGATTTCTTCTTTGCTCCAAATTGTTGAATTGAGCATTTCCTTGTTTTATAAAGTAAAACAAAAAATGTATGTTTGAACATCAACCTTTTCAATCTTCATTAAGAGATATTCGTCACAACTTTTGGTCCATTGATTTCAATGTATAAGTTATGAATTACGATCAATTACTTTAGACCTTTTGATACTATACATAATGAGATCTGCCCATTTTGGTTTGAAAAAGTTTCCATATAAAAGATGTTTTTACTTGCTGTAATATATTATAGTCATTGGATTGCCAAATACAAGTGAAAAAAAGAAATACATGCTGCATTTTATGCAAAGGAAGAATAGAGGAAAACTTTTTCATTATTTGATTGCGATTTTAGTATCTCTAGAAAATAGTTTAAACCATATTGGGAGAGTTGAACATTCTATAAAAACGAAATAAAATCCTATTGGAGCACTATGAGAACAAAATAAAATATATCGCCAGCCAATCTGCAACATCTTCAGGGATGGTCAATACTTACTGCTTCGGCTGCAAACTGTTTTTCCAGAACGCTCATATCAAATGTTAGATCTAGATCATGGAGCGTTGTCACGATATGTGGAATGGTGATGCGTCTAAGGAAAACAATTTGTAGATATTTGCTTTTATTGCAAAATAATTATCATAGCGATAGACAACACTCTATAAATATATTGCAAATTTTAAGCGAAATGCCTATTTATATAAGTTTGTGTTAACTGTAATTTGATTAATTCTGATTAATGGTGTCCCTACTAGCTAATAATACAGAATATATAATTTGCAGAACTTTATTTAAATATTGCAAATCTTCAACGTAATCCCTATTTACGAAGCCTACGCAATTACATTACTGTGTACGGGGAACATGAAGCGTTGTCGTTACTAAGTAAATATTGAATGAAGCTCGAAATATCGTGTTTTCTTTCGATTACTTGGAAAAATTTCTTGGCGTAGTAATTAAGATCTTAATGGAGCTCGAAATCTTAAATAATATTAATGTATCTTGTCCTCTGCAATTGTAACACGATAATTTTATGTTTACTATAATTTGATCAATTTTGTAAACAATAATTATCCTATCACAAATAGCCCTGATGTTTGTTGTGTAGATGTTTATGTCTTCACGCATAGCTTTTTAAAATACGAAATGATTTTTCATTTTAATAGCTTAAACTATTCGTATTTTCCCGAGAATAGTTTCCACACATAATTTTTGCCTTGACTTCTAATTTAATTTAATAGAACTAAGCGAAAAATTTATTTTCGTTTGAATGTGCTGGGATATTCCCTGAAGTAGGGAGTCCTCTTAAGTCTAAGCAAATTGTAGGATGAATGGAAGTAATTTGTTTATTTGCTTTTATGAATGGAACCAAAGACGTTCCAATAGTAGGGTCGGTATAATTTCTTAGTCAACATCGATTCCTAGCGTCATTGCGCGCCATGTCCAACGTATATAGAATGCAGCGCGCTATTCTCGAGATAATTAAGATTAAGCACTTGCAAAATAAAAGTGAAGTTAATTTTGCTAGGGATCTCAAATTTCAAAATATGCTTAAAACCATGCCTAATTCATAAGGTACCTCAAATTTGGGAAGACCTTTTAGAACGATTAAAACTATTTGCAATTCCCAATTCACCCGAACCTTTAAAAAACATGTCTATAACTTTTAAAATGATTCCTATATAGGAGCAATGTTAAATTGCAAGACTTCAAATTTCGAAGCAATTTTGCTTGCCAGTGCAAATTATATGTAGTGGACAATAAGCAGCAAAACTGCGCGGTGGAAGTAGCTGCAAAAAACTTGCTGCAGCGAAAATTTTGTCTAATGGAAAGTATGGAACGCAATAACTGCAATAAGTGGTTGATCACTCTATGCGGTATTACGAAAAGGTTTTGCGTGGTAGTTAAACATTTTGCGTGGCGGTAAAATCACTTCAATCAATAGAAAATCATTGCGTGCTATGGTAAAATCATTTCGTCAAGCAAAAAATCATTTCGTGCTGTGGTAATATCTTTCATGCTGTCGTAAAACTATTTCCTGCAGTGGTGAAACCAATATGAGTGCTAAAAAGTCTCTCTGCGCTATAACAAATCAAATGGTGCTGTCAACATTTTGCTTAGTGCGTTCAATAAAACTTTTGGTGATGTGATAAATTCATTATGCATGGTGGTAATATTATTATGCGTGGTAGTAATATCATTATGCGTGGTCATAATTTCGTGAGAAATATAATTTCAAATGTTTCTATTTTATATGCAAATTTCACTTTGCGCTGTAATTAGTTCGCACAGCGATGGACTGTGATAGAAATCTACTTTAGATTCGACGCCCGTAAGAGTCTCTTTTAGAACAGTTTGAGTAGTTGATCTTTATTCGTGAATCTGATTACTATCAACATCAGATCGTATGAGGACATAACGAATCATGAACATTGCCCTTGAATCTTGTAAGATCAAGAAATGCTCTTAAATAACGTACCAAACAGTCACAAATCGGGGCTGGTTATGTTCTATAGCAAATAGTTCACACTTTCTGTGAACTATGGTCTCATAGCTTCACTAAAGTCACTCGGAGAGAAAACTCGAATGCGAAAATTACTCGCCCAGGCGGCTCGTAATTTTGTGATCTCGTTTTCTCTTTACGTGCCGCTCGTGGTGCTATCAGTGCATAGTTCACGGAAATTGTGAACTATTTGTTAAATATCAGTGGAATGTCTCTTTATACATTAAATAAAATTATATTGGTTTTATAATAGGTTTGAAAGTACACTAGAGAGAAACCCTTAAGACCTGAAACTGTCAACATTTTTCTTAGGGGGTAACATTGGTGGAAGGAATCCTTGCCTCATTCTCCAGGAATAATCCACAAAGATCAGGCGTAATCGGAAAAATCATGTATCCATGCCTAACTACATCATCTCAAGCTGTAATGTGCTGTGAAATTACGAAATGTAATGTAATGTGCTTTGAAATTACGAAATAAAAACGTTAGTGGCGATGCACATCGAAGTGTCTCCTCTGCACCACAGTTACACATATTATGCGTAACCATTAACAATAGTAGCACAAATATGAAAGGTAAATCTCTGAAAAAGCTTTCTCCTCACTATTCCCTCAAATATATTCATTGCTTTGAGAAAGTCAATACTTCCACGTAACAAGAACTAATGTCGTCTGTCATTTATCTATATTTTTAAAACTCATTTTTCACAGGAAGTGAAACTGAAATCATCAGTTTTTAATTATGATTCTGATAAAGATTATTGAAAAATATATAGAGATTATACTTCACTGGAGGCACATGAAATTGTACAAAACGCTTCCTACTTGAAGTTTTATTTTTGTGTTATAGCCAGTAAGATTTTCAAGTAATGTCAGTAGTGAAGAATATTTATCATCTTTGCAAGCCTGGAAATTGGAGTCTTTTTGGCTACTTTTTTTTAAGATTTATAATTTCTTTCTCTATAGATTGCATGATTTGATATGAGGACTTTGATAATGTTTCCATAAATGAATTACAAACTAGCAGAGAATTTATCACATAAATTTTGCTCCTTCACAATTTCTGAACATATTTTATCCTTGAGTATTCGGCAAAATGTCCGTCTTGTCACTCATCTAACCCCATGACTACATCGAGACGAAAACCAAGATGAGGAATGAAAAAAGTAGTTTACAAAATACTCTTAGCAACTCTTTTAAAACTTGCATTATTACTCGTTTTGAGTTTCGTGCTTTGTAGCCTTTTTTGTTGGCAATAAAATCTTTGTAGAGCTTAAAACAATTCATTTTATTGTTGATTATTCGCTCGAACCCTTATATCCAACGCAGAAGGCTTCAAACAAAACATAATTGTTGTTTTACAAGTTGGGACTTTTTATTTTGTTGCGAGATAGAAATGAACAGATTTTGATTGGTTATATGGCTTTTCTCACAAGGGAAAAAACATTGTATAGCATTCTGATTGGTTATATAGCGTTTTTCACGTGTGAGTAATATCATGTAAAGACAATGATTGGCTTGTTACTGTATAGGTAAAAAAAACGAACAGAAGATGTGATCACTATTTTTGCTGACAAATCTCGCTGGTTATAGAATAAATGTATATACATAGCATGCGTACAGATATTCAAGCACTAAAACCAGGTGAAGTATACCTTTCGGCATTGAAAAAGCATCGTGTATTGCGGATCATGAATAGACGTATTGAAATTTAGGACTTCCTCCTGCCGAAACTACTAAGAAAATATAAACTTTGAAAATGGCGTCAAAAGATATATACAGCAGTTTGTAGCGTTGACAGCTTAATCAATGGACAAGAGAGGTATAACACAACTCAAAAACCTAAATATATCAAAATGCATGTTGACTCCTCGATTATAAAATGTTGGAATCATGCTTTGTACTTCAAGCAGTTAATTTTCCCTTAGACTACAGAATTCAGGATAGGAGTTCTATGGCAGCTTTTCAAAATCTTTAAATTAAATTGTGAATGGATAAGGACTTAAGGAGATTTCAGCATTAGTATGATTGTGAATAGAAAGCAGGATTCATATCACCTCACTGTAAAGAGGACAAATGCAAGTTAGCATCTGACGACTTGTTTTTGCTCAAACAAGAAGGCGTACGTTTAATTACAATAGTCCAGGCAATTTAAATATTTCGAACTAATCAAAAATTTTGTGCTTACTGAAAACTGCCGCCATCGAAACTTTACTTTTGTTGCGACCATAGACATAATAGATATAGACTGCTGATGACGTCCTAAAGCGGGCTTAAAACATAGCACCTATGGGGATCCATAATGGCTGACACATGCGCCTAAAGTGGCGGGAAAAGCAGTGTTTTGACCCTATATTGTTGCTAGAAAATAAAAGAATAGATAAGCCGGAATATTTCGAGCTACTTTCAAAGCAATTAAATATGATTGAATTTAATAGTTTTGTTGTGTACCACTGAATTTCGAATCAAATCCGCTAAATTATTTTATCAAATTTTCACTGAAATATTCCAATTTTGTAAGTAGGAATATCGCTGCTTTAGTAACAATAAGATATCAAAAGTTCAGAATTTGCTCAGATTTAACATTTATTAATCATCCAAGCTGTATTTACTGGACAAGGTGCATGTTTACTGCTGGTTACAGCAAAGCACAGTACGCAGAATGAGCGTAGAAAAGTTGATATTGAAACAATAACAAACAAATTACAATAATGCTACCAAAAATATTCAAATTTAATTCACCAAATATCCAAACATTTAACACTAAAAATGATAATAGTTATAAAGTCTAAGATTGATGAAGATAGCCACAAATTAAGCCTCATAACCAGCAGTACCATCGCAACACAAGCGTATCGGATACCAATTCATATCAAAATGGGCTAATTTTTATTATAATCAATGTTTCCATATCATTAAATCCGTATTAAAAACGTTCAAAAGCAAGACAAATACATATGCTGCGATTTAAATCAATTCAAACATTTTGTGCTTACTTCAAATACCAAATTGTATTGGAATTTAGACTTGTGCGGTCAGTTTACAACATACAACTGCAACTTTTAGGCACATGTGTCTACCATTTTAGCTGCCCATGAGTGCCACGCCTCACGTGAGCCCATCAGCGGTCTATATCTAGTATGTCTATGGCAGGAACACTCTATCCAGTCGTTCACATAGACCCCATGCCCAGTCAGCCAGCAACCGATCAGTAAACTGCTTTCACAAGCACTAGGCAGAAACACACGTTTATAGATACATGACTTATAGATCTATCACACATAAACATACGGAATTTCTGATTACTAAAACTAAGATTAAACATAACTGATAGTTTCTCTTACGGTATGAATGCACATTGACATTGAGGTTTAAAATTCTTGAAAAGAAAGTAGCCAATCCTTTCCGTGAGTAATGCAGATATCTCCTATGAATTAACATACAAAGATTATAGTTTGTTTCCAACAATTAAATAGCTTGAACAGGAAGGTAGGACCTGTTTTATAATGGAGACCAGGAAATGGAAATTTATGTTATGTAGATAATACGCAACAGATTGCTGCAGGGTCTGCACGATTCTCAAAAACTTCAGAACTTTTTCGACTTCCCAATTCTAATATAAATATATTCTTAAGATACTATTAAACAAATAATTCACACTTTCCGTGAACCAATGGTCTCATAGTTTCAAGAGTGGCACCTAAGGAGAAAACGAGAAGGCATCATAAAATTGCAAGCCACCTGAGGGAGTGGTTTTTACCTTGGAGTTTTCTCCTGAAATGATTTGAATGCAGCTATGAGACCATATAGTTCACAGAAAATGTTAACTATTTGGTTTAGACCATAACCAAGCCCGATTTGTGACTGTTGGGTATACGCTTTTCAAGAGAATTGATTGATCATACAAACCCTGATCAACTATGTATAATTCTCTTAGATTTTTGACGTCATTAGACGTTATTTCGAGAGTTGCTTGGCACGTTGAGTTTCAATTTTCAAAGCTGGGATGAAAGAAGCATTGCATGCTAGTATATATAAGCCATTTGCCTAACATTTGATTTCGATCCGATTTTGTTTGGCTTTTCAATCTTGAAAAAACAAATAAGATAAAAATATATATATAGTAACACTGGACATTTTTTTTCTAAAAATGACATTTGCTGAAGAATTCTTTAGATAAATTTGACTGATCTATAAGTCCCGCTTTGATATACCGCACTTTGACGAGCGGTAATCGGGACTTATTCCCTTCGTACAGCGTTGTGCAGGATTCTGCACAACGGCATTCTGTTTGATCGTATTGTTCTGACAAATTATCACGCATTTGATGTACGGGGAAAGACGGGGTCCAACATTTCGTAAATTAATCAAAGATGCAACATGCAAGCCAAATAAAAGGAATTAAATCTATATGGAAACTTATGGTTATTTAATCAAGTCGATAAACTGATGCTTGTCAAAAATTACAAACTTATTTCAACATCATCATTCAGAATACAGATGGCGAAATTATCTGTAAATGTTTTTACCCTAGAAGATCGTTTAATATTGTATCATTGTGAATGCTTTGGGCTACTATCGAAAAATCCAACAGTTCCACGTCGTGTACAAGAGCAAGGGAAAGATTTATTCAGAACATAGCAACCTTCAAGTGAAATGTTTATCATTTCCACAATAAATCATATTTTAACCTGTATTTCGATCTCCGACGAGCGCTCAAAAAGTTTGCAGTAAACAGGATCGTTCGCTACATCAATGACTCGCCAGAATCAGTAAGTTAGAATAATAAAGTCAGTTTTCCAGTTTAATTAGCTCCAATACCCTGAAATATATATATATGCAACAAGTGACTCAAGCCACCATTTCTGTCAAACATTTTAGCAGCTTTTAGAATTTCAGGCTCTTATATATTTTACGATTCGTTCGCTGTTGACTGTATGACACCCTGGAATACTCAGATAAACAACGTCATCGACATGATTTTGTTGGCGGCTTCTTTGTTTTCTAAAACAATAGAATTGCCAAAGGACACAAGTCTCACTTACCAACATATCAAAGCCGTAAAAGTAAAAGTGAGACTTGGGCAAGTTAATCGATAAATACGAACATATTTGTATTTATAGTGAGTCGCAAATGAAACATCCAGCATAAGAAAATGAATCAAGGACCGATGTCTATACTCGATTGTATAATTATAGTTGATAAGAACGTAGCGTTCAGAGCTTTTTCACAAGTTCCCAATGAGTCTCTTGGGAATTATTTTAAGAAGAGAGTGATACCCCTTGTGAAGTGGTGGTGTATTTTGAAAAGACCGTGAACCCGGGATATTTTCTCATGCAAATCAACATGGTAGATGTAAAAAGCTTTACAATGATTGAATTTCATTTTTCATTGAAGAAGGAGTTATAGATGTATATATATCCAAATATCAATACATCAAATATGTACTTATCAAAGAGGAGTCTAGATTACAGATCTCATATACATACCTCGTCATTTTTGTTTATGCACAGAGGTACATGCTTCAAAATAGCTTTTATCGCCTAAAATAAAGAATGAGGATTGACGAATATTGATCAAAGCATAATTTAAACCAGGAAAACTTCAAAATAATTGAAGCCTCTTACAAACATTAATTCACACCTTAGATTGCACAAATGACTTTAGGCTGTAATTAGTTACGTGAAGAGAAGCCAATACAGTTTACTCCATTTTGAATTGTTAATAAGCTAGCATCTCCATAGCGAGTCAAAAAACACAAAAACGGAGTCATGTAACTTAAACGTTGGTTTATACTCTGCTGTTTTCATTGCTGTATTTCAATTAAGAGTGATGATATATATGAAATGAAATGATACTGCTTGGAAATTGTTTTAATATGCTTATTTTCATTGCAAATTGTAAGTTTGATCGTGACTTTGGCCCTAGTTACACGCAGAGATATCTATTTGAAAGAGCCTGGAAACGGTAGCCTGGACATTAGTTTTGAGCGTGGCCGGCGGCCACTGTGGGTCCAAAGTCAATTTTGTTGGATGAATTCAGATTATTGAACTCAAATTATTATTATTGATTTGAGTTCGATGTTGTGAGCATTTAGTTTATTTGAAAAGTCAGACGGCTTTCGTACATTTGCTGATCAAATTGGTTTCTTTAAAATGGTAACATTTATTTAATGAAGCCATAGCACTTGGCTTTAAAAGGTTGATGGATTCGGATGGTTGGTCCGTTGGTGTACACTGTAAACTGTACATTCTCAAAGGTATGTTGCATGCTACGCTGCCTTCTCTCTAAATTGGCGTTTACTAATGTGCTGTGTTACTGATCAGAAAACAGGCTAATTGCAGGGATGTTAGTAACGATTACAAAAGTAGCGACGTTATTTGTAATCGTTACTTTTAAGTAACTTCTACTTGTAACTAGTTACTTTTCTGTAAAAGTAACTTCTACTTGTAACTAGTTACATTTAGGATTAAAAATAAAGTAACGATTACTCGTTACTTTTTCACTACATTTTCGCTTTCTTCCGTTACTTTGTTCACAATAGAGTGCTGAAAGTTATCAGCTTCTCGATCGCAATTGTGTTTTGCTTAATCAAAATCTTTTGTTCCTATTGTTACCATCCAAGAACAAGAAAACACAAACAAATGTTTTCTGCAACTGCAGGAAGTCTTGTCATTAATTTGGATGTCTAAAAAATTACATTCGGGGATGTAAACATTCTGTTTGCCAATCCTGTTTTTCCGAGTTTATAATATTCAAGTGATTCAGCGAGAGTATCATGTCTGATATGTCTGTTCGATCAATTAATTGTCATAGCAACCAAGCCTGAAATAGAACTAGTGGCACATAACTTGAAATTTTCTTTGTTATGGAAATTAGGAGGATCGCCTAGACCATTCAAACAAGCAAATGACGTCGCTGTGAAGTAGTCGTCGGGTGTCTGTTTTCGTATTTATATTGTCAACAAGAAAATTTGATTAATTAACAAATTAAAATACAGAAATATTATTTGAATACTTCATATATGTCTCATTGCTTCTGTTGGATATTTTTGGACTTATTTAGAAAAAGTAACGGGAAAAGTAACTGTAACTAGCTACTTTCGAATTAAAAGTAACTTGTAACTTGTAATCGTTACTTTTCCTGAAAAGTAACGTCTGATAGTAACTAGTTACTTTCTCGCCCAAGTAACGGTAACTGTAACTAGATACTTCTAAAAAGTAACTTTAACATCCCTGGCTAATTGTATATGTTTATTATTCCCTATTCATTAATGCAATCATTCTAAGAATTTACGATTCAACGGAGATCAATCATATAAGTAAAAATAATAAGTTGAACCAAATTGTTACTGCTTACTATCGTCAAATTGTTGCGTGCCTCACATGGCTTTATGCTTCGACTTCCTCACTGAATCATAAATTATTTCACATCTACTGTGCTGGATAAGGCACATGACAGACTTAGCCCAAGCCTTGACCATGAAATTCCTGAATCAGACTCTTGAATTGTTGCTAGTTTTTCTCGACTGCTTATTAAACGTGTGTTCATCATTTTCATTCAAACAAAATTCAAGTTTGATGATACAATATTAGTCTTAATTATTGATTTTCAAGCTCCAAGCTTTCCAAGTTATGGTCCAAGAAGCTTCCTTCGATCCTGATTATTGTAAGAATGCACTTTTGAAGTTGCTCCCAAGTTTCAATCAATTATATATATGAATGAAATCAGGGCTCATTCGTGACAGCATTATAAATATTGATTCCTGACTTCTTTGTTTTTTTTTGTAGGAATTGTGTAAGTCGTTTAAGACAGCAATAATTTCGCGACTATATCGGCTCAATTGTATGCAATATTGGTAGTCCAATATAGGCCTAGACACATTTCAGCATTTCGTGGAGAGGCGGCTGCTCTCATGGTAGCTTCGCTGATTAATTTCCATATTCTAAGAATATACCAGCAACGATATTCTATATTAATTTGAAAATGTGGAAAATTTTACTTTTCATCTAATTGTATACATTATTTTTGTGTGGAATGAAACAAATTTGGTTTCATTTGTACATTTGTGCATTTTCTATTATGTTGTCTAGATTAGTTTTATCCCACAAATATTGTATATGTAGGACTGTAGGTAGAATAAGGCTGTAATCATTTGAGCTTTTTGCATTAATGTTGTGTAGTAGTATAAATGACATCTCAAAGTACAATGTTTGTTTTAATTTATACTTGAACATGTCAGTGCATCGGCCAGCTTTTGCTACGCTGTATCTGGTTTTCCCTGTAATGGTTTGTAATGCTACATTGTCTAAATCTAGTTGTATTTTCAATCTTATCTATATTCTGCAGTTGTTTAATAACTAAAGTATTAGCACTGTGAGTGTGCTACATTCTAAAGATTTTTATGAAATTTTTATAGAGAACAGAATGTTCATGAAAATAGCATTAAAACCCCACCTAGAACAATATTTTGTTCGAGCTTCGACACCTTAAGGCTTCTGCTGTTAAATAAGTGATTTTTCAAAATTTTGTCAGATTGTTAAAATAAAGCCAACTATATGGAGGTCTCCTTAAATGTATTTGCAGTCACTCAACCCTAGCAATAGACATACCTCTACGAAGGAACTAATTTTATAGACATTTACACTGCTCCAATCTTTTTCTATGGCCTGTCTCGTTAGTTTCAATGCTTCTTTCAGAATTGGGCCATTGTTGAGTGAACCTCTGGTCATAAATTGCAACTTCTCTGCTAGATTGACATACTCTGAACCATAAGAAGCACTTTCCTGAAAACATTCATACGTAAATCATATAATACGAGACAAAGATGAGGCAAAACCTTTTTAAGTACGATAAAAGGTTTTGCCTCATTTTACATTATATGTGTATTATAGAGTCTACACACTCCATAACTATATTTTTAATTTATTATTATAGGTAATTTATAAGAAGCAATGTCGATTATATCCTATAATCAATCAGAAACTGAAAACAAATATACAGTATATCATGAATGAAAGGAATATTCAAATATCCTGTTATCCGTATGGAATATGTGCGAAAGGTATAGTCGACGGAATAACTGGTTGTATCTTGAAACTTTGGATTAACATTAAAATTTGCAGTATTTTCAAAAATAAATAAATTGAAGTTCAATGAAAATCTCGAGTAATTAATTGACTCTATTGGAGATCCTGGCTGCTGCATCTTCTTCGGAATGATCTTATGGATCTGGTTGAGAATTGGAAAATGGAAATCTCTTGTTTTATTAACTAAATGACGTGAGGAGAATTTGAATTTAGAATAAAGCAACTCAAAGTAATGCAAGAGGCTGGTGTCACGTCAAAATGTTGTGTTTTTCCTATTTGGAAATAAGGATCATGTGGATGTAGTAATAATAATTTCAGTTCAAATTGTATGACTTTGAAAAGTATGTTGCAGTGGACTTTGGCATCCAATATTGCATTTACGTATTATGTGATTGGATCTAAATCTATATTTTCGTTTGACAAAATCACAAAATCGACTAATTCGTTCCGGTCTTATTCGTCCCGATTTACACTATATATTCCTCTCGGAAAGAATATCTTTGATATATTGCTATGTATCTGTAATGATCAACAAACCAAAAGTACTCACGTTCAGATGAAACAGTGATGGAGTTTTTGGAAGGCAGTCACAGCGTGATATTGAGCTCCATTTACTGATAATGTTTGTCTCATTGTTTGAAAGGCATGATCGGCGTACGATACCTATATATGATCAAGACACATCAGAGGAGTAATTTATAAGTACAACCAATTTAGAATGATTGCTTGTGTATATTAAAGTTTCAATCTACCAGTGAAATTTGCATTGATGCTATCACAGTATATATCTGCTTGTCTTTCAAGGGCAGTTCTTTTCCACAGCATTTTCTGTTCTTCAAATATTTGAATTTTAATTGGGCAATACACTACAAAATAATAATACAAAAATATAATTCCTTTACGTATAATTAACATTTATGTAATGATCGAAGACCGGCTGATAATGACCTTGTAGTCCGCTGCAGTTATTATGCCGACACTTCATCGAGTGTGAGATCAATAATTGTTTAAGTCAATTGAAAACATGAATTTTAATGTATTTTAATGCTTTAACAATTAATTTATCTGTTTGGTCTTTTCATCAGAATGGTTAGAAAACACGGAACGGTCAATACGGTATAGATTTGACCGCTGTTCGACCGATTGAATTGCTCAATTTTTGTATTGACATGTGGGTCGATGGTCGATGGTTATAGCATGATATATATATATATATATATATATATACCCTGCGAAGCATAACAGGAATTTCACTTATCCGAATTGCGCTTTAGCTGGTTATATACAATATACATGCGAATGTTACGGCTTTACTGTGAAAGCAATTGATATTCCATTAGAAAAAGAGAAATCAATATTGATTAATTGAAAAGTGCTTAATACTATCTCCCTTTAAGATTATTAAACTGACAATGATATGCTGCAGCTTTCTACGACCTAAAAAACATTAACAAAACGAAAAATTCATCTCATTCGAACATTGTGCTATGTTAATACATGTCTTCACTACATCGAAACTCGACTACTGTAATATATACTTCTAGCGGCATAAATAAAAACAATTATGCAAACTACAACGCCTTCAACATGCTGCAGCACGTTTACTGACGTCAACCAAAGTTCGAGATCATATCACATCCTGTTCTCCGTGACTTGCACTTGCTCAATGTCGAACAACGCATTATTTTTAAAATTCTTATCATAAACGTGCAAAGTCTTAAACAACATGGCACCAACTTACCTGAAAGATCTTATACTTCTATACACTACAAAGAACTATACGCACAAGTAACAAAAATCTACTTCACCAACCATGCTTCAAATTAAAATCATATGGTGAAAGATCCTTTTCATATTTAGCCCCAAAACACTGAAATTCACTACCTTGTCAAATAAAGAACTGCTACACATTGGATGAATTCAAGTCAAAAACAAAAAACCCACTTATTCTTAATGCAAAATTTTTAATTTACATTATATTTCAATCTGTATTTCCTAAAAAAAAATATTTGAAAAAAATCATTTTACACTTTTATACAATATTGTAAATATTACTTGGATTAATACTAGAAAGAGCGCTGTAGAAATGTATAGTTATTATTATTATTATTATTATTATTATTATTATTATTATTATTATTATTATTATTATTATTATTATTATTATTATTATTATTATTATTATTATCATTATATACTAGTTATTATTATTATTATTATTATTATTATTATCATTATTATTATTATTATTATTATTATTATTATTATTATTATTATTATTATTATTATTATTATTATTATTATTATTATTATTATTATTATTATTATTATTATTATTATTATTATTATTATTATTATTATTATTATTATTATTATTATTATTATTATTATTATTATTATTATTATTATTATTATTATTATTATTATTATTATTATTATTATTATTATTATTATTATTATTATTATTATTATTATTATTATTATTATTATTATTATTATTATTATTATTATTATTATTATTATTATTATTATTATTATTATTATTATTATTATTATTATTATTATTATTATTATTATTATTATTATTATTATTATTATTATTATTATTATTATTATTATTATTATTATTATTATTATTATTATTATTATTATTATTATTATTATTATTATTATTATTATTATTATTATTATTATTATTATTATTATTATTATTATTATTATTATTATTATTATTATTATTATTATTATTATTATTATTATTATTATTATTATTATTATTATTATTATTATTATTATTATTATTATTATTATTATTATTATTATTATTATTATTATTATTATTATTATTATTATTATTATTATTATTATTATTATTATTATTATTATTATTATTATTATTATTATTTATTTTATATACTAGCTATTATTAAATTAATACATATGCTGTTTCTGACTTTTTTGCTTCTCTTATATACCTGACTATATAATAATATTGGCAGGGAGGAAACAAGTGTCAGACCAGCCGCCCTATCAATTGATATATCATAAAGATATTTTATATTGTGAATTTATTATAAATATTCTTGGTTCTGATGATGCTAAATGGCACGACAACTTTGCACTATCACGTGCGCATCTTTAACTGCAATCGCTCAATATGCTTTCATAGTGATAATGTATAGAATGTCCTGTAGCGAAACATGGGTAACTCACCTATTTTGCAATTTTCTTCGTCAGAATGATCACGGCAATCATATTTTCCGTCACAAATTTCATGATGATACACGATCTCTTCTTTGTATTTACATAAAGTAAATAAATGGCCATAGCGATCCAATGCTGCAGTTTTGTCTACAGAAATAAAAAACGCAATGTCCAGGGCCTTGGGATGGTATGATCCAGTTTCAAATATGGGCATGTGTGATATACACCCGATATACAAAGATAGATACATCACTGTTAATAGGCCCCTGCTTTCAGGATATTTTTGGGAACAGAAATTCAGTCAATTATGGTCTCTCTCTCTCTCTGTGGTGTTACTTGTCATTCCATCCAATGATCTATAACATGGATCTTGTTAAATGATAACTTTATAAAAGATATCGCAGCAAACAACTCCCATATGTTTATTATGATAGGTCATAATGTCGTAAACGACGTTTTTCATTTTCTAAAGGAATAAATTACGATGTATACCTAGCCGATAGCAATGTGTAAATCTCCGTACACATGTGTGCGTGTGAAATTTTTTCAGAAGTTTTTAATCATCATTGATTCAATGCAATAAGCCTAATGACTTACTTCACACTCGGTTACAGACTTAAGTCACAAGACGATGTTTTTAATCAAGCTATTATAAAGATGGGATTCATAGTATTCGGAAAATTTCAGAATAAGAAAATAATGTCTCTTGACTTAATAGCTTTAATGTGAGATAAAAGCAGCTGTTTTACAATTAAACAAAACGTATTTTGTGATAAAGAACTATTAATAGAAAATAGAATTTGTAAAATTTCATGCTACCATAATCTGATATATTTACCTGGACATTTTGGTACACAGTATCTACTTTGTGGGGATAACCTTTGGCACCAAGGAGGTGATATAAATTTCACACTTGGAACTCTGTTAAATTTTGAATAACATTGATATTCACATCCATTAAGTTCCCATTTCAAGTTGCTTCCATTAACTGGAGGTATATTTCTGCAGTCTGCAGTTTGAGGGTTGGAACATACTAAAACACATAAAGTAAAAGAATTTATATTGTGGTTGAGTATATAATGATAAACAAATAGTTCATACTTTCCGTGAACTATGCTCTGATAGAACCACGATTGGCACGTAAGGAGAAAACGAGAAGGCATCAGAAAATTACGAGCCGCCTCGGCGAGTAATTTTTGCCTTCGAGTGTTTACTCCTTACGTGCCTCTCGTGGTGCTATCAGAGCATAGTTCACGGAAAGTATGAACTATTTGGTTTAGAACATAGCCAACCCCGATTTGTGAATGTTTTGTACGTTTTTTCAGAGCATTTTCTGATCTTTACAATCCATGATCAAGTATGCAATTCTCCTATTTTCATGACGTCACCGGAAGAAAGCTGAGTCGAGAGCTTTACACTTGTCTTTTTTAAATCAACTAAAAGCTGCGAGGAAAAATTGATATCGGGAAATTTATATAATTTCTCTTCTTGAAATTAAAAGAATGGATGTGTAACATCGTTTTCTTACATAGTCATGGATTCTTATCTTTAAACAATATTTTCTATGCTCTTTATACGTGTGTTATTCATTATGGAAAACTGACTGGAAAAACTTGAAAAGGAAAGAAAATGTTTCTTACCTAGGTATAATTTGAAGAATTTCGTAAAAAGCCGTGAACGTGAAGAAAAATGAACCTAAGAAAGATTTATTGACTAAATGTTTGCTAATTGCCTATTTAAAAGGGCAGATTATTGAATTTATGATAACTTTTTAGCTAACTGATTATCTAATAATGCTAACTTTCATTTGGAGAAATGGTTTAATTATTTGAAATTTTAGCGGTTGAATTTGTTTAGCCTATGTTTTGGTTTTGATAGCTTATCGAAAGCTTTCCTTTCTATGCCAGTTAGTGCTTATACTTATATCTCGGAACTTGAAAAAACTGGCCATAAAAGGACGAGGGAATGTATTAATTGAATGAAGTTATGTTATGTTTTTACAATTATCAATACTGTAAAAGTTAGGCAAATTGTTTTTGAATTGTTAATTTGTGCAAAATATTTCTATACAGTTTAAACATGTTTGTTTACTAGCTTAGATATTTCACCCAGAGCCATTTGATTCATTTTGAACAACTGAGGCACTGCATGAAACAGTAACTCAATGAAATTGTATATGACTCTACAAATATTCACTGTATTTGCTTTTTACTTTTTATTACTTGCCAGTTTATAATGCCATATTTAAATAATTATCGGTTGTTTAGTAATTTCATAAATTTCTTGAAATCGACGGGGTCAAGCTCGGCTATGGTGAAATGGCGTTATTGGCGTTAACCAATCAAATTGCAAGAATAAATCGTAGCAGATCCTCGATATGTTCTAATTTCAATTGGTATACACAAAATATTTATAATATAAATATGTTATTAGTTTTGTCCCACTACTATTTCCCTTGAAGTAGTCGATGTAACCTCATTACACCAACATTTAGAAAAAAATATTCGTTTAGCTGATGTTGAATATTGAAGAAAAAACAGCGAGAAGATTTTTTAATTAACATCGTTTTTTATCCGAATGACATTTTTGTTGTCCTATTTCACTTTTCCAATCACTTGATATTTATTATTCCTAATATCAATCAGATTTATGTTACTTCTATATATGAAAAAGAAATTATTTGAAACCTCTAAGATCAATATTCAAAGTGAAAGTTATGATTTTGTGCTGCCGTGGACAAAAGCAATTTTAATTGATGATTTTAATTGAGGCGGTATCGCTCTTCCGCATGCAACGTACCACATTGTGTTTTTCTAGAGGAGTGGATCTTTTCCCTATAACACCATCGATTGTAAGCGGTCTTTTTTATCTCACTGGTGCCACTGCAGATAAACTTTAGCAGATGTAATGGCAGATAGACCTCGACTATCGAGATACAGCGGTACACCACATATAATCTTAATGAAGCTCCCATTTGGCCATTGATTTTGTTTCCAATGTGCATCATCACCGCTAATGCTAGATTTGTTTGCCTGTATATCGACAAACTTGATAGACCACTTTAATGGGATAGCAAAAATGAGTCAAAACAGCTATTGGAAAAATCTAACGCATTTCATAATATTTCAATTAAAAGGAGAATAATGCCAGGTGACCGTTTCACACGCAATTTAGACAAATGAACGCCCTTTTTAACCAATCCTTTTGAAACATGTTGGCATCACCTTAAAGGTTCAAACCGGACCGGCAGCCTTTGCATTCAACTTTTTCAAAATGGGGTCTGGCAGCATTTTTATCAACGTCATAGCATCCCTCATAATGTCATTTGAGCCGTAGCAACCTTTTAATTTTGTACGAATATTTCTGAAAAACGACATGAAAACAGGAGCAACACAATGCGAATTGAACACGGATAATGAAAACTATGGTAATTATGTACGACCTTGAAACATTAACATCAATACATGCCGCGATGCAAAACAGTCTGGAATTTTTATCAAGACATACTCAAACCACAAGAGAAATACAGGAAGGAATGGCAAAACTGTCGAAGTTCCATAAATATCAAGTGTGATTGAAAATAGAAATACAAAATAAGCTGTTGATTTGAGCTTGAGGTTGTTAAAAGGAGCTTCGTTTTTTCTTCTTTGAAGGAATCTCGCATTGATAGGTTTGTAAATAGGAAAACAGTATCAAATCTTCTTTCAGCTGTTCCTTTAAACAAAATGCCTTATCTTAACCTATAATTAAGAAGCTTTTCCAATAGTTGTTATCGCATATCTCTCCGAATTCTGAATTAAAATTCTTACGTCTCTTGATTTTTGAATTTCGTTTTCTGCTTTTCATATCGAAACAAAGTGTATCTTTCCATTTTGCTGCTTCAGACCACACCGTCATTGTTTCTCGAAGGTTTCACCTCGCATCATTGACTTTTACCACTACGTCATACTATCATTGTCCGCGAGGGATCTCTCCATCAATAAACACAATGGCTATTACGTCATCTCGCTATTGTTCGAATGGGATCTCCCCATCAATTAATTAATGAGAGCTCAGTCAAGTTGCACGTGCTCCTGCAGATGTATCTGCTCTGATCTGATAAAGCTGTTTTCGATTCCCGGTTTCGATTCGACATTTCGATGATTTCAACCTACATTCAACATGTAAAATGAGAAAACTAGTCCAAGATTCAAATCTACGTATGTGTTTTTATTATCTATTCTTTTGATACAAGACAGCTTTTAGTTTGAACGAGGATCAAGTCAGTGTAAATGATCTTCTTAAATTTTCAGGTTGATTTTCTTTTCGTTTGATGATGTTTTGATTAAAAAAATCAATCGAAGAAAGACCGCTTTTAATAGGGCTTTTTATAATCTTTATTTATTTATTTTTTTTTTTTTTATTTTTATTACATATTATTTTCTAAAAAAAAAAACTACGAAGATGTAAAATCTAAAAAAATATTTACAATTTTGAACTTTGCATATTATCTACATGTGACCTACAGATCATAGAATCTATGGGTTCCTAAATTGGGCTATTCCTCAACAAGTCTGAGTGTGAAGTTATTTCAAAAGCTGAACTCCACAAAGAAGACTCATTGGATGGCTATAGATGCACCCCAATTGATGGGTTGACGCTACTTGGTGGACCAATAGGAGAAAAGGCCATAGAAACCATACTCGACCTTAAAACCGAAGAACTAAGAAGAATGAACTCCAGACTTGCTCTCCTGGACTCCCACCACGCATTCTACCTCCTCCAACATTGTTTCCCAACTCCGAGGCTTCTACACATCCTTAGATGCTCATCATGCTTTGGGAACGATCTTCTTCAAAATCGGGACTCTGCTTGCAAAGAAGGTCTTGAGTCAATCTTGAATATAAAATTGGACAACGAAAAGTGGCAACAAGCTAATTTATCTATATCAGCAGGTGGTATTGGTGTACGCTCAGCTTCAGACATTGCTCTTCCTGCTTTCATATCATCAGTAATAAACTCTTCATCTTTGGTCAAATCTCTCCTTTCTACAGCCTTTGGACATGGCTCGGTTGAGAGCTGTTCAATCAAAAGAATCTGCAGTTTGGCTCCAAGCTATACCATCAGCTCCACTAGGACTTTTCCTTTCAAACTCAGAGATTCGGATAGCTACCGCTCTGCTACTGGGTTCAAAGAGATGCGAAGAGCATACATGGAGATGCGGAGAAAACGTTTCAGTTGATGGAACATATGGCCTTGCCTGCAAAATATCTGCGGGTCGTTGGTCACGCCACGCGGAACTGAATAACATCATCTGCAGAGCATTATCATCAGCACACGTACCTTCTATACTGGAACCACCCGGCCTAAGTAAGGACGATGGAAAAATACCTGATGGTGCTACACAAATCCCATGGAAAAATGGAAAATGGGCTGTGTGGGACGCAACTTGTGTAGATACCTTGGCTGCATCAAACATCAGCCGCCAAAGTCAGCCAAAGGAAGTGGGAAAGCAGCAGAGCAAATTGAAGAAAAAAATATTAAAAAATATGCAGGATTATCCGCTAACTACATCATAAAACCAGCCGCCTTTGGAAACTTTGCGACCATTCAGCGAAGGAACAAAGAATTTTATTGATATCATTGCCAAGAAGCTACCCATCGCAACTGGTGAAAAGCGCTCTCGAGCCTTTCTGATGCAAAATTTGAGCATCGCAATTCAGAGAGGTAGCTGCACAAGCATTATGGAAACTTTACCGACTTGTGATGGCATTATAGAAATTTTAAACATGTAGATAATATGCAAAGTTCAAAGTTTTATACATTGGGTCACTTAATGAACAACACATGCCAGTCCAGAACATGATAAAGTAATGCAACAAAATTTCGAAATATAGTTAACAAATTGTACTTGAATGTGTTCATTTGAAAAATTATACCATAAAAGCACATACCACCAGAATAATAAAACGAAAACAAGCAAATACAAGGCAGCCTTTTACACGTTATTTAAAATAGGTTATAAAAAATAGGTTTTTATCCAACAAGAAGAAGCATTTCGCTGCTTTCCATATCTCTTCTATCAGGCAGTGAAACTGTTATGCTTATTCTTGTTGTCATAAAAATAGCTGCCTATCACCATTTACAAAAGTATCAGACAACAGAGTGGATCGATATTACTCATCATGGTCTCTGGAGCTGGCTGTCGCCACGAGGCTACAAAGCATGCGTTAATGCAAAAATGATAGCTTATTTACGATTATAGGATAAACACTTAAGTCTGCAATATATCCTAGCTCAAATAATTTTACACTCTATAACTACTACAACATTAATTGTATTAGTAATCAAGTGAGCATGTAATTTCTTACACAGGAATGAAAGTGTGATTCCTTTGTTGAATCATTTTCTGATTCTCCCTAAAGTATTATTACAATTATTATATACTAACTTTTTGTCATAGTTGTGACGAGATCAGTCCAGTTCTTAAAGGTAGAAAGCACATTACTACCCTTCCAGTAATGGTCTGAGAAGCAAGTTATTCTTTGTTGACATTTGCATCTTGCACATTTTGGCCTGATATTTGTAAGAACAGCGAAATTCTCATCAATAGCAGTTGCACTTCCTTGATAGAAGCAAGTACCTATATTGATTGAATCATCAAGAATATAGTATAATTAATATAATGAAGATCAATGTTGCGCACTGGTCAAATGACTAAATTAGACTAAGTTAGAAATCACTTATCAATGACGATAGGAAAATCACTAACAAGGAACGGAGATAGCATTTCTCTTCTTATAATACAGTCTATACATGCATTAGTGAACAAATTAGTATTGATAATTATTTACGACTTGTTGTTTCCTATCATTATCCGATTTTTATTGTGTTTTTTACTGTCTAGAAACTTGTTGATGTTCTTATTCCATTTTATAAAGCAATCACAAGATATCCATAAATTAAACATGGAGTTGTGCAAAGGACAGTTAGAAATAAATTCTCTTGACTATTTCATAGGCCAAATATAAAAGAAAAAGGGTAAGCCTTGGAAAAAACACGTTGAACTATAGCATTGCTATTGCAAAGGATTTCAATTATATTTTGAAAGTAAAACTGGTAATAAAGGGCACAAAATTATTCACATGCTTTGATGGAGTAATTTAAATAACAAAATAAATATATAATAAAAAATGTTTGAATTAAGTAGTTCTGTTCTTGGAATTCAAGGTTTGATGATGAAATTTTTTATCAAAGTTAAGCCATCAAATTAATCCATTTAAAAATACTATTTTCAATCGCTATGCGATATGGAGAGCCAAGTAAAATAATCAATATTTATCAGAAAGACTACTGGAAGAAAGCGATTCTAATAATGTATTACTCGAAAATCTGATTCGAATACTGATTGTCAAGAAAGTGGAAGACTCGACAACACACATCACACTTCTCACTGCACATACATGCAGGCTTTCGCATTTATATGTATAGATAAAATTTAAAACTAGCATCAAATGCTGGATGGTATTAATAAATAATGTGTTATACACAAACACAAACTTTTCGTTTTTGGATTCATATTTACTAAAGGAAAAACATTTGGGAGACATGAGAGAAGCGCTATAAAATCAAGAGCTCCGAGCAAGTGATGTTTACTGTCAAGCTTTAGCTTCCCGAGTGTCTCATGAACACAAACAGTTGCGAGCGTGTGGTATCCCTTTTCTAAAAACAAACAAACGTAGGAATCTCATTCAACCACCAATTTTCAAATCACAATTTCACAACTTTGACGTACAATTGATTAGAAAAGACAAGCATTTTAATTTTTAATTTTCAAATATTAAACACGTTTCAAATAGACAACTATCAAATTATTTAATATAAACATTCTAAGGTTTTATTTGGAATAATTCGACAGGAAAGATTTATTAGATCGTGGCATATAGGACCAAGTTCATCAAGACAAAGATATGCCTTGGAAATAATAATTGCAGCATTATTACTTTGTATCCTTCGAACTCCTTCCAAGTAGAAGATACTATAGCCAACTAAAGGAGAATTAATACAGGAAAGTTATAATAAATCCATTTTTATTATACAAAATTAATCAGTAAACGGGAAATTTGTTTAATGCAGGAGAGGCAATTGGAAAACGGCATAAGAAACGTGATATGTGAAATTTTGATTTTTGATAGATTTTTGAACGCTTTTGTCAATCCATAAAATCGATAATACTTACCGTTATCAAATGTGTAACCATTGTCAAGTGCACTTGAATCTTGCTCATGCGTAAGTGGAATGGTTAAGAATATTATCACTCCAAGATGAAGAATGATACTAAGATAATATCTACTGATTGAATCCATCCTTCCATGTAGTTGATCTTGAATTGACATTAACATTTGATTATTAACATTGTAAAAATGAGGACTAGAATTGTTAAGTTTTATGTAATTATTAACTATGACCTGAATTGGAGTGGAATAGTTGTAGCAGTAACGTGACTGCTGGCTTTTTCATTTACTGCTTTGATAAAAAGTAACAAGATCAAAGTGATTTCTATTGCTTAAACTACTTTTTCAAGTGGGTGGAGCCATTGACATTTGACAATAGTCAAAAATAATACAGATGATGAAGAATTCAGCCTGATTTTCAATTTCGAGATTGAATATTTTACAATCAAGCATAAATTGTGGTGTAGCAGTTTGAAAACTTTAGATATCATAGGTAGAGATTGGACATGCAGATATAAATCGGCGATATATGTTGGAAAGATGGAATGTGACATTTCCAACTATATATTACGCATTATTCTTACGTATCTAAATTGTGTAAACAGAGGTTAAAAAGGACGTTGAGACTGCAACAGTGCATACACCTATACTTACATTTATTCAAATCGTATGTACACGACAGTTTGAATGCTCAACTTTTGATACCAGCTAACGACCATTTACTCGTAGCAATATTATTTCAATAAAACACATAGGTGTCATATATAGGTCAACATTACAATGAAAGATCTCGACCTTTTATTAGATTAGTAAAGGAACAGGTATAATGTTTTGTAAATGTTATAATAGAAGTGCCGTTGACGGTCACAGTGATTCAAAGTGTTAACAAACAGGTGAGATCATTCTAAAAAGACACAAACATGGAGCATAGAATATGAAATAACATGATATAAATATAAAAACGCTTGCATAGTTGTTCAGCGCGAAAATAAAATTTGCATTATGCGGTGATTTGATTGAAAACAAAACAGCATTTCACAATAGAAGTAGATGTCTTTTATTCAATTTGTATTCAAACCAACTCGAAATGTTATTTTTTAGTGGATTCAAGGGGATTAAATATTTATTCCTACTTGAAAGTTTGACACTTTTTAGAGTAGATGTTGTTTTCGAAACCAATTAAAATTATATTTTAATGCCATTTTTCATTTTCTGCTGTTTTTAAACGTGCTGGTTTTCAATTTGCATTAGCAGTTACTAAGAATATATTATCATGAAAGTTATGCCATCTAACAAATTGAAAATTACAGTTTTTCTAGCTTTCCACTTGACACAAAGTAATTGAATAGCATAATTTCATTCAAAAAACCTAACGAAAATGAATCGCTTGGAAAACTTTGATTAATAAATTCCTACTTAATATTTAATCTGAATAAAATGACAGCGATAAAAGAGAAATATTTGGCTATATTTCATTCTCTTCATAATAACATCGTTAAGAATGAGGACGACTATGGAAAATTGCAAATTATATATAGAGTGAAAAATAGCTTACTGCGAAAAATATTGTCAACATTAAAGTTTCTATAGTTATTGTTTGCTTTAATATCAAACATCATATTCTTATATAATCGTTATAAAATTTTGCATGAGTCATCTATTTGATATTCAAGTAATGATGTTCACGCCTTCGCGTAAGAGATATCTGAAATTCAATTCACAATTTGAATTATAGTATCTATATCTATATAGTATCATAAATCTATAGGGAACGATGTATTATCACTATTTTTAACTAGTGTCACTGCACTATTATACTGCTCAATTTGAAAATTCTTCTTCCAAAATGAATTTCTTAAACTTATGCACAAACATTGCGAAAAATTTAAATCCCAAGAAGAAACTTCAGATTTGACATTCCACAACAAATGCTATAACAATCATTTGCTTTATAATTTGTTCTGAAATACATACATTTTAAATATGATCATAATATTTAAATTAGACCTTGATTTACAACAATTTAAGCGTGATATTCTGCCAGTCTGGAAGTATTCTCAATGCGAGTAGCTTATTCATAAAACTTTTTACTTATAGACAGTAGAGTACATATTTAGTCTTTACTTTCATTCATAATAACAAACAAATAATTTTTTTTTTTTTAAAAAAACATTTTAGTGATGAAAGTGGTGAAAATTTAAAAAAAAATGGTTTTAATGCATGAAAGGAAAGTGCTGACAGGAATGGACGCATTCAATGACAACACATTGTTTCCGTAAAATATGTTTCTAGACTGTGGTATCCATATTTTCATTCTCACCGGCTGTTGTTTAATATGTAGAAATATTTCAATGTATCAAACCATCATTAGCTATCCAATATCAATAACATGTAAAAAAATTTATAAACTTCTCTTTCTGACCTGCCTGAAGATGAAATAATGTTATTTCGACACATTTGCAAACCTCTGTGCTTTTTCTATCGCTTATCATTACAATGAAGAATAATGCTCTCTGCAGAAAGTAAGATTTTCACTCCTTTCCATTTAATAAAGAAGAATTCTAATCGTCTTGTAATTCCCCCGTTGATATGTTTGGCAGGCATGTCCTTTCGTGCAAATCTTCAACAGACAAATGGGTTAGACATTCAGAAATTAACAGAATTATTCATCGAGCATTAACATCAGATCACATTCACATACAATCATTACTTGAGTCTCCTGGTTTATCTAGATAAAATAGGAAACGGCCTGATGGTCTTTCTCAAATTTCATGGAAAATAGGACGCTGCATGGCGTGGTATTTTACCTGTGTGTATACTTTGCGAGATCGTATATTGCCAAATCAAGTATTACAGTATCTGCAGCAGCCTTTAAAGCGAAAACATGAAAGATTGAAAAATACCATCAATTGTGCAACATACGCTGTCCAACCAATAGGAGGAGAAACGTGCCGGGGCTGATGCAGCCAAAAAAAGTGACTGGTGCAATAAAGTGGGTAAAGTCCGTGCGAAGAAGGGCTAGTCCCCGCTCTATTAGGGAGTCCAGGGATATGCCCCTATGGAAAAATGTTTGAAAATAGAATCCATATAAGACCTCTAACGCAACTTTCAGTATGCAAATTCAGGCCAACTTGAATAATATAAACATCAATATTATCCGACACATTATGAGTTTGGCTTTGTCCAAAACAATTAATATAGATGGACGTAAAGAAAGGTAACATGTGTGCTTGTGCCTTGAAATTGTTAATTTATTGAAAGCATGCCAAAATCGAAAATAAACGTAGGGTAAACGTAAACAAAAATAAATATAGGAAAAGTGAGCAGATATAATTATATACATACGTAAATCAAAATCAATATAGTATAGGCCTTCCAGAGAGGCGCGATTTGTCGATTTGTTGCCTAAAAGTTTTGGCTGGTGCGAGTGCTTCATTTGAACAAGTCTGAATCCACCCCCTGGAAACCAGTGGCTGTTTTGGTAAAGAAGGCAGAACATTTAAAAAAAAAATAGGTTCACTACTTAACAAAGAAACAGAAGATCCAAACATGTCTATGAAAGTTCTAAAGCAAATCAGCATTTCAACTTAAAGAGGAAATCCTTTAAGCATTATAGGTTCATTGATTTGAGTTTTATTTGGTACTTTTAAGGTGCACATGACACCAAAAAAATGTTCTTTTCAGAATCGAGTAGCTCATGCAAAATAAATAGAAATGGAGACAATTACTTTCCAATTTTGACCTGTTATAAGTTGAGTTACTTAATATTGAAAGTACCATCTTGTTCCATGACACGTTTTGATCCAGTATTTTAACACCTATTTGACAGAAAAACTCTAACGAAGTTTCGAACGGATGGAATCTGGTTGAGTGTTGAGAATCATTCTTCTCTCGCGAAGCTCGAGCATTTCATGTACTAAACAATCAAACTGATTTTCGCATTTCCTCATAACGGAAATAAATGTTCTGAGCCAATCACAGATTTATCGTGAGTTTTCAAATGACTACGGACAGCCGAGCCCGACCCGCCGTTGGTCATTCTTTCAAACCCATCTTCAAAAGCAGAAAGTTGATTGACGACCCTAGAGTATGTGAGCCGAGACCGACTTTGCTGTCAATGCGTCGTATACAAATTTAATTGTGATGTCTGTAATGCGAGTTATATCAATTACACATGCCGACATCTTCATCGACGCATTGGTGACACTGCGGGTTGAAACCGGCTGTCGGAAGCCACTTGGGGGCACATGATAAAACTGTTAGTGGCTCAGAAGATTTATTTCCCGTTTTGAGGAAGTGCAAAAATCGGTTTGATTGTTTAGTGCACGAAATGATGACGATAACTTAGGAAAGCCATCTTTGTATTTCAAACTTCTCACAGCTCGCCTACCTGGTCATAACATAAAATACAAATGGAGTGCTCTACTTGTTGAACAGACAAATAGTTCCTAATTTCCTTCTATGGATAGACCTGTTTGAAGGGTGCACCTTGACAGGCCCAAACTAAACGAATGCTGCTGCATGTACACTGTGATTGTGTTTGCAATATTGTACTGTTTCTTCTTCTACAAAACAGGCAGGAGTGTGAATATCAATTTTGAATTTCAAATTCTTCAGAATGTTTGATGCGACTGCCCGGAATCTGAAGCATTGTGATTCGTCATCAAAGAATGGACTTGCACTGGAATCGTCTAGCCCGTTCTATGCGTCGAGGACACTGGGCAATGCGCTTTAGGGTTGTTGTACTGTAAGATATTTCTATTTGCTATTTTCTGTGTATTTCAAGTCTATATGACTATCCCCTTCTACTTGAATGACCTGGAATTTTTTCTATTTATAAAAAGTATTTGAAAAGCAGATTTAATTGTTGACGTTGTAAATGACTTATCAGAGCAATGCACCAAGATATATGTATAATACATTGCAAATGCCGAAATATGTTTACATAAGCCTTGAAAGATCTTTGTTCCCAATATTTACAATCTAAAGCTTTGATGTCTGAATGATAACGGAAAATAGAATCAAATTCAATCGAATGTTACCTTTGAAAATATTTTAAAGAAGTAACAATTGAAAATGGACTTGATAATGATTCTATTGGCCTTCAATATCTATTAAAAAGACTCAGAATAACATTTGTGCGATTGTTTTTATCAGCACTTGGAGATATGAACACTCGAAATATATATCCCATATCACTAATGTGGTCTTGAAAACAAAATAAAAACATTCTACTGCTTATCAGTTAGAAAGTGATCATTTTTATTAATTGATTTTGAACATTTGAAACATTAGTACAACTTGACATTATTATGTCATTAATTGGAGGTATTTATTTCATTATTTTTTTATTTCGTCTGAGTTCAGAAATACCATTTCTTGTGACATTGTCATAGAAGATCATTTTTGGTACTTTCCAAACTGTGTTAACAGCTCTGAAAACTTTTGATGTCTTCAATGTTGTTAGGTTTGGGTTAGTTTGGCACCAATATTTCAATTTGATTAAATTATCCAAAATAAAATCAATAAAAAATAGTCTCATGAATATAAATAATATTATGTAAACATTATAATGATACATGTCTTTTGCATGACGATGAATGGTTGCAAGCGCCTTTTTACTTCCTTTGCGATCACTGATGCGGTAAAATGAAGTTGCATATGGACCAGTTATGCTGATCAGAAATCCCAATGGGTTGCGAAAAAATAACTCTTGGAAGTCAGGAAAAAATCCTCCAATCTTTGCTAAGTCGTCAAGGTATATTGCCATATCAACCAGAGTCGAGATCCGTAATGAAGTGTTTTTGAAAAATTCTTTCCAGAAAGAATTATCTTTTTCAATGATCTTATTCCTATGCTCTTTTGATGGTATCCTCAGATTACCACTGAAATGTTTTGTGATAAACCTAGCTTGAGCTTCAATTACAGAAGGAATTGATCCTATAACCGGTCTGACATATCCAACAAATGCTAAAGTAGGGTCATCGTTGCACAAACACATCTTATAACAATCCTGAATTGAAAATGACGAATACTTTGGTGGTAAAGTATCAATTCTCATTTTATATCCAGTACATAATATGATAACATCAATGGCTTCCACTTTCTCGTCGCTGAATGTAATGTTTTTTCCTTTTGCAGCAACAATTTCCCGCTTTGGATTTATGGAGCCGTCTTCAATGTATCTCAGCACGTGACCCTGTTTATTAAAAAATGACCGGAAATAGGGTGAATCTGCCTTGAACTCTGGGATACCATGACCATTGTATCCTAGTAAAGATCCGCTCGAAATCCATCTGACAAATGCACGTTTACCTGTTGATGAGATGAATTTGAAACTTTATAATATATTATCATTGGAGTTGCAAATTGATCAGTAAATGCTACGAGCTCAAGCTGAATTTTGATTAGAGGTTTTCAAAATACTGGCTTCATCTAAGATGTTCGAAAAGTAGAGATTAGAAAAATTGGTAAGGATCCCTTGATTTATATTATAGTTGTCGTTCGTGAAATTTCGGTATGAAATTAAAAAATTAAAAATTAACACGATTTTCTATACTTTTCCAATCAAATAACGCACACACTATAATCAAAGTCAATATGGCACAAAGTACCTTTTAGGTAAAAAATTGAGCACAAAATTTATTAAGATGTACGCAAAGCCAATTCTGCAACATCAACCTTCAATGTTAAATATCAAATCTTCCACTAAAATATTTATCATTATGCTCAAATTACTATGGTTGTTGAGTAAAGTCATTATAGAATCAATATTTAGCAGTAAAGGAAATCAAACAATCTATTTAGCCCGAATTTCTGCGAACACCAGCAACGTTGAGGGCTAATCAAAATTTCGGAGAAGATCTAGTATCAATAATTGCTTCTCTTATATTGTAATGGTTTATGTATATTGCAGCTTTAGTTTTTATCACGTCTTTCTCTACATGTAAATAATCACTGTAATATGTAATCGCTCTCTTTCTGCGTCAACCTTTGTAGAGTAAACATCTATCAAAATATCATTCAAACTCTATATTGCTGACATCGATGTATTTTAATTTCAAGGCTTCTGAGGAATATTATTTGATTTATATTGAGACTAATTATACCGTCGGTTGTTCGTTTATATATAAATATATTCAGCAATATTCACATACAGCAATTTTTCAAAGATGTTTGGTTATATTGTTGTTATTGACAATCCTTATAGTAACCATTGTTCATCCTAAATTAATACAAACTTGATATATCTCAAATGAGTGGCAATACAAATCTCAACAATGTCGAAGACTCAAAGATTGTTATTACCTGGTGAAGATGACTGTGTAGGTGATACAACATTCATCAATCGTGTTCCAATTTTATCCAATGCTCTCGGGTTCTCAAAGAAAAATATTTTTGAGTATTTTCGCAAGAACTGTTGGCCATTAGGAATACTCCAGAACACTTTATTTGCTTTACAACGCCACAACTCAACAAAGTCAGCAGCAGTTTCACCGCCACCAAATATCAAGACGTTTTTACCACGATGCGATTGCGGGAAATCCTTAAAGTCACCACTGTGTAAAATATCGCCTTCATAATCTTTGAAAATTGTTGATTTCAATTCATCATTTGGAATTTGATTGAGTCCTGCATAAAGATATAGCAAAGTTCTGGTAGAATAATGGTGAGTAGCAAATGACAGCTAAATATAGTATCATCTTTGAAGCAATCTTCACAGCTTTATTCACATCATTCCTCAGTTGGTGCGTTCAATAGAGGCTTCAAGGATATATTCAGAAAGTATACAGAAAAGTGAACAAGAAGATTTTCTAAGTTAAGTTCTGCATTTCTACACATGCTCAAATTATTCTGGTCATAAGAAAACATTCTTGATAATGAATATCAAGAATACTTATTCTTCTGAAGTTCTTTATGGGAACTTCAAATCCTGCTTTGTAATGTTTAGAGAATTGACTTTTTATGACACTCAGACAAATGAGGATTAATAGGCTCATTATTGGTATCTGGCATGACTGTAGTTTAACTTGAACATATTATTTCCGGGCAAATAGACCATGATTTCCATCGCACATCCGTACTTACCATTGTCGAAGTTACTTACTTCAACTGCCGTTTGCGATTCACCAACATTATTAATCAAGCAGATCTCTGACACTAGCATATCTAACCAAGCAAAAGAAACAAGCTCTTCTTACCTGTACAATTAATTAAAAAGTTCGATGTTATGATATCTCCTTTCCCTGTGTGAGTCTGCCAATACCCATTCACCTTTCTCACTTTTTCAACATCACAGTTAAATTTGAAATGTCGATTCAAATCGAATTCCTTGCAATATGATTCCAGATAAGTTAAAACATCTTCATGGTATGGAAATTCACCAATTTCTTCTGGCATAGGATAATCACTCATTTCTGTTAGAGCAGACGATGATGTTGTATATGTTGATTTTAAAACAGTAGCTATATTTGTATCTTCACTATAACGCCAAACACCACCCAATCCATCTCGTTTCTCAAGCATCACAACGCTAAGACCGTTCTCTATAGCATATTTACATGACAGAATACCTGACCAGCCACCTCCGATAACAACCACATCGAAGTTTGTCGTACTATCCATTATTAAGGATATTTATCAAGTGTCTTCAGATTCCTCAATTTTAAGAGAAATGTTGATTAGGAATCTGTTCGAGCCCGTAATATATAAACTGTGTTGGCCTGTGTTGCTTTTCATATTTTCCCCCGGACATTTCAACACAAATTATTATACTCTGCAGGCATAACAAATAGCTTAGGTTTAAGAATGGAACACAGATCAAAAGAACTATTAATAAAGAACATTCTTATGTGCCGCGTATTATTCCATAACTACGGTTATATATAACTATACCAATCAATTTTAAACTAGAAAGTTATCAGCGGGATAGCAAGCTATGTCGACAATCGAATAGATTTTTTTAAATTTAAACCTATAGGTTTATCAGCCGCCATGAATAATATCTATTGCACCGCTTTCCTTTATCCAAATTGAATCTTCTTATTTGAATAATATGTGCATGCGTATCTCAGAGTTTTCTTTTGTATTTGTCAGGAGAAGTTCATCTAGTTTCCGTCATTACATAAATGATGCAAATTAATTATAACATTTTTAACTCGCTTGAAAGGTGACATGATTTCAATCTAAAGCACTGTTTTCTTTTCTGGGAACTATTTATTGCTACCTTTGCTTAGGTAAAAGGCCCTGCGTTAAACTAGAGGAGCAGTAGTGAAACAATTGAAATCAGGAAACTGATGCTCAGTGAATAAAATTACTGCCATGTCCATCGATTGAATACGCTGAATCCTGAAAACTATTAAACTATTCAATCTAAAGCACTGTTTTCTTTTCTTGAGAACTGTTTATTGCTACCTTTGCTTAGGTAAAAGGCCCTGCGTTAAACTAGAGGAGCAGTAGTGAAACAATTGGCATCAGGAAACTGATGCTCAGTGAATAAAATTACTGCCACGTCCATCGATTGAATACGCTGAATCCTGAAAACTATTAAACTATTCAATCTAAAGCACTGTTTTCTTTTCTTGAGAACTGTTTATTGCTACCTTTGCTTAGGTAAAAGGCCCTGCGTTAAACTAGAGGAGCAGTAGTGAAACAATTGGCATCAGGAAACTGATGCTCAGTGAATAAAATTACTGCCACGTCCATCGATTGAATACGCTGAATCCTGAAAACTATTAAACTATTCAATCTAAAGCACTGTTTTCTTTTCTTGAGAACTGTTTATTGCTACCTTTGCTTAGGTAAAAGGCCCTGTGTTAAACTAGAGGAGCAGAAGTGAAACAATTGAAATCAGGAAACTGATGCTCAGTGAATAAAATTACTGCCATGTCCATCGATTGAATACGCTGAATCCTGAAAACTATTAAACTATTCAATCTAAAGCACTGTTTTCTTTTCTTGAGAACTGTTTATTGCTACCTTTGCTTAGGTAAAAGGCCCTGCATTAAACTAGAGGAGCAGTAGTGAAACAATTGAAATCAGGAAACTGATGCTCAGTGAATAAAATTACTGCCACGTCCATCGATTGAATACGCTGAATCCTGAAAACTATTAAACTATTCAATCTAAAGCACTGTTTTCTTTTCTTGAGAACTGTTTATTGCTACCTTTGCTTAGGTAAAAGGCCCTGCGTTAAACTAGAGGAGCAGAAGTGAAACAATTGAAATCAGGAAACTGATGCTCAGTGAATAAAATTACTGCCATGTCCATCGATTGAATACGCTGAATCCTGAAAACTATTAAACTATTCAATCTAAAGCACTGTTTTCTTTTCTTTAGAACTGTTTATTGCTACCTTTGCTTAGGTAAAAGGCCCTGCGTTAAACTAGAGGAGCAGTAGTGAAACAATTGAAATCAGGAAACTGATGCTCAGTGAATAAAATTACTGCCATGTCCATCGATTGAATACGCTGAATCCTGAAAACTATTAAACTATTCAATCTAAAGCACTGTTTTCTTTTCTTGAGAACTGGTTATTGCTACCTTTGCTTAGGTAAAAGGCCCTGCGTTAAACTAGAGGAGCAGTAGTGAAACAATTGAAATCAGGAAACTGATGCTCAGTGAATAAAATTACTGCCACGTCCATCGATTGAATACGTTGAATCCTGAAAACTATTGAATTGTTTAGTGTCTGTCTAAGCATGACTTGCAAAATGTATAAACAAACTCTTTTGTATTATCAAAATATTTATCTAGATTGCAAACAAGTACTGCAATACTTTCCGAAGAAGATTGATTCAAATATTTCTTTATCAGACGGATTCATGTTTTTTGACGTAAGTATATCGTTGTCAGACGTAAAATTGGCTATTAGAAAATCAATTAAGCTTACGATATCTTTCTTCTGGGAATAGTTGTGTCTTGTATTTTGTATTTAAAAGTTTCGAACAGCACTGTAGAAATTTGCACAACCAATGTTCTGTATGATTGATGAAATGAATTACAATGAAACGAAGTTATTATCTTCTAAATAAGTTTGTAGAAATTGATCGCTGAAGCCATGCCGATGCAGAAACTAAACGAATGAGATGATTAAAAGGATTTATAAAATCAGTCACCGTTCAGCGGAGCAACGATCTTTAAGTTAAATTTTTCGAAAATATACGACTACAGAAGCGGCTAAAATATGTCTTCGAAAAATTTGTCGATGCTGACATATTGAAACTACGTACTTGTCGGCAAAGCGATTTTCACAGCGGAAGCCACGTTTTTAATTTCATCGTTTTAAATCACTGATTTTTTCTTTGAATTATGAAGATTCAAACATTATAAATAATCAATTGAAATTATTCACGTCGTCAGCTTCATTGCCCTATTTTGATGTTTTTAAAATTTATATGCAAAGATAAGTTAAGATATTCCTGTTTGAAAAATATTAGCGTTTTCCCCATTAACTTTACGTATTAATTTAGATGGGCCTTGAGAGCCCATTTCCCGATGTTGGAAGAACTTCAAATTTTGGACAACTTGTTTATAGCGCAAGTCAAACGAGAAAATAGATCGTGCCTCGAACATTTGAACCAGTCTAGTGTATACCCGGCAAACAGTGAATGTTCACGGAACGTCCACTGTTTGTCGGGTACCCTCTTCGTGCACCTGTGATTCACTTGTGAATGCTTTTTTTGCCATTTTTTAGATTTTCGTTGAATCTTTTGACAAGTCTTTTATTTTCTAGATGATGCATGGAATTTTATGAATATGGCATATGTCGTGTAATAGTAAATAATGCTCAAATGCATCTGAAATGAATACTGAGGTCCGTTTTCTCTTACCAAGTCTTATATTGTAAACCGAATATAGTGAATATTTATCTTGTCAATTGATGACTGTGTTGCATGTTGTTGTAGCACCCCCAAATACCTCGTCCTATATTAAATATATCTGTCGAAGCATTCAGTAACAGCCAGAAAAAAAATCAATACAGACATAATAAATCTCATGGATTTCTTAAAATGTCCTTGTCCTTCGATAATTCTTCTTTTATTTAAAACAATTTCAAGCCAAGAAATTCAGCGACGGCGTAGGTTTTAGCTGTGAACCGTACCACAAAATGATGTCAGACAACATATTTCATGAAAAATAATTTAGTTGAAAAACAATTATAATTGAATGAAACAAAAACCAAAAGCTTCCGTTGATGTATGGTTAATATACCATAATTAACATGTAATTATATTTCAATTTAATAGTATCATGTATTTCTAACATATAACTGCATATTATATATTGCATTTTATATTCCTATATCTATATGTAAGCGCAATACATTTTTTGCCGTATTATTTGATATGATGGTATGCCCTGCTAAATAAAGACACATGCATATATATATTATATATTAACTGAAATCGAATAACGTTTTCGAAATTTTATGTAATGCTCAAATTGTAACCAATCTTTATTACGTTTTCCATGTTACAATGCAAAATAAAGTTCTACTTATACTTTGCCTGAAGCTATTTGATTCTAGAATTCACACTACGTCTTTTCTAAGTGGATTTAGAACTTTCCAAATTAAATTTCAATCCAGATTAGTGGAGGACGGAGGATGACGGGGATTGACAGATATTGGTGAGGCATTTATAATTATATTTTTGAGTATATAGTAGACATTACATATTTTATAACAATGCGTGATCGCCAATCCCCACCATCATCCGGGCCTCCACTAATTTCGCTATGCCCCTGTCTATGCTCAGCATTCCATCCACTTTAAAGCATATATTTATCGTTAACTTCATAATTGAGAGATCATACATGAATCGGCAGTTGCATGAAAACTTATTTATCATCACAATCATTCATTCTGTACTTGCATAAGCTGAAAGACATTTTTCACAAGACTGACGAATAACTGTCTGAAGCCAGCTTCTTAGAGGCGAGGCTCTCATTCAACAGTACCTTGGTTGGGCCGAAGGCCAACATAGTCCTCCACAGAAACTAGAAAAAAGCTACCGGAGACAGCCTTTTTTTTCTCTAGTAACATATGTAATTTTATAACAACTCATTCAGGATATACTGACAGTTGGCGTAACTTGATTGATGACATCTGTGTTATTGTAATTTTTTTTTTTCTGCTATATAATTGAACATAACACCATCTATTATACATAATTAAAAATATTATGATATCCTTCATGTAAAATAAGTAAACAATAAATTAATTAAGATAATTATAAAAAATATTTATTTTTAAAACACTGTCTTACTGATTGAACATAGGGCTCAATGAAGAATATAGCAGAGCTTAAATAATTAAAGTCAGAGAATCAGACAGTCATGTTTGGTACTTGAAGTTTCACGCCGAGGCGATCATCAGGCAATCCATTCAATTATCTATCTATGATCGCCTTGGCATGAAACTTCAAGTAGCAAACATGACCGTCTGATTCTCGGACTTTTATTAAAAATTAATCATATTTAATTTTAATTTAATTGATTTATATTTATATTTAAAGATAATTAATTGTATCCCTTTAGTCAAAACTATAAACTATGCTCATTTATTTGCTATCCTTTCTCCTCTAATTTGAACGACCATTTCTAGTGACATTATCAAAAAAAATTCTTTTCGGTATTTTCCAAATTGTATCAATGACTTTGGTGGCTTTGAGATCCTTCAAAGGTTTCAAATATGAGCATGTTTGACACCAGAATTTCAAATTAATTAAATTATCCAATATAAAATCAACAAATAATAACCGTAAGATTACGTAGAGAAAAATATAAATATTCGACCAATTGTCTCTATGATGATGTGAAATTATAGCTATTGATTTTGCTTCAGATTGAGAGTCTCCAATTCGAAAAAATGAAGATGAAATTGGTCCCATTATTGCAGTCATAAAGCCGATGGGATTACGCAATAATAACTTTCTATAATCGGGAAAGAAACCAGCAATTGAAGCTAAGTCATCAGCATAGATAGTAGGATCGACAAGAGTTCTAATTCTACCAGACGTGCCAGGGTAAAATTGTTTCCAAAACATCTTATCTTTTATTATAATCCTCCTTCTGTCTTCTTTACAAATTAAATTAAACTTTCCTGCGAAGTGTCTGGTTATAAAGCGGGCTTGTATTTCACTTTCATACGGTATTGATCCAAACGAAGGTCTTACATAACCGACAAATCCCAATGTAGGATCATCATTGAATAGACACATCTTATAGCAGTCTGGAATTTCGATTGAACGTAAATGACAAAGCAGAAGATCAAAGCTCATTTTGAAACCGGAGCATAAGATGACTACATCTATCATTTCAACGCTACCATCATTAAATTTAATTTCTTTCCCTTTGATTTTATCGATACTTCTTTTTGGGATGACAGAACCATCTTCGATATATCTCAATACATGGCCTTGCTTGTTCAAGAATGATTTCCATTGTAGAGAAGAAGTTTTGTATTCTGGAATGCCATGTCCGTCGTATGCTAAGAGTGAACCATTGGTTAACCATCTCAAAAAAGTTCTTTGACCTAAGAATTAATCCACAAAATGTATGTTAACATTATGTTTATACGATATATATATCGTCATATCACGTCAGATACCACATATCTGATTGGTTGATTCGTGCAGTGTTAGGACATTCTGAAGCATAAAACATCATTTTAATTTGCTCCTGATTTCTGATTTAAAATTGTCAGAGCTAAAGTAGGAAATAAAACTACACAATATTTCAAAAGAAATTATATCAAGGAAACTTCATTGGGATGCAAATTGGAACGGAAGATTATAGTAAGAAAACAGTAAAAATATATTTTGCATCAATAATACAGGGTTGAGAAAATAATTTGTTGGAAGGAAAACACAAATATAGCTTGATTGTGTATTTCAATAAAGTAACACAAACAGTCCGAGAAAAAGTGTTGGAAGTATATATATAAATTCTGAATAGCTACATAAGTCGGAAAGTCTATAGGGGTGGCAACTGCCTTGAATCTGATAGATAATCTCAATATTTTCAAACACTCCCTTCAATTTAAACTGTTCTAAACTTTGGATACTATGATGCAGACGTATACTTCGGAGGTGATAGCGAAATAGAAATGGCCGTACCATGCAGTATACAAAATATGCACAAATATACTCTAGCAGGAAGTTGTGTACTGCTCCAATATTGCATATGGCAACACAAATGAAGTAGTTCAAAAGTTGTGCAATGTGCGACAACATGGGAGATATATACGGGACCTTAATTACTTTTCCAACATGTATTAACAACCACGTTCCCAATAATCAACAACATTGTTTTAGGCAATACAGAGAATAGCCATGATTTTGTTTTGAAATGGTTTATAGTTTTTATACTGGACGAATCCTCCTCAATAACGATATATAGGAAGCGTATACTGTAAAAAAATTTAAAATGAAACTAAATTCTGAAGACATGATACTATAACAATATCTTGAATATACTTAATTAATTATCAATTCTATATTATATCTATAACCTACTATAAAAGATGGAGTCAAAAGACTACACATTCATAATTAGCTTTGTCAAATGACATCGAGCACTATTATTTAGCTATTAGATAATATCTAATATCATATAACCTACTATTCATTTTATATATAATTTGTAGTCATAAATTGTAATACCTTATGTTAGCCAACATGTTTTACGAAAATAAAATACATTCATTCATACCTGGTGAAGAGTTGCTCCTTGATGCAAACAATCCAACAAGTCGAGTCGCTGCCTTGTCCAAAGCAATTGCTTTATTTACTGGTGAAATCTTCACACATTTTCTTATGAACTTTTGCCCATTAGGGATACTCCATATGATTCTATTTGCATTACAACGCCACAATTCAACAAAGTCAGCAGCAGTTTCACCACCACCAAATATCAAGACGTTTTTATTACGATGCGATTCAGAGAATTCTTTGAAATCACCACTGTGATGAATATCGCCTTTAAAATCCTTGAAAATTGTTGACTTCACTTCCTCATTCCGTTTTTGATTGAGACCTAAGATATAACATGGAAATAATGTAGTTCTATTACGCAGATATTCATTTTTCTAGGGCTTCATTACTGGAAAGAATACAAATGTTTTGAAAATAATGCCAGGAGTAGATGTATGAAAGGTTGTACTATTCTGGGAATAGTCCGTGAACACAAAATTTGGAGGTTTTTCTATCAATGTTTCATGGTGTTCTCACGCTAGTCAATTTTAAAATGTTACAGTTTCATTCTTTTTAGCAATAGACGGATCGGCTTCCTTTCAATTCCAATGATTAACACTATAAGCTATAGTTTCATTGCGAGCCCTACTAGATTTTAATAATCACTTGAAAAAAGTGAGTCATGATTGGCGGATTTGACTTATACTTGCACAATTTTAGCCAAACAGCTAGAACAGATGCTTTGAAAATGGCGACGAGCTGCGACAAAATGAACAATTTTTCATAAAATCAAATCAAATGTATTCTGTGATTGAAACTTTGACTTAGAAAATTCAAACAAGTAACAGCTTGGGAGTTGCGATATGAGATGTAACTATTAATATATTTTTAGTAATGTAAACATGTTAAGAGTTAATAAAAAAATATATTATGCTGGATTCTTCGCGTTCTATTTTGAACCCGGATTTTGAAATTATACTTGTACTAACTTCAATTTCATTCAAATTGCTTTCAACAGGAAATCAATGACCCATTAAATTAGAAAACAAATCATTGTTGTAGTGAAATTGATGAGAGATGATAGATGCTCCAGACAAAGGTTTGTGTTACATTTATGTAATCCCTTATCACTACATAAACACAATCATCTACCAAAAACGAATAGACAGATCGGCATTCATGTACTTTCAACAATTGTATCAAATACAATAACATTGCACAGCTTGCAAATTACAATGTCTACAGATTTCTGACGGTAATTACATTGATTCAAGAAATGAATATTATTTAAACGAATCAATAACTCACCTGTACAATGAATCAAAAATTTTGATGTGATAATTTCTCCTTGATTGGTTTGAGTCTGCCAATATTCATTGTTTTTGGTCACTTTTTCAACACCACAGTTAAATTTAAAATGTTGATATAAATTAAATTCTTTACAATATGATTCCAGATAAGTTAAAACATCTTCATGATATGGAAATTCACCAATTTCTTCTGGCATGGGATAATCACTCATTTCTGTTAGAGTAGACGATGATGTTGTATATGTTGATTTTAAAACAGTAGCTATGTTTTTATCTTCACTATAACGCCAAACACCACCCAATCCTTCTCGTTTCTCAAGCATCACAACGCTAAGACCGTTCTCTATAGCATATTTACATGATAGAATACCTGACCAACCACCTCCGATAACAACCACATCGAAGTTTATCATACTATCCATTAGTAAGGATATTTGTCAAGAATCATCAAATTCCTCGATTTTAGGAGAGATGTCAATTAGGCATCTCTTTGAGCCAGTATTACAATCCGTTTTGGCCTGTGTTTCTCTTCATATATTCTTCCTGTCGTCTTAACACAAATTTTTATACTATGCGGCATAACAAATAACTTATTTTGAAGAATAGAACACAGGATGAACTATTTCAAAAGAACTATTGATTAAGAACCTTCTTTTGTGACGCGTATTATTTCATAACTACGATTAGGTATAATACCAGATAGATACCACGTCAATTGCAAACTAATAGGGCTAATAAGGTATCAGCGGGATAGCAAGATTTGTCGACACTCGAATAGTTTTTTTGAAATTTAAATCAATCAGCCGTCATAAATAATATTCGTTGCACCGCTTTCTTTGCCCAAATGTTACGCGTATCTCGTAGCTTTCGTATGTATTACGTCATGATAAGTTCATCTAGTTTCCGTCATCAGATAAATGATGCAAATTAATGGTTAATATTTGTTGATTTTTTGTAGAGTAGTTCTCCACTACTGTCATTGTGCCTTAAAAATTTCGTATTGATCTCTGAGGGCATGTAGACGTAACAAGGTTAACTTGATTGTTAACATGTATGCCTAATAGAATAGTAGAAATTGTTATTATATCGTAATCTTTTTATCACATCCTTTAACGTCACAGTAGCCTACTAATATCGTCCCTTCGTTGTTACTCACGTGATTATCATTCTCTATACATTGTAATCTCATTCCTTGCTTGGTGCTCTAATGAACAACATCTAAACTCAATCTATCTCAATCCTGCTTACACACAGTATTCTCATATTATTACAGATAGTACATCACATGCAGTATATGTACAGTCTGTCTGTTCTCGATTCGTTTTATGGTGGAACGACCTACTGAACAAAGTTGTAATAGCACTCGGAATTGCACCGACATTGGCCCCCTTCAAATCTTCATTAGATGCAACTGATTTATCCAAGCATTTGTCATGCTGAATTCTCATGCTTTTAATATTTAATACTTAATACTTAATATTTAATACTTAATATATTTCAACGCAGTTATATGTTATAAAACCTTTCTGTTTCTGCCAGTTAGTATTGATTATTTTTATGGAAAAAAATATATCATATCATAATCCTATCAAAGTATTGTACATCGTCTAACATTTCAAAATTTACGGAAATCTCCTTCGATAATATTTTAAACCGAAAAAGTAGGAATGGTATACAAGAATTATCAACTGGAAAGAGGCATTCGACACCGTTGATCGCCATCAGGGAGAGGATGTATGAAGTGTTTGTGCTGATCGATGCAAATAAAATAACAGTCTCATTTTCATTAACCTCTTATTCATGTAACATGTTAAATAATGATATACTGTGAATTATGAAATAGACATTCCTCTGTGAGACATTAACTTGAATAGATCTCTTACAACGTTATTAAATCTTTGTTGATTTGTCTTGTCTTTAATATACAAACTTATGATGCAGAATGAATCATATATTATACAAATGCCTTCTACAAATGGTGACGCCGACGTGATGATACCGCGAAGACAAAATTCAACTCCAATTATAAATCACGAGGAATCACTTCAATCACAGAAGACGATCAACGTGGTCAGTACACCAATAAAACTGCCACCATTTCACCGGACGCATATTTCTTTTTGGTTTGAACAAATTGAAAGCATGTTTGCATTAAGAAGAGTTACGGCCGAGATATCCAAATATCACTATGTTATTGCTGAGTTACCACCTGACGTTGGACCTCTGGTAGTCATGGAAGAATCAAATGCAGCTGATATTGACAAACCTTATACAAAGTTAAAAGCTTCACTAAAGCAAATGTTTGGTAAGACGAAGCAGCAGCGCCTTCAAGAGGCACTCGGTGAGATTTCCTTGGAAGGTTTGAAACCTTCTATTTGTGCATTAAAGATCAGCTCTTTTAGCCTATGGGATTAAGGACGAGGATAGCTTAGTTCACCTTCGCCTTATAAGTGCCCTGCCACCTCAAATTAGAAATATATTATTGGCTCAGGTTCAATTACCTTCCACAGATTTTTTATTAATTGCAGATACAATCTGGAATTCTGCCCGTTTTGAAACGGTCCAGGCTGTTTTGCAGCCGTCTGCCCCGCCTACGTTGCATGTGGATGCAATTTCACACTCTTCCCGCCGTGACAGTTCCTCTCGTGACGTTGATAAATCTGTAGTCCGAGGTTTCTATAGAGATCAACCACCTGTCATCTGCCGCTCACACTTATATTTCGCTGACAAGGCAAAGCAATGCACCCGCTGGTGCAAATGGCCCGGGACTAAACCTCCTTTTGATCGCTCATCTTCCCCCACTGGTTCACGTTCTATCTCCCCTGTCCCGGGAAACTCGTAAGTCACGTCGAGTCCCCTACTCGACGTGGCAAATGTTTATATGTTACAGGGAAAGTTCCCTATTTACCTTCGTTAGCATTTTTAATTGACACAGGCTCGGCTGTTTCCATTTTACCTAGTTCTGTCGTCAAATCATTAAATATCCCATTTTCATCTTCTAGTTTATCTCTTATTTCGGCATCCAGACGTTCTATTAATGTCGACGGCGAAATTCTTTTTTTGTCGTCCTCGGCGTATGCACCCAAATAAATTAGCAATTGCTCGCACAGAGTTTGATAAATTTTTGAAAGCTGGTATCATTCACCCTGCTACTAACGAATGGGCAATCCCCTTACATTTAGTACCTAAATCTGAACCAGGCATGTTTCGACCGGTAGGGGACTACCAAGCTTTAAATCGGATCACAAAACCGGATCATTATCCCCTACCGGATATTCAATCGTTTAACAGTGATCTTTATGGTTCAACAGTTTTTTCACGTCTAGATCTGACCAAAGCATACTACCAAATTCCCATTCACCCTGATGATGTAGACAAAACTACCGTCACAACTCCTTTCGGTTCTTTTAGTTTTCTCTGTATGCCGATGGGATTCAAAAATAATACTGCTACCTTTTCCCGTTTTATCAACGACGTCCTACGTAATATACCTTGTTTTGCCTACATCGACGACGTTCTCATTTATGGAAAAACGCAGGAGGAGCATGATGCTCGTTTACAACTGATTTTTGTGCGGTTTCTGCAGTTTGGTTTGCGTTTAAATCTTTCCAAATGTTTGTTTTCCGTTGATCGAGTTGATTTTTTGGGATTCACTGTTTCTCAGCGTGGTATCAAACCAGAAACAAAATCTAAATCCGACCTTTCAGCATTACCAGCTCCTATTGACTACCCTTCATTGCGTCGTGCTTTGGGTATGTTTTCCTTTTACCGTCGTTTTATTCCTAATTATGCCGAAATTGTTTTGCCATTACAAAAATTAGTTACTATGACACAACCACCAACCAAAAACCAACGGCATCCAAGGAGCACATTACCTAATTATGCTTGGCTAGAGGCACACGAGACGTCATTTCAAGTTCTAAAAACAGCAATAAATCACGCTATAGCTCTATGTCATCCAGACCCCTCTTGTACTGATTATTCCATCTCCAGTGATGCCTCTGGTCATGCAATTGGTGCTGTACTCCATGAACATAATGGGCAATCTGCTCCACTCAGCTTTTATTCTCGTCACCTTTCTCCTGCAGAAAAAAATATTCTTCATTTGACAGAGAATTATTGGCAATCTTTGCCGCTGTAAAACGGTTTCGGTTTATGTTGGAAGATACAACTATCACTGTTTTCACAGATCATAAGCCTATTTCGGCAGCATGGAAATCGCGTTCTAAAACGTCACACTCACCTCGTCAAGAGCGACAGTTATCCTTTTTATCTCAATTTGTACACGACATTGTTTATGTTCCTGGTGATTTAAATGTCGTAGCTGACACTTTATCTAGAGATCTTGCGCCTTGCATTGTAGACTCACTATCGGTCCCTGTGAACATTGTTTCCTTAGGATGTGTTACATTGAATGATTTGGTGCTGTCTCAGCACAAGAATGATTTCGATCAGGACGGTCTCCAACAAATAAAATTTGCTGAAGGGACATTGTGATGTGACTCCTCAAAATCGGTACCACGCCCCTTTGTTCCTCTTCCTTTGCGTCGAAATGTTTTCATGAATATGCACAACATTGGTCACTATGGCCGTGCCGCCTCTTGCAAGTTGATATCGGATCGCTATTATTGGCCAAAAATGAAGAAGGAAATTTCCCAGTGGGTTCAGCAATGCACAGCTTGTCAGCGAAATAAAGTCACCCGCCATACTGTCACTCCTTCAATACCATATGACATCCCATGTGATCGTTTACAAACAGTACACATTGACATTATTCATGTTCCACCTTCCACATGTTCCATCACACATGTTTCATCACCATGTCGTTATCTTTTCACAATGATAGACCGTTTTACCAGATGGGTAGAAGTAATCCCTCTCTTAGATATGATTGCTCCTTCAGTGGCAGAGGCATTTGTAAGGGAATGGGTAACACGCTATTCTGCCCCGCAATATGTCATATCCGACCGAGGTTCCGACTTTGACTGTAATTTGATGCACGAATTGGCAAAGCTCATCGGGTTCCTCAAGATCCGCACTACTGCTTATCACCCCCAAACAAATGGGTTAGTCGAACGAATGCACCGCACGTTGAAGACAGTTTTAAGAACACTTGATACCGATTGGTTTAATGGTTTACCTTCAGCTTTACTATCACTGAGAATCTGGCCAGATGAGGATGGTGTATCTCCCTACGAACTTTTAACAGGGTTGAAGCCTTTGGTTCCGCGTATTTGTCTGGAAGATAAAAAGTTATTATCCTCTCATCATTTGTTATCGTCTCTTCAAGAACATTTTAAAGGAGTAAAATTCAAGCCACCAGCTTTAAGTCAACGTCTTTCTTCATCCACCACACCAACCATGACACGATCTGGACGACGAGTACACATAAATGCATCACCTGATTATTACTACTACTAGCATGGGAACATGGGATGTGTACCCTTTGGCGTGAAGACCAAACTACCACGTTTTACAGCTATCAAATTCTCAATATTCATATTATAATAAAAAAAAATACGTAGATACATATATATATATAATTCAACCATTTAATAAATACATTTCCATAGTATCGCCTATTATCAGACATTGAAGTATTAATCCAACATAGCCAGCCGTTCTCTTTTCTGCTTTTACTTATTAACATTAATAAATAACTATTCCATGCTATAGTAACAGATCTCGAATATAATTTATCCAGATCCAGCATAACTAGCATGGCCATTTAAATATTGCCATCATACTTTTACAGTCTTTAGTATTCACCGTATCCTTACCGACTCCATCTACTTGGGGCGGACGTATGTGCTGATCGATGCAAATAAAATAACAGTCTCATTTTCATTAACCTCTTATTCATTTAACATGTTAATTAATGATATACTGTGAATTATGAAATAGACATTCCTCTGTGAGACATTAACTTGAATAGATCTCTTACAACGTTATTAAATCTTTGTTGATTTGTCTTGTCTTTAATATACAAACTTATGATGCAGAATGAATCATATATTATACAAATGCCTTCTACATGTTCATTAGACCGTAATTAACAAAGCATCTACGAAAGTGGATCAGCTTTGCTAATAATTAATATAGTTGGTGTCACCACAAAGGGAAGATATGAAGAACTTTAATAGTTTACTGACAGTGATTGACATAACAAGATATACACGTTATTACAAACGAAAGTTTCACAGGTAACATAGGAATTACATTATGTAAGGCAATAGACATGAAATAATCAGAAACAATCCATTACAGTCATATTATACAATCCTTCTAAACAGCATGGAATTGGCTCCACAGTTAAGATGTATTTCATTAAAGCTGGTTTGTTCAATAGATCATTTTTGCATCAAATTGGTAACCAGCTGCATCGAGAAATCGCAGCTAAAAATTCGTAAAGAATACATAATGTCCACAGTAGGGTGTCTCAGATAGCTGCAGCAGATAGATGGATACATGAATCTTTAAATGCCTAATCTTTAAACGAGTTTTATGCCTAATCGTGAGGTAAACTACCAGGCGCGGTATGTTATATTATATCCGATATGGCATACATGTATTTTTTTCAGCACGATACAAATTTACTAACTGACAGGGAAATTTACTAAAAGGGGAGAGCGGTCAAAGATCCTCATTCCTCAAAGATCCTAAATTATTAAAATTGGTCCATTATAAGATATAATTATAATTATAATAAGCAATTGATTACAATTAATAGCATTTGTTTCTCAATCAACAATCAATCCTATGTTTAGGTACTTGTTCTGTTTAGCCTAGTTTGAATGTGTTACTGCACAAATTACACGGCTGATTTTGAAAGTTCTGTCATAGAATTTCTGACATTATTTAAATATGAACTTAATATTTCAACAAGAACTTGAACAACAGGTAATCCCAATGGTACTTCGATAGGCGCTATACGGGGATGTGCCATTTTTGGACTACGGTTTTTGGCACCATGCTGGAAATGGGGTCATCATCTTAACAATTTTGGAATCCTGCTGTAAATTTTTTGGTATCCAGCTGTGGACTAGGAAAGTACCCTGTTGTGAGGTACCCAAGCCCCTCAGGATGTGAGGTGCTAACATTGAATTTTTAATGCAAAATGCTAGGAAATAATCATCATTTTTGGTAATTTTAGGGTATGGTTACAAGGAAAAATTGCAATTTGAGGTGCTAGCAGGATTTTCAAAATGCCGGGAACACTAACCTATAAAAAGTATCGAAGTACCCGCAATCAACCAATCACTGAGATGCAAACCTTGTTGAAAATCATGAAAATACATTATATTATACTTATCAGTGGTTTTCCGTCAATGAGAAAAGTTGTTTTCTACTCGTAAAACTATCATATTTAAAAAAACTTCATATTTTACTCTAGCATCATAAAATTTATAATTCAATCTAAATAACAGTGTATCAAATCATTACGTATATCGATAAATATTCATTTAAACATTTTTTTAAATATGATATTTTTTACAAAGATAAACATTTTAAACCCCAAACGGTCAGCTCCATTTTCGCCATGACAACAAGTTTCATTTTTCATTCAGAACGTCTCGAGATTTTGAATTTTGGATTTGGATAAAATTACGACTCCATTCCCTTATTGTTCTCATTTGAAACAGAGCATGGCTGCAATTATGCATAATATTGTAAAGGGGGAAATTTGTACTTTGTAAACAATGTTGAAAAATTTAGACAATGTTTTCTACAAGAGTGTCGCCTCGAATTGTTTTTATATTCAAATAGATTGATATACCTACGATCATTATCGATTCCCAATCGATACCTATCTTCGTCTAAAAGTTGAAATTACAGCAAACATGATTATCTACACAGCAAAAACTGAAAAATGGCATATAACTATTATTAATTTGTAACAAAAACTATATGAGGTAACCAGAAATTTACCAAAATGTCACTTTCACCATAGTGCTTTCACCAAAGCATATCAGTTGGATAATTTTACCAGGCAGTTCCTTATTGCACGATTTACACAATTCTTAATTTATTTACGTGTTATATAACTATCAAATTTTTCTCAACAATGCTATAATTATGTATCACAATAAAATGAAAATGCTACCTCGAATATAATTTTCTTCTGAGCTCAGAACTGCCATTTCTAGTTACGTTGTCAAATATAATTGTTTTTGGAAGTTTCCAGATTGTGTCGATGACTTTAATGAATTTCGAATTCTTCAGTGACCTTAAAGACGGCTTTGTTTGACACCAATATTTTACTTCTATAAGGTTATCCAACATAAAGTCAACACAAAATAACCGAAATAATATATATAGGAAGATATAAATATTAGACCAGTTATCCCGTGAGTGATAGCGTAATGTAGCCAAAGCCTTGGCCTCCTCTTTTGGATCACTAAGGCGATAAAATGAGGTGGCATACGGGCCAGTTATGCTGGTTAAAAAGCCTTTCGGATTTCTCAAGATCAAGTCTGATAAATTTGGAAAGAAACCTCCAGCCTTGGCAAGATCGTCAAGGTATGTTGTCATGTCAACTAGAGTAGAAATTCTCATAGATGTGTCTTTGAAGTAATCCCTCCAAAAAGCAGCATCTGCTTTAATTACATCATCCATAACTTCTTTCTCTGGTAATTGAATCTTTTTACTGAAATATCGTGTGACAAACCGAGCCTGAACTTCGCTTAAGGAAGGAATTGATCCGACCATTGGTCTTACATATCCAATAAAAGCCAAAGTAGGATCATCGCTATACAAACACATCTTATAACAATTGTTTTGAATAGATAATGATGAATATTTTGGTGGTAAGATATCATGGCTTATTTTGAATCCGGTACACAAAATTATGATGTCAATATTTTCAGTCGAACCATCACTGAATGTAACATCTTTGTTATTTACACTGACAATACCTCGCTTTGGGATAACTGATCCATCTTCAATGTATCGCAGTACATGACCTTGTTTATTGAAGAACGCCCGGAAGTATGGCGCATCTGATTTAAATTCTGGAATCCCATGTCCATTATACGCAAGGAATGATCCATTTGTGAAAAATCTAACAAAAGCACGTTTACCTGTAAAAGAAAACGTAAATAAAAATAGCATGTTTCAGTACATAAAATGCAACGTTGATGTGATAGATTGACTCAATTTCCTAATCCCTTTACCATGCTATTCTCATATAGCAGTATAGAGAGAACTGCATGAAAATACATATGTCATCACTCTCCTTAGAGTCTGTTTACAAGAGGGGAGGATCACCATATATGTACTATTAAGATCATCCCGCCACAGAAGATCATCCATATCGCGTGTTTACAAACAGACATAGCAATATGCTCAATGAGATCATCCTAGGATGTGGCATCTTCCTATCTGTTAATTTGTATTTAGAACGGTGTGGGCATGACCTCTGATAGTTGCAACAATAGAAGTTATTGTGATCCAAATTTTTCCAATTAGCAGACAAAATATCACATGTCAATCACCAACAGCAATGGTGTCAACATTGAACGAAATAGCAGATTAGACTTTCCCTATTAAACGAAATGTTATCATCTGTTAAAGCTATGTCACAGCCATTTTCTAAACAACGTGAGGGATATAAATCTTTCATGTTCTTTACAAAGAAAAAACCTATTTTTGACGACAAGAACGTTTCACGTGAGCTATTAAAAGCAATCAAGGGGGTTTAATAGGGACTATAAGAACCACAAGGTAGATGAAACGAATTGTCTTGCCAGATGATAGATGTTCATATAATTCAAAAGTTTGCTATTCTACAAGGGATTTGCTTACATGTGTGTAGGATTAGGATCATAAATTCATACTACCCGCAGCACTATAATGCAAGAATATCCTAGCAGGATCACCACTTCCTTGTAAACAGCACCTTTATACAAACGCTAGTTATTTTTTATATAAGAGGTATTTTCAGATTCCGTATAATAAAAAGAAATAATATAATATCTAAAGCCTTTTATAGTGATCTATATGAGTCTGGTGATTGTGGTCTCTTGGGTCTCTTTTTTCGAAGAACATTTAATAATTTGCAGGCAGATTAAAGGGGCAAAATTGACCGGTGACCGCTGCGAGGACAAGTTCAATTTATGCTTAGCGTAATTCAACCGTCTCGCTTTGAAACAATTGTTATACGCATGCCTAATTTGTAATAAATAAACAATAAAAATTGTGTTATAAACAATAAGCATGCACGTGATCCTAAGTGCGTAGTAGCGCCTGCCGGTCATTTTTGCTCCTTTATACATTCAACGATTATCTTGAGTAGAAACAAACGAATTTCCGTGACAATAAACGAAATTCACTTTTGAATCAGGCAACACTCAATGATCAACTTATTAATTTATTTCATCAAAACGTTTAATCCTTTGATTCATTCAGTTTTGATTGCCATTTGCCACTATAAGTTCGTTGAAGGATGCCATGTTTTGTGTAACAGGAATATAGCGCTATAATACAGTCGGAATAATTTCTCTATTTGTTTGGAAATTATTAACTTTTTCGATCGACAATTGACTGCATTTTTGTGGAAGGAAAACCTTAATACCTAAAAAATACTTTAATTCATATGACTTTTTGATTTTTCAAACTGAAACTGTTTTCTAAAAAATTCTTATACATAAAATTTCGAATTTCAATGGAATTTGGCGATGTATCAAACAAACCTAAACAATTATGAATTTAAAACATGATAATTCAAAAGTGTTACATTAACATGCATAATTAATGAAGACAGTAGAAAGATATGACAGAAATTAACCGTCGCAAGATAGGCTGAGCCACCACTGATTCCTACGTTTTGGATTTATTCCATATACATTACAACCATTCACAATTTGAAGTGCATAAAGGGTATTTTAAAAGCGGGTTTGTTAAATTTGATGACTGTAATATCGACAAATCAGATTTGGGATCAAAATGCTAAAATTTTATAAAAGATTGATCATTGATGCATATATTACGGGATATATTATGAACTAACTATTAGAGCTAATCAATAAATGAATTTTAAATAGTTAAGTCACTTTATTTTACCTGGAGCTGCTGAAGTAGAAGGTGACACAATATTCATCAATCGCGTTCCAACTTTATCTAATGCTCTAGGATTTTCGAATGGTGACACCTTTGCACACTTGCGTAGAAAGTGCTGACCATTGGGGATACTCCAGAAGACTTTATTGGCTTTACAGCGCCACAGCTCTACAAAATCACTAGCAGTCTCTCCGCCACCAAATATCATAACATTTTTATTACTATGTGAATCGCAAAATTCCTTGAAATCAGCGCTGTGGTAAGTTTCACCTTTGAAATCCTTAAAAAGTGTTGATTTCATATTTTCGTTGCGTTTCTGATGTAGACCTGCAAGAAAACAAAAGATATTAAGGTAAATATTAAGTATTTTGACAGAAGAAAGGCGTGGCATATGTACAGAGACATTGTACAGTAAAACATTTTTTGAATAAGATGCACTTTATGTAGGGTCTGCCCCTTTCTTCTTCATTTGGCCCAGGCGCAACTGCTCACATTGCAGTCCTTTACAGAAATATCGTAGCAGCATAATAATATATCGGCCCCGGAGGGGGGTAAGTCAAAGTGCCACATTGATGGGGGGTGCCACGTTGGAAAAATATGAATTACCCGAAATGTCTCAAATCTCCTTTAAAAGCTACTCAAATTATTTTAAAAACTTGAAAACGCTACCAAAGTCCAGGGAGGGGTATTACTATATAGGCTCTATGCGGGGATGTTCCATTTCTATGGGTAATATAAAAATTTAAATCCAGTTTTCAGTTTTCATCCTTCAAATTCAGTTTTTTCCCAAATTCTCTATAAAATTGAAATGGAAAACGTTTAATATTTGTAAATTTCCTACACAAAACTTAGGTATATTTCCCTGCTGGAATATGGACCCAAAAAAAATGGCACGTCCCCGTTTATAGCAGCAGTATGGAAGTTACCCCCGGGATATAGGCACTCAATAACATGAATTCTCAATGTTATAAGTCTTTGTAAGTTCAAAATATTCATTCGCTACGCTCGCCATAACATTTAAAGTGTACTTTCTCAAGTTGCCCCGTTATTTGTAGAAGAGATTACGTAATGTTTCTTTCTAAATCACAGTACAATTTATATACGAAATGTGCAAATCCTCAATATCAAACACACAAAATTTGATGGACCTTTTTTGTCCAACACCACCCTCCCCCTTGCCCAATCATAATTTGATTTTTGCTGCCTGAAGATAATGCATAAAACGATGAATAAGAATGCCTTGGATCTTGTTAATTAAGGTGATTCGTATATACGCCTTAATTAATATGTGTAAATTCATGTATGCAATCCTTGGTACATCATCTGACACAAACAGATGTCCTTTTATTCTTCTACTTCGGCTTTTGTTAGAACTCACTATGGTGATACTGATGATTTCCCGACAGCTTGTGGCGTACTACAGGGTGACACATTGTCCCCTTTTTTATTTACACTATTTATCGATTATGTTTTTCGTATTTCATGTCCTGACTCTTCCGGTTTTATCCTTGATCGTCGTAGGTCTTCACGTCATCCAGAGCGCAGCGTATCGGACCTCTCATTCGTTGACGATATTGCTATCTTAACAAATAGCATATCTGAAGCACAACAGCTTCTTGATGAAGTTGAACGGGTTGGTAAAACGGTAGGCTTGACAATTAACACGACTAAGACGAAATTTATTGCTTTAGGCATAAAACAGGCACACCTTGCTACATCTAATGGTGACATAGAACGTGTAGATTCGTTCAAGTACCTAGGTTCTGTACTTCCATCTTCTTCAGATGATTTAACACAACGTAGAGGCCAGGCTTGGGCAGCCATTAGAGGTCTGAATAAATTCTGGGCGTCCGATGTCAACACTGACGTTAAGTTAAGACTGTTCAGACACACGATAGAACCTGTTCTATTATATGCTTCTGAAACGTGGGTTCTATCAACCTCACTATTGACCCGACTTGACTCAGCTTATGACGCCATGCTTCGGCATGCTTTAGGAGTACATTGGCCCAACTTACTGTCTACTGCTAAACTTAGGAAACTTTCCCCTTCTGCCTCTGCTATTGCTCACCAACGTCAGATGTCTTTTTTAGGTCGCATCGAAAGATCAAAGACATATGCCCCTCAACCGCTGCATGACATCCTTCATTGGCAACCAAAGGAGATGCTTCGACGGGGCTATGGTAGAGTAGTATCTTTTCATAATGTTTTGTATCGTGAATTGTGTTATTTGAAAGTTTCTTTGTCAGCTATGTCTGACCGTGTTTTGTGGCGTTCTTTATGTAGCAAATATGTAAGGCGTAAGAGGGACGGCACATTCCTATAATGTGACTGTCTATACTACTACTACACAAACAGATACATGATTCGATCTGAACTGGTATATAATCAACGCATGCATTGAACGGCGCATGTGAACCATGCCTTACCGTTCAATCGATATGTAAAACCAGGGGTAAAACTCTTGCTCTACTTGGGCACGAGTGCCACTCCAAAAATATTCAAGAATCTAGAATTTTCTGCAATCCTGCCATAAGGAGACCCAATAAGATGCAAAACCTGAAATTTCTTAACTAAAAAAGTTTTATTCTTAGCCAGAATATGGATTCCAAAAGAGACACCCCCCCCCCCCCCGTAAAATTGTCATAATTATTGGATTTGGAACCTCATTTCAATGGACTAAATTTTGGATTTTATTAAATATATTACTACATGTTCAACTTATTAATTAAGAAAATTACGTACTTATCGTTTAAATAATATACGTGTATTTGTATTCTGCACTATTTGTCCAGGGGTGACTTCCATACATTGGCTGTAGGGGACCTGCCATTTTTAAGGGATGCCTTTTCCAGATTCTTGTTAAATTTCACAGTGTCAATTTAGTGATTTGAACATTTTTATAATTTTACTTTGTTTTGCTCGTAAAAGCATGGAATTTTATGGTCTTCAATCCCATTTGCTGTGAAATTTTGCGGTTTTTCTCTCTTTTTGAAAACATCACAACCTCATCAAAAAATTACAATAGTACCCCCTTCTCCAGGCTATACAATAAATTTCTACTATAAATTCTCACTATAATTTTCTCGGGATATTTCTATGTTTATAGTTGAATATTGCGAGGTAAGACTAATAAATTGATTGATCGATTATTTTATGAGAAACTCCACAGGTATATCAAATAGGAACAATGTAGGAAGCAGTAGAAATTAAAAAGGTGGATAGTGGCTGGAATAAACGGTAGCAAAGCAGCCTGTTGATTACTACTGAAAAGACACACGAAATATCTATAAGTAACATACATACACGTACTAAGAATACCAAAACCGTGAAAATGCCATAAAAAGTTTGTAAAAAGACCACGAAAATGTGAAAACTGATAACCACAAAATTTGTAATTAACCATGGAAATGTTAGAGAAACCGAGCTGGTCACACAGACCCTATTCTTCCGTCCAGGCTATGAAAATATTTGAAAACCGTGAAAAAATCCATATTCACTATATTAAACGTGAAAATGCAATGAAAATGAAACGAAAACACCATGAAATGTCATTATATAGTGATACTAACCTGTACAATTAATGAGATATTTAGATTTGATAATCTCTCCTTGATTAGTATGCGTCTCCCAATATTCATTGTCTTTGGTCACTTTTTCAACACCGCAGTTGAATTTAAAATGTTGATGTAAATTAAATTCTTTACAATATGATTCCAGATAGGCTAAAACATCTTCATGATATGGAAATTCACCAATTTCTTCTGGCATGGGATAATCACTCATTTCTGTTAGAGCAGAAGATGATGTTGTATATGTTGATGTTAGAACAGTAGCTATGTTTTTATCTTCACTATAGCGCCAAACACCACCCAGTCCTTCTCGTTTCTCAAGCATCATAACGCTAAGACCGTTCTCTATAGCATATTTACATGATAGAATACCTGACCAGCCACCTCCAATGACAACTACATCGAAGTTTGTCGAGCTATCCATTATTGAGGCAATTTGCCAAGTTTCTTAAAATTCCTCAATTTTAGGAGAGTGTTAATTAGGCATCTGTTCGAATTATAACCTGTTATTGCTTGTGTTTCTCTTCATATATTTTCCCTGACGTTTAAACACAAATTATTATACTGTGAATTATTATATTAGAATACCTGACCAGCCACCTCCAATCACAACCATATCATGGAACAAACCTTCTTTATACCCATAGGAATAGATTATTTCTCAGCGGAATAATATACTTTTGAAAAGAAATTTATCTACTTGATAAACTAGCCTTCAATGCCTTCAATCAAGGTCCACTCAAGGTCATTGAAATGAAATATTGTGCTTGCGAAGTATTTTAATTTTCAAAATAGGTATTGATACTTTACAAGTGTATTGTATTTGATGAAATGTATTGTTATTTGCTATCTTTGGTTTCACTTCCTGAACGCTTTCTTTATCACTGAAAGATGTATTCAACAATTTCTTCCTCGTTTGAAAATGTCTTTCTATTAATTACAAAAGTAGTATTAAATACATCCTTCCTTTGTTCTTATGGCTAGATTTCCATATAGCAAATTTGCCACGTCTGTCAAGCTGCCCAGTGCCCACCCATCCTTTCAGATTGATTCGAATATGGTTACAAGATTTCGATCCTATTTAAGCTCACAATTACTCAACGACTTAAAAATCTGCTCACGCAGAAATAACCTGGTAATTCGCAACGTAAAATGGGTGGGCCAGCTTGACGCTAGCTCATCCCTTTAAGATATTGCCACCTTTTGGCATCAACATTTTTATCACATTTAGAGAAAATTTGATCAGCAGGTTAAAAATTCACGCACTCCCAGTAGTTTTCTCAGAAATAGCTTTTTATTGGTTCGGGCTAGCCCACCGATGATCTTTGGCACTGATAGTTTCTGCGATGTGAAACGAAGACAATTTTCGTTTTGGGAAAATGTTCATATCTATAGATATACGCTTATCAAATAATTTCCCTTCAAACAATGTGAGGTGGTTTATTGAATGTTCCAGGTGGAATTTCATTGTAAAGAGAAATAGAGTGCCGATGACCTTAGCACTGATATTTTCTGCGATGTGACGTAATGATCTGCTGCAATTGATCTGAGATCAGTAATTGCAATTTTTATTGCACAACACAACAGGAGCAATTCATATAAAAATGGTAGAATGGGGCATTCGATAAACTCCCAGGGATACACTGCGAAGATGATTCTTTTATCAAAACAATCAGGGTGCATGTGGTTGTACTGTCTTTTATTTGCTATTCTGTTCTGTTCTCTGTTGCACGTGTACAAAATCAACAACAGATTCCACAAAAATGAAAATTGGAAAAAGTTGAAAAAATATTAATGAAAGAGAAAATTAAAAAACAATTAGGAGGCTGGATAATAGGATAATAGGAATTAATTGTACGATGGCAACATAAGTGGAATGAGAAAATGATTTGTTTATGATCATTGATATGTTATTATAGAGGTGAGCACACAGAGCAGTCAGGTATATGGTAAGTACTTCGTACATCTGCAACGTAAATTGATAGCATTAAAGAATTTTCTTTGATTGGGGAACGTAATTAATTGGATGTTGATAAGTTATTAAATTTAAGGCTGACATTTAGCCCCCGCAGAGTTACTGGTTCATGAGCATGGGTTTGACAGAACAAAAATGGCGTGTATAAAATCATGTGATTTAAATCTATCCAATCGGAGATGAGAGCGGCACACGAGAGAGTGTCCTAACTCTTGTAAATAGATGGCTCTGTATAAACATTTATTGCATGCGTACAGAGATTTACACACTAAAATTCGGCGAGGTAGAAATCGTATTTCACTCCATTGGACCGTGAAAAAGCATCGTACAATCAAACCTGTTATAACGGTCACCTATATACAGCGGCCACCTGTCTATAGTGGTCACTCTTGCAATGTCTTTAAAATAGTATTTTCTATTGAATCAAACCTGTATATAAAGGTCACCTGTGTATAGTGGTCAATTTATCTACTTCTTGTAGCTGGCCGTAATATACAGGTTTCACGGTATGCGGCTTCTAGTTCGACGTACCATGATTTTTTCACCAGTGAAAATATGCCATATGGAGATTTACGAGTACTCGTGCATAAAAACCGTACGCGCTCATCAACCATGAAGGAATCTCTATATGATGGCTAGCAATAAATACTAAAAGCGCAAGTATGGTTGTTGGAAGAAGAAATTTACTAGCAAGTTCACAGGAAAGAGAGACTAAATATTATATCACTATAGATGTAAACAAGTAATAAAAACACCACACCAAAAATTTTAAGAGCTTCTAATAATGTAATGTAATATTTACATACAAAACGATTGGATTTCTGATAGAAAATTGCAAATAATGGACAAAAATATATAATATAGTAGATGTGTGACTAACTAAAACCGGCATACACAATTATTAGAAGAGAGAAAAATGACTATTGTTTTTTTAAAAATAATCTTAAAATAACATTTATGTTGGATGTGTTGTTTTAAAGCATTTTAAAATATAGAGATATCGTTATTGATTTTAAAAGAGGAGAAACTATTATATACTATCTATTTTATATTCTTCAAAGATCGTCAATTAAATCCCGCAGTCGTATTATATGTACTATATAAACAAGTAAATTTATTTTGATTATAAAATTGTGAATTTTTTTTTAATGATACGACTGTAATGTTTCTGATCTTTGTAGTAGATACATTCTGTTCTTTTAGTCAATATGATTATTGATAAAATTGATTTCGTTTTTATTTATACTTGATTGGCCTGCATTTGTAAAGCTTTCACGTCTTCTGGGCTTAAACCACTCTTTAATGTTCTTGTACGACGAACTATATGGAAATAATAGATATTATTATATACTGTCATATATTGATATTATGTTACATTACATATACATTAACAGGAAGGAATCTCGACGAAGGCAAGGGGGAAACACCAAACGACTATAAGCCGTATAAGCCCCCAATTACATTATAGCGGTTAGCAAACCGAGCAGAGTCAACTTTTATACCAGTTGAGCCTTTCAATTACAATACGTGCTTGTTAACTGGTATACGCTTCACCCGCTTTTCCAAGTCAAAATAGCCCAACATTGTAAGTGGGATGAAAAGCGCTCAGATGAGACTTCAGAGCAGAGCGGCACAGTGTAACCAGTAAACTCGGATAGGTTTGACCTCCAGTGCCTCAGTTTAATAAATTCAGCCTCCAAAGTCGAAATGACGCGATTTCTCGTTTATGCGGACGTCAACTGTTAAACAGAGTAGTTGACGCGTCCAGTATATAGTAGTATCAGGCTAGTAGGTGCTGGGAGGGGGGCTTCAGTCCTCCTATAATTGGTTGATCAACTTTTCTGTGCTGATAGTAAATCAATAGAAATTGCTTGTGCAGTATGTAATTACGCATGTAAACCATCGACCAATCATGAGCACAGTGAACATGCGAGTCTCCACAAGAAAAAATAATCCCTCCATATTTAAGATATAAATTTGAATTCATATATATATATTACAAATCTTGAAAAATAGTACTACTTTGGTATATCTGTTTACGAGTTAACGATACGCATTCCTGCCTTTGTGCGTGCACAAATACTATTCAGATGTGAACTGTTTCGAGGCACTCAAATTGACATTCTTAATGACTCAAATTGACAGTTCTTAATGTCAGAGTTGTGTAACCCGAACAGGCCCGGCAATGGAATATATTTCTAGATATGTTTCTTCTTCAAAAAATGTATTTGGGAACCCCCCTCCATTCCAACCTTGCTTCCGGCGGACCTGCAGTAGTCACTAACATAAATAAAGAGACAAACGAACAAGTGAATAGCTATAAGTTAGTTACCCGGTTTACCTGATTTCCGATTGGAACTCGAGTCTTTTGATCGATTTTTTCGTATTCTAGTTCGATTTTCTTTCGTAGCCGATTTCACTAACATATCCATCATTGGATCAGTTTGATCGTCGGTGTCGTAATTATTCGTTGACTGGGCGGGATTGTCTCGTTTACTAAACGAACGAACTCTGGTTTTACTCGGTGCAGAAAGACCACCTTTGTCACCGATCGCATTCTGTAAAGCACGCATGCTCTCTTCGTTGGCGTTGTTTGAATCAACCATTGGCACTGCTGTAGTCGCATTACTGAAGTTTTCCGACTAAAAATAAATTTATGAAAACACTGTTAAAGTCAATTAAATTATGCAGCATACAGCACGGATTTAACCGTCCGAACTATAGCACATGGAAGACTGTTTCAGACACAGCGAGGAGGGTCCAGCAAAAGCAGTTATCCTTTTATCTGATAGGTTTCAGAAGGATAGCGAAGATTTAAAAGAATATTGATATTTTTTTATATACGGGACAAACCGAGTTAAATTCTCACTAAATAAACGATGTTTCCCAGTTGTCAAGGTCCTTGGAAATAATTACAAACATTTGCAAGTTACATACCTCGATGATAAGTTTGCCACGTGTTTTTGTTCGCTTTTTCATATTTTCTTTTTTCTTCTTCTGTTCTAAAACACGCTGTCGAACTGTACGATATTCCAAACTAAACTCACTGATAATCTTACAGAATTCATGTGGCTACAAAGATAAAACAACAGAAAATTAAAATAAGTATTTTAAGTTGCATGTGATTTAAAAATCTATGACACTAAATCCAAAACGCTATGTTTGAAAATTGAAACGTATTTTCTTGTCTTGTTATAATTGTTTCTGAATTCAAAACACTTTGATTGATTTACCTTTGAATCTTTTGAAGCACGCTGACTCATACCCAAAAAGAGTAATAATTTACGGAATCTGCAAGCAAGAAAACAATGAGGTTTGACATTGAAAAGTTTCAAACATAGACAAATAAACTGCATATATCAGTCTTCCAATTAGAAAACTGAAAGTTCATGATGTCCTAGTATGCGTATTCCCAAGATATATGAAATTGAAAATGCTTTTCGAAAATACCTATAGCCTAGCTCATGGCCCCTTATTCCGCTACTCTGTATCTGGAAAATCCTATATGAACGGCCGTAGGTAAGTGAAGTACGGGGGCGAGCATGTGGCACAGGTCTAGAAAATACCAACCTTGAAAACTGATTTTAATACCACACTATTATTCAACTGAGACTGCGCATGCGATATGCACAAAGGTTGTCACCATTCATACAATTCGTGAGCAGTACATCAACTGTGATGCCTGACGGGTTACGATCGGAGTTATATATGCACAATAGTTGGGACACTCTTTCACGTGCCAATAATATCATGCTTTCAAAAGGTTTTATCCCAACTCTTATAGATAGATGGCTGGAGTTCCTTGGCAGAGACGAAACAGGTATAATTCGGCGTCATCGATAGCTGCATCACTTTCTACTATAAAAGAAGTAGCCATCTCGCGTCTATCGTCATGGTCAATCAGTGGACAGCATTCAATGCTGGAATGGTTTCAAATGGATTGCTCAAGGTTGCCTCAATTCAGAAAAGTAACAATCTAAAACATCGTACCGGTTAATAACACGTCTATGAATGATTTTCAGCATTGCGATTCTTTCACCAGCATCTGCGAGGAATTCAGTTAACCTAAAAGCAGGTAATAGTTTAATGTAAATCGTTATTATAAATTGAAATACAGTAAAATCCGGCAATAACGCTTCCATATTTAACGGTGTTCTATCAATAACAGTGAGGCAAAAAGTCCAAGAATAAGTAAGTTACGGTCAAACTGCAAAATATTTTCCGCTAACAACGGATTCTCCCAAAACCAGTAAAATAGTTTGTCTTCCTAGCGTATTGTTATTGCCGGACTCGACTGTATTTAAATCTGATGATCACGATGACGGATCAAGAGTTTACCGTGACCGTGATTCATTAACTCACTTTGTTTTGAGAGGGGAGGCACTGTCGTGTTTGGCAATTAGTCGTAGATGTTCCCATGACTTTTTACAGTTGTCGTCCATCTTTTTAAGCATGCCAGCAATATTTTCAAAATCGATCTGTAACATTGAAAAAAGACATCGATCACAAACCTGTTCTAGATGATTCAAACGTTCATTCAACCAATCACAATGCAAGAACCCCTTACATTATTTTAAAAAATGTGATATAGGCTGAATTCAAATCTTGGAGGGGATAACTGCCAAGTTGTCCCCCACTTGATATTCGGCGATAATTTCAAGATCATACGAACGACCAGCAGACCATCCCCAGAATTCCTGATCATTAAGTTGAGCAAGATCTGGATTAACATTTCACTTGTGGAAACAGTGTCGAAAGGAATACTAGAAAATGTTTTAACTTTTTCTTCAGAATACGTTTTTGTCAAGTTTTAGCTTATATATTTCAGAAAATTTTTTCTCTAGACTTTCAGGATCTAGGAACCCCACTTTTGTCGAACCTTGGGTGGGTAGGGAGATGACTCAATAGAGGTCAATGGCGGTGCTATATAATAAACAAAAACCTTGATTTATAATTTATTCCATCGGCTTTTTACTTACCCTTGCTACTCTATGAATGGGACCAAATTCACCATAAAGATCAGATGAATCAGGGAATTTTTCTAATACCATACATGTCATATGATATAATAATGATTGTTTATGTACAGTGTCTTTAACTTCTGGGACTTTAGCAAGGTAATCTAACTGAAAACCTTTAATCTATAATCAACCACAATGAAAAAAAAATGATATCAAAAACTCGATTCAATGCAGGTTCCATTATCATAATTATCATTATTATTATATTATAAGCGCTATATAAATATTATTATTATTATTTATAATATGTCGAACTCAATCGATGAAACCATTTAAAAACGGTCAACGCTAATTTTTAAAATTATATTGAATATTTGGTGAGCCATGGTGCACAGAACCTGTTTCATGCGTCGGCGTAAATATATATTGGCCTTAAATTTGATATATATAGCATGACATGCATTGTATACCAGGCATTTGCAAGTTGAAATAAAAATCATAAAACTATCAGAATTTATGTGAAAACATCCTATCTCACCTTTGCTCCGTTGAGAAAGTTACCAATTGATAGAAGCGTTCCTAACACTTGTCGGAATGTAACACAGGTTTTTAACGAATCGCTCGCTGTACGTAGATCTGCAAGCGCTTCACCAACTTCCTACAAAGATAGAACAAAATAAACAACTTAATTTTTCGTTCTGAATTATTGTTCTTCAAGATACTGGGTGCCCTGTCTAGCGGATATCAATTTTTAATCCTTTCACCCATTCACCAAAGTGATGGTAACAATCGTAAGAATCTCCAAGGGGGTAACTTCCCTACGGTTGCTATACGGGAACATGTCAATGCTGAAGGGTATAAGCTTTCTGAAACATCTTTAAATCAGTTAGGTATTCAATTCAGAAATTTAAAAATAAGAGGGCACGGATTTTAGATTAATGCATATTACTTTAAGGACAATTTCAAATACTATTGTTTGTAGGAGAATTTTACGGTTATAAACTTAGTCCTGGGGTGGAGTACGATACCCCCAATAAAAACTTTTATGTTAAATTTTGGGAAATTTGGGACGAAAACTTGTGCAATTTTGAAGGCATTACAATACTGAAGCTCCTAAATATGCAAATGCCACGTCTTTTTTCGGTGAACATTGATAAATACCCACCGGTGAAAAGCATTTAGCTACGGCTGTGCCCTTATCCTCTGCAAAGAGATTCCCGATTTCTAGAATCTAGGTAATCTGACGTGTTCCTGTAAGACGACTTCTAAACATGCTTACCTTCTCATTCGCATCGTAATCCATTCGAAACAACCAAAGACTTAATCTCGCATTCAATTCATTGATCGAGGCCAGCGTCAATAAAAATTGTTCAGCGTGAGCTAGAGGTGTCTCCGGTAAGTTCAATTGGGCTTCTTGGATTTTAGCTTTTTCATCCTCAGTGGGTAACATAATGATAATTTTCTGTTCAAAATAAAAATAAATATATAGCACTAAAATATTAGATCATTATAAAAAGATATTTCATCTCTATTAATATGAAAAGCTAATGAACAATGATCCGGCAAAATGTGCTACTGAAAATTGGGAATCATGGCATTGAATTCGCATGCGTACCTACCAGCCCAATCTTTTTTTAGGAAATTCAATGATCGATGAGCTCTTGAATAACTTTAGGGTTAATAATAATAATAACGTAGGTTTAATCTGCAATATGTCAATATTTGTAATTTGGTTACGTCGGGCGGATTGCGTTCGGTAGTCAAAGCGGACTTGAGTTTTATATAAATCCACTGCCCACGTATCCAACAGTCACATCCAAAGAGTGGTCATCAGCAAATGCAAATGGGGTGGTAGTTACATGAATGTCCTGTCCCATAAATAATTAAACTGAATCAAACCTGTATGTAACGGTCACCTGTATAAAACAGTCAATCTGCTCTAGGCTCATAACTGAATGAATGCATACGTCGCGCAGGTTGAACTATACAGTTGGTTTCTTATTATACGAACCTCGATTCCATCCCTGTCAATAACCGCTCCATCCATATCTAAAATGGCTTGTTTGATCGCACGTGTTGGTGGTAGTTTTGTCAATACAATGTTGATTGCTTGAGCTCGTTTCATAGGAAGAACGACAATCTCTTTCTTCGATAATTTTTCTTCAGATTCAGCACGCTATAACAGTAACAAGTTCAAATTGTTGATATGACGTTTGCAATTATACGCCTTGGAGGATTCGTTTTAATCAAAGCGATTTTCAAGACAACAACATAACATCCTATATCGAATTATTGTTCGCATTATATCAGTATGTTTTGAATTAATGTGTGCTATTGAAAGATATGCAATTGTAAGTAAAACCGAATCTGAAATCTAGAAAAAGAGTGTGAAAGAGAAATAACGTTTGGGAGTCATTAATAATAGATAGAAGTTACTTAAATATTATCGAATAAATGTTGTGATACACCGATCAGTTTAATTGTTAAATAATTCAAATTAATGAAACACAGTACCGTTCATAGTGTGGGAATACATAAATATAGTTCACTATCTTTAATTATTAGTTCAGCGAAAAATGTATATTATGTTTAAATCTAGACTTAAATATCATTAATTTGTAAATAATCACATTTTTATGTTGTTTTACAGTAATAAAAATTCATTCATCATAGTAATCAGTCAATGCAAGTCATATTATTATTATGCTAACAAGTGTATTACTTCAACACACAACTTACTTACCTTGATCGTTCCTGCTTTCGCCCTGTTTTCAAATAGATGCTCTAGCTTTTTCGTATCAACATCGACAGAATCTATTTGATTCCAGATTGATTTATTGGCTAATTTAGGAACTGGTGCATTTTTGTTGACTTCTTGCCAAAACAGACGTACAAATTTTCGATCTTTACCACGACGAGCCATTAATCCACCACTTGGTGGCGGTGCACCAGGAGGGGGTGGTGGTCCTGGTGCAGGAGGGGGCCCTGGGGGAGGTGGGGGAGCACCAAAACCAGGTGGTGCAGGTGGTGGGGGAGGTACACCATCCCCACCGGCGGGTGCAGCTGATTTTGGAGCAGCAAATGCATCTTCGTCGTCTGAATCATGCAGATCAGTAAAATCTAAACCATTTAACTTCAACGGTCGACTTCGTAGTACGCGGTTTTCTATTTCCATATCTTCTGCCGTTCTTGTTGCTTCACTACTGCGTGACGGCGATGCCGATGCCTGTACGATTTCAGAGGGTGGTTTACTAAGCGCATTTTTAACACGTGAAACAATTGCTTCTTTATCACCGTTTGGCGATAGTGGTATAATATCCTTAGCTGTATCGCTACCATTACTTGGTTGACTACGAATAACTTTTTGTTTGGCTTCTACGTTGCCTTTAATATCAGCTAATTCATCCCGTGTTTGCGATGATTTCTTTGCTTCGTCTTGTAATTGATTAGATTTATTGAGTCCTACTTTTCTATCTTCAAGTGAGTCACCTACAGATACACGTGGTGAGCCTTCCTGCGCAATCTCATTTTCGGTCTTATCAATCGATTGTCCGTAAAACATTCGCATCATCATCCGTTTGTCAGTACCTGTATCCGTACTTGATTTGCGATTATCCTCTATAGATTTTGTTTTCGTTCGTTCTTTTATTTCCTTCACTTCCTCCCTACTGTCGACGTCTTTCTCTTTTTCTAAACTCGCTGCAGCTATCCGATCTTTTAACGAACGGCGAGCAGTTGAAGGTTCTTCGTCCGCCACATCAAACCGATCTTTCAGTCGATGTCTTGGACTTCGTACGGCTTCAGGTGAGTCCGGTGTTGGCGATGTCGTGAATGTCGGTTTAGCCGGATGACCTCGCGGACTAGCAGGTTGTGCCGAGTATCCATTCTCACGCCCCGCTAAAGAAAAAGAAAATTATTATACATTTTCAATTAATCAAAATTATTACCTTAACTTGTTGTACTAAGTGCCTTGATTACTTTGTCAAGATTTTTCGATAAACGGATAGGTATTTTTTTGAGAAATAAGCATTAGCAAAAGTGACCGTTGAAATCTTGTAAAAAGGAGATTTAAAGTCAAGTGACGTCATAATGTATTTTTTCTAATCACGACGAGTGCGCGCAAAAAGATCACCACAACTATCGAGCATTCGTCCATAACAGCAACACAATTTTCTAATATTTCGTTCTTTAAGTCCTAATTGATGCGTGGATACTACTAATGTGGATACTTCTACCGGGTTTGGAGTTTGAATCCGGCTCCTGTACACCTTTGCTTTCCAGGTGCAGTGATCCTGATGTCGGCTTTTTGGATTGCAGTTATAATTAGAAGTTCCTGACGCTATTATTCACTTGAGGTTATTAAGCTGACTTACCTGATCCGTTTAGATCTAGATTTGTCCTTGGTTTTCGAGTTGTGACAGGAGATGTTACTTTATTAGATCGTGATGATGAATTATTAAGATCTGGTTCTGATCTCGTTGTTGTATCTTCAGTGTCACCAAAACTAGACGTACTTTGCGTTGAGTTACGATTCAAACGTCGATCTCTAGATTAATTAAATGCAATGCATCATCATTATCATCATCATTTATTCAGTACACGATAAGCTTGGAGCTTATTTTTTCATGGGACTGTACATATTGAGCAGAAATATAATAACAGGATATAATATGTTATAGTGAACACGATATAATATGTTATAGTGGAAAGAGAATTATATACAGAGAGAATAAATTTTAGTTAAATAACTTAAATGTGTTATTGACATACATTTGATTATTGAGGAGATGCTTAAATCTGGCACTGTCACTAGTAACCATCTAGTAGCCACCTTCATCCCAGACGCAAGACCATTCAATGCAAGTAATTAAATACAATTGTTTTTGTTAAACAGATCAAAGTTTGCATATACAATACTTCATTTATAATTTAAAAATAGTTTTACAGCAAATGTTCTTATAATTCATAATATTTCAGAATAATTGGTGAAAAAAAGTTGTAAAACCGCATATTATGCAGATCAAAATTGGCAATTTATTTGATCTTAACATTTCTATCTGAATTCGCATCCTCTAGAATTATTCAAAACAGACTTGATAAATAATAACATCAAAGTAGTTAAAATAATTTCAAAGATAGGTAGATGATAAACAAGAATTTCATTGATCCGAATCACATGAGTTACACTGAATGTATGCTTGGATGTTCGATATATTTCATATCGTTCTGTCACAACAGTATTTGGCATACATATATTAACTATTTTTTTCTGCTACTCTTCTCTTAATCTAATTAATCATCTTTATTTATTACGTGATGTATATATAGAATAGACACAAAGACGAGGCAAAAGCATCTTTGTGTCTATTCTATATTATGCTCTGTCTTAACAAACATTGAGCTGATTGTGATTTCACCTCATATATTATATTATATTATTACGTGGAATATATAAATAATCAAATAAATGTTAAAGATCTCTGTCTGATATTTATTTGAAATGAATCAAACCAGTAACAACAACAACAACAACAACAAAAACAACATGTCCTTGTGATAAAATAAAGTCCATACAACAGTGTGGTATTAATAAGGCTGTAACATACATTCCCGGGCGAGCAATATCTCTATCCACATACACATAGTGCCAATAGCCAAATGAAAATGTAGTCATGTTTAATGTAATCCAATTAGCATCGTCTCTTGTGCAAGATTCAGAATTGATATTTACAATCTATTTTATCTTATTGAAATTCGAATTTTGATTATAATCGAATGTAAAGACGTTCTATTTGTGTCGTTCGTGTTTAATGAGACCGTGTGTTCGGATTACTCGAATCCTTCTGTTGGATCCTTTGGATAAGTCTTTTATATATAGATCAGTCATTAGACTTACAAAGACTTGCTTAGACTGGCAATTTCATTTTGAGATTAAGGGAACCCGCACCTATCACGGGCATTCATAGCGGCATACGATTTCATGGGATTCTTTTTCACTACACACAACTCAAAAAGCAATTAAATTGAAAATTTTATTTTCAATTTTCAAAAATATTTTCATTATTTCAAGGTCCATTGATCCAGAATATTATCAATATTTCAATTCGCATTTGTCAAAAAACATTTTCAACATTTCAAATGTTTATTTGCCCAAAATATTTTCAAAATTTAGGTCAATTTTTCCGAAATATTTCAATGTATAATTATCATTTCGTCTTTATAACCTTGTTAAATATTGCAACTGTCTATTCAAATATTCCAATTGAAGGATACAAGTCAATTGTTGATTTCACAATATGAAAGCATAAAAATGATAAATGAGTAACAAACACAGATAGTCTGTCGAATACCTTCTCATCTGTCGCCTTTTTTCTCTTTCCAGATCAGGAGACGAGGCTGCTGAATGCAGTGATGATGTATCTTCTTCAACGCGATCACATAGTTTACTAGGTACAGACGCAGAACCATTTGAGCTGTGCAAATCAGGAGAGTGACCGGTAACACGTTTTTGATCAGAGTGCCGGCGACTTTTCCGTCTACTCTCTGTGTAAAACAACAACAAATCACAGGGTTCACAACAGAGTTACAACACAGAAGTACATGGCGGGAATCATCATTATGATATCAAAAGCGATCAAATTTTGTTTACAAAGACCAGGCAGATCCCCCCAATAATCTGTGTTCAGTCAGCTGGTTTGTTTGAAATCTTATGCGGCATTGATTTGATTAATTGTTACTTCTTAGGAGGTATTTTCTGTAAAATAATTGCTTATATAGGATAGCAAATAGGGTGCGCTTCTGTGTATTTAGGAAGTAAAGTCAAACTCACTCTACATCTCATATTTAATTCAAACTTACCGCTCAATGTCCCACATTCCATTTGCACAAGCTAGGGTGATATTACAAATATCCGATGTAGGAGTTTGGTCAAGAGTTACGTAAGCATATGTAGGCACCTTAGAGGATATCATTCTGATATGGCATTTGTTGTGTGCTTTTTGAACTATACAGTTTTATGAGAAGGTGAAAGTAGAGACGAACTAGCTTGTTGATACCTTCTTTGGTCCAACAAAAAAATAGTATATCAAATGAGGGAGAAAATAAGTGGGGTAAATATCAGGGGAGTGGAATATTTATTTAATTGTCCATTATCTATGATTGATGACAATTCAAATATATATTATTTAATTATTTAGTTTCAAGGTTAATGTAGTTTCTATTGTAAAATATTTGTGGTTCAGTTAAACAAGCCATGAGGGGATTACTCCACACAATAAAATGTATAGAAAGTTCTGCCTATAATTAATCAATGTTATGACACGGTTAGGATAAGGATACATGTCAAGGACAATATTAAGCTATTGAACATTGCATGTCGTCGTTTGCCAAGACAAGAATAGTGACCTTGTGTAAAATTTCTAGTTTCTTAGCTGGAGACAGTATATCGTTTTTTTTATAGAACTCACCATGCAGAGTTTAACATGATTATTGATTTAATCGGATTATTCTGATGTAATTTTGAAATGATATAAAAGTTCATAGATCAAGTTTGAATCTATTGTTAAAAAGACAGTTACAATTACAAAATATTACCATCGTCAACTTGTAATCCTTTACTTCTTCGTTGTCTATAAAAAAAGTATAAAATAAAATGACATCAAAACCAATCTTAATTCTGGAATATGATTGGTTGGGATTAGTTGGTCAATGATGTGTGACAAAACTGACAAATAATATAATGGACAATAGAATATGAAGCATATTTATATAGCCTACACTGAAAAGTATAATCGAGGCTTGAAGACCACTTGTGTGATATTTGAGATTATTGAAGCTAATAAAACTATTTCAATGGAGAAGCATTCTCATACCTCAATATTGTTGGGAAATGAATACTTAATATAGTTCTATTAGTGAGCCCGTAGTGCAGTTGGTAGGGCATTGGACATTGCCCCGCAGGGTCTTGGGTTCAAATCCTTGACAGGTGCTCTATTGGTTGGCTAGTGCCAGGAAGAAGAGCATCTGGCCATTAAACTCATACAAGCTCCAAAAACACTAACCACTTAATCAACAACTCCAGTGAAAAAAGCTACTAGATTACACCGTTTGCTGTAAAATTATAATATAAATGCAAAATGATGCAAATGATGCTATAAAATGCTTACCTTATACCAGTCGGTGTGCCTACAGTTGGTTCATCACCATCTTCTGCTTTTAATGATGCCTAATAAGGAACAAAAGATACATCAATCAACAGCCAAGATGTCAAGGTATGATCATGGAAAACTTGTTTTTTTCTGTTTTACAGTACAGGCCAGTAGAATCCATCATAAGGTTGGCAATAGTTAACTTTGCTTTTCTATTACAGGTTCATAATCAGGAATCAATAAAAAGAGGACCATTGGATTCATGTACCTCTGTGAAAAACATTTCAGAAGTTGAACATATCATGAACATTAAATGGCTCCCAATTTCATAAACTGTCCGCGAATGTTCATAAACTTCTAAACTGTTTTTTCAGGGGTAGGCACACCTTTCTAATTTTCAGAAATATCAGATTTAGAATGACTATTCTAGATTAAACTGTTGAAAAATTTGCAAGGTAAAAAAAAAGGTACCACACCAGACAGAGGGAAAGTTCATTAGCGTCACAAACGTGACATATGTCCAAGAAATGCAGATACACTTCAAAGGTTAATGAACTAACAAGTCACCTAGGTGAACAAAGCTACTGTACTAAATTATCCAAGTTGGAGGTAAATCAAAATTCAAAACAAAAATACCTAGCATAAAAGAAACGTGAAAAAATTCCAAAGAGGCCAATAGATTTATATTTAAGGTTTAAACAAGTCTGTACCTCATAAATGTTGATTTGTTCTGTTAAGTCCTTGCTTTTTAGTCCTTTTGTTAAAAGTTTCTACAAAACAAGAAACAAAATATGAGTCGATAAAATAGTGAATTAACATAAAATAGATATAATCTTAACATCAGGACATCAACACAGGGTAAAGGTTCTTTTCCATAAAATCGTAAATTTGTTAATATTATTTGAAGCTTGAAATGTCTAACACAAATACACAATGTTGTATTTATAATTTTACTAAATTGAATGGTACGCCAGTATGCCAGTATGTATATAGATAGAAGCATGTCATACAATTCTACAAGAATTGTGTCATACAATTCTACAAAGTATGGTAATTATAACTAGTTACACAAGCCTTGATGCTGACTACATACCTTGAAAACATTCTCAACACCTTGTTCTTCTAACGCATCTGTGATGTCATAAAACGTTTCTTGATTCGGCGTAGCATAAAGAATCTACAAGAACAATTCAAAACATTTAATTTATCATATCATTTATGAGGAAAACAGAAAATCCATTTATGGAATTTCAAGAAGTGAAACTAGAAATACATCCTGAATAAAACAAATCAAGATAAAATGTTTTTATAGATAGAATATTACAGTAAATTATGTGTAGGACATCAACAAACTGCAGAAATCAAATGCACAATGAGGGAGGATTCCAAACCTAACGCACAATATTTATTCACATGTGATCCTTTACAAAATCTGAGCTAGATGGTAGTTCTGTAAATACTGATTAGAAATTTTTTTACAGATTCCTAAACTATGGGTACCGATACTGTGAAACCTATCTATTGAGATGCAGATAAATTGAGAAACTATATGCAGACAGCCTTTATATACAGACAGGGTCCGAAGAAAGTAAGAATCCTGGAATCCTAGATTCTGAGGCTAAGGTAAGGCTAGTGCAAATTCAAAACAAAATTGATATCTTTATGATTTATAGGTAAAAAAATTCATAAGAAAATGTTTAAACGGTCTACGATTCCAAAAGGTTAAACCTTTTGTCAAACCCTGTACACACGGGTGATTCAATAGAAATTTATATTTTGAACACTGCTAAAGTGACCATTATTGACAGGTGGTCGTTAAAACAGGTTTAACTATAAATTTTCTTTTATATTATAATTTTGAATTGGCAAAGTTAAAATATTATTCTAAATAGTACCTTGTTGATTAGTGTAGCATCAAATGTCAAGAGTTCTTCATCGCTGCCAATGTCAGCATCTTTTAGAATTTCAATGATTCCTTTGCAAGCAGGTTCACCTGAACAACACAGTTAAATGAAGTCACACAATGTAGACAGGTAGATTAATAAAATGTGGGTATGGGTCTAGATTTCACCAATCTGGATTTAATAATCATTTTTGAATAAATGGCAGACGCAGTAATTAAAATAAAAATTGGTTTTACAATAATATTTGTATTATAATGGAAATGATTCCATCAATCTCATTGGTTTAGAGTTTGACGCTAGATCATCATAGCAAAACTAGGTTTGAAAATACAATCGATCTTACAATTTGAACTCGATATCACGAATGAGAATTTCCAATTTGATCAAGAGTTTTCAAAGACACTTCATGAGCAAGAAAGTCATGTAAATGCTTGTAAAAGTTGTGCTAGTTATAATACAAAGCAATTGGTGCATAATTTCCAATGAGCGATTGATACTTGGCACACTCGAGAAATAGCTCATAGAAAACTGTGTGCCAATTGCTTAATAGCAAAGGAGCCATCACACATGATGAATAATGATACAGTATTACACTGTTGCGGTACCATGATCCAGCTATAGATCGATACAGAAGAATGTATTTGGGAATACATTGGACAACATTGACAGACTTAGGGTCTTTCAAAAGACAAATGGGAATTGGGAGCATATATAAACCAGACTTGAAAATTTAAAATTTGAAGATAGTCTGAAATCTAGGATATCATGATAAATTTCAATGGCAAAGAATAATAAATAGAGTTTTAACAGAGGTAAAAATAGTCTTGAAGTTCTAAAAATTCTTATGTCTGAAAACACATGGAAGTATAATATATTTATGGATATGTAAAATAAGACATTTTTCACACAGACAAACAACAACATTTGGTTATTGCCCAACAAAGTACTTGCACACTAATTCTACTTACCTCTGTTTGCATCGACTGTTGCTATTGCTTTCCAAACGAGTGCACTATTACCCTCCGTGTATTCGATGAAAACCAAAAGAAGTTTTAGTGATGTTTTTTGGACTAGGCGGAACTAGAAAAGAAATATGACAATATAGATATACATGAATGTAGGATTGACAACAATACTTGGATATGGAATAAAGAGAAAAAATGTCTATGTAATTCATCTACATAAAATTTAATAAATCACGTTAGAGCACAACAATAGAAAACCCAGGCAATGAGGTTAAGTTAACCTAGTTAAAGGAGCAAAAATGACCAGCAGGCGCTACGCACTTAGGATCACATGCACGCTTATTGTTATATGACAATGTTCATTGTTGACATGAATTTTATTACAAGTTAGGCCTGTGTATAACAATTGTTTCAAAGCGAGACGGTTGAATTACGCTAAGCATAAATTCAACTTGTGCTCACAGCGGTCGCCGGTCAATTTTGCCCCTTTAACGAAGCATATAATATCTATTCCTAAGTATGGTTTGATTAATCTGAGCTGCGGAAGTGGTGTGACATATATAAGAATTAGAGATCAGTTGTAATAAAAAAAACGAAATCTAAATTATCCTATAAAGAGGCAAAAACGACAGGTGGGCGCATGTGTTCAAAATTGTGTGTGCCGTGCGAGTTATTACACAAGTAAATTATATTACTCTGTTTTAAGGCTGCGGTTGTAGATTGTTGTAGTAGTTTGTGTTATTTCAGTGTCGCTGGAATTTTTGATATTGACAATCCGGAAGCCAAAACATGAAATTTCAAACTGCAAACTTGGAAGAAGCTAGGAGTGTTTCAACCTTGAAAACGTGTTACTGCCACTGGCCAATGTTGTCAATTTCAAACTGCAAGCACTCATTGTCCACGTCACAGAGGTGGTCTAATTAAGAAGGTGTATATCAAATACTTGAGAATTTTTCATAGTAGATAACATATGTGCAAATAGCTGAAGATTATTTAATAGTTAAATGTCTACTACTCTATAAATTCTATAGTACTGAAGTTAGACCAACCTTTGATGAAAGTAATGAATACAACCATTGAACAGTATCGTTGTGTGTAATCACACCATTCATTCCATCAACATATAACATGATCTGTCCAATAGCTAATGGCAAGAACAAAACAAAAAAATCATGAATAAGTCAATCAAATTTTACAGATAAAAATGAAGGCACCAACAATCCAGCATATCTGCCGGCATCTTTGCAATCATGGGAAATCCTGAGGACTGTACAGTAGAAATTGTTTATAGTGTCAACTGTTATAACATGTTATTGTTCATAGCATACTAAATTTAATTGATGTCCCTGGTGAAGTTTGGTACCTTTCTTCTTATGAATAATGGCTATAACATAACAGCACATCGACTATATCATACTTTTTGAAAGTTCCTTAATGGTACCATTATAGACAGTTTCCACTTTATACACTATACAACAAGCAATATAATCAAAATTTAATGTACAATGCATATAGTATATATTATGCACTATAGAATGAGAGTCATGCTAAATTACGCTACTTCAAGCTTCAAACCATCAGGCGATTATCAGGTGATTTATTCCAACTTGAAAGCTGGGAGTTCAAACATTTTTTTAATTCAAACCCTGAAATTAGCATAACGTTACCTCTCAATATGTAATTTTGATAATTTTGATCGGCATCTGTTCCAACAGTGATCAAACAACTGAGTCCATCAGCAGTAACAAATTCGTGAACAAGATCTTTATCATCCTGAAAAAGATAACAATCTTATAATATAAAAGTTAGCTCCTTCAAACGTATCTACGCTAATAATTCTCCATCAAAAAGTGTAAAAGTAGTATCATTAGAATCACTGTGCTTTGATGTATGTTTTAACTTTTTATTTGGTTTGCTGTTTCGCTTTCGCTTCATATTCTTTGTATCAAAACAAACATGTCTTTTCATTTTGCTGTCTTTGCAGGTTTACGTCATGACTGCTATTATTCGCAAGGGATGTCCTATGGATCTTCCCAATCCAACTCTGTCTACATAGAATCCAGCAATGCTGGTAATTCATTGCTAGTTTGATACAAGAATATCTACAGTAGAACACGGTTGATATCCTATCTTTAAAAATTCACCACTTGCTTAATGTCCTCACATTATACTGATGTAACCAGGGTGTCACAAAAGTTTTGATCTTCCGGGAACTGTCTTAATCGATTGTAAACCTTCTGGGATTGCATTTATAATGTTTCATAGTTTTGAAGAAGTGATCTTAAGATTTCAGAAATTTGACTTACTTTGAAGCAAGTCGCATGGATTTCAAAACATAAAAAATATGAAATCCAAAAATAATAAATTTTGAATAAGAAAATAATCATGCTAAGATTGGAAACCTTCTGATTTTGTGCTGGCATTCAGGGAACAATGTTCCTAGGATCCCGTACTTTGTGAAAGCCTGGATGTAACTGATTTATTGTTCCCATACGCTTAAATTGGATTCATTTGTCCCAGAAGGGTGATGTTAAATAAGTTCATGTTAACGACATTAAATTAGTGTGCTATCGTGTTTACCACTAAATTCCGTAATCACAATACCAACATACCAACAGGCCTACTAATAATATGTACATACTGATCAAATCAATAAATATATAATAATGATAGATGTACCTGAAATATTTGTTTGAGAGAAAACAAAGCCCTTCTGAGATCTCTACCAGTGGCACTGAGCAGTTTTGCTGCAAAGAAAGTAATTAAAATTATTCAAATATTGTTGGTATTATATCTTATAAAGACACAGATGATGCCCATGTAACCATGTTCAATCCAACACAGCAATGTGGTGACATTGTGAAACAGGAGATGTAAAAATCATACACAAGGCAGCAATCATATATGTGGACTGTTAATGTTGCAGCTCTCAAGGGGGTCAGGCAGTTGTATTTATCAATATTTCAGTGATTTGTAGGCCTATAGGTAAATCATTTGCAAGCAGCCTAAATGACATCTTCATCTGAAAAATTTCCCACAGCCAATTTGAAAGAAATATTGTGTAAATCAATTCACCAAGCGCAGTAACGCGATCCAAATGCCAAGCACAGCTTGACGTAAGCGGCAAGCTCTTAATCCATTCCATACAAACATTTGTAATTTCTGATATACCGTTATGACGTTCAAGACCTCATTTCGGGCGATTTTGATAAGATTTTAAAAACTTCAGATTCCTAAATTTTTTATCGTAGTTCGTAGCATCACATAATTTTGATAGTGTTGAATTATATTCTTGTCCGATTTATATGCTATTTAAGTAAGAGGAGTTTGACCGCAAATATCGAAGCCCTTCTAGTCTGCTTCAAGCTGTGATACCACATTCCATGTAGGGAGAACAATAGCAGCGCATGGTGAATTCCCTTGACAAATGCTCTAATTTATTTCCGCATAGTAAATTCTTACTATAGTTTTTACTTTACATTTCTATTGAATCATTGATCCTGCAATGCTTGCAAAATCATTGACTACATTCCAGGGTTGGCAAATTTCAATAAAACAGGGTTATAAAAAAGGTACATATAAAACAATTGATATTACTTCATGAATTTGAATTTAGAACTCAAACTCAGGCAGGACTTGGACTATTCACATTTTAACAGGAGACGCCCTGGTGTGGATGTTTACATTTTTCCAGTCAGAAGCAGGAGTTTGAATCTAGAAATCAATCCTGGTAATTTCTTAGAAAATAAAAAGCATTGCAAAGTTGAAAATTGTGTGGATATATCTACACTGAGGTTGGATTGGCTATGTATTTCAGATCACATTAATTTATTTTGTAGCTTTCTATGCTTGCTTAATTAAATATATTGACCAATATATATGTAGGTGGCTACTATGTACAGTGTTTATAGAAAATATTACTTTGGACATTGCACTAGAGAACACTATGGATAGGACTAAACTATAACAGGTTTGGCTATATTTTTTCATTTCATAAGAATATGTAAATGGAGTTGAGCCTAATATGTTTTCAAGTTTTCAAATTATTGTTGGAAATATAAATGTACCGTCAACTCATTTAATATCATCTTTAAATATATATATATATATATATATATATATATACATATTTGATATTTAAAGAGGAAGCCTCGTTCATCTTGAATAGTTTTTGGGAGGGTCCACCTTTTAATGTTGCACCTTGCTTAATATCCCCGCATAAAACTAATCCCATTTTCCATTCTCCGTACAAACTCTCATAATTGTACCTCGCTTAATATCCCACCTCACTTAATGTCCCCCTTTTTATCAGTACCAGAAGGGGGATAATAAGCAGGTTGAACTGTAATATAATATTATCTGCAGTATATGTTATTTAATACAAAAATATCTTCAAAAGTTAACCCCAGAAAGTTCTCAACGTGTGCTCAAATGTCCAAGAATATGTGTTCATATTTTATCTCAGAATAAGTTGTTGCAGTGTTTTGGTTTATGTTTCTACCCACATTTAGAATATGTCATGATGAATTATTGAATGCTCGTTTGGATATATAAAACAACTTTTTTGTCATGTAATAACAATTCAATGAAATCTCAAACACGATGATGATCAGCTTAGTAACAGTATGTTGAATATCATTGATAAATGTAGAACAACAGGATAACAACTTTGAGTAGTAAATAAATTATAGTCTACTAATTAGATTACAAACCATGAACAATGTTTTTTTATAAATCTGAGAAATCAAGTAAGTGTGACAAAATAATGGAACGTAAAGGAAGGCAATACAGCCAGTATGTTTTTTGAGAAGCGTAAGGCAAAACGAATAAAGTAACAGAAGCATGAATATTATCTGTTTATTGTTTTTTTACGATAACCATCAGACATAATAAAGGAAAATTTAAATGTGTTTTTAATTTGAATACTCGAGACGGTCAAACAATGAATATATTGTATTGAATAGATATTTGGTCAAAGAAAGAAAGAGAAAATTTGAACATTGGTACGAAAAAATTGTGATGGAAATTGTGTTCGTATGTCGTACTTAATATGATATCAAATTTAAATCATGCAACTTAGAATGAGTCAACAGGCATTTTCGGTCATTTTTTTTTTAAATATTTACTACAAAGGATTCAACAAACAAATAAACTACGATTGACAACAACAGAAACAAAACATTTGTAGACAATACAAAAGAAATTGATCTATTGTAAAAAAAAAACTCAAAAATAAGAGTGAAGAGATCAACAGAATGAATTTAATTTGAATGTTTCTGCATGGATATAATAAATGGGCAACCGAATAAATACCAGTAAGATAAAAGATGCTTAAACAAACTATTTGAATTTTCAATAAAATTTGTAAATAAAATATGCGTAGGATATATAAAATGGTTATCCTTTTATAAATAATTGAAGACAAATTCCAACGAACCGGCGAATCTGTACGCCCATGAAATTTTATTTTAAGAACATATTAACTACATATTTTGTATTATAAATCGTTGAACCTTGAAAATTCCAGTAGGTAGACGAAGTTATCGAATGTACAGGGTATTTGCTACCCGGAAAAGGTAATCAAGGGTTGAAAATAACAATCAAAAATAGCGAAAGTCAGACAACTGAGGAAATTGGATGTCAGATTTCGAAACATGTTAGAATAACGAAATGTTTTAGCTGTTTTTGTAGGAATCAAAAGCAACAAGCGGGCAATAATAGTCTACTTCTACATACAGAGGCTATCTTATCATACAAATGTGGAATTAATTATCAACGTTTTATTATCGTGGACGAAACAGACCATGTGAAACTTGTCTTTTGTCGCTAAATTTGAGTCAAAACAGAACCACACGATAAATATAAACAAAACGGTCCGTATTGTATAGCAGGTATTTTTATATAAATTTAATGAAGACCAGCTGTTGATTTTGGTGTGTAAAACAAAGTATCAAATTAAAAAGGAAAGTCGGAAGTTTACACATTTACAATCAAACAACGTCGAATTGAAAAAGTTGTCGAAACCCGTTGCTATCAAAAACAAGTCTTTCTCAATAGAAACTGTCAAAGGAAAACATAAGATATCAATAAAAATAACTTACCAATAATATTATGAACTCGAACAGATAACTGTGTGCGTAGGATAATCGCATTTTTACGACTGAAAATAAGCAAAATATAAATAAATGTGAAGGAAATCACTTTTGTTCACAACTCTCAACAATAACAAACTACTGACATGATCAATAACATTTTATACAACTTATCATCAGACACGACATCATCGGAAATAAGTGTTGACGCTTGTAAGAAATTTTACTAGAAATATGTTATCAAAATAATTTAAGTTGGTTTAGGTGATAAAAAATAGCGAGACATACCTATCGCGAAAACCTTCTAGCTCATCACTTTGTTCCTCAAGTGTGTTTTCCATGTCCAAATAAGTTCCATTATGAGATAATTGTAAAGCAACATCTTCGATCTATAATATAAATAACTTGCTTTAAATACCATCAACATTATACAATACTTTATAAACAATAATAGTCCAACAATTTGAAAAATCTCATACGTTATGTGGGGCTCGTAGTAACTTGTGGAGACCAGTGATTTGATTACACAACGAAATATTCTCAATAAATGTATAAACAGGCGGTCGAGAAGGTTCTGGAAAACTATTGCTATTAAATGGATCTGTGTCATCCAAGAATTGTACTTTGCATTCAAAATGTGCCATGATTAAGGCTAAATAATTCCAATTTTCTTCAACGTTTCCCCATTACAAACGACATTTCACCTTCAAAACTTCAAACTAAAAATCATGGACATTGACTATCATAGAAAATACGCATGCGTGGGAATTCTGTGACGTCACTAAACCGGAAGATGATAACTTGTTTATCAACGTAAAACTTTTTGGAAATCTCAAACATGAAATGGAGAAGGTAGAATGGAACGTGAAGTGGAAACCTGAATATGACGTGAAATTTGATGCGATTAATCTACTACAGATTGATTAATTGGCGAAATAAAATTGATCGCATCACCAAAATCGCAAAATTTCCAGCTGTTTACGCCGCTATATCCTTGGTAGGGCTGCTGTGAGGTTTGTAATCTCGAGATTGGATGCAAAATATCAGCACTTCTGTTTATTGTGCCATTTTATGACTTCAATAAAAAATTTGTGGGGTCGTTTTGTCAAACTCTGAGACATATTGATGCTATATCATGTCAACACCTTTTTATAGTACGCAGAAACATATGATTTGCGAGGCATATTTGTATATTTTTGAATAACTAATCAGTGAAGACAATGCAGTAGCAGTGCAGTTGCCATACAACAATTAATTGGTATCATGATGTTAACAAACATGGTCGGCAATTTCCTATCCTTGGAATCAACATGGAATGAATAACCGGAGAAGAGAAATTGACAACCGGAAATATTGCAACGGAAGCCGCTATATTCTATTTATCGAAAACGGAGTTGAATGTCAAAATTGAAGAAAACCTAACCAGACAGGTTCATGTACCACCTCGTATTCACAAGGGGTTGAATTTGATAGTTAGTGAGTATGTTTGATAAAGATCGTAGTATGCATGGAGAATATGTGATGATGTGTCGGAGCCCGGAGGTACTTGAAAGTGTATGGAGCTCCGAACTACCCGGAACATGTACTATTTCTATTTTCTAACCGTAGCAGTATGCATGATACAGCATGGCAATGTATGACTAGGAATGACCCATCCTTCTTCGATCTTGTTCAAATAATCATGTTGCATTTATAAAGACTATAAACTATCTATGAGACGACCGATAGTCAGCCGACGGAATCACATCAATAAGACGCATGAAATAACGAGCCAAAACGAATACAATTAATCATGTCTATAAGTTCATACTTGCTATTGAGTAAGGCAACTTTGCCTATTCTTGAATTTAGATTCTCCTTGTGAAGGATTCTTGGCAAACTTTGAATGGTCCAACTAACTAACTAGATATAGGGAGTGCACCACGGGGCAGCAGGCTACAATACCCCTATCGGGGATACTCAGCTCCCTTTTCGGGGACAACCTCTAACCACCCCTGCTAGATATTTGCGTATCATTACGAGCGATGGACATTTCTCTTCTAAAGATCATGTCTGGAGATCCAAATTCTTTAATATGTTTCCTTAAATAGCTAGAGTTCTGATTTGGGAATGACAGCGAATAATGTTTTATGTTGATCTCCATGTCACTCATTTAAGGAATTGTTGAAGAAGGAAGGGCTAATTTCTTGCTATGATTTCTTTTTTATCGATTGCTCTGGTTCGACATATAGATCTCAAATATATAAATCTATTATTAATATTATTATTCTCGTCTCGTCTTTGATTGATATTGCATTTACCGAATAACCTTCTCAATCACTCAATCATAATCATCAACATTAAGCTAATTATAAGCCCGGAGGTAACTCCCATACTTTTGGCATACAGGAACTCTCAAATTTAAAAGCTAGGTTCCTTTTTCAAAAGTCAGAAATAAAATTAGGGTATGCTGTATCATAAAAATAAATTGAGGTATGAATTTTATTTTAACATGAAACAATTTTTTTCAACCTCATTTAATTTTTTTCACTTGAACTTTTTTGTCGTTTTTTTAGTGGTCGATGTCCTTTTTAAAGATACATTTGAGGTAAAATTTGTCATACTGAAACATTGTTATGCCCAGTCTCCCAAAATTCTGCTTGAACAACCCCGTCGAAGCGCGATGGAAGTTTGCACCATAGAGGTATAAGTATCTTATACCTCTATGGTTGAAACATCCGGGAACATGCCTTACTATAAACTTCTTTATTAGTAACAATAATATCGACGGAGACGTATCTTATTGATGAAGAATTTCTTAAACCAGTAGTCATGAAACGTTGACACAATATTAATTAATTATTGAGCCTACATGGCTAGAAAATGAACTTGAGATTAATCGAAACGCTGCACGAATCCTGTGCCCTTTCTCTCCTCTCGGCCCAAATGATGCCCTGTCGAACGACCAACGCGCAACTACGGATTGCGCAGGCTATTATAAGGGTTCGGATTCTGTCTATTCGCCCCTGCTCCTGCTCTGCATTTTTAACACAAGAGATAGGAAAAGAGACTTACGGGAGACTTACGATATAGATTAAATCTCAATCCGAATCGCGTTTACTCTTAGTGCAACTAATGTCAAAAGCGAACAGAATGTATAACTAAAGAACATCACTGGACAGAAAAGATTCACTAGTTACAGGACAATTAGGATTAAATAAATCAGATTAAATATGGAATTTGAAGTATGTCAGCATGCATTGTGAACGATGAAGACCTACCCTGCGTTTGTTTTTGTGATTTAGTGAATTACAAAATGGAGATTCTGTGATCACGACATCATGACCGTGATTTATTGATTTATAGTGTCAAAATGGATACACATAACAGAACATGTAAATCAAATATTAGGCAAACTCCTTTCGTTAAGGCTTAAGCTATAGTAATTACGTCAAAAACATTCAATCTCACGGAGCAGAACATGGGATAGAGGCTCTTATGTGGATAACCTGTATACAGTAAAATAAATATTTTACTACAACTTTGAAAGATAAGAATTAATAATAATGATAAATAATTAATATATGATAATAATGATGATGGTAAAGTTTATTTCATTTATGATAAATAAACTTACCTCTGATTTGTTGTTATTGTTGTAATTCTTTTTATAATATCTTTGTTTTTCGTTCTACAGACAATAATAGACAAAGAACTATTATTAAAAACTATATAGGCACAGTAGTTCATTGTGTATATGATAGACAATCAATTGTTAAAAACTATAGGTACAGTAGTTCATTATGTATATAATAACTTCTCTCGTAATTCAATAAACTTTGAAACTGTTTACGAAGATTACGGCTGGGAAGGGGGAGATGGAAAGGGGGGAAGGGGGAGATGGCTATAGAAAGTATCCTTATAGTCTAGAATAAACGCCATTTTAATATTAGAATGTCTAATCGATTAAATCTTAGTTGGAATCGTCACTTCTTGCAAGCCAGTTTTTGGCTGTTTTCCTCATATATATATGAGCTTTAACCAACACGTTTAATAATAATATATATTGTAAAAGCACGAATAATTATTCTCCACAGACAAAAGTGTCAAAATTAAAAACATGACATTATATGACATGATATATGACATTAAAATATGACATGATAAAAACTTAAAAAATTAATTATATAGCTTTATTTAAATAATTAATGTTGTTGATTAGTTTTAACTGTCTGATGATCGCAATAAAGCGTGAAACTTACAGTTACAGTACCAAAATGTGTAGTCTTGTACTTATTTATTTATATATTGATAATAGCCAGAGAAGCAGACAGTCATATTTGCTACTTCAAGTTTCACGCCGGAGCGATCATCAGGCTATTATCTAAGCTCTGCTATTTTTATTTATTCCATTGAGCCCTGTGTCTGATCAGTAAGATAACATTTTACAATATTATAATAGTTGTATATATATTATATTTAAATTAACCATCTCTACATACTCTAAACGAGGTTTCAGTATTATCAAATCCTTGCATATTTTCATTTCATTTCATTTCATATATTTGCAAAAAAAATAAACCATAAATGGTAATTTTTTGTACAGGCAAGCAATGGGAAATTATATAGTAATATAATTTGCACTGATGTGCAGCCTAATGGGAGTGCTTCAAATAGCAATCTAAATCAATCTTATGTAATTTTGAATTAAAGGTAATTAAGGAGGAAGAAGTCACTACTTCATCTAGATGATATACAGATGCTGCGTGATAAATCTACTGATAAATGTATTTTGAAGGTATCACTGTATCGCCATGCCAGCATATATAGTACAGTATATAATTCCCACGACTATTTTCGTGATTTTTATGCGACAACAATTATGAAACATTTAATATCAAACAAATGTTGAACTTTAACTGGAAATATTTGAAACTTGAAGATATTAATCTAAAGCGATTAAAAGTTCTATATACGTATAAACACTAATTACCCGCAGATAGTAAAATGTCAATGCATAAAAGTGAACCCCATAGTTTTATAGGTTAACCGCATTTTATATTATGGATTTATGTATAGAATATAGAGCTTTAAATCGACAAGAAAATGTTGTATGATTTATAAGCCAAAAATATTGAATATAGCAATAGTCCAATATCACCTATCAGTATACAGCAGCTAGAAATCTAGGACAACACATATAATGGCGGTATTTAATCTTATTAAAATGTTAGCAGTCATTTTCAAATCATTGGTATAAGATATAAAGTCAATTGGACCTTGGACTCCGTACGGTAGACAATTGTTTTCGCTTGAAATTCTTAATTTATATAATATTTCAGTTTCACAGGACACATGTATGTTAACATCGTTTATTTCGTTGAAGTGTCTATCCTGTGTAAACTCGTTTTATTATTAATGTTATTATTATTATTATTATTATTATTATTATTATTATTGTTATTATTATTATTATTATTATTATTATTATTATTATTATTATTATTATTATTATTATTATTATTATTATTATTATTATTATTATTATTATTATTATTATTATTATTATTATTATTATTATTATTATTATTATTATTATTATTATTATTATTATTATTATTATTATTATTATTATTATTATTATTATTATTATTATTATTATTATTATTATTATTATTATTATTATTATTATTATTATTATTATTATTATTATTATTATTATTATTATTATTATTATTATTATTATTATTATTATTAGTATTATTATTATTATTATTATTATTATTATTATTATTATTATTATTATTATTATTATTATTATTATTATTATTATTATTATTATTATTATTATTATTATTATTATTATTATTATTATTATTATTATTATTATTATTATTATTATTATTTTTATTATTATTATTATTATTATTATTATTATTATTATTATTATTATTATTATTATTATTATTATTATTATTATTATTATTATTATTATTATTATTATTATTATTATTATTAATATATTATATATATACTCAAATTGTAGCTTAATTTGTGCGTGCAATATATATTGTTCTCTGTAATAAAATACGATCGATCAACATATATGGGATCCTATCTACTCGGTAGCCACAGTTTTAATTTCAAAATGCTTGAAGAAGTGGCATTAAATTTGTTACTAACTTAACATCAACTGCATAGCCAGCATCTGGATGAGTTTTCTTTAAAAGTTGTAAAATTGTGAAATTCATTTACTTGAATACTCCAAAACGTAGAACATTTGATTATGAAATGGGGGTATAGATTATGAAACATTTCTATTCTCAATAAGCACCATTCTCAGTCAGAAATGGATACCAAACAAAGGCTCGTTCTCATTGCAGTTTATCTATACACATAACCAGTAATTTGCTGAAGTTCTATATATATATACTTCCAAGGAAATGCATACTTATAAATAATAACAAATAACATCATCGTATACTTACAGCTATTAGGTAATATAATAGTTGGAACAACATGGCTTGTTCCAAGGTATATATATTATATTTATTCCTTCATTAAATATTCAACACATTTCGATATATTTTAACATTTATCAAGTGAGCAGAGTAAATACAATGAATAATCTGAAAAACTACATTTTACAGGTATATTTATTTACATTAATATCATTGGATTTACTGAGATGTTCAATATGATTATGCATATACCCTTTAAGCACAAGTAGATAGATAGATCATATATTTCAAACATATTAAAGGAATAAGATACAAAATTACAAAAGATAGCATTGAGCCAAATATGACAGTTACTGTACAAAATATTAGGCTAGCTAATTACAATGATTAATATAATATGTTTGGAGTGACTCCTGAAGCACGAGAGCTTGATTGTTTGGAGTACGTGGTTAAGGCAATTTATTACATAACATTTTTTAATAAAAATTATTGGTTAAAAGTTAAAACTGTTTATAAATTGAATCGCTTGGGTTTTTAACAATGATTAAGGTATTATATACAAAACAATACAAAAAATAGAATAAAATAAAATAAAATAAAAAGAGGTACCAAAAATAGTAAATCAAAAAAGTTTTAAAAGTATAAAATATTTTCAATTATATGTAAGCTAATTAATTTCAGCATAGTATAAAAAATTAAGATAACACCAGGATGCTATACGGATACAGTAAAATGAAAGTTAAAATTTGTAGAAATAACAAATTTAAAAAGTACAGACTGGAAGATAATAGCATATGTCTCATATTGTTATATATATAATGTTGTACTTACTTCTATATCTGAGACATCTGTCATTGATGAGGCAACATCGAATATCCCACTGTCAACATACCCTTGATTTCTATGTTTCCTTCTTCGTATTGGTACACAATGCATAATATATAGATGATAAGAATGATGTAATTTAAATAATATATCTGATTATAAAAATTGTTGTTAGATATTTCATAATATTTTCTTAACTGATTGTATATATTTAATTTGATGTAGATGTTATCAATGTTTCAATTAAAGAAACAACTTTTATGTTGTTTTCTTGAATCTCCAACAGCCAATCTCCATATGTGTCAATTTTATAAAACCTACTGTTTCCTTTATTCTTTGACTTCTAAACTAACTTTATTTTATAATTTCAAAACACAATAGTTAGATGTCTTAATCTCGTCATGGTAGCTTTACTCCAATAAGATCAAACCATATTTTCCCGCATATTTCCCATGAAATATATATAGAGATGGAAATTTGTAACGAAGAAAGCAAATCTTCATGACTATTAACTTTTTATTCATGCCGCGTGTTTCGATTCATACTGTTTGGAATGAGAAATACGTCCCCTTTTGTCAATTTGAACAATACATCATGTAAATATTTCGGTTTTCAAAAATAGTTATTACTTTTTGTATAACCTTTAACAAATATAAAGTTGAAAGGTTGATAGCAACATTTTAAAAGAAGAAAGTATTTCTCATTTTGTTTGAAGTAGCAATCGTCAAAGTTTATAAACAAATTTTATCAGAGATTACTGTAACTGCAGTAACAGTCTTTTTGGCTTTGAGCTTCATTTAAAAATAATTTATTATATGAATACCGCGCAAATATAGTTATTTTTTCAGAAATTCGTAGAATTCCCCCTAGAAATCCCACTGCAAACTAATGAAGAAGAAATGTTAGCAATGTAAATACTATTTACGAGATTTATAACCGTCATTTCTTAATATATACGGAATACATATTACATATACTGTCTGTAACATGAAAAAGTTATTACAGTTATAACTTATTCGATTTCTATAAGACTTTAGATGCGCAGTGAACCTCAGTATAGCGCGATTTCAAAATTCTGAAAATAGAGGCCAAACTCCGTATTGAAGACAAAACCATCTATAGCTGTGACGTCAGAGAAAATATAAACACTGTAAAGCTGGTAGTAAATTCCTTTACAGACGGAAATACCTATCAATATAAAAATACGAATGTTATCAATAATTAAATATTTTCCATTCATATAGGAATTCCTAGCTTGGGTTTAACCAACACCTATAAATCAATTATTGGCGTTTCATGACTATCGATAAGAAACGCTAGCTGTTAACTCCAAATGACATGTAGAGCTATGTAAACAATTAATTTTGATTGAAATCTACATGAACAGAGAAAAGGACTGTAATCAGGGTAGTAAGCCTTGCCCATGAATCTGTTTGAAATAATCATTATTGCACTAAACACCCCATGCGGGGGTATCAATTGACAATGAATTTGCGCATTCTAGCTAGGTACTAGATAATATTTTATTTCCGCATAGAATTATACGCTATTGTAGTTGTTTAAGTTATAGGAAATCAATCTTCGCAAGAGGCATATGTATCAGACTATATCAAATTGGAATATGCATCATACAACTATATATACTGCGTTGTATTCATAAATTTCCTTTTCATATGACCACGAACTTAAATGTGGCGACCGGGGGTGGCGACAAATCAACAGCCCCTCCCATATTCAAAAGAAATCTAGGAATAAATCTTGTTTAAAGAAACATCCTTGTCTAATTGTCCATGCAGGATAATGAAGGACTTGACAATATTAACATTTAACCTCACAGCAGCTATTTGTAGTCTTCAGATGAGGTCGTAATGCATCCCGCACAAGGCGGAAGGTCATAATTATATCGTTTACTGTGAAAAAATTTCCAATAAGTTATGATATACATGAGGAATACATTCCAGGAAAACATATATTTAGAAACGGATACCCGGAAAACTTTAGCACGCCTTACTAGAACTCAATTTGATCAGGCCTGATTATCATCATCATGTCATGATTATAGATCAGTTTACATAAACCATAGTATATAACTGATATAAAAACACTTTTTCGCAAGACTTAATCAAATTCCCAAATAATTGGAACATCAAATATATATCTTGTAGAAGTTTTGAGGGCTATATGTTTTTTAGCTTCAAGATGTACAACAAAATTTGAAGTAGAACCCAAGTTTGACGATTATAATCATATACTCTTTCATTTATGGTACTGACCTCCCACATTTTGAATAATCAAGGAAAGTTATTTTTGATTTGAGTTTGATTTATAACAGGAACAAAAAATGCTCAGCAAATGAAATTATCCAATGACTAATTTAATCATAAGAGTTACCTTATGACAGCCGTGTTTGGATCGTCTCATCCAAACACGTGGGATGATTGGAGTAAGTAGCGGAAAACTCACAAGCACGGCTGTATAAAGGCAGTATGATGTTTAGCTATCCGCCACAAGTGTCTATATACATCAACAGCATCCCAAGTGTTAGGATGAGGCAATCGTGACTCTTTTATATTAAAGAAACCCAAATTAATTGTAATTTTTAACAAATAATTTTATCAAAGTCACATAGTTACTCAAGTTTTTAAGTATTTTAGTTTTTATGAAATTTGAAAATATGTAAAATATCTATCAATAAAAATGAATCTTCCTGAATGAAAAAATTATAAAAAAAAAACAAAAACAAAAAACTTATTGTGGCAACATTAATTTTCATAATGTCCGAGAATTTTCTCCTGGAGTCTGTCAAATTCTTTACGGTGGCGTCGAATCAGAGGCGCACAGTTTTGTCCCGAGTTCTGCAACCGGACGTCCTTCATTTGTTGTTCTCGTTTGCTTGCAATTTTATCTTCAGTTAAGCATGAGCTTCATATGAGCCTCTACTTGATAAATTTTTGATACAATTTTTATCAAATTCATAAAATTGATTCTGAAATGTAAATTTCATGAACCTGCAGGAGTTATTTAATGCAGTTATTCAGAAGTTTTACATAAATTGGGTTGCTTTATCATACGCCATACTTTACGTTGGATCTGTGAGTCAAACCGTTTCCTGTCCATAGATCGGGGTCCGATATTTGTTATCGAATCTTGTTGGTTTTCCTTCTCAATCTCAATCTTGATCTCATGTAATGATCTTTTAAGAACCCGATCAAATATTAATTTATAAAATGGTGGGTGTGGTTAATCCTATTGTTCCTTTCAAGTTATTGAATATTGACATTGATCTATTCTGCTATTCCGTGAGACTCCAGACAGCCATTTCTAAATCCTTGGATCATAAATGTTAGATAGATCAAAATCCAGGATTGAAATCTTTAATTCCCATTTACGGGAATTTTATATCGAACTTCTTGGCTTTCTGATATTAAATATCGATTCATTTTTTCATTTAACTCCCACTGATTGTTTAAACTTCTTCTTTTATAAATACAAAATTATGCGGTTGAAACTTATCTTACAAAGAGCTATAAAACACACACAATGATCGTATTGTTAAATTTATCACGGAATGCGGATAACTCCACTACTTGATGACGGAGAGTTGATCTGGAATTCATAAGGTCTTTCCTGCACAATTATATAAGTTAGGTTCTCCAAAACATTTTGAAAGCAAAAACGTCCGCATGTTTAAATACATTTTATCGTTCCAACTCACTTGTCCTTTCGTGATTAATTACTTTTTATACCAAGAACATTTCCCGTGTGGTCTAGTGGTTAGGATCTCTGGTTTTCACCCAGGTGGCCGGGGTTCGATTCCCCGCACGGGAGGATTTATTGATGATACCTTTATTTACATGGAACAATTTTTTTAATCGGACACTTGCGAAAGTATAAGTACTTACATCACGCGCGCGAGGCCGTTACACAGTCTACATTAAGTACTATCTCTAGGAGTATCTAGGTATAATATAATAATATAATATTTAAATATATTATAAATATATAATATAATCTAAGTATAGTATCTAAGTCCTTATACTAATAGCCTTGGGGTCAAGTCGATGTATAGCCCTGAGGGAATGTATTTTGACAAATTACGATTAACCTCGTGCACTTACTGTATTAGGGTACCTCAATGAATTTTATGATTATATAGAGTTTAGTGTTCAACTGTGCGTATATGATAGAATTACGGCTGTTGACTGTTGATAACGGGTGAGTATTCATATCACTCACGCATTGATTTGACAAAAGCGATTGAAAATACATATTTAATTCGCTATTTAACTGAAGCAGACGTGCTGAGGAATGTAATGAGTCAGATAGGAGTGGTCGTAGGACAATGGTAGCAAAATTATAAGAAATTTCTTCTTCGTTTGATCAGCAAATTTCAATGATTGAAAATAAATTAATACCGAGGAGTTAATACGGATGACAGTTTTCTTTTATATGATACAACCAAGACTAAGAGACCCTTTACCGGTCTTGTCGTCTCTTTTCGAATTAGCTTCTATAACTAAAACGATTGATTTGCATTTGCAATTATCTGTTCATTTGTTCCGCGGCAGCTGCATATTATCACTATATATAAAATGCACTTTATCAAGGCAAATTTGTTAAACTTTTATTTGTATAATTAATTACTAATTTGAGCCGCTATATTAATTTCTACAAGTGAGCAGTATATACATATCATATGCAGTAACACCAAGTTAATAATCTACATGTAATTACTACGGTTCCAAATTGTATGACTATAAACGCAATACTATATTATGGGGCATCACATGCTGCAATCGTATCATTTACTTGTTATGAAAGAAATCTATCTTCTTGTCTAACAACTCTTGAGGTAAATACTCTTGATCCACTAATTCATCGCCATTATAATTAGGATTGTACTTGTAACCTAAAAGGGAAGAATATATTCGTATATTGGCATCGTTTTTTGCACTCGTCACTGCTCTTTTTTAAAGCAGATGTTGGCTTGTTTTTGTTAGTTTGTTTGTGTGTCCCACTACGTCAAGACATCGATATATTGAAGCAATTCGACGCAAATATACTAAACGAATATTTAATATATACTATTAATCCTGAATCAGAATCAACTTATGAAGAACGATTAATAATTTAAATCTTAATAGTTTAGAGAAAAGACGTTTGCCTGCGGATTTAATCCTTCATTTTGAAATAATCAATAATTTAATAGAAATGGATACATCCTTATTCAAAATTTCAAGGCACAGATGTTTATTTCTGCTTTCTAAATCAAATGTATACTGTCAATCTTTTGCTGTATGCTGCATACATATTTACAATTCACGATCTCTAATATACTCGCTCATCATAAAATGTACATGGGTTTAAAACTAGACTTAAATCTGAGGACTTAAACAAAATATCTTAAATATAATTAATATGTAAATCAATCACATTTTCTGTAAATAATTCGCAGTTATTGATGTTTTCCAGAAATAAAAAAAATAATTTATAATTGTATATATATAGCATCGGACGATCCATTAAGTGCGATTATTATCCCGATTTATTTATCGATTAAAGTAACGATTTAATGATCTTTTTATTAGTAGGTAACCACTAATTGAGCTACTATCAAATAATTGCTATCTATATATATATTGAGCATCAACTTTAGCTGATATTAATTATTTTTAGCACGTCAAAACTAATCATGAAGTGTTTACGAGAACGATGCAAAATCAACAGCTGCTGTATTGTCCCGTGTATTGTATAATTTATCGGAACAATAATACTATTTTGCATCAATCCATCAAGTTCTTTTTGATTATTATACTGTAGCATTATTTGTGCTATATCGATAAAACTGAATAAAACGTTTGTCTTTACGGTTCTTTTGCAGCTATAGAGAGAAGTGGAGGCATTGAGAATCGAAAATAGCTCGTTCCTAATTATAAACGTCAACAGCCTCGCATCTTTTCTAGTAAACGGAATTAATTATTCTGTTGCCTGGTAAATTACTACAAAATGTTGAAAATAATCTCAGGGAATTCGTCAAAAAGTATTCCTCAAAAATTTTGCATGAAAAAACATACCCTAAAGCTTTTTCTGGATTTTGAAAAAAGTATCCTTTAATACTTGAACGTCCAGGTATAAACCCGGGTATAAAAAAGTATGGAAGTTACTGTCCCGGGACAATGATAATGATATTACAAATATATTATCTAAAATTAGTGTCATGGTGAGATGTTCTATTGATTTTATATACTGTTATCTAACCTATAAGTTGTTCTTGGTATTGCCCAACTATACAGATGTGATTTATATTGCTATATATATAAAGAAATAAAGTCAAAGACTAGACGACTAGGGGCGTTGTCTCCGTTACTCAGAGTTTCGCGCAAATACGCCCGAATAAGCAATCTATACGTCATCTCTGAGTCATTCTTCATATATCACTACTATATATCACTGCTTTGACTCAGTCACCATCCCTACATACTACCACTATAAGTATATTCTAAATAGATACTACAGCGGGCGGTGATCACCGATGGCTTGCGATCGATTTTCTCCGTATACAGGATTATTCTGTAAGCTTATTAAGGATTGTAAGGATTATTCTTGAGTTCTTCTTAATTCAACATGGTAATCAAATGTCGATGTAGTTGGCACTAGGCAATATATGACATACAGTATAGTATTAGACAAGGACTGTATATATAATGTCAGCAATCAGTAGTTCGGTAAATTTTTGACAGGGGTGTGCCATTTTCAAAAATAGAGGAAAACCCCTTTTCATGTTTTTACGAGCAAAACAAAGGAATTTTCCTTTGTGATCTCAAAAATCTCTAGAACTGACATCGTAAAATTTCACAAGAATCTGGAAAAGGCACCCCTTAAACATGGCATGTTACCATACAGCCGATGTATAAAAACCCCCGGGGTCAGTTCAACATTCGATCATTTTAACATTGTTAAATTTGAAGGCATACCCCTACCCCGGGGCATACAATATGTTTACCTGAGCCATGCCCAAGATCTCTCATTAGTTTTGTAGAAGGATTCCGTAAATGCAAAGGTACACTAGGAATAGCTCCTTTCCATGTTGTTACTAGATGTTTCGCTTGGCTGTATGCTTGATACACTTCAACAGACTTTGGTGCTCTGGACATATAAACAGCAGCCTGGGCAAGAGCAATCTAAAAATGTCAATAGAAAATAAACAATATAATAATGATGATGATGATTTTGCATCAAGTCTTTCCAAGTCAAGGCGAAAAGAATATAAGAATCAACTTTATTATAAACAAGGGAAAACGACGATTTTGTTAGGAAAATTAGTAAGCAGACATTATAATTCATACAAATAGTAATGTTGTCTTATTTTCATTCGCTATCTTTAACAAGAGAATAATCAAGTTTTATTACAACAAATTCTTCTCGCATCTGAGGATTAGGATTTCATTAATTTCATATTCTCGTCTAAACGCAAGGGCGATAAGAAAATAAATCCCCAAAATGTTGAAACTTCTGTTGGAAGTCCGTTTAGTTATGTCAACCAAGTCTTGAGCGCAATTACAAACATCAATTTTTCGACAATTATTCGCAGGAATTTATCAAAGCAATCAAGAGAAAGTGGGAATTCTAATCAGACGAAAGCTTTGATTTAATCTTTAGCCTACCTTTCACTCTAATTAAAGAATATAAAGATAAAATTGAGTTTGATGTGAAATATAGAGTCAGAATGTATAAAGAAGCAATCCACGTGGTCATAGTTCCCAGTAATAGCTCTCATACGGCTGCTATACGAAGACCGTTTCAGGACCCTTGAAAAAAATGTGATATCAAATTCAAGATTGAAAATATGTTTCCATTTTTATTAGTCAGCAATCTGATGAATCCAATGTAAGGTATAGTTAAAAGATTTTTCAAGTTTTGCAGTTGCATTTTTCAAAATTAACAAAATTTCAGGGAATCGTATACAAAGAGGTCAAAAATGTTGATCCATTTCTCTGAAAGTTAAAAATGGTACACCACAACGGTCACAACCATTTCAGACACCCTATCGCCACATGAAAAATTATGTTGAAATAATATTCAAATTAAACACCTGTATAAAAATCCATAGAATTAATGAACTTCATGAGCAGCTCATGAACAGTTTCTTGATAGTTCATGATCAGTTCATGAACATGAAATTACAAAAATATTTTTTTCACTGAGAAAGTGATAAGATGGATTCGAAATCTTAGTAGTTGCTTAATAAAACCATTGAAATGAGGTTATATAATTCAACTTACATCACATTCAGGCATACCAATAAAATGTGACGCTTGATAAGCAGATACAGCTAAATTTAAAGCATGTGGATCGGCCAATCCGATATCTTCGGATGCAAACCTTACAAGGCGCCTTGCGATATATAATGGTTTTTCACCTCCTTCAAGCATTCTTGCAAGCCAATACAATGTAGCGGTGTCATCCCCACCTCGTATCGATTTGTGAAAAGCAGAAATAATTGAATAATGTTCGTCACCATTTCTGTCGTATTGACAACGTGATCCGGATTCAAGAGCACATTTTACATGATCTTTAGTGATATTTATATTTCCTTTGTATGAATTATCTATAGACATTTGATGGGTTAATTCAAGTCCAGTAAGAGCTGTTCTTGCATCTCCGTCACTCAAATCAGCTATGCATTTTAATGCATCTACATCGATTGTAATACTGCAAAAGACAAACATATGTAACGGAACAGTTTGTTCTTGAATATTAACCAATCATTAAGGTGATATCACTACCAAATCCAGAACCATGAAAATACCATGAAGGTGTTGTAAAAACACCATGAAAATGTAACAAAAATGAAAACCACCATTTTTCAAGCCATGAAAAGTTTGAAAACCATAAAAACAAACATATTCACAATAATTAAAGGTGAAAATGACTTGAAAATGCCATGAAAACGTAATGAAATTTAACAATTTTTTTCATGGTTTTGGTGTCAGTAGTGTATAGAGGGCCTAATTTCTGCATGTTTAGGATAGCCATGCATCGTAACATACGGCCATTCAGCGTTACATTAAAATATGTTACATAAAATACACCTTAATTATTAAGAATGATGAATTGAGCACTAAACATTGGATTACAGAAAAGCTAACATACTGAAATATTTTCATTCTGACGTGCTTCGAGGAGTTCTGCTTTTTAATATATATCATTTGCTTTCTAACATTTGCATACAGACCATGACATCGCATAGAATTATGACCTTCGGAATGAATTCAGGGGGCATTCACAACTGATTACATATTAATGAACTGATCTAGATAAAATATTTCATAAAACATTCTAGATAGTTTGAACATTGTTCAATAATAAGTTCATGAATGTTGAATGGCCTGTTTATGTTTTATGAGCTTCCCCTGCGAAAACAAGTCAGGAGTTCATGAACAGTTCATGAACAGTTCATGAACGTTAAATGGCCCAAATTTTCATGAACAGTCTGTGAGGGTTCTGAACTTTTGAACTTCGTGAACAGTTTATGAACAGATCATGTTCATGAACAGCTCAGGAAAATTGGAACCATTTAACGTTCATACTGTTCATGAACTGTTCATGAACTCCTGAACTTTTTTCTCAGGGGTTATTACATTAAACTTTGCATTCATACTTACTTGTTTGTATCTGTATCATTTGTCTTAGAACCTGTCTTAGACCTTAATATTATGCCCAATTGTGATATTCCCTTCATAAGAATTGTAACAAGATTTTCATTTGATAACTTCTGTAGAGTAATAACTTTACAACGCGATAATAATGCATTGTTGATGTGAAATGAAGGATTTTCTGTGGTAGCACCAACAAGTATTATTGTACCATTTTCAATGTGTGGCAGAAACGTATCCTGTATCAAAAGATCAAAAACAAAAGAAATGAGAACATCTCATGTGAAAAACAGTCCAGGAGTTCATGAACAGTTCATGAAAATTGGGGCCGTTTAACATTCATGAATGTTCATGAGCTCCTGAATTGTTTTTCACAGCGGATATATAAAGGGCCGCAAAGAGAGGGGATAAGTGGGGCAATTTTCTCTGGGCCAGAGCAAAATATATGGTACTCGAGATTTTGTTGCTGCATTTTGATTGCAAATATGAGATTATTTTTGGAAAAGAATTTTCAAATAGATCGAAGAAGATTATAAGGGGTACATCCCTGCAAAAAAATTTCAGCAGGACATGAAAAGTTCATGAACGTTAAATGGTGCAATTTTCATGAACTTTCCATGAGCTTGTGAGCCTTATGGGTAATTCATGAACAATTCATGAAAAGTTCATGAAAATTTAATGTTCATGAGCTATTTATGAATTGGCAATGAACTCATTTTTATTCAAAATCATCAGGGCCTGACGTGTTTATCCGCGGCGCTGGTAATTATGCTAATTTAATCCAATGTATGTTAAATAACACACCAAAACAATAACTGTTAAAACTGTGCCAATTAAATTTAGAAATTCAAAGCTTGAAAATCTAAAACATTGTATGAATTTCAAATTAAAAATGATATGTTTAATAATACGAAAAGTATACATAGATACTTTCCAAGTTTCTAATTGAAGCTTGAAAACCTATATTCTAAAGATAAGTATCAGTTCCTATCAACAAATTGTTCAAATTGATGAATCCAACATAGACCCCTCCATGGGCTGTATTAGAATGGATGTTTGTATAGCCCCTGCAAAAATATTTCAAGCATTCAGCTCTGCAAAAACAGTTCATGAGTTCAAGAAGCAGTCCATGAACTGTTCATGAACGTTAATAGCCCCATCTTTCAGGAAATTTTTTGTGAAAATGTTTTTCACAAAATGTTTATGCTTTTCATGAACTCTTTATAAACAGTTCATGAACCATCAACAAACTCATAAACTAATAAAAATACAATAAAAATATAATTATTATAGTCTATGTCTTGACTAACCTGCTGAAGCTTATTAAATCTGTGTATCTCATCAAGAAAAATCACAGTCTTTCTTTTCGAAAATGATTTTTCATTTTGAGCCAATTTTATTTTTTCTTTGACTTCATTTGTATTGGATGTTGTAGCTGATAGTCTTATGAAATGATAATCTTTTGAAGATTTACATGAATTTGCAATGACATTGGCAATACTGGTCTGGTTACAACAAAATAAGAAATAATTTATGGGATGCCTATACTAGCATCATTAAGAGTATCAGTAACTTGATAAAATTTTTCAAAACTCCAGCTGCAACCTTGCGAAAAAGCTCAAAAGTTCATGAACCAGTTCATAATAATTTCTCAAAGGTGAAATTTACTTCTTTTCATGAACAATTCATGAATTGTTCATGACTACTCCAAGGAAAGTTTGAATATTTCAAGAAAAGTTCATAATTTCAGTAAGTATATTAGCAACCAATGAGAATTTCCTGATTCAGACACATTGTATTTCAGTCATAACGCTTGGTAAGAAAACTAGTAGACAAGTAGAAATCATCTCAAATTTTATTAGGAGGGTACTGTACCCCCCCTACCCCATCAAGGATTTACGGCAGTGGTTGGCAAGTTTGGACTAAATAATAACTATATTGACAGATCAGTTGGCACATATATCTCATCCATCTTTCTAAAGAATCCTCAAGACGGCAACGTCTGGTGTGCCTGTAATTATGTTAATATTGAGCTTAATAACGTTGGCTGGAATTAATAGTGATCAAAATAGTACAGGGTATTATAAGGTAGGTGCTATATAACCAACGTGGTACTACCCAAACTACCGAAATATTTCAGGGCACTGGTACATGACCGATAAACAAATCCTTTAAAATCAGCATATTTTGTCAAAGCATCACCAGCTCAAAATGCAGACAAAGATTTTCCCCTAAAACAGCGTTTTAACCCATATTCAGCCGTTTTGTGCCAAGAGTATTAAATGGTGCAGAATTTACCTTGCCGCAGCCTGGTGGACCCCAGAATATAAGTGATGGTATCTTATTGTTCTTTAGAAGGTTTGTTATCAGACATTTTTCACCAACCACAGATGACTGTCCAATTATCTCATCTAAAGTTTGTGGTCTCATTTTTTCTGCAAGAGGACATGATTTTTCTTTGGTCCTAATTCCAGTACGGTCAGCTGGTGCGGGACTAGGGATATCTATTGATACTTTTCCTTGTAATTTTGCAGCTTTTGTTTCCTTTACAGAATCTTCATCTTGAATTATAACTACTTTTGGGGCCTTAATATCGTCACCAATGGACTTGAGGTCATTTGTAATTGAGGCCTTACGTTTCTTTATCAGAACTGATTGTTGGCCTAGGGATGGCTTAGGCCTACTTATATTTGGTGAAAATGATAACTTTTGCTGGGTTGATCTGGTTGGACGTTCTGATGCTTCAATGCATTGATTAACATGATCTTCTGCTTTTCCATGGGTTATGGTCTTGTTGCATATTGGACATATAGCGCAGTTATTATCTTCCATTCTTGCTTAAGTCAATCTAAATTTGATCGTTGTCTGATGATCCTGATCGTACAACTCAGAAGCACATGGATTATAATTTCCCGCCATATTGATTGATATGCCTCAATTTCTCACTCGCATGACGTCATTTGCGATGAAGTGTCTCTTTTCAGCCAGAAACCGTTTTCAGTGAACAAAGATGGCGTTCGGCGGTGGGCAATTTCGACATTCCCTCTGGGACCCTGTATTGATTATATCACAAATTCTTGGCGTGCAAAGCACTTTCTACTTCTGTTTAGGATTATGGTTATTTGGAATGGATCATTGGGCTGGTAGAGTGGTTACGATTGGTCAAATATTCGACGCAACGGTAGGTTGAATTAGCCAAAAGTCTGTAAACCTTGAGTCCTTGACAATTTACAATTAGGCAATTAGGCATTGCTAGATAGTCAGTTTTGACATGTCACCTTATACACATCGTGTATAAAACTTGAATCTGTCAAGTCCCGGCATTTGAGCTAGTTCATTTAACTTTGATTTTCCTGAACTAGTCAATAAATTGGTTTGACCAATAATTTTTTCAACTTTTCAAGTCATCGTTTCTTCTAGAAAATTTCCGCTAGCCGCTAGGCCTATTCAATTCTTGCCAGCTCTCAAGTTTCTCAAGTAGGCAACAGAGGCAAGCGCACCATTCAGATTTTTAAACTGTGATGGCGCCGCAGCTGTTGTTTTGCTTTTATTCTTTACGAAAACAATAACTTAGAAAACGACTTGTAAATGCAATTTCATCTTGAGTACGTCATACTTTTCGTAGCAGATTGGAAGTAGCAGTGCGATTGTTATAATAATAGTATGATTGGACATCGGACTAGAAGGAAGTCAACTTGATTCTACCAATCAACGCCACTGATTTCGCTAACCGCGGAAGTAGAGCATCCAATAGATTGCTCTGATTTCGCTCCCCTCAGATGATGTAGCCTTCAAAGAATTTAGCTATGAACCAATGATAATTCTTTATTTCACATTCCTGACATAGTTCGCCCCCCTCGGCACCCGTAAATAACAAAGCTTGTCTTGCTTACTGTCCTGCTTGTACTTTCTTTTCTCTTTTTGTTATTTTTAAACCATGGAATCAGTCATCGTCATCTAGCCTCCTTTTGTTAAATTAATCACAATGGCGCCACAGATTATAACGACCAGATACGGCACTGAACGTTCGAAAATTGTGATTGGTCAAATAACGGCCATTATGTTTGTTGCCTATTTTTGACGCATTTCATCGTTGTCCATTACGATTTTAGGGATTTATCAACAAAATGATACTTGAAAAAATTCACTTTTGAAGCTGAATTCAGCCTTTCTCAAGCTACTCAATGCGAGTGGATGGATGGTACGCTATATGTAAAATTCAAAATCATAATTTTGATATTAGCAAATTTATTTTAAATACCATAAAATTCAAAAACCTAAAAAGTCTACGGTTGAAATGAAGAAAGAACGACAATAATTATAGTTTATAACATACATTTCATTGCAAACTGTAAAGTAATATGCACTGATGCTTGGTGATATGGAACAACGCAATCACATTCAAAGAATAGGCTATTTGGAGTGGATTTTTATGGAAATTACTGCTTACGTTTTTGCCATTATTTCCGATCGAATATGATCACACGCACTCCAAAACCACGGCATTTCAAACTCGGAAAATTTGTGTAAAGAGCCACATACATTTGACAAATTAATGAAATCATAATATGAAATAATATTTGCAATGTAATTGTAAATTTTATTCATCAAAAACTGCTTGTATTCATAATTTATATTCAATTTTTCTCTTCAGTAAAATCAATGATTTTGTTCAACTTTCATAAGTCAATAAAATATTGTCTTCCAGACACAATATACCATTATCAAGCGACCATCTCAAAATAGATGATATACTTTCCTGTTATTTTCCTTTAGCATGAAAATTGGGCGCAAAAGAAACGTGTTATTTTCCTATAAAATAAGTGCACATTTTCGTGCTTTTCCATTGCGATTTTAGCGCGTAACTGTAGCCAGGTCATCGAGGGGCAATAAACATAATGGCCGCCGAGAACATTTGAATTCGAAAATACAATGAATTCTACTTTCAGTGCCGTATCTGGTCGTTATAATCTGTCCAATGGCGCTTAGCGAAGGATTAAATTCATAATCAAATTTGTAATGCTGGGAGTTAAAAACATTTTAAATGGCGATCTTTCTCAAGATAACCATTTCATAAAACTAAAGCAATTTGAAAACATATACTCCAAGGAGATTATTTCATATGAGTTCAAGGTGTCATTTTATTTGAACGACGTAGAAGTTTGTGAATTTTCAGAGTTGCAATTTGCATCGTCAGAGAGCAAACTCATAATCTCATAAGGTCATCTCAAATTTGATGGAAACTTATCTTGGTATCATGATTCACGAGGCATCCTTGTCCAAACTCATGAAATACTAAACAATACAAATGTTGTCTTCTCTCCAGGGTACAATGTTTAAATTTTATTTACTATTTTCTTGCAAATGCTGATATATTTAACTTGAATATATCCTTGTTTTTCTTGGTTGCAGCATTTTTTGTCGCTGTAAATTTGGAATAACTAGGAGATAGACCATTCTTTTGTAGCTACTTGAAAGTCCGATTTGGATATGCAGAAACGATGCCACAGACATCCTGAAAGGTTTTGAATTTCAAAATTTTAAGGGGGCATGCTCCCTGACCCCCTAGATAGACGGGGATTTGCCCCTCTACCCCAAAATTCTTGCACCCCTCAGATTTTTGGCTGGATCCGCCCCTGTATATTGCATTACATTTTAACACTGCATTCTAGTTGATTACATTCATTGGGTCTGGCTCCCAGACTGAAAAGTTTGTTGGGCGCGCCTGAGATGTCAGGCATGCAGCAGACTTTCCTACGTAGGATTTTAACTAAACTTGATTGAATCTCAGGCGCGCAAATTGCAATATTTTCAATCTGGTCCGGCTCTATCCTTTTGTTTAAATCGCTGTTCCAGGCTAAGCTGCTAAGTGGCAGCCTTCCTACACCAGATTGGAAAGATTGCATTGTGAGCGGCCAAGCTTGGAAATTTTGTCATTTTAGACTTATAAAATACGAATAAAATTATGAAATGAGCGGCTGGAATTTCAGCCGTAAAAATAATTGCGTGGCCAAGATCCTGCCCGCAAACAGCAAACTTTCCAATCTGGTTCCTACATAGATAGAACATAGGCTACACTTCTAGGACATATGTAGGCCTAAGATTTGAAAATAAAGAATTAACGCAGAAAGCCAGAGACTTTAACTTTAATAATATATAGGCCCAACTCAACAAATAATTGACAAATATTAAATTAAATGTAGTAAAACATGATGTAGGCCTATACCGGCCTGCAAAGCATGGCAGCTGCTCCCCCGAAATGAAACTTTTTCACGTGATTGCCGCCCCTAAACCTGCAATTTTCATCGATGGTCGGCTGTTAAAATTGAATTTTTTGCATTTTCACATTTCAATATCATGAATGCTTAATGGATGCTTAACAAAATTGTGGTTTTCACTTCTTTTTTTTACATTTTCATGGTGTTTCCACAACACTTACATGGCATTTTCATGGTTTTGGTGTTGGTAGTGATGTGAGATTTAGAGCAGAAGGGAGAAGTTTATCAACAGAATTAAAGTTAATATTAGCAGCATCAACATAAATTCCATGTTTATTCTTTGTTCAATATCTAGGAACTCACGTTTGCAACACGAGCAGGAAAATTCAGTATTGTAGCATTTGCAATGAATTCAGTTACAAGGTAGGGTGAATAACTCAAATTTACTAGCTTTAATTATTTATTTCAAATTCTGATTAATCACAATGCAGATTAGTCATAGATCTGTTAGTCTTATGGAAAATTTTTACTTTACATTAGAGGTGTGTGTCGGATAGGATTTCCCGTTTATTAAGCTATGCTTCCAAAAATATCCATTTTATATTGCCACTCTTTGTGAAAAGTTTTAAATGGGTCAACTAACCAATAACAATTAGGATTGCGAATCGAATACAGATTAATGGAATATTAATGAAATATTGATTTTTCGAATAGTCAAATTTTTTTCAAAATCAAATGCTCTTTTCGCCAATATAAAATAGGAAACAAACATGCGGCAAATATTTCACAGCAACGTCTTTTGTATGTATGGATGGTCTAGGGACTCCCCCGTAATTACCATAGCAAAGAAAATCTTAACAAAGAGACAGAGTTAACTTGAATTTGATGTTTTCAACATATTTCTTGCTGTTGTGGAAAGCTTTTTTGTGTTTTCATTGTTTACTTGAATGGTAACAATAGAACAAAATATCTCGATTATCGTTTTGACTTTCGATTCGCGTACATAATAAAAATTATGAAGTTGGTTTGATTATTACCGAAAATTCTATAATTATTTACTCAAACCTATTTAATTTGGGATGCCCTAATAAAAACTTAGCTTAGTGTTATCAATTATTGCTTCTATTGTTTAGTTCGTTTGCACTGTGGTTAATTGTCAAGAGAACTAAACAGGTAAGAATATCTATATTGAAGATTTTATTTTATGATGAAAATGATATTCGGTCGATAAATTATTGCTCCTTTGTCATCACATCCATATCCCCCAATAAAAAAGTTGTTAGTATTTCGAATTGTTGTTTATTATTACAGTCAATACCGCATAATACACTATCATTGGAGACCAAATAAAATAACGGATAACACGATTAACGTAATACGCGATTTTGAAAGAACAATAGACATAGGCGCAATAAAAAGTAAACAATCAAAAAGTTTGCGAAAAGTTACCAATGGGGACGTAGACTTTACATCAGCGCATGTTTTTATAGAGAAATGTTAATTAAACATCGCTGTTCGTGTAACTTATTTCTAAAAAGCTGGCTCAAATTAACTAACTGTAACATCTTTCTTTTTTGATTACTATATAAATGAAAAAAAAGAAAAATGACGATTACCCTTTTTATTCATGTCTCAAAATTATTTTTCGAAGTTAAAATCACCTTCACCTTACTGCCTTTACCAATAAATCCTTTATTTAAATATTGTAATTCAAGTTCAGACATCAAGCGTACAAACTACGATTCTTGCGATGTAAATATTCAAATATTTTATTAACAATTCCAGTCAAACAACATCACAACAATGATTCAGATACTGTATCGTCAAATTTGATAGGCTAATACTGTATTTACATAAAGAGCTGTAGACAAAGTAGTGTTAAACTCCGAAAGCAAACCTATTTCCGTAGATTTTAACACTTTGACAGAAATAATTGTTGACATCTCAGCAAAACAAAGAATCAGATTACAATAATAACACCAAGTTATAGAAAACCCTCTTTGGATCAACTATTCAGAGTGTATTGTGCAATAAAACACATGGTGATAACGTATTGTTCAATAAGAATAAGTTGACTTTCACCGCATTTCGGCCGGGACAAACTAATTTAACGTGTTACTTGATAAAAAGTATTTGAAATGTTAAACATCATACTTGTTTGTCTTTTACTGGTATTGCTGTACCAATGAATTGCTGTTTTATATATGTTTCAATGTATTGCAGTCCACTCCACTGGATTATATGCTAATCAAGCCCATTGCATATTAGTTTAATAAATTTGATAAAACCATACAGTGACCCTAACTTCAAATCTATTGTCAAGCTCTTTCAAAACACGTTCATGCTTGCAAGAAAAAAACATTTATATTTAATAATAGAGAATTGATAAAAGTGCTGATATTTTGTGTAAGAAAGTTGTAGTTTGTTATATAAAGAATGTAAAACTACTTTTTGAAAAAGTTCAAATAGCAAAAGCTCATAATTAGGATATCAAATGCATATTAAAAAGTTAAAAATCATTTGCCTTATTATCGCATATAATTTTAATTTAACTGTTACTATTTTCAAAATTTTATTTTATGCAAGCATGTCAAATTTTATTGAGCAATTTCAATTGAAAATAGCGCTAAATGTATAATTAATATGGTTATTGTTTTTTATATTTACCATCTTTCAAATGACACTGAGCACTATCTCAACTGCTATTAGATACCATATTATTGTTAGGTTATACAATGTGGTTACATATTATTATAATTTTTATTATTTCTATTAATTATTTAGTGTCTGGATTTCTGTTTTACATCGCATTTTGTTCATTTAATTCTCTGTTGGATAATATTTGGTTTCCCATCGACATGGACATGGTGGTTATTAAATGTAGCATGCGTAACACTTTCAACTGTTTCCAGTGAATATTTATGTATGAGATATGAACTTCGCGCTATTCCAGTATCTATACAGTCTGGAAAATGATACCTACTAGAATTCATCACAACTGATTCCCTAGAATTTCAAAATTATTATAATTGCTTCACAATCAATCAATTTTCTATGTAAATATAAAATCAATGGCAATATGATATAAAATTATGGCAATTTAAGATTTAAATACTATTTCCTGGACCAAATTAAAACTGTCAAGTTACATTGCAGTTGAAAAGGTATACAGCCAACGGTTACTAAAAACGCAAATTTTTAACCCAAATGGATTTGACAATATGCAACTAATGTCTATTATCTTGAAATCTTCATCACTGTATAATTTCATAATCAGTAGAGTTAATGAACATTTCATGAAGGTTAAATCACCCAAATTTTCATGAAGTGTTCATGAATTTTTAGCCGGGATAATTCTTTGTAAAAGCAATACCTTGAGGAGCTATGCAAGAATCAGACTGGCTAATTAGCTTGTGTGTAAACACTTTAACACTCTTGATAGCATAATTAAGCAAACTGTGCTTGTTCAATTTAATTGATTAAGTTGCATAGTGAAAATAGCTTCTTTCTTTAGTTAATATTTCCATAGGTAAAATATGTTGTAATATACTTTCATAACACATTTATAAATAGTATAGGAAATATTTATATAGATACTAAATGATGCAAATATTTTCAAACACAACATAATTATATTGAACAAATAATTGAGAGACATTTTGCAAATTGAAGATAAGGGAAACGTTTGGAAATAGTTTATTAATATTTTGAGAATATTAATATCTTGTAAAGTACCATATATTCAGATAATGTTCTATATAATAGATATAATGTTTTAATTAGTTATTATTTTGTTGTGCTTTTGATCGATGTCCATTGATTTTGTTCTTGTTTTGCGGTTTCCTGTATATGCTGCCATGTCTTTTTGTAGGATTTCATTGCCATCTAAAATTATTAATAAAGTTTAATTGTTAGGATTAGAATATAATATGAAGTAAACACATATATGATATGCATGTGAGAATGCTCGATGTTTGTTAAGACAGACTATAATATAGAATTGAAACAAAGATGAGGCAAAAGCTTTTTTCCGTTACTCAAAGTTTTTTATGTTTATTTTGCTATCATTAGACGGTTTAACTCTCTGTCTGATGATTAAAAAATAAACATGTGAAACTTCGAGTAACGAAAAAGGCTTTTGCCTCAATTCTATATTGTTGGAATTAGAATTTAACTTTCTGATCAATTTATTTGATCAGAAATAATTCAATTGATGGCTGTATTTTCTGAGCTACAGCTAACCCTCTATATGGTGTTTATTACGGTAAATGCAGCATGTTTGCCCTACCAAGGGTCAGGGTCCGAAAAAAGTGTGAATTCCTGATTCTGGAAAGCTAGAGTAATTTCCAAAGAAAAATTGACATTCTTATGATTTATAGGTCAAAATTGAACAGAAAAATTAAGAAGAAAATGCACTGCCCAGGGATAACTTTTAATTCAACAATACTTTTTGAATACAACAATACAATAACAATACTACTTTTGACATTGTGAAATGACTATAGCTATAGGAAGGTGTTCACTGTATGAGTTTCACTTTAATATGCTTTCTTACCTCTGCTATGTCAACTTTTCTCTCCCAACTTTTGAGCTGTAAAAATGAGTAAAAATGTATAAATTTATAATTGTTGTAATTCCTTTGATTTGGTCATTAACGGAAGTTAATGTAAACTTTCGATCTCAAGAAACAGCTTGTTCTCGGCACATTGTAACCTACTTAATTAAAGGGACTTTCTGTTCGTTTATTGACAGTTTACAAACTTCTCATGAAGCGATGGTGATATTCCATCTACTGATAGTTGTGAAGAATTGTTATTCAAGTCTCTACCCTACTTGCTGATTTACCCTACATGGGGTGATTAGCTCAGTTGGCAGAGCAACCGAACTTCAGATCGTATCATATCTGATCGACTGTGGTTCAAATCCCCCTCAGGTCAACTCAGCCTTGACTTTATCTGAAAAATCAAATGAGTACCATCTAAGGATGGCAGATGGAATGGTTCAGAAGGAATTGCATTGTGAGTAGCTGCGGCGCATCGTTGCGCATTGACAATCAAGGCCTATCTGCCATGAAATCTGTTGAAATTGATCTGTAGTGTCGCGGCTGAGATCTAAGGAGCGTTTAACATCATTGCTCTTAGCGAAAAGAGCCACTCCTCTAGAAATAGAGGAGTGGTACGGGTGCCTTCGGTAGGGCGACACCGTCCACATTACTTATTTTTACCCTACTTGCATTTTTAACATACGGAAAAACTTCTACTTGTATATTACAGCCACATATAGGAAGTAGATACATCTACCATTATAGACAAGTTGCCCTATAAACAGGGTTGATTTGATAAGTTCCGTGAAAAAAAAGCTCCAAGCTTTCGGGTGCTGAATAAATGATGATGATGATGATAAAAAGTATGCCATTTCAAGTTCATTGACTTATTTAGCAAGTAGTAGCTAAGTCATTAAGGCGGGCAGCTCTGTTATATCACTCACAAATTCTGGTCCTGCGAGGGGTTGTTCCTATGAAACATGAACCGAGAATCACCCTTCTTTGATATCGTGAAATAATTTGTCTATAGCTTCAAATTTCAGATAGTTTTCTAATCTCTATCCCTATTGTTCATCATCTTTTGAACCTTGACCATTTTGTTAATGGATTTTTATCTACACTAACTAAACAATTTTATAGTGAATTCTACCGGTACGGAATTATTACATTTTTCATAAAGTAAAACTCATTTAAGTGCTAACTAAAGTAGTAATTAATTGTAATTTCTATCACAATCAGCTTTTGAAAATCAACAACTGAACGAAAATGCATTTAATTCATTTGAAATCAAATTGAATGAAGAAGATAAAGATGTATCTTTCAAAAATAGTTTGAAATTGCTAACATGTGTAGTTTATGAAAAAGTAATGAAAACCTGTGCCATGTTACATACCGACTGCTTCATTTCATGCATATCATCTTTCTCCTTGACATAGTCTATTGCCTTTGAATTAATATGAAATACAATATCAAGAATGAGGAAAGAAAACCTTATCACTTTGCATTGCATTAGTTGCTTTTTTTTAACATGCGAAAAAATTGTATATACAGTCAAACCTGTTATAGCGGTCACCTCTTCACAGCGGCCACCTGTATATAGTGGTCACTCTTGCAATGTCTACATAGTATTTTCTATTGAATCAAACCTGTATATAAAGGCCACCTGTCTATAATAGTCAATTTATCTACCTCTAGTAGCTGGCTGTTATATACAGGTTTCGCTGTAACAGCCACATGTAGGAAGTAGATAAATTTACCATTATAGACATTTGGCTCTATAAACAGGGTTTATTCAACGAGATATTGTTTCCTGTATACCCCCTACAGTAATCAAAGTTAAACAATTGCCACAGAGTTTCCTATAAGCTATGTCTTTATAGCCATATAAAGATTGGGATTAAACATCGAGAGAAAACGAGAAAACATCATAGAATTAAAAGCTGCCTTGGCAAGTAATTTTTGTTTTGAATTTTTTCTTGAATGCCTCGAGTGCGTCTTCAAGCTTTGGCTTGTATATAAAATATGCGTCAATTGCTTTGTAAAATAGCTAGCAACATGACTTTCTTAAACAGCCTTTATAAATGTTTACCTCTGGAACTTTGAAATCGGATAGTTGTTTTTGTAGGTCTCTGTTGATTCTTCTGGCCTTTGATTTTTCCTAAATTTAAAACAAAGTTCTCTTACATAAATCAACACTCATACATCTAAGTAAAACACATATATTGTATACATTATCAATCAAGAATGTTTCAGTTTTGCCACACATTTTGAATGTTTTAAATTTTTTGTATCCATAGCACTGATAATATTCATTGTAACGTCATCCAAACTGATAGCATTCATTGTAACATCATCCAAACTGATAGCATTCATTGTAAAGTCATCCAAACTGATAGCATTCATCGTAACATCATCCAAACTGATAGCATTCATTGTAACGTCATCCAAACTGATAGCATTCATTGTAACATCATCCAAACTGATAGCATTCATTGTAAAGTCATCCAAACTGATAGCATTCATCGTAACATCATCCAAACTGATAGCATTCATTGTAACGTCATCCAAACTGATAGCATTCATTGTAACATCATCCAAACTGATAGCATTCATTGTAAAGTCATCCAAACTGATAGCATTCATCGTAACATCATCCAAACTGATAGCATTCATTGTAACGTCATCCAAGTACAATAGTTCGAAGAAAATATTCTCATTTTTTATCATTCATTTTTTACTGTCATAAATAGTCTTCTATATAGATAGTCCAACATCTATGCGTATCACAACTACCATACATCTGCAAAGATGTATAGCAGGACCCAGCTCGGCAGTATCTTCATTTTTTCTGTTGTGGCAGGTTTTAAGATTTCAAGCAGGACCCTGACATCAATAGGATATATCAAAGTTTGCCAGCTAAAAGTACAAGTTTATTAAAAGCTAATAAACATTTCATTAACCTTGATAAAGTGTATATATCACCTTTTGGGACACAATTTGCATAGTTTTGCAAATTGGACACAAGAATCAAAGGTCCATTCTAATGGGGAGAGAGTCGTGCTATGAAATAAGGCAACAGTGTTGGATAGAAAAAAAAGTTCTATCCAAATCTGCTGTGTTCCAAAAAGCGATATATTCACTGTAATGACCTGTTTTTTGTGAATCTTTTCATGAAACATAAAAGCCAGGATTTCCCCACTGCGAAAACAATTCAGAAGTTCATGAACAGTTCATGAACGTTAAATGGTCCCAAATTTTCATGAACTGTCTGTGAGGGTTCATGAACAGTTCAGGAAAATTGGAGCCATGTAACGTTCATGAACAGTTCATGAACTGTTTTTCGCAGGGGTCATTGTGGATACTACTTTTAGCTTATGGAACTCTTTATGTTTGGAATGGCTCCATTTTATTTTACAAACCTGTTCCACAGACCCTGTGTCTGCTTTTACTCTGTCCATCATTTCTTTCCTCTGTGAAATTTCTGTTTTTAAACGGTTTGATTCTTGGGTTAGCAGATGAAGTTTTTTCTATAAAAATAGGAAACAATGGTGTCTTTTGACATTCAACATATAAGGAAAACAATTTCTGTTGTATAGCAGTTTTCTGATTTTCAGAAGTTGATATTGGTTCATTGAAGTAATAGTATTACATAATTAAGTACAGTCCATGAATGTTAACAGGCTCAAATTTCATGAACTATTCCTGAACTCCTGAGCTATTTTTGCAGGGGTCTAAGGAGAGACCATCTTTTGAATGGATTTGGCCATCTACAGTATAATATATAGTAGTTATTCAAACTTGATGAAAATAGATAGCATCATTTTTCTTCCATAAGCATATTTATCTGTACTCACTCGGTAGGAATTCAGAACTTGTGTTACATCACCAGCCATCAACTTCAGGCGTAACAAATCTTGATTGCGTTCATCAATTTTTTCTAGATATTGACTGTTTTCGATTTTCAATTGATTAAAGTCAACCTCGTGTAACACTTCCCCCATTTCTTCTTTCTAAAATTTTGAAATGGTAAATAAATATCATCAATTTGAAGGAGGATTAGCTCAGATGGAGGAGCAACCAAACTTCAGATCGGATCATATCTGATCGACTGTGGTTCAAATCCCCTAAGGTCAACTCAGCCTTGAATTTATCTGAAACATCAAATGAGTACCATCTGAGGATGGCGGATGGAATTGCATTGTGAGTAGTTGTGGCTCATCGTTGCGCATTGACAATCATCAAGAGATCAACAAAGAGCGTTTATAATCATTGCTCTCAGCGAAAAAAGCCACTCATCTAGAAATAGAGGAGTGGTACGGGTGCCTTTGTGTAGGGGGACACCGTCTACATTACTTTTTACTGTTTAAATGTCCCGGATTTTCATGAACTGTTCACAAATAGCTCATGAACAGTTCAGGAAAATTGGGCCCTTTAACATTCATGAACTGTTCATGAACTCCTGAACTATTTTTGCAGGGGGTAAGAGAGCTGTAATAGTGTTTTATTGATACAAACGGTATATTGCTGCATAGTGTTTTTGAGAAAAACATTAAAATAACAAGCCGCTGCGGTGAATAATTTTTTAGATTTTTGTGTGACTCGCATCTCCTCAAGTTTGAAACTGAACTCTTTACAACCCATAAGTTCATATTGCAATTGGATACCTCAATTATGTAAACAAATTAATATAAATGTATGTTTATGTATAAATGTATATTTACGATGTATGTTATTTGATGTACTGGTATTCGATTTATTAGATTCATGGTGTTACCATGGAATACGATCTGTAGGCTATATAGCCCAAAACTAAACTGTATAGCACAAAATAAATCTGTACAGCTTTATCCAAAAGTCACCCTTCACCAATCACAGGTCTAAAAGAAATTCAACAACTTCATAATAAAATTGTATCAATCTATTATTCTTATTTTATGTTTTACGGTTAAAGTAACAATTATTTCAAATTTGCATGCCCAATTTAACAGCATACCTGTTTCAGTTGCAGGTGTAATTTCTTTTTTTGTACTTTTAAGGTTGTATTTTTCAATCTCAACTTTCCAATAAGGGTATCCTGCAAAAGACAATACAGTGAAACCTATATATAACGGTCAGCTACGAGAGGTAGATAGATTGACCACTATAGACAGGTGGTCTTTATATACAGGTTTGATTCAATAGAAAATACTATTTTAAACAATTGAAAGAGTGACCAGTATAGACAGGTGGCCGCTGTATAGAGGTGACCGTTATATCAGGTTTGACTGTAATACAATAGTGAACGGTTTGGAAAGTTATTTTTGAATACCCTGCGAGAACATTGATGAATTCATGCACTGTACGTGAACCAGAGCCATCTATTTACACTCTTTCATGTGCCGCATTGGCTACCATTGGACAAATACAAGTCACATGATTTTATGGACGCCATTTTCGTTCTGTCAAATCCAGACTTGCAAAATTTGAACAAAGCCCTCAAAAATAATATCCAGCATGAATTGGAAAAACTAACTAATTGAAATTTTCGGGAGCACCAAATAAACAGTCATTTAACAAAACGGTCGATGAACTTTTAGGAGCTGTTCATTAAAAGTGTTCATCGAGTCTTTTCACAGTGGTACCTCTGTTGAAAACAATTTATGTACTTTGAATGGCTTTGAACTGTTCATAAACTCTTTATAAGTTGTTCAGGAACTGTTTATGAACTCAAGTAATTTCTTCTACAGAGGTAGCTTTTGAGTTCTTATTATATGAAGAAATGAAACCAAGGTCTTCTTGATAAAACATTTATCAATGACAAAGGCTGGTGATATTTTGGAAGTTGTATCGAAAAGCTTACATCTGGCCCCTGTGAAAATAACTCATGATCTTCATGAACTGTATGAACAATGCATGAACATTTCCTTATTGGCTTAAAACTAGTTCACAGGCGGTCTTCAATAGCTCATGAACAGTTCCTGAACTAGTTCCTTAACTTGAAAATGCCCAAGATTTCATGAACTATACATGAATTTTTTTCACGTGGAGTGTTGTTTAAATGTTGTTCTAAATAAACTTAACATTGCCCACTGACTTTTGTTGTCAAACTATTTTCATAATCATTTCTGTTCAGTTAACTATTCATCACTACTATAACTATCATTACTATTTTTACATCATCATCATTTATTCAGAACCCGATAAGCTAGCTAGGTATAATTCAGCCATAATACCTGGATATTGAGTTATTTGCACGTCAATATATATCTGACAATAGTGTTTCAAAAACATATAACCATGATTGAAATATTTCAAACAAAATTTGAATAAAAACATTAAATTTGTTTACCTTTGCTTTGACTTTGTCTTCAAAATATCTTTGCACTTTTTCTGCAACAATTTTCTTTGTTCTCTGTGATAGCAATATGACGTAAAATAATTTTATTTGAAAATAAATTGTTTTGAAAAAGTACCCTGATGAGAATATGTTCATGAACCTTAGTCAACACGGCTTAGTAACAAATTGTTTGTGAAACTTAGACAGACTGTTCTATGTGAACATTTTTCATTACCCGGTGAAAAAATTACTGAGTTCATAACTGGTTCATGAACTTTATGAACAATTCTGAACTGTTCATGAACACCTTATGACATTGCAAAAGCGATACATAAGCCATTTAGCAGTTGATAATAATTTCATGAATGTTGAATGTCCTAATTTTCATGAGCCTTCATTTTCATGAGCCTGCGAAAAAATTGTTAGTTCATGAACTATTCATGAAGTTGATTGGACTGTTCATGGACATCTTTTAAACAGTCCATCAACAATTCATAAAAATTGGGTCATTTATCGTTTTTGAACTGTTTTCCTATGGATTTTCATAACCTGTTCGTAAACATTAAAATTATGAATATTTTCATTCTGAACCTTTCACAAATCGTTAGAATGTTGCCTATTAATGTTGCCATGAACTGTAGTTCATGAATATTAAATAGAGCTTTTTCACATCGACCTTGTTGATGTGGTATAACAACATATCCCGGGGTCACAGGCTTTTCAAAATTCACCAATAGGGTTATCAATCTTTTCTTTCAATAATTCTTGAGGGACTCATTAGGAACCTGTGAAAAAGCTCTATACAGGATGTTAATTGGCATTGTGATATAATTTTGAATTGTGTTTGCGTACATCATTTGCAGCATTGTTCACAACATCTCTATTAAATTCGTATTGAGATTTCTTGATTTCTGCATATCGTACGTCTGCCTCTTCCATAACAGCCTGTTGATAGAGAAGAAGAATAAGGTATGGGGGTTTCTTATGAGAAAATCCCTTTCAGGTAAGTGTTTCATTGTATAATAGCTAAACAAATTGATTTGTCAATGTTTGAAGACGATCTGATAAGAAATTACGGAGAAATCGATGTTTAAATAGGTTGATTCTGCCGCACTTTTATTTTTGTGACATCATTGTTCAATTTTTCTAAAAGTAATTCGATAGAAAATTGAATAATCACATCACAAAAATGAGCGTGTGGCAGAATAAACATATTAAAATATCGACATCTCCGTCATTTCTGATTGGGTGAGCTTCAGACTTTGACCGATCAATTTGTTTAGTTATTTTACTTCACAATCAATCATGTACTTGAAGGCGATTTTTCATAAGAAACCCACATTGTGTCAAGACAGTAAATCAACATACTTTCATTCTAATTTTAATAATATAGAGAGTATAAACGTGTTGTCACACCTTGTAATTGTCAAGGACTTTCTCATTCTCATCTTTGCCTTTTTCCATATCTTCTCTAAGTTCATCTAGCTCCCTCGTTGCAATGTCACATTTCTGCTCACTGTTCAATTTCAAATGCCTCGAAAAAGAAAGTTCAATCAATCATCATTTGTTGAGATGCTTTTGCGACACTATCTAAATGTTTGTTGTGACTTTTTTATAAAGGGTTCATACAGAATAATACAGTATACAAATAAGTTTATAAATGATTGAACAGTTCATGACCAGTTCATGAAAATTTGGCGCCATTTAACGTTCATGAACTGTTCTTGAAGTGTTCATTAACTCCTGAACTGTTCTTAGCAGGAGCAGTTATTGACGTTCAATATATAATTTGTAGAAGATCTTTTGGAAACCAGACTGTCAGTGGTCTCCCTTGTCAAGCATGGAATTAACATGTATGAGCCTTACTGAACCATCTAGAATGTTCTAGCATTCCTTTTATTAGGGCACCAACTGTTTGGGAAAAGTGACAGTGGCTAAATGGTATGTAGATGTTGTAATTGTTAGAGGAGTGTGTATTTGCGTTGTATGGTGAAGATTGTATAGATAAGTTCAATAGTATTTTATCAAGTAGGATTTTAAGTAACTATTGCCAGATGTCAGTTGTTTACTTGTGACCGATATTTTTAATTAGTTTTTTATTTTTAACTTTTTGTAACTTTTTAAATTGAAATTATAATTGAAATTATATGTATAAATTTAAAGGAAAGTTTACAAATTATATTTATATTCAAATTAATTTTGTTCTCAATACGATGTGGGTCCATCATTGTTTTTGAAACCCGAATGCATAAAATTGCTATATAAAAATCACTTTCTTGAACATAATCTTTGAAAATTAAATTATGCTTGTAGGTTGTTTTCTTTTGCTTACATAAAGCTTCAGAATGGCTATAGCAACATGCTTCCTTCCCAATAAAAGCTTACTACAAAATATATTAAATTGGCAATATTGCAGTATATATGAGCTATTTCAGTTCTTAAATCAGTTTTTCAATACTTTCATTCTTTATAGTATTATCACATGGATTTATTACCCTGGCTGCTATAATCATTGATTAGATTAGTTGTTGTTATTTAGATTTAAAAATCCAACTTAACAACCTAGATTAGCTAGATTTTGCTTGATGGATAAACTGCCGACCTCCAGAGTCTTACTTTCTCATCGTTTGATAGCTTGAATTAACTTTATGTATAGTACTAATGATAGTAGTAGTCATACCCCTGCAAGAAAAAGCTCATGAGCCCTCACAGACAGTTAAAGAACAGCTGTTGAGAATTTGGGACCATTAGACATTCATGAATTGTTCATGAACTCCTGAACTGTTTTTCGCTGGGGTATGTAGGTTTAAGTATGTATACCTGCTACAATTGCTTATCTTTCTGTCCAGTTTTACAATCAAAACTAGATTTATGCTATTCAAATCATATACTCTAATGTTCTATAGAATAGTTGCCATAAAATTCAAATGCAAGTAATTTGCTCATTTATGTTCTAATGAATTTAACTTGATTTTCCACAAAGCTACATAAAATTTTGATTTTTTATAGTTCTCACCTATCAATTGATTGTCCCCTTGATTTTGAACGTTTTCTAAATGACCGAGGTGAATTTTCCTGAGATTGCGAACTTTGTTTACCTGTGTATCAGATTGATATTCTGAGTAAGGGAGAGTACCTGAAACTGTCATAAATTGATATAGATTGATAAGTTACAAACATAAATCATACCTGAAGCTCCAAGCTGCAATCCCAGATCCTTAGGATCAACCCTTTTGATATACTTTTCAAACATTTGAGTTTCAATCTTCAATACTTCATTTGCTCGACTAATGAAAACGAATTTCAAAAAGTGATACTTCTATGCAGTCAATGCATCTACAATTAATCTCCAGTTCATAAGTTTTGAAATTAAGATTAAATATTTGACAGAAAACAGAATGAAATGTTTTCTCTCATTGTGACTTACATTGTACTATTTACCAAATTGTATAATTCTTCGTCTGTCAGCTCTGATGTAAGCTCTTCATCATGATCAGTAACACTGCTCCCGTCAGATGTGTAAGACGTCATAGCTGTGAAAATATCTCTTAGCTGGTTATCAAATAAAGTGTTTAGCAGAAATTTATGTCGCAGTAAGTGATCACTGATTACCAAGTACCGACTCAAATTTTACATGTTAGGAAGTAAATCTAAATAGAACCGCCATTTTGATCAGACATTTTGAATATTTGCGTCTAATTGGTGGCCATGGTTACAAAACCATTCAATTTTCCAACCTTCCGAACTTTCGATCTTTCTTCCGAAAAAGAAATAATAATTCAGAAGGTTACATAACTTCTATCTTCCCGTTAGAAGAATATGAGATGTTTTGATGTCTAGAAGATGTTTCAGTCTTCATCAATCAGTATTGGACACCATTTTCGACATTCTCAATCGAAAAGTACGTAGAAGATGCCTTTAGAGCTTTATTCTCGCCTTTAGAGCTTTATACTCTCCTGTATACTGTAGTGTGAGTAGAATACCACAGAAATAAAGTCCTACATATCATTGAGAATGAAACTTGCCCTTCTTTATTGTTCATTGTTCCTCAATTCAAGATTAAAGTAACATCTCACTCGACCACGCCTTCTTTGAAATAATATAGTTTAGATATTTTAGATCCCAGATCCCAAAGATAGAAAACAAATTTTAATCGATATTTTTTCACTGCTACTATAAAGATGAAACCTGATTGCCTTATTCCAGAGATTTCACGTCAAACTGATGACCAAGATTTTCCTTGAAAAGTACATATATAAAACCTGGATACATATGATGAAGAACAAAACATTAATTCATTAAAGTTCCTCGAACAAGCACTAACTGATCGGAAAGAGTAACGATGGCTTTAGTTGATTTCTATGTCAACTATTATTGGATGAGGATCGTGTTTTGGTGATTAATGGAAAGTGGACTTTTATGTGACAACTATTGCAATATTTAGAGAATTGCATGTAATCCTTATGGAAGAAAGTTCATCACATGTTTTCATAGACGAAAGTACGGTAAAGAGATAAACAATGCTTAATCGGCAATTAATTTACAAAGAAATACAAACGTTGGAAAATATGAAATTACATCCATCACTAACCTCAGAGTTCTAATAAATCCTTACCACAAAAAGAACACATGTTATATATATATATGTTTTGATGAAAGTAAATGATGAAAGTAAATACAATAAGTTTTCCTATAGCACCCCCTCCAAAAATTGCATTTATTACAAGAAATGTACACTGGGTAAAGTTTGTCAGGCTTATATTGTCCCGTATATTGTACTCTGTTTCAGTAACTGAACACAATGTTTGACAGAGAATCTCTTTAAATATATGAAATTACATCCGCTACTATCATCAGAGTTGTAATAAATTCTTACCACATAAAGAACACATGCCTATATACGACAAATATACGACAGCGAGCAATAAAAAGACACAACATTTTGAATGACATAGATGTTTATTTTTCCGGGCTCAGCACAGTGGGAATACAGTTTTTTATAATGTTTATCATTAATACATTTCAAGAAGACAATTAAACTGATTGAAAAGCAACACGTACTGATTACAAGTTTGAAAAACAGATTGAATGACAAACGACATGAAATGATTGGTATGTGACAGAATAGATTGTTGCCATACAATAGCTACTACTGTAGCTTGGTAACTAATTAATGCTAAAATCTAATTAGTAAGTGATAGTTATATTAATTGATCGCTATACAAACGTACATCAATTGTAATGCATACATTCTCTCTCCTGTTGTACTCAATTATATCTTGCTAGTCCTGGACTTTATTTGTAGAGGCAATGCATTATAAAATGCAACATTAGTTTCTCCTAAATTACTAATTCTGTATTGTGCGTACAAGCAATATCACTGACTTAGCTACCAGACCTCTCCTACAAGGCCTGACAGCTAGCTCAGTGATGTATATTATACCCTCTACTTTCGGATGTTTCTGAAAACAGCGACCTACAGCTATATCCTGCTCTCAACGAAATTACAAATGGTACTGCAATCCTGCCTTTCAATTCTTGCCTTGGTCTTACATTGGCAAATTGGTTGTAAACAATTCCTATATATAGCAACAATTTAAACTGTCACATGTCAATCATTTCATGTCACTTGTCATCAATCTGTTTCCCCTGATTTGAATCAGGCTTGTCTGCCATCAATAGCATTTCAGTTCATCGATTGTTGTCTTAATTAATTACTATTTACATGTTCAAAATATTTGTATAATATCTAAGCTAAATATTTTTTATTTTATATTATTTCCAGCACTAAAATAAAATGTGCATTTTTATCTGTTTTATGAATTTATTTAATTTTTTTGTTTTATTGTATTTTTTTATTTTTTATTTGGTTTTTAATTATTTACTTTTTTTGTGTTTTTTATTTTTTTTATCTATGTCTTACTTGTGCTGAGCCCGGCATGCAACATGATGTTTAAGCTGCATTGGATGGTAGAAGATCATTGATCTTCTTGCCTTTTTCCAATTTCTTTTCCATTTCGATCAGAGTGCTAACACCATCGATGACTTTTTGGACTAGCTCAACCTACATACATTTGACCAATAATAATTTTATTTTTGTACTAAAGTTGATTTATTGATATATAATACAGTATTATGTTTGAGATTTATTACCTCTGAGACTCCCAAACGATCAAGGTTAGAAATGTCAAAGGTACCACCAACTGCAGCAGTGTCAACGCCACCTAGATATTAGATCCAACGATTTCAATAACTTTATCATTATTTATTTTTTAATTTTATATTAAATTATTATTTAGTTAATGTAGTTTAAAAGTCTAGACAACTATTTTTGCACTGACCTGTTCCTCTCTTTTGGAGGCGAAGGCTTTGCAAGATGGAATCGAAGCGTTTATCCTATAAAATATTATATTATTATGATACATTGACGTTGAGTTAGTTGTTCTTAATTTTTATTATTTAATTTGCTATTAGAATACACATTCAAAATTATTATTCACCTTTGCGAGATTTGGCAATTTGACATGCACTCCTGCTCTGAGTCCAGTACCAAGATTTGAAGGGCAAGTCAAAATATAGCCAAGATGTTTGTTCCACATGAACTCAGCTCCTTTGCCTTTGATGTGGGTCTCAACTTGTTTGAGTCCATGGCAGAAGCGTTCAAAAACAGCCTTCATGTTGCCTCCTTGCTCCATAGAGATGATACGGGTGTGGTCCTCTTCGTTGAGCCAAACAAGGAAATTCTTCTTGTCATTGTGCCAAATTCCACGACCATCAGGCCAATCGCGTGCCATTCCAGCGCATGTCAATAATGGAGAGACAGGTTTGTCGAACAAGAAATGATCATTGATTAGTTGATCTTGTTCTGCATCGGTCATGTCAGCAAGGGGGTAATACTTTCCCTTCAGGTCACCTAGAATCAGAATGTGTCCACAGTTGATATTGCGTATGGCGCACAAGACATCGTGCTATCGTAAATGTGATACTTTATATTTACCTTTGAGTGAGTTGAGTGCATCAGAGACAAGATGTTCAACAGCTCTGCGCTCAGCTCTTGTGCAGTGAGGAGGCAAGGCATAACCACGGATGCTTCGGCCAGTGCGGCAACGGGATGATAAAACATACTTCTCATCTAGATGACCGCCTCTGATTTTTGATGCATCGATATCAGTTTTATGAACATCATCCTTTTTGTATCCATTGTGACGATCTTCAATGACAGGATCAAAGAGATCGGCAAATACACTGTAGGATTCTTCATCCCCAGCAACAATGCCAACGGTTGAGATGAAAGGATGGCCAGGGTTGTCAACGCCTGTTTGGATGGCTTGATCAAGGGTGAAACCATTTGGGGTTACCTAGAAAATGATAACAAACTATTAATTCTCAATTAAGTAGGATATAGTAAATATGTATCTGTTAAGAAAGTTATAACTTTACCTTATCTCTGAGTTTTGCATAGAGAGAAGGGCTCAAGAACTTTGCCATGGTGTTGTTATGAAGGCGTAGATCAGGATAGTCACCCATTGGAGAGAAGAGACCGTACGCACGACGCATACTTTCGCAGCCACCGTCAACTTGAGTGGATGAATATGCCATACCAGCAGCAGCAGATGCCATGGCACCTACTCCTACGGCAGCCTTTGATGCCAATCGATCAAGTAATGATGCCATATCAATTAAATTGCTTTTGATTGAAGATTTGCTAGTTGCGTTTTGTGTTGCAACTGTTTTGTGAGATTTTGGTGAAGTGTGCGATTTCTACCCGAGCGTTTGTTTTTATAGTAACTCCGATATTTGACGTCATAAGCGACTTTTTGTGAATGCACATGACCAAATTCTCTTTGCTTTCATCCACATTCGAAGGCCTTTCTGACGTCATAATTGTAATCTTCTCAATTTTAATATTTAATTGATAAAATATAATATATATTATGATGAATTTGATTTGATAGTAAAATTAATTTTTAATTGACCTTTTGAAAATATAAAATGAAACCGAACAAAAACATTATATTTTACAATCAAACCAAGTTATTCTGTCATTTTCTCGGATGCAATAATTCAAGTTATGTTAAATATAGCCGGAATACATAGCTGATCCACCTCTATGACTATACGACTGTCTGCAGAGATTCTTTACTTGAATCTAATTCAATATTGAGCTGTAATATCACGTAGAAAAAATTGGTAAATGTGAATTATAAAGCATGTCTCATTCTACTGTTGTCCACAGCATTTTCCCTATACTCGATAAGTGTCCGAATAGTCTCAAAATCAGAAGAGTGGAATCCAATTTATATATTCGCAGACAGCGATCTGTTTGACTATGATAAATGGCTCAAATTATATAAACTGTGCAATGTGCATGGACTATTATTGACATGCATTTGGATAGTTCCATGATAAAGTGAATGAAAAACAGACTATTCAATAAATGTTCTTCTAAAATATCACAAAGGTTTTCTGCGATCTGATTGGACGAAAGAGCATATTGAAAAGCATGGTAAACGAGTTATTGGTCCTGCAGCATGCAAAACACTAATATACAAACATGAATACAAACATGGCAAGTGTGTGGTAACCCTTTGATAAGGTGTTCATGAGCTCAGTTAATATTGTCATGGTTGATATGATGTAGTATCAATCAATTTCAAGCAAATGTTATTCTTCATCGAATATATATTATTAAATCCTGCACCACATAACCAATTCATTTACATCCGACCCAATAAACCTATTCTTAACCTATTCTTTTATGAATATAAGTCATATTCTTTTATGGGTCTGTTACTATGCAGGCTAATGTAAATAGCGAGAAATAATGGATTACCAGCATGTTCGATATGTGAAATTCATATCAGAATGCACATTAATCGAATAGACGTACATTAGTACTTACGGTACTTCCATCCGGTTTCTGAATACTGTATACAAATATGGATGAAGCCAATACTTTCTTAACAAGCCGTAGATTCTTGTAGTATGAAAAGACTTTACACATCTAACCGGGAGTAACTTCTATTTTTTTTTTTTTTTTTTTTGTATTTATCATTTTTCCACGAACCGGGTAAGCTTACAGCTTTTTTTCACCGGGCTGGTTGGTTAATTTGTTAGTATTTTGAAGCTTGTGTGCGTTTAATAGCCGGATGCCCTTCTTGACGCCAACCTATAGTGCTTCGGACAGGGATTGATCCCGAGACCCTGCGGGCCGTGGTCCAACACCCTAGCCACTACACCAAGGCCGCACTTGTACTTCGACAGGGTTGTTAAAATAGAACTTTTGGTGAATGTCCATAAAAAAGTTTTAGATCACATGAAAAAGATATCACAGATATATTTAAAACGGACACGTAACCATGAAAACGTGAGAAAAACTTTAAATACAAAAATTTGCGGCAAATTAAAATGCATACCTTAAAAATCAGTATAACTCTGAATTTTGATAATATACCCTCTGATATTAGAACGTCCCCTTATAAGCATAGCGTATAGACACCAAATCTTGCTTAGAGCCAATCCCAAGCAAAGATATATGAACAAATGCGCACCGGAACTAGTCCCAGGCCCGTTTGTCAAGATTTAGTAGAAAGTTACCCCGGGCCCATATTTAACTAGCATGCGTTCCGAAAGCGGTATAAGAAAGGACTCCACAGAATGAGGAATCCGCAAATATTTACATACATTTTGAAGTCAATTAGTTTGTAATCAAAATTATGCAACTTTAAGTTCAAAATCACGATTACATAATATTTTGTTGTAACGTTACCGTCCTTTAAATATATTTTAATTGTCAAATTGCACAAATATTAATATTAAATACATCAGATAATGTTCATAAGGATATGAACCATAAACTATACTGTAAATACTGCAGACATCTTCACTATAGGTTGAATTACTGGCATACCAATAACTTGGAATTGACCAGGAAGGTAGATTGATCACAGATTATGGGTGATAGATACTATTAGTAAAATAGAGTCTGCATACAGGATTACAGGGGATTTATGAGCGTACTGATCCTTAGTTAGTACAAACTTGATTCTCAGCTTGATTTCTTCATATTATTCACCATTCATAAATTTAACAAATTTTGACCCTGCTTTCTTACCAATTATAGCTTCTATTTCCTATAATAATAATAACAACATGTAGGCTATCATTCCACTTGATAATTCAGATTTATAAAATTGAAATATTCATTTGTTTGTATAGCGTGTAGACACATACATCATTTGAAGCTTGATGAATTCCTTCAAAATCTAAACATAATCGCAAGAGAATGATAAAGGATTTGTTTAATTCAACGTAAGGGTAATTAATACAGTAGAAGAAGTCAATTTATTAAAAATGGGGTACTGAAGGTTGTTGATGATGTTATTGTTATACTTTGGGTCTATATGATCTCTGTGATAACAGTTCATGAACGTTAATTTGCTCATTTTTCATGAAGACAACGCCGCTTTAACATCCATGAACAAATCATCAACAGTTCACAACTTAAGTGAATGTTTTCGTCCCAGAAATGATTATCTGATTATACTGTTATACTATTATTACACCTGTGAAACACATTTCAAGAGTTCATGAAAAATTCATTAACGTTAAATGGACTCACATTTTCACGAACTGTTTGTGAACTGCTCATAAACATTTCATGAACTGCTCATAAACTGTCCGTGAATGTTCATGAAAATTAGGACAATTAAAGTTCATGAACTCCTGAACTGTTTTTCCCAGGGGTATGAATCTTGAATATACTAAATTGCTATTGCGAGCCTATTGAAAACAGACTAGAATAGGATTGGATACTGAAGCCATACTGAAATTCACCAGACACTTAAATTTAGATTATTTTCACTCTATTGCAAAACTACTAAACCACATCTTGAAATTCGAAAGCTTAATTGCATGAATAGAGACCAAATCAGTAGCCTTTCCAGTGAGTATTCAATAGGTTTTCAGATTTTCAAAATTCGTATCGTATCATGCATGGTTTAGTTACAGATTATTTACAATGATATGGTGTCCTTCTGGTTTCAATTTGAATAGCATGTCAATTGGTTGGTTGTGTTTATTATATATTTAACACCCAATTTTAATGGACTTGCTCATGAACTTTGCATATTTACTGTAGGCCTACGTAAAAACTTTGTGAATCAACATGAAAAGTGTGGAAATCTAGATACTAGTCACTAGTCTATTTCACATTATTATATAAACTCATGTACAACTATATAATCTTTGTGTGGAAACTAACGTCCTATAAATTACATTGTTACTATAGTTGATTGTCTTTTTATTGTCTTGAACTTAGTTGGGAACATCACAAAAAGTTCCTCAAAAAGTTCATGAAGATGGGATCATATAAGGTTAGCAAACATATCATGGACTGTTAATGAACCCATTAACTCGCAGGGAATTGACATGTTTTAATGTCTCCTTGTGTCATTTTTTTGAGTGTCTTACATATTATGAACAATCAATATTCAAGCATAAGCCTTTTGTTGACATGTTATGAATAGTTTATTAAAATTGGCCCGTTTAACACTCATGAACTGTTTTCACGGTGAATATTAGACACAGTAAAACCTGTATATAACGGGCAGCTACAAGAGGTAGATAAATTGACCACTATAGACAGGTTGCCTTTATATACAGGTTTGATTCAATAGAAAATACTATTTTAGACATTATAAAAGTGACCACTATAAACACGTGGCCGCTGTATAGAGGTGACCGTTATAACAGGTTTGACTGTAGATCATAAACTAATAATTTATGTCGGTTTACTTTTGAAAGCAACTAATAAATCTTTAGCTTTCTTTGCCCCAAGACCAGAAATGCATTGGATTGCATTAAGCATTGCATTATTTCAAGAGATGGGTCATTTTCTTTAATGTTAAGAATAGGATTTTGATATGAATGACAACTGACCTACAGGTTACAAAATAAATTTTATCGAGAATTATTATTACAAGAATTAAAGAATTACAACATATCCCCTGCAAAAATAGTTTAAGAACAGTTCATGGGAAGGTCTATGAAAAACAGGAGGTCATTTAACGTTCATGAACTCAACAAATGTTTAGGCAGGAGAAGATATGCAAAGTCGGAAATAATTAAAATAACTAGTATATTTGTAAAGAGTTTGCAGACTCAAGTTTGCTGAAAAAACATTCTGTGTGATTAATCTAAATCCGTAAGTGATAAATAGCCTCCTGCATTTGGAAATATGTCAATTACTGCTATGAATCAAAGTGCTGTAACATGCTAAATTTCAACTAGAAGTTGCTAGTTGTGGACAAGTGCTTCAACTTTTCGCAGCAAAAATAGGGGTTGTACCAGCAATAAATTTCATTGTCTACCTTTTTATCACCAAGGGGTACACAAGTGCATCCATTAGTAGATTAATAGGTCTACAGGACTATTATAGATCTATTGGAATAATTGCGTCTAACTGGTGACCACGGTTACGAAATATGTCATTCAATCTTTCAACCCAATTACTTTAAGTCAATCTTCCGTAAAAGAAATGTATTGGAAAAGATGTACTGGAAACCATTTTCAACATTCATAATCAAAGAGTACGTAGAACATGCCTTTAAAGCTTTACACTGCCCTATACTGTAGCGTGAGTAGAATACTACATTTAGGATTAAAACCCTTATCCTTGAGAATGAAATGTATTAATATTTAACAATGCGTGAAAGTATTTAACTTCCATGTTCTCTTCGCCATTGTTTTTTGTTCCTCAATTCAAGATTAATGTGCAATCTCACTCGACCACGCCCTCTTTGAAATAATATAATATAAGGTGGTAGATTCCAGCAGATCCCAAAGAGAGCGAAAACAAAATTTAATCGATATTTTTTTCCTAAAGATGAACGTAACTGCATTATTCCAGAGATTTCACGTCAAACTGATGACCAAGATTTTCTTTCAAAAATCAGATAATTATTTAAGCTATTTAAATGTTTTCACATCGTAGCATATTACCGTACACAAATTGAAAATTCATACATTATATAAAACCTGGATACATATGATGAAGAACAAAACTTTAATTCATTAAAGTTCCACGAAGAAGCACTAGCTGGCCGGAAAGAGTAACGATGGCTTTAGTTGATTTCTATGTCAACTATTATTGGATGAGGATCGTGTTTTGGTGATTAATGGAAAGTGGACTTTTATGTGACAACTATTGCAATATTTAGAGAATTGCACGTAATCCTTATGGAAGAAAGTACATCACATGTTTTAATAGACGAAAGTAAGGTAAAGAGATAAACAATGCATAATCGGCAATTAATTTACAAAGAAATACAAACGTTGGAAAATATGAAATTACATCCATCACTAACCTCAGAGTTCTAATAAATCCTTACCACAAAAAGAACACATGTTATTCATGTTTTGATGAAAGTAAATGATGAAAGTAAATACAATAAGTTTTCCTATAGCAGCCCCTCCAAAAATTGCATTTATTACAAGAAATGTACGCTGGGTAAAGTTTGTCAGGCTTATATTGTCCCGTATATTGTACTCTGTTTCAGTAACTGAACACAATGTTTGACAGAGAATCTCTTAAAATATATGAAATTACATCCACTACTATCATCAGAGCTGTAATAAATTCTTACCACATAAAGAACACATACCTATATACGACAAATATACGACAGTGAGCAATAAAAAGACACAACATTTTGAATGACATAGATGTTTATTTTTGCGGGCTCAGCACAGTGGGAATACAGTTTTTTTATAATGTTTATCATTAATACATTTCAAGAAGACAATTAAACTGATTGAAAAGCAACACGTACTGATAACAAGTTTGAAAAACAGATTGAATGACAAACGACATGAAATGATTGGTATGTGACAGAATAGATTGTTGCCATACAATAGCTACTACTGTAGCTTGGTAACTAATTAATGCTAAAATCTAATTAGTAAGTGATAGTTATATTAATTGATCGCTATACAAACGTACATCAATTGTAATGCATACATTCTCTCTCCTGTTGTACTCAATTATATCTTGCTAGTCCCGGACTTTATTTGTAGAGGCAATGCATTAAATGCAACATTAGTTTCTCCTAAATTACTAATTCTGTATTGTGCGTACAAGCAACATCATTGGCTTAGCTACCAGACCTCTCCTACAAGGCCAGACAGCTAGCTCAGTGATGTATATTATACCCTAAACTTTCGGATGTTTCTGAAAACAGCGACCTACAGCTATATCCTGCTCTCAACGAAATTACAAATGGTACTGCAATCCTGCCTTTCAATTCTTGCCTTGGTCTTACATTGGCAAATTGGTTGTAAACAATTCCTATATATAGCAACAATTTAAACTGTCACATGTCAATCATTTCATGTCACTTGTCATCAATCTGTTTCCCCTGATTTGAATCAGGCTTGTCTGCCATCAATAGCATTTCAGTTCATCAGTTTTTGTCTTAATTAATTACTATTTACATGTTCAAATTATTTGTATAATATCTAAGCTAAATTTTATTTTATTTTATATTATTTCCAGCACTAAAATAAAATGTGCATTTTTATCGGTTTTATGAATTTATTAAATTTTTATGTTTTATTGTATTTTTTAATTTTTATTTGGTTTTAAAGTTATTTGATTTTTTTGTGTTTTATATTTTTTTATCTATGTCTTACTTGTGCTGAGCCCGGCATGCAACATGATGTTTAAGCTGCATTGGATGGTAGAAGATCATTGATCTTCTTGCCTTTTTCCAATTTCTTTTCCATTTCGATCAGAGTGCTGACACCATCGATGACTTTTTGGACTAGCTCAACCTACATACATTTGCAAGCAATAATAATTTTATTTTTGTACTAAAGTTGATTCATTGATCTATAATACAGTATTATGTTTGAGATTTATTACCTCTGAGATTCCCAAACGATCAAGGTTAGAAATGTCAAAGGTACCACCAACTGCAGCAGTGTCAACGCCACCTAGATATTAGATCCAACGATTTCAATAACTTTATAATTATTTATATTTTAATTTTATATTAAATTATTATTTAGTTAATGTAGTTTAAAAGTCTAGACAATTATTTTTGCACTGACCTGTTCCTCTCTTTTGGAGGCGAAGGCTTTGCAAGATGGAATCGAAGCGTTTATCCTATAAAATATTATATTATTATGATACATTGACGTTGAGTTAGTTGTTCTTAATTTTTATTATTTATTTTGCTATTAGAATCCACATTCAAAATAATTATTCACCTTTGCGAGATTTGGCAATTTGACATGTACTCCTGCTCTGAGTCCAGTACCAAGATTTGAAGGGCAAGTCAAAATATAGCCAAGATGTTTGTTCCACATGAATTCAGCTCCTTTGCCTTTGATGTGGGTCTCAACTTGTTTGAGTCCGTGACAGAAGCGTTCAAAAACAGCCTTCATGTTGCCTCCTTGCTCCATAGAGATGACACGGGTGTGGTCCTCTTCGTTGAGCCAAACAAGGAAATTCTTCTTGTCATTGTGCCAAATTCCACGACCATCAGGCCAATCGCGTGCCATTCCAGCGCATGTCAACAATGGAGAGACAGGTTTATCGAACAAGAAATGATCATTGATTAGTTGATCTTGTTCTGCATCGGTCATGTCAGCAAGGGGGTAATACTTTCCCTTCAGGTCACCTAGAATCAGAATGTGTCTACAGTTGATATTGCGTATGGTGCACAAGACATCGTGCTATCGTAAATGTGATACTTTATATTTACCTTTGAGTGAGTTGAGTGCATCAGAGACAAGATGTTCGACAGCTCTGCGCTCAGCTCTTGTGCAGTGAGGAGGCAAGGCATAACCACGGATGCTTCGGCCAGTGCGGCAACGGGATGATAAAACATACTTCTCATCTAGATGACCGCCTCTGATTTTTGATGCATCAATATCAGTTTTATGAACATCATCCTTTTTGTAGCCATTGTGACGATCTTCAATGACAGGATCAAAGAGATCAGCAAATACACTGTAGGATTCTTCATCCCCAGCAACAATGCCAACGGTTGAGATGAAAGGATGGCCAGGGTTGTCAACGCCTGTTTGGATGGCTTGATCAAGAGTGAAACCATTTGGAGTTACCTAGGAAATAAAACAAATTATTAATTTTTATTCTCATAATAATAAAATAGGACATAATATGTATCAGTTAAGAAAGTATAACTTCACCTTATCTCTGAGTTTTGCATAGAGAGAAGGGCTCAAGAACTTTGCCATGGTGTTGTTATGAAGGCGTAGATCAGGATAGTCGCCCATTGGAGAGAAGAGACCATACGCACGGCGCATACTTTCGCAGCCACCGTCAACTTGGGTGGATGAATATGCCATACCAGCAGCAGCAGATGCCATGGCACCTACTCCTACGGCAGCCTTTGATGCCAATCGACCAAGTAATGATGCCATATCAATTAAATTGCTTTTGATTGAAGATTTGCTACTTGCGTTTTGTGTTGCAACTGTTTCGTGAGATTTTGGTGAAGTGTGCGATTTCTACCCGAGCGTTTGTTTTTATAGTAACTCCGATATTTGACGTCATAAGCGACTTTTTGTGAATGCACATGACCAAATTCTCTTTGCTTTCATCCACAATCGAAGGCCTTTCTGACATCATAATTGTAATCTTCTCAATTTTATTATTTAATTGATAAAATATAATGTATAATAATAATAATAATAATAATAATAAATACTTTTTATAGCGCCTATATCATTTGTTCTAAGCGCTTTACAATATTTAAGTGTAAAAAAAAAAAAAAATTTACAATTAACATCATATTAGTTTCGAACTTTAGTAAAATTAAAAAGTAAAAGTAAAAGTAAACGCTAATGATTAATACACATTTATGTGCCTAACATATAGTGTCAATAAAATAAAGTTGAGTTATTAACTGCCAAAAGCTATACAAAACAAATGTGTTTTCAATTTACTTTTGAAAACATCTAATGATGCACTACATCTCACTACTTCCGGTAACTTGTTCCACAAAATAGGTGTCGCCACTGAAAATGCCTTATCTCCATAGGATTTTAAATTGCTTGAAACTACAGTTAATAAAGTTTCTGATGATGATCGAAGACAGCGTTGAGGTTTGTAAGGAGTTAAAAGTTCTTTCAAATAATTCGGAGCAAGATTATGTAAACATTTGGAAGTCAATAATAAAACTTTGAAGATGATGCGTTGCTCAACTGGAAGCCAATGAAGTGAATATAAAAGAGGTGATATATGATCATATTTGTTAGCGCACATTACAAGTTTAACTGCTGCATTTTGAATGCGTTGTAATTTCTTTATTAGATATTTTGGTAGACCATAATATAGGGAGTTACAATTGTCCAAATTTGATGTAATAAATACATGGACTAAAATCTTGGTTGTCCCCATATCAAGGTACCTTATAATTTTCGAAATACGACGTAGATTGTAAAAAGATGACTTGCAAACTGAATTAATATGTTCAACCATTGACAAATCTTTATCAAAAATAACACCAATCTTACGTGCAGATGAAGTAGGAGCTATGTATTCACCATTAAAGTTGATATTAAACTTTGTTGGATAGTGACTGAAACGGGAAGTAAGATGTATAAGTCCAGTTTTATCTTTGTTAAGTTTTAACTTATTAACAGACATCCAAGAATCAATTTCAGCAGCACAAGATTCTATTTGATGAATGGCAGACTGAATTTCACCATCAACAGAGGGTTTAAAAGTAACAAATAATTGGATGTCATCAGCATACAAATGAAATGGAATATTATGCTTCCGTAGGATATCACCAATAGGGGAAGTGTACAAAAGATACAGAATTGGTCCGAGGACAGTATCTTGGGGTACTCCACAGTGTAGTTTTTTAATTGAAGATCTTGAATCATTTATATGCACAAACTGCTTCCGATCAGTGAGATACGATTTAAACCATTGTAAAGCTGCACCTTTAATTCCAAATCTGGATGATAGTCGTGATAATATATATACTATATATAATATGATAAATTTGATTTGATAGTAAAATTAATTTTTAATTAACCTTTTGGAAATATAAAATGAAACCGAAAAAAAACATTATATTTTACAATCAAACCAAGTTCTTCTGTCATTTTCTCGGATGCAATAATTCAAACTATGTTAAATATAGCCGGAATACATAGCTGATCCACCTCTATGACTATAAACTGTCTGCAGAGATTCTTTACTTGAATCTAATTCAATATTGAGCTGTAAAATCACGTAGAAAAAATTGGTAAATGTGAATTATAAAGCATGTCTCATTCTACTGTTGTCCACAGCATTTTCCCTACTCGATAAGTGTCCGAATAGTCTCAAAATCAGAAAGAGTGGAATCCAATTTATATATTCGCAGACAGCGATCTTTCTGACTATGATAAATGGCTCAAACTATATAAACTGTGCAATGTGCATGAACTATTATTGACATGCATTTGAATAGTTCCATGATAAAGTGGATGAAAAACAGACTATTCATTAACTGTTCTTCTAAAATATCACAAAGGTTTTCTGCGATCTAATTGGACGAAAGAGCAGATTGAAAAGCATGGTAAACGAACTGGTAAACGAGTTATTGGTCCTGCAGCATGCAAAACACTAATATACAAACATGAATACAAACATGGCAAGTGTGTGGTAACCCTTTGAAAAGGTGTTCATGAGCTCAGTTAATATTGTCATAGTTGATATGATGTAGTATCAATCAATTTCAAGCAAATGTTATCCTTCATCGTATATATATTATTAAATCCTGCACCACATACCCAATTCATTTACATCCGACCCAATAAACCTATTCTTAACCTATTCTTTTATGAATATAAGTCATATTCTTTTATGGGTCTGTTACTATGCAGGCTAATGTAAATAGCGAGAAATAATGGATTACCAGCATGTCCGATATGTGAAATTCGTATCAGAATGCACATTAATCGAATAGACGTACATTAGTACTTACGGTACTTCCATCCGGTTTCTGAATACTGTATACAAATATGGATGAAGCCAATACTTTCTTAACAAGCCGTAGATGCTTGTAGTATGAAAAGACTTTACACATCTAACCGGGAGTAACTTCTATTTTTTTTTTTTTTTTTTTTTGTATTTATCATTTTTCCACGAACCGGGTAAGCTTACAGCTTTTTTTCACCGGGCTGGTTGGTTAATTTGTTAGTATTTTGAAGCTTGTGTGCGTTTAATAGCCGGATGCCCTTCCTGACGCCAACCTATAGTGCTTCGGACAGGGATTGAACCCGAGACCCTGCGGGCCGTGGTCCAACACCCTAGCCACTACACCAAGGCCGCACTTGTACTTCGACAGGGTTGTTAAAATAGAACTTTTGGTGAATGTCCATAAAAAAGTTTTAGATCACATGAAAAAGATATCACAGATATATTTAAAACGGACACGTAACCATGAAAACGTGAGATAAACTTTAAATACAAAATTTTGCGGCAAATTAAAATGCATACCTTAAAAATCAGTATAACTCTGAATTTTGATAACATACCCTCTGATATTAGAACGTCCCCTTATAAGCATAGCGTATAGACACCAAATCTTGCTTAGAGCCAATCCCAAGCAAAGATATATGAACAAATGCGCACCGGAACTAGTCCCAGGCCCGTTTCTCAAGATTTAGTAGAAAGTTACCCCGGGCCCATATTTAACTAGCATGCGTTCCGAAAGCGGTATAAGAAAGAACTCCACAGAATGAGGAATCCGCAAATATTTACATACATTTTGAAGTCAATTAGTTTGTAATCAAAATTATGCAACTTTAAGTTCAAAATCACGATTACATAATATTTTGTTGTAACGTTACCGTCCTTTAAATATATTTAAATTGTCAAATTGCACAAATATTAATATTAAATACATCAGATAATGTTCATAAGGATATGAACCATAAACTATACTGTAAATACTGCAGACATCTTCACTATAGGTTGAATTACTGGCATACCAATGACTTGGAATTGACCAGGAAGGTAGATTGATCACAGATTATGGGTGATAGATACTATTAGTAAAATAGAGTCTGCATACAGGATTACAGGGGATTTATGAGCGTACTGATCCTTAGTTAGTACAAACTTGATTCTCAGCTTGATTTCTTCATATTATTCACCATTCATAAATTTAACAAATTTTGACCCTGCTTTCTTACCAATTATAGCTTCTATTTCCTATAATAATAATAACAACATGTAGGCTATCATTCCACTTGATAATTCAGATTTATAAAATTGAAATATTCATTTGTTTGTATAGCGTGTAGACACATACATCATTTGAAGCTTGATGAATTCCTTCAAAATCTAAACATAATCGCAAGAGAATGATAAAGGATTTGTTTAATTCAACGTAAGGGTAATTAATACAGTAGAAGAAGTCAATTTATTAAAAATGGGGTACTGAAGGTTGTTGATGATGTTATTGTTATACTTTGGGTCTATATGATCTCTGTGATAACAGTTCATGAACGTTAATTTGCTCATTTTTCATGAAGACAACGCCGCTTTAACATCCATGAACAAATCATCAACAGTTCACAACTTAACTGAATGTTTTCGTCCCAGAAATGATTATCTGATTATACTGTAATACTATTATTACACCTGTGAAACACATTTCAAGAGTTCATGAAAAATTCATTAACGTTAAATGGACTCACATTTTCACGAACTGTTTGTGAACTGCTCATAAATATTTCATGAACTGCTCATAAACTGTCCGTGAATGTTCATGAAAATTAGGACAATTAAAGTTCATGAACTCCTGAACTGTTTTTCGCAGGGGTATGAATCTTGAATATACTAAATTGCTATTGCGAGCCTATTGAAAACAGACTAGAATAGGATTGGGTACTGAAGCCATACTGAAATTCACCAGACACTTAAATTTAGATTATTTTCACTATATTGCAAAACTACTAAACCACATCTTGAAATTCGAATGCTTAATTGCATGAATAGAGACCAAATCAGTAGCCTTTCCAGTGAGTATTCAATAGGTTTTCAGATTTTCAAAATTCGTATCGTATCATGCATGGTTTAGTTACAGATTATTTACAATGATATGGTGTCCTTCTGGTATCAATTTGAATAGCATGTCAATTGGTTGGTTGTGTTTATTATATATTTAACGCCCAATTTCAATGGACTTGCTCATGAACTTTGCATATTTACTGTAGGCCTACGTAAAAAGTTTGTGAATAAACATGAAAAGTGTAGAGATCTAGATACTAGTCACTAGTCTATTTCACATTACTATATAAACTCATGTACAACTATATAATCTTTGTGTGGAAACTAATGTCCTATAAATTACATTGTTACTATAGTTGATTGTCTTTTTATTGTCTTGAACTTAATTGGGAACATGACAAAAAGTTCCTCAAAAAGTTCATGAAGATGGGATCATAAAAGGTTAATAAAGATATCATGGACTGTTAATGAACCCATTAACTCGCAGGGGAATTGACATGTTTTAATGTCTCCTTGTGTCAATTTTATGAGTGTCTTACATATTATGAACAATCAATATGCAAGCATAAGCCTTTCGTTGACATGTTATGAATAGTTTATTAAAATGGGCCCATTTAACACTCATGAACTGTTTTCACGGTGGATATTAGACACAGTAAAACCTGTATATAACGGGCAGCTACGAGAGGTAGATAAATTGACCACTATAGACAGGTTGCCTTTATATACAGGTTTGATTCAATAGAAAATACTATTTTAGACATTGCAAGAATGACCACTATAAACAGGTGGCCGCTTAATAGAGGTGACCGTTATAACAGGTTTGACTGTAGATCATAAACTAATAATGTTTGTCGGTTTACTTTTGAATGCAACTAATAAATCTTTAGCTTTCTTTGCCCCAAGACCAGAAATGCATTGGATTGCATTAAGCATTGCATTATTTTCAAGAGATGGGTCATTTTCTTTAATGTTAAGAATAGGATTTTGATATGAATGACAATTGACCTACAGGGTACAAATAAATTTTATCGAGAATTACTATAACAAGAATTAAATAATTGCAACATATTCCCTGCAAAAATAGTTTAAGAACAGTTCATGGGAAGGTCTATGAAAAACAAGAGGTCATTTAACGTTCATGAACTCAACAAATTTTTAGGCAGGAGAAGATATGCAAAGTCGGAAATAATTAAAATAACTAGTATATTTGTAAAGAGTTTGTAGACTCAAGTTTGCTGAAAAAACATGATGTGTGATTAATCTAAAGGGCCATTTACACTGCAGCAAAAAAGGCACGGTACTCGTCAATTAACACCCGAGGTGTTAACAAGAATGCGGCCCGTGCTGTTTTTTTTCAGGGTTTACACAGCTTATTAAAAACTGTTTTCAGGATCGCTCGTGCCTATTTTTACGCGGGCCGAGATTGAAAACTTACAAACTGAATTATAGGTTTCTCATTATTTAATGGTTTTACAGCTGAAATTCGATAAATTGAGATTCAATTATGTTAAATAACTTGCAAGGATTCCGTTGAACTGAAAATCACTATGTTTTTCATCAATTATAATATTTAAGTTTTTGTTACATTCCTATCTCCATTGAGCAAAATTCAAATACATTTGGCTTAGTCTTTCACCTCCTGAACATGCTACCACGCCAGATCGGTATTTCTGTGACAAAATACACATCTAAATTTACGCTCCGCACTCGTAGTTACAATTTGCATAATTAAACATTATATTACAGAAACTTCATTAATTTTCAAAAGAAATACGTAACAAAATATGCTTAATGTGCTTATCTAGCTTTGGTAATCTTTAGTCTGTTACTGATTTTATTAGAAAACCTCAGAAGTCCACTGTAAAGAGACGCAACTTCTACGATGACGTCATAATTACTGCAAAACGGCACGGTGCCCACTTTTTGAGCGGGCTGAGACTACCTCGAGAAAATGATCTCGGCCCGATCAAAATAGTAGGCACGGTGCCGCTTTTCAATGTCTGAAAAAGCCGTTTAGACAGTGTTTTTGCTTGGCCCGTGCTCAAAAACACTTGACACCTTCACACCTTTGATGTGTTAATTGACGAGTACCGTGCCTATTTTGCTGCAGTGTAAATGGCCCTTAAATCCGTAAGTGATAAATAGCCTCCTGCATTTGGAAATATGTCAATTACTGCTATGAATCTAAGTGCTGTAACATGCTAAATTTCAACTAGAAGTTGCTAGTTGTGGACAAGTGCTTCAACTTTTCACAGCAAAAATAGGGGTTGTACCAGCAATAAATTTCATTGTCTACCTTTTTATCACCAAAGGGTACACAAGTGCATCCATCAGTGTGTGTGTAACTTTTATTTTGTTTCGTATTCAAAATGAGCAATATGCTCGTTTACAATGAAACGAAAGATCATACAGTTATTACATAATAATTACAGTGTTACAAGTTACAACAAATAGGCTTATACAGAGTACAAAACTACGATTTACGGAATAATTTTTAACATTACATTTATTTTCTGTGATTTACTGGTAACATCGTTCTAATAGGATGCCTTTACTCTCCATCGCTCTAGTGGTTTCCAGGATTGATTTGTTGAGTCCTTTTCCTTTCAGTTCTTTTATTGGATCTGGCGTGGATCGCCATAACCTTGTTCCGGTTGCAACAAATGATTTTCTTTTTTCTGCGGTCTTATATTTTTGTGTCTGAATTCTAAATGGCCCTCGAAGAGAATACTTGCTTTTGACTGTCTTAAATAGATTGCTGATTAGCTTGGGTGTTGATGTTGTTATAGCTTGATGAACAATGATTAATATGCGTGCTGTTCGCCTAACTAATAGGCTGTCCAATAATTTGTTGTTTTTGATGTTTTGATCAATTGTTTTTGTGCTGGCACTGGAGTTGAGCTGCCTTATAGCTGATATCTGTAAATTTTCCAGCTTCTGTTGGTTAGTGAATGACAATACAGTGAATAAGGTGCTGCAGTATTCAAGATGTGGCCTGAGGTATGTTTTGTATAAGTTGATGGACATAGAAAAGTTAAGTGTGCCTCTGATTTGACGAAGCCGATGTAAACATAGGTTAAACTTTTTCATGCAGCTCTGGGCGTGTTCTTTCATGCTTATGTGCTTGTCAATGATTATTCCAAGGAGTTTAATGGAATCGGACCACTCAATGAGGTTAGATTTTATTTTAACTTGTGGTGTGATAAGACCGGTAGATGAGTGAGACTGGATCAATATTGCTTGTGATTTTTTTGGGTTGAGATGAAGGATATTTTCATGAAACCAATTTGTTACGTTTTCAAGGTCCTTGTTCAACGTCTCAACGGCATAGGCTTTTGACTTCGATGAGTAGTTGAGTAGTAGACAGTAGTGTCATCAGCATATCTTAGTAATGAAGCATTGATGTCGAGCCAAGATAGATCAGCAACGTAGATGTTGAATAAAAGGTGTGACAAGATGGAACCTTGGGGTACCCCTCGGGTAACTGGAAATTTTCTTGATGTTGAACCACATATTTTTGCTGCTTGGGTGCGCTCAGTGAGGTAAATCGCCATAAGTTTCAGGCTAGATGGGCAGAGATTGTATGCTTCCAGTTTCTTTAGCAAAATTTTATGATCTACCATGTCGAATGCCTTTGAGAGGTCTAAAGAAACCAGTACTGTGTGTAATTTATTTTCTTTTGCTGTCTGACAATCATTGACAAGCTTTATTCCACCAGTTTCTGGACAATGACCTTTGAGGAAACCAAACATATCACATGGTAGTATCTTGTTGAAATGATCTTGTAGCTGCTTTGAAAGGACTTTCTCAAAAGATTTTGAGAGGTGGGATAGTATGGTGACAGGGCGATAGTTTTCTTTCTTAGTAGGGTCATCTCGTTTGAAGATTGGAGTGACTAAGCCATATTTCCAGTATATTGGGATTTCACCAACAGTGATCAGATGGTTGTAGAAGTCTGTGATCGGAATAGAAAGACTAGGTAGGATTTTTTTGAGGAGAGCAGATGATAGTTGATCAGGCCCTGAAGATTTGTGATTGTCAATTGAGTTGATGATGTTCCATACTTCTTCGTCATTGGCATATCTGAAGGTGAAACTTGATGTGTTCCTCTGTTTGGATATCAATCGCATACTTAAGTGGTTATTGAGATCGGTTTTACTCCATTGTTTGGAAGGAGGAATGATATCGCTGAAGTAGTTGACAAATGTATCTGCGATTTCCGCACTGTCTGATATTAGCTTTCCGTTGTCTAGTAGGCGTTTGACTGAGGTGCTGGATTTCTTTCCTATTCCTGTAAGTCTCTGGAGGGTTTGGTGGAAAAGTTTTGGTGAACTTTTTGATGTTTGTGAGAGAAAATTCTTCATTGCATTCCTCTTTAGAGTCGTTACAGCATTCCGTTGTTTGGCAAAAATGAGTTTTGATTTTGGTGTGCCTTGATCTTTGGAATATGTGTCTCGCAGACGAATTGCTTTTTCAATCTCAGAGTTTATCCATGGAGGACGAGCTGCTTTTAAAAGGCGAGTTTTGAGGGGTGCGTGTTGGTCAGTAGATTAATATAGGTCTACAGGACTATTATAGGTCTATTGGAATAATTGCGTCTAACTGGTGACCACGGTTACGAAATATGCCATTCAATCTTTCAACCCAACTACTTTAGATCAATCTTCCGTAAAAGAAATGTATTTGAAAAGACGTATTGGAAACCATTTTCAACATTCTCAATCGAAGAGTACGTAGAACATGCCTTTAGAGCTTTACACTGGCCTATACTGTAGCGTGAGTAGAACACTACATTTAGGATTAAAACCCCTATCCTTGAGAATGAAATGTATAAATATTTAACAATGCGTAAAAGTATTTAACTTCCATGTTCTCTTCGCCATGGTTCTTTATTCCTCAATTCAAGATTAATGTGCAATCTCACTCGAACACGCCCTCTTTGAAATAATATAATATAAGGTGGTAGATTCCAGCAGATCCCAAAGAGAGCGAAAACAAAATTTAATCGATATTTTTTTCCTAAAGATGAACGTAACTGCATTATTCCAGAGATTTCACGTCAAACTGATGACCAAGATTTTCTATCAAAAATCAGATAATTATTTAAGCTATATAAATGTTTTCACATCGTAGCATAATACCGTACACAAATTGAAAATTCATACATTATATAAGACCTGGATACATATGATGAAGAACAAAACTTTAATTCATTAAAGTTCCACGAACAAGCACTAACTGACCGGAAAGAGTAACAATGGCTTTAGTTGATTTCTATGTCAACTATTATTGGATGAGGATCGTGTTTTGGTGATTAATGGAAAGTGGACTTTTATGTGAAAACTATTGCAATATTTAGAGAATTGCACGTAATCCTTATGGAAGAAAGTACATCACATGTTTTTCATAGACGAAAGTTCGGTAAAGAGATAACAAAGCATAATCGGCAATTAATTTACAAAGAAATACAAACGTTGGAAAATATGAAAATACATCCATCACTATCCTCAGAGTTCTAATAAATCCTTACCACAAAAAGAACACATGTTATATATGTTTTGATGAAAGTAAATGATGAAAGTAAATACAATAAGTTTTCCTATAGCACCCCCTCCAAAAATTGCATTTATTACAAGAAATGTACGCTGGGTAAAGTTTGTCAGGCTTATATTGTTCCGTATATTGTACTCTGTTTCAGTAACTGAACACAATGTTTGACAGAGAATCTCTTAAAATATATGAAATTACATCCACTACTATCATCAGAGCTGTAATAAACCCTTACCACATAAAGAACACATGCCTATATACGACAAATATTAGACAGTGAAAAACAAAAAGACACAACATTTTGATTGACATAGATGTTTATTTTTCCGGGCTCAGCACAGTGGGAATACAATTGTTTTATAATGTTTATCATTAATACATTTCAAGAAGACAATTAAACTGATTGAAAAGCAACACGTACTGATAACAAATTTGAAAAACAGATTGAATGACAAATAACATAAAATGATTGGTATGTTACAGAATAGATTGTTGCCATGGTAATCACCTTTTAAATGTACACCACTGTGATATTCTAGAAACCGATATTTTCGATTATTAATGTAGTATTCAATTTACCCGATTGCAATATCAAATAGCTTAGCCAGCTTAGCCCCTCCAAATAATTTACATTTGTAATGGCTTAGCCCCTCAGGGTCAGTCCAGAGGCTCAAGCCAAAGACCGACCCTTCGAATATTTACCTGTTGTATCCAATCTTTAAACCTACAGGGCTAGCTCAAAATACTACCAGCCCTTTCTTATACAATCAATTCCGATGTTCCGCATCTAAACCTTCCCTTATGTCTCAGACAGTACCGTATTTATAGTAATATACGGACTCGTACATTATGCAACATTAGTACCTCCTACATTACTAATGCTGCCCCGTTATGTAAAAACAATGCCACTGGCTTACTACCAGACCTCTCCTACAAGGTCTGATAGTCAAGTTGGTGTTGGTCTATACTCTACTTCCTAATGCTCAACGAAAACCCTAATGATACTGCAATCCTGCCATTCAAACTTTACCCTGGTCTTGCAAGCTAACAAACGCCATAGCAACAATCTAAACTGTCACATGTCAATCATTTCATGTTACTTGCCATCAATCTGTTTCCCCTGATTTGAATCAGGCTTGTCTGCCATCAATAGCATTTCAGTTCATCAGTAATTGTTGTCTTAATCAATTACTATTTACATGTTCAAATTATTTGTATAATATCTAAGCTAATTTTTTTTTAATTTTATATTGTTTCCAGCACTTGAATAATGTTGTGCATTTTTATGAGTTTTATGAATTTATTTAATTTTTTTTATTTTTATTTGGTTTTTAGTTTATTTAATTTTTTTGTGTTTTATATTTTTTTTATCTATGTCTTACTTGTGCTGAGCCCGGCATGCAACATGATGTTTAAGCTGCATTGGATGGTAGAAGATCATTGATCTTCTTGCCTTTTTCCAATTTCTTTTCCATTTCGATCAGAGTGCTAACACCATCGATGACTTTTTGGACTAGCTCAACCTGCATACATTTGCAAGCAATAATGATTCAATATTTCAATTTATTATGATGAAGATGATTTATTGATTTATAATATTATGTTTGAGATTTATTACCTCTGAGACTCCCAAACGATCAAGGTTAGAAATGTCAAATGTACCACCAACTGCAGCAGTGTCAACGCCGCCTAGATATTAGATCCAACAATTTCATTAACTTTATAATTATTTATATTTTAACTTCATAATTTAACTTTCTTAATTATTTATATTTAAATTTTATATTAAATTATTATTTAGTTAATGTAGTTCAATTACTTATAAGTCTAGACAATTATTTTTGCACTGACCTGTTCCTCTCTTTTGGAGACGAAGGCTTTGCAAGATGGAATCGAAGCGTTTATCCTATAAAATATTATATTATTATGATACATTGACGTTTGAGTTAGTTGTTCTTAATTTTTATTATTTAATTTAATTTTTGCTATTAGAATCCACATTCAAAATAATTATTCACCTTTGCGAGATTTGGCAATTTGACATGTACTCCTGCTCTGAGTCCAGTGCCAAGATTTGAAGGGCAAGTCAAAATATAGCCAAGACGTTTGTTCCACATGAACTCAGCTCCTTTGCCTTTGATGTGGGTCTCCACTTGTTTGAGTCCATGGCAGAAGCGTTCAAAAACAGCCTTCATGTTACCTCCTTGCTCCATAGAGATGACACGGGTGTGGTCCTCTTCGTTGAGCCAAACAAGGAAATTCTTCTTGTCATTGTGCCAAATTCCACGACCATCAGGCCAATCGCGTGCCATTCCAGCGCATGTCAACAATGGAGAGACAGGTTTATCGAACAAGAAATGATCATTGATTAGTTGATCTTGTTCTGCATCGGTCATGTCAGCAAGGGGGTAATACTTTCCCTTCAGGTCACCTAGAAGCAGAATGTGTCTACAGTTGATATTGCGTATGGCGCACAAGACATCATGCTATCGTAAATGTGATACTTTATATTTACCTTTGAGTGAGTTGAGTGCATCAGAGACAAGATGTTCGACAGCTCTGCGCTCAGCTCTTGTGCAGTGAGGAGGCAAGGCATAACCACGGATGCTTCGGCCAGTGCGGCAACGGGATGATAAAACATACTTCTCATCTAGATGACCGCCTCTGATTTTTGATGCATCGATATCAGTTTTATGAACATCATCCTTTTTGTATCCATTGTGACGATCTTCAATGACAGGATCAAAGAGATCGGCAAATACACTGTAGGATTCTTCATCCCCAGCAACAATGCCAACGGTTGAGATGAAAGGATGGCCAGGGTTGTCAACACCTGTTTGGATGGCTTGATCAAGAGTGAAACCATTTGGAGTTACCTAGGAAATAAAACAAATTATTAATTTTTATTCTCATAATAATAAAATAGGACATAATATGTATCTGTTAAGAAAGTATAACTTTACCTTATCTCTGAGTTTTGCATAGAGAGAAGGGCTCAAGAACTTTGCCATGGTGTTGTTATGAAGGCGTAGATCAGGATAGTCGCCCATTGGAGAGAAGAGACCGTACGCACGGCGCATACTTTCGCAGCCACCGTCAACTTGAGTGGATGAATATGCCATACCAGCAGCAGCAGATGCCATGGCACCTACTCCTACGGCAGCCTTTGATGCCAATCGACCAAGTAACGATGCCATATCAATTAAATTGCTTTTGATTGAAGATTTGTTATTTGCGTTTTGTGTTGCAACTGTTTGCTGAGATGTTGGTGAAGTGTGCGATTTCAATTCGAGCGTTTGTTTTTATAGTAACTCCGATATTTGACGTCATAAGTGACTTTTTGTGAATGCACAGGACCAAAATCACTTGCTTTCATCCACATTCGAAGGCCTTCCTGACGTCATAATTGTAATCTTCTCAATTTTAATATTTAATTGATAAAATATGATATATAATATGATGAATTTGATTTGATAGTAAAATGAATTTTTAATTAACCTTTTGAAAATATAAAATGAAACCGAACAAAAACATTATATTTTACAATCAAACCAAGTTCTTCTGTCATTTTCTCGGATGCAATAATTCAAGTTATGTTAAATATAGCCGGAATACATAGCTGATCCACCTCTATGACTATACAACTGTCTGCAGAGATTCTTTACTTGAATCTAATTCAATATTGAGCTGTAAAATCACGTAGAAAAAATTGGTAAATGTGAATAATAAAGCATGTCTCATTCTACTGTTGTCCACAGCATTTTCCCTACTCGATAAGTGTCCGAATAGTCTCAAAATCAGAAAGAGTGGAATCCAATTTATATATTCGCAGACAGCGATCTTTCTGACTATGATAAATGGCTGAAATTATATAAACTGTGCAGTGTGCATGGACTATTATTGACATGCATTTGAATAGTTCCATGATAAAGTGGATGAAAAACAGTCTATTCAATAAATGTTCTTCTAAAATATCACAAAGGTTTTCTGCGATCTGATTGGACGAAAGAGCATATTGAAAAGCATGGTAAACGAGTTATTGCAGTTAATATTGTCATAGTTGATATGATGTAGTATCAATCAATTTCATGCAAATGTTATCCTTCATCGTATATATCTTTACAGCCTGCGCCACATACCCAATTCATTTACATCCGACCCAATAAACCTATTCTTAACCTATTCTTTATGAATATAAGTCATATTCTTTTATGGGTCTGTTACTATGCAAGCTAATGTAAATAGCGAGAAATAATGGATTACCAGCATGTCCGATATGTGAAATTCATATCAGAATGCACATTAATCGAATAGACGTACATTAGTACTTACGGTACTTCAATCGGATTTCTGAATACTGTATACAAATATGGATGATGCCAATACTTTCTTAACAAGCCGTAGATGCTTGTAGTATGAAAAGACTTTACACATCTAACCGGGAGTAACTTCTATTGTACTTCGACAGGGTTGTTAAAATAGAACTTTTGGTGAATGTCCATAAAAAAGTTTCAGATCACATGAAAAAGATATCACAGATATATTTAAAACGGACACGTAACCATGAAAAAATGAGAAAAAAATTAAATAAAACAATTTGCGGTAGGTTAAAATGCATACATTGAAATCAGTATACCTCTGAATTGAAAAAGGTACCCTCTGATATTAGAACGTCCCTCTATTAAGCATAGCGTATAGTCACCAAATCTTGCTTAGAGCCAATCCCAAGCAAACATATATGAACAAATGCGCACCGGAACTAGTCCCAGGTCCGTTTGTCAAGATTTAGTAGAAAGTTACCCCGGGCCCATATTTAACTAGCATGCGTTCCGAAAGCTGTATAAGAAAAGACTCCACAGAATAAGGAATCCGCAAATATTTACACACATTTTGAAGTCAATTAGTTTGTAATCAAAATTATGCAACTTTAAGTTCAAAATCACGATTACATAATATTTTGCTGTAACGTTACCGTCCTTTAAATATATTTGAATTGTCAAATTGTACAAACATTAATATTAAATACATCAGATAATGTTCATAAGGATGTGAACCATAAACTATACTGTAAATACTGCAGACATATTCACTATAGGTTGAATGTGTTGAGAATAGTAATGTTAACTAACCAAAGGCAAGACTAAAGTAGCAAGGCTTTTCTACATGTTAATAATTAACTTTTAATATGTACATCTTCTACCTCGTGGTTTTAACTATTATATTGCGTTTCAGTTTAACAACGTTGATGTGTGCCTTATTTGTCAATCTTGCATTACTATATTAATCATATCGTTTACTGCGCATAAGTCTGGTTATTATACAATAGGTTATGGGCCCAGGAGCGTAGAACGAAATATTTTTTACTTTAGTTATTTAATTGTTATTTTATATTCAACAATTATAACTCGTGTTTCACCAAGAAATTTTCAATGGCAGATATAACTTTAAAAGTAGACAAATTCAAAGGAGATGATTTCCATCACTGGAAATTCAAAATGAAGATGTTACTTATTGATAGGAACCAGAGGGTAACGCCAATGAGGAACCAGAGGGTAACAATGATGATGAAATACCTAACGATATCAATGAAGAACACGATGATTCTACTGAAGCAGTGAGAGCATCAACAAGGGACAGAAGACCAGCAACAAAATATGCAGATACAGTCTATGGAGATTGGTGGGATGACCTAGAATGACCTAGATGCGGGTGTGGCGGCTCAAAATGACCCTGATACTCCAGTTACACTGAAGGACGCACATGAAGGTGATCATTCAACACAATGGAAAGCTGCTACAGACGCAGAATTTGATGCATTACAGAAGAACACAACATGGACACTAGTTGACCCGCCTGAAGCGGGAAATATACTAGGAAGCAAGTGGGTCTTCAAGATAAAAAAGAATGCCGAAGGTCAAGTCGAAAAGTACAAAGCACGGCTTGTAGCTCAAGGGTTCAAACAGCAATATGGAACTGATTACACTGAAAATTATGCACCAGTGGTAAGGTTTGATTCCATAAGAACAGTACTATCAATTAGTAACAAATTGAATTTAGATATTCACCAAATGGATGTGAAGTCAGCTTATCTACAGGGAGAATTAAATAATGACATTTATATGTACCAACCTGAAGGATATATTGATTCTACAAATTCTAAGAAGGTATGCAAGCTCCAGAGAAGCTTATATGGACTTAAACAGTCAGCAAAATGCTGGAATATTGCGATTGATACATACTTAAAATCAGATGGATTTATACAAAACGAAGCAGACGCATGCATTTACATGAAGTCAAACAAGGGGAGTATACTTATATTATGCTTATACGTTGATGATCTCATTCTATCTTCTAATGACATGCAGATGATGAACAACGTTAAGAAAGGATTATGTAATAGATTTGAGATGGAAGACAAACATGCAATAAGCTCTTGTCTTGGAATCAGAATCGAACGTGATAGAAGTAACAAAACTCTAGACCTAGATCAAGAAGCTTACGTCGAGGAAGTGCTGATGCGATTCAACATGAGAAATTGTAAACCAACAGCTACTCCATTAGAAAATGGTAAACAATTTGATAAACGTACATGTGATGATAATGCAGTAGATTTATCTTTATTTCAATCAGCAATAGGATGTCTGATGTATATATCACTGGGTACTAGACCAGATATCTCAGTGGCAGTAAACTTACTTAGTCAGCATATGGCAAAGCCTGATCAAGATCACTGGAAAGGTGTTAAACGAGTTTTAAGATATTTAAAAGGAACAAGTAATTACAAACTGCATTATACCGCAGACGAAGAATTATTATAATCTGGCTATAGCGACGCAAATTGGGCAGGTGATCCAAACGATAGAAAATCAGTTACTGGGTATATATTTTTATTAGGCGGTAACCCTATTACATGGAAAAGTAGGAAGCAAAATTCTGTAGCAATATCATCTACAGAGGCAGAATACATGGCATTAAGTCAAGCTGCACAAGAGGCAATTTGGATTCGTAGATTATTGAATGGTATTGGTCAATCACAGAAAGAACCTACATTATTAAACGAAGATAACCAAGGTGCAATATATCTTAGTGAAAATCCAGCAGATCATCCACGTACCAAACACATTGCGATCAGATTTCACTTTGTAAGAGAAAAGATTATTAGTAATGAAATTACTGTTAAATATTGTAGATCAGAGAATATGTTAGCAGACATTTTTACTAAAGGACTCAGCCGTGATAAGTTTGAAGATTTTAGATCAGGAATGAAAGTTATTAATATTAAACAATAAATTTGATAAGAATGATAATTTGAACAAATACTTTTTATATTATTTTAGTTACAGTTTTGATTATAAACAAAGTTGATCATTTTTTATCATAGTGGTAAATTAACATTCAGTGAGAGTGTTGAGAATAGTAATGTTAACTAACCAAAGGCAAGACTAAAGTAGCAAGGCTTTTCTACATGTTAATAATTAACTTTTAATATGTACATCTTCTACCTCGTGGTTTTAACTATTATATTGTGTTTCAGTTTAACAACGTTGATGTGTGCTTTATTTGTCAATCTTGCATTACTATATTAATCATATCGTTTACTGCGCATAAGTCTGGTTATTATACAATAGAATGACTGGCATAGCAATGACTTGGAATTGACCAGGAAGGTAGATTGATCACAGATTATGGGTGATAGATACTATAATTAAAATAGAGTCTGCATACAGGATTACATGGGATTTATGAGCGTACTGATCCTTAGTTAGTACAAACTTGATTCTCAGCTTGATTTCTTCATATTATTCCCCATTCATAAATTCAACAAATTTTGACCCTGCTTTCTTACCAATTATAGCTTCTATTTCCTATAATAATAATAACAACATGTAGGCTATCATTCCACTTGATAATTCAGATTTATAAAATTGAAATATTCATTTGTTTGTATAGCGTGTAGATACATACATCATTTGAAGCTTGATGAATTCCTTCAAAATCTAAACATAATCGCAAGAGAATGATAAAGGATTTGATTAATTCAACGTAAGGGTAATTAATACAGTAGAAGAAGTCCATTTATTAAAAGCAGGGTACTGAAGGTTGTTGATGATGTTATTGTTATACTTTGGGTCTATATGATCTCTGTGATAACAGTTCATGAACGTTAATTTGCTCATTTTTCATGAAGACAACGCCGCTTTAACATCCATGAACAAATCATCAACAGTTCACAACTTAACTGAATGTTTTCGTCCAAGAAATGATTATCTGATTATACTGTTATACTATTATTACACCTGTGAAACATAGTTCAAGAGTTCATGAAAAGTTCATTAACGTTAAATGGACTCACATTTTCATGAACTGTTTGTGAACTGCTTATAAACATTTCATGAACTGCTCATAAACTGTCCGTGAATGTTCATGAAAATTAGGACAATTAAAGTTCATGAACTCCTGAACTGTTTTTTTGCAGGGGAATGAATCTTGAATATACTAAATTGCTATTGAAAGCCTATTGAAAACAGACTAGAATAGGATTGGGTACTGAAGCCATACTGAAATTCACCAGACACTTAAATTTAGACTATTTTCACTCTATTGCAAAACTACTAAAGCACATCTTGAAATTCGAAAGCTTAATTGCATGAAAAGAGACCAACTCAGTAGCCTTTCAAGTGAGTATTCAGTAGGTTTTCAGATTTTCAAAATTCGTAGTGTATCATGCATGGTTTAGTTAAAGATTATTTACAATGATATGGTGTCCTTCTGGTATCAATTTGAATAGCATGTTAATTGGTTTGGTTATGTTTATTATATATTTAACGCCCAAATGCAATGGACTTGCTCATGAACTTTTCCATATTTACTGTAGGCCTACGTAAAAACTTTGTGAATCAACATGAAAAGTGTGGAAATCTAGATACTAGTCACTAGTCTATTTCACATTATTATATAAACTCATGTACAACTATATAATCTTTGTGTGGAAACTAACGTCCTATAAATTACATTGTTACTATAGTTGATTGTCTTTTTATTGTCTTGAACTTAGTTGGGAACATCACAAAAAGTTCCTCAAAAAGTTCATGAAGATGGGATCATATAAGGTTAGCAAACATATCATGGACAGTTAATGAACCCATTAACTCGCAGGGAATTGACATGTTTTAATGTCTCCTTGTGTCATTTTTTTGAGTGTCTTACATATTATGAACAATCAATATTCAAGCATAAGCCTTTTGTTGACATGTTATAAATAGTTTATTAAAATTGGCCCGTTTAACACTCATGAACTGTTTTCACGGTGAATATTAGACACAGTAAAACCTGTATATAACGGGCAGCTACAAGAGGTAGATAAATTGACCACTATAGACAGGTTGCCTTTATATACAGGTTTGATTCAATAGAAAATACTATTTTAGACATTATAAAAGTGACCACTATAAACACGTGGCCGCTGTATAGAGGTGACCGTTATAACAGGTTTGACTGTAGATCATAAACTAATAATTTATGTCGGTTTACTTTTGAAAGCAACTAATAAATCTTTAGCTTTCTTTGCCCCAAGACCAGAAATGCATTGGATTGCATTAAGCATTGCATTATTTCAAGAGATGGGTCATTTTCTTTAATGTTAAGAATAGGATTTTGATATGAATGACAACTGACCTACAGGTTACAAAATAAATTTTATCGAGAATTATTATTACAAGAATTAAAGAATTACAACATATCCCCTGCAAAAATAGTTTAAGAACAGTTCATGGGAAGGTCTATGAAAAACAGGAGGTCATTTAACGTTCATGAACTCAACAAATGTTTAGGCAGGAGAAGATATGCAAAGTCGGAAATAATTAAAATAACTAGTATATTTGTAAAGAGTTTGCAGACTCAAGTTTGCTGAAAAAACATTCTGTGTGATTAATCTAAATCCGTAAGTGATAAATAGCCTCCTGCATTTGGAAATATGTCAATTACTGCTATGAATCAAAGTGCTGTAACATGCTAAATTTCAACTAGAAGTTGCTAGTTGTGGACAAGTGCTTCAACTTTTCGCAGCAAAAATAGGGGTTGTACCAGCAATAAATTTCATTGTCTACCTTTTTATCACCAAGGGGTACACAAGTGCATCCATTAGTAGATTAATAGGTCTACAGGACTATTATAGATCTATTGGAATAATTGCGTCTAACTGGTGACCACGGTTACGAAATATGTCATTCAATCTTTCAACCCAATTACTTTAAGTCAATCTTCCGTAAAAGAAATGTATTGGAAAAGATGTACTGGAAACCATTTTCAACATTCATAATCAAAGAGTACGTAGAACATGCCTTTAAAGCTTTACACTGCCCTATACTGTAGCGTGAGTAGAATACTACATTTAGGATTAAAACCCTTATCCTTGAGAATGAAATGTATTAATATTTAACAATGCGTGAAAGTATTTAACTTCCATGTTCTCTTCGCCATTGTTTTTTGTTCCTCAATTCAAGATTAATGTGCAATCTCACTCGACCACGCCCTCTTTGAAATAATATAATATAAGGTGGTAGATTCCAGCAGATCCCAAAGAGAGCGAAAACAAAATTTAATCGATATTTTTTTCCTAAAGATGAACGTAACTGCATTATTCCAGAGATTTCACGTCAAACTGATGACCAAGATTTTCTTTCAAAAATCAGATAATTATTTAAGCTATTTAAATGTTTTCACATCGTAGCATATTACCGTACACAAATTGAAAATTCATACATTATATAAAACCTGGATACATATGATGAAGAACAAAACTTTAATTCATTAAAGTTCCACGAAGAAGCACTAGCTGGCCGGAAAGAGTAACGATGGCTTTAGTTGATTTCTATGTCAACTATTATTGGATGAGGATCGTGTTTTGGTGATTAATGGAAAGTGGACTTTTATGTGACAACTATTGCAATATTTAGAGAATTGCATGTAATCCTTATGGAAGAAAGTTCATCACATGTTTTCATAGACGAAAGTACGGTAAAGAGATAAACAATGCATAATCGGCAATTAATTTACAAAGAAATACAAACGTTGGAAAATATGAAATTACATCCATCACTAACCTCAGAGTTCTAATAAATCCTTACCACAAAAAGAACACATGTTATTCATGTTTTGATGAAAGTAAATGATGAAAGTAAATACAATAAGTTTTCCTATAGCACCCCCTCCAAAAATTGCATTTATTACAAGAAATGTACGCTGGGTAAAGTTTGTCAGGCTTATATTGTCCCGTATATTGTACTCTGTTTCAGTAACTGAACACAATGTTTGACAGAGAATCTCTTAAAATATATGAAATTACATCCACTACTATCATCAGAGCTGTAATAAATTCTTACCACATAAAGAACACATACCTATATACGACAAATATACGACAGTGAGCAATAAAAAGACACAACATTTTGAATGACATAGATGTTTATTTTTGCGGGCTCAGCACAGTGGGAATACAGTTTTTTTATAATGTTTATCATTAATACATTTCAAGAAGACAATTAAACTGATTGAAAAGCAACACGTACTGATAACAAGTTTGAAAAACAGATTGAATGACAAACGACATGAAATGATTGGTATGTGACAGAATAGATTGTTGCCATACAATAGCTACTACTGTAGCTTGGTAACTAATTAATGCTAAAATCTAATTAGTAAGTGATAGTTATATTAATTGATCGCTATACAAACGTACATCAATTGTAATGCATACATTCTCTCTCCTGTTGTACTCAATTATATCTTGCTAGTCCCGGACTTTATTTGTAGAGGCAATGCATTAAATGCAACATTAGTTTCTCCTAAATTACTAATTCTGTATTGTGCGTACAAGCAACATCATTGGCTTAGCTACCAGACCTCTCCTACAAGGCCAGACAGCTAGCTCAGTGATGTATATTATACCCTAAACTTTCGGATGTTTCTGAAAACAGCGACCTACAGCTATATCCTGCTCTCAACGAAATTACAAATGGTACTGCAATCCTGCCTTTCAATTCTTGCCTTGGTCTTACATTGGCAAATTGGTTGTAAACAATTCCTATATATAGCAACAATTTAAACTGTCACATGTCAATCATTTCATGTCACTTGTCATCAATCTGTTTCCCCTGATTTGAATCAGGCTTGTCTGCCATCAATAGCATTTCAGTTCATCAGTTTTTGTCTTAATTAATTACTATTTACATGTTCAAATTATTTGTATAATATCTAAGCTAAATTTTATTTTATTTTATATTATTTCCAGCACTAAAATAAAATGTGCATTTTTATCGGTTTTATGAATTTATTAAATTTTTATGTTTTATTGTATTTTTTAATTTTTATTTGGTTTTAAAGTTATTTGATTTTTTTGTGTTTTATATTTTTTTATCTATGTCTTACTTGTGCTGAGCCCGGCATGCAACATGATGTTTAAGCTGCATTGGATGGTAGAAGATCATTGATCTTCTTGCCTTTTTCCAATTTCTTTTCCATTTCGATCAGAGTGCTGACACCATCGATGACTTTTTGGACTAGCTCAACCTACATACATTTGCAAGCAATAATAATTTTATTTTTGTACTAAAGTTGATTCATTGATCTATAATACAGTATTATGTTTGAGATTTATTACCTCTGAGATTCCCAAACGATCAAGGTTAGAAATGTCAAAGGTACCACCAACTGCAGCAGTGTCAACGCCACCTAGATATTAGATCCAACGATTTCAATAACTTTATAATTATTTATATTTTAATTTTATATTAAATTATTATTTAGTTAATGTAGTTTAAAAGTCTAGACAATTATTTTTGCACTGACCTGTTCCTCTCTTTTGGAGGCGAAGGCTTTGCAAGATGGAATCGAAGCGTTTATCCTATAAAATATTATATTATTATGATACATTGACGTTGAGTTAGTTGTTCTTAATTTTTATTATTTATTTTGCTATTAGAATCCACATTCAAAATAATTATTCACCTTTGCGAGATTTGGCAATTTGACATGTACTCCTGCTCTGAGTCCAGTACCAAGATTTGAAGGGCAAGTCAAAATATAGCCAAGATGTTTGTTCCACATGAATTCAGCTCCTTTGCCTTTGATGTGGGTCTCAACTTGTTTGAGTCCGTGACAGAAGCGTTCAAAAACAGCCTTCATGTTGCCTCCTTGCTCCATAGAGATGACACGGGTGTGGTCCTCTTCGTTGAGCCAAACAAGGAAATTCTTCTTGTCATTGTGCCAAATTCCACGACCATCAGGCCAATCGCGTGCCATTCCAGCGCATGTCAACAATGGAGAGACAGGTTTATCGAACAAGAAATGATCATTGATTAGTTGATCTTGTTCTGCATCGGTCATGTCAGCAAGGGGGTAATACTTTCCCTTCAGGTCACCTAGAATCAGAATGTGTCTACAGTTGATATTGCGTATGGTGCACAAGACATCGTGCTATCGTAAATGTGATACTTTATATTTACCTTTGAGTGAGTTGAGTGCATCAGAGACAAGATGTTCGACAGCTCTGCGCTCAGCTCTTGTGCAGTGAGGAGGCAAGGCATAACCACGGATGCTTCGGCCAGTGCGGCAACGGGATGATAAAACATACTTCTCATCTAGATGACCGCCTCTGATTTTTGATGCATCAATATCAGTTTTATGAACATCATCCTTTTTGTAGCCATTGTGACGATCTTCAATGACAGGATCAAAGAGATCAGCAAATACACTGTAGGATTCTTCATCCCCAGCAACAATGCCAACGGTTGAGATGAAAGGATGGCCAGGGTTGTCAACGCCTGTTTGGATGGCTTGATCAAGAGTGAAACCATTTGGAGTTACCTAGGAAATAAAACAAATTATTAATTTTTATTCTCATAATAATAAAATAGGACATAATATGTATCAGTTAAGAAAGTATAACTTCACCTTATCTCTGAGTTTTGCATAGAGAGAAGGGCTCAAGAACTTTGCCATGGTGTTGTTATGAAGGCGTAGATCAGGATAGTCGCCCATTGGAGAGAAGAGACCATACGCACGGCGCATACTTTCGCAGCCACCGTCAACTTGGGTGGATGAATATGCCATACCAGCAGCAGCAGATGCCATGGCACCTACTCCTACGGCAGCCTTTGATGCCAATCGACCAAGTAATGATGCCATATCAATTAAATTGCTTTTGATTGAAGATTTGCTAGTTGCGTTTTGTGTTGCAACTGTTTCGTGAGATTTTGGTGAAGTGTGCGATTTCTACCCGAGCGTTTGTTTTTATAGTAACTCCGATATTTGACGTCATAAGCGACTTTTTGTGAATGCACATGACCAAATTCTCTTTGCTTTCATCCACAATCGAAGGCCTTTCTGACATCATAATTGTAATCTTCTCAATTTTATTATTTAATTGATAAAATATAATGTATAATAATAATAATAATAATAATAATAAATACTTTTTATAGCGCCTATATCATTTGTTCTAAGCGCTTTACAATATTTAAGTGTAAAAAAAAAAAAAAATTTACAATTAACATCATATTAGTTTCGAACTTTAGTAAAATTAAAAAGTAAAAGTAAAAGTAAACGCTAATGATTAATACACATTTATGTGCCTAACATATAGTGTCAATAAAATAAAGTTGAGTTATTAACTGCCAAAAGCTATACAAAACAAATGTGTTTTCAATTTACTTTTGAAAACATCTAATGATGCACTACATCTCACTACTTCCGGTAACTTGTTCCACAAAATAGGTGTCGCCACTGAAAATGCCTTATCTCCATAGGATTTTAAATTGCTTGAAACTACAGTTAATAAAGTTTCTGATGATGATCGAAGACAGCGTTGAGGTTTGTAAGGAGTTAAAAGTTCTTTCAAATAATTCGGAGCAAGATTATGTAAACATTTGGAAGTCAATAATAAAACTTTGAAGATGATGCGTTGCTCAACTGGAAGCCAATGAAGTGAATATAAAAGAGGTGATATATGATCATATTTGTTAGCGCACATTACAAGTTTAACTGCTGCATTTTGAATGCGTTGTAATTTCTTTATTAGATATTTTGGTAGACCATAATATAGGGAGTTACAATTGTCCAAATTTGATGTAATAAATACATGGACTAAAATCTTGGTTGTCCCCATATCAAGGTACCTTATAATTTTCGAAATACGACGTAGATTGTAAAAAGATGACTTGCAAACTGAATTAATATGTTCAACCATTGACAAATCTTTATCAAAAATAACACCAATCTTACGTGCAGATGAAGTAGGAGCTATGTATTCACCATTAAAGTTGATATTAAACTTTGTTGGATAGTGACTGAAACGGGAAGTAAGATGTATAAGTCCAGTTTTATCTTTGTTAAGTTTTAACTTATTAACAGACATCCAAGAATCAATTTCAGCAGCACAAGATTCTATTTGATGAATGGCAGACTGAATTTCACCATCAACAGAGGGTTTAAAAGTAACAAATAATTGGATGTCATCAGCATACAAATGAAATGGAATATTATGCTTCCGTAGGATATCACCAATAGGGGAAGTGTACAAAAGATACAGAATTGGTCCGAGGACAGTATCTTGGGGTACTCCACAGTGTAGTTTTTTAATTGAAGATCTTGAATCATTTATATGCACAAACTGCTTCCGATCAGTGAGATACGATTTAAACCATTGTAAAGCTGCACCTTTAATTCCAAATCTGGATGATAGTCGTGATAATATATATACTATATATAATATGATAAATTTGATTTGATAGTAAAATTAATTTTTAATTAACCTTTTGGAAATATAAAATGAAACCGAAAAAAAACATTATATTTTACAATCAAACCAAGTTCTTCTGTCATTTTCTCGGATGCAATAATTCAAACTATGTTAAATATAGCCGGAATACATAGCTGATCCACCTCTATGACTATAAACTGTCTGCAGAGATTCTTTACTTGAATCTAATTCAATATTGAGCTGTAAAATCACGTAGAAAAAATTGGTAAATGTGAATTATAAAGCATGTCTCATTCTACTGTTGTCCACAGCATTTTCCCTACTCGATAAGTGTCCGAATAGTCTCAAAATCAGAAAGAGTGGAATCCAATTTATATATTCGCAGACAGCGATCTTTCTGACTATGATAAATGGCTCAAACTATATAAACTGTGCAATGTGCATGAACTATTATTGACATGCATTTGAATAGTTCCATGATAAAGTGGATGAAAAACAGACTATTCATTAACTGTTCTTCTAAAATATCACAAAGGTTTTCTGCGATCTAATTGGACGAAAGAGCAGATTGAAAAGCATGGTAAACGAACTGGTAAACGAGTTATTGGTCCTGCAGCATGCAAAACACTAATATACAAACATGAATACAAACATGGCAAGTGTGTGGTAACCCTTTGAAAAGGTGTTCATGAGCTCAGTTAATATTGTCATAGTTGATATGATGTAGTATCAATCAATTTCAAGCAAATGTTATCCTTCATCGTATATATATTATTAAATCCTGCACCACATACCCAATTCATTTACATCCGACCCAATAAACCTATTCTTAACCTATTCTTTTATGAATATAAGTCATATTCTTTTATGGGTCTGTTACTATGCAGGCTAATGTAAATAGCGAGAAATAATGGATTACCAGCATGTCCGATATGTGAAATTCATATCAGAATGCACATTAATCGAATAGACGTACATTAGTACTTACGGTACTTCCATCCGGTTTCTGAATACTGTATACAAATATGGATGAAGCCAATACTTTCTTAACAAGCCGTAGATGCTTGTAGTATGAAAAGACTTTACACATCTAACCGGGAGTAACTTCTATTTTTTTTTTTTTTTTTTTTTTTATTTATCATTTTTCCACGAACCGGGTAAGCTTACAGCTTTTTTTCACCGGGCTGGTTGGTTAATTTGTTAGTATTTTGAAGCTTGTGTGCGTTTAATAGCCGGATGCCCTTCCTGACGCCAACCTATAGTGCTTCGGACAGGGATTGAACCCGAGACCCTGCGGGCCGTGGTCCAACACCCTAGCCACTACACCAAGGCCGCACTTGTACTTCGACAGGGTTGTTAAAATAGAACTTTTGGTGAATGTCCATAAAAAAGTTTTAGATCACATGAAAAAGATATCACAGATATATTTAAAACGGACACGTAACCATGAAAACGTGAGATAAACTTTAAATACAAAATTTTGCGGCAAATTAAAATGCATACCTTAAAAATCAGTATAACTCTGAATTTTGATAACATACCCTCTGATATTAGAACGTCCCCTTATAAGCATAGCGTATAGACACCAAATCTTGCTTAGAGCCAATCCCAAGCAAAGATATATGAACAAATGCGCACCGGAACTAGTCCCAGGCCCGTTTCTCAAGATTTAGTAGAAAGTTACCCCGGGCCCATATTTAACTAGCATGCGTTCCGAAAGCGGTATAAGAAAGAACTCCACAGAATGAGGAATCCGCAAATATTTACATACATTTTGAAGTCAATTAGTTTGTAATCAAAATTATGCAACTTTAAGTTCAAAATCACGATTACATAATATTTTGTTGTAACGTTACCGTCCTTTAAATATATTTAAATTGTCAAATTGCACAAATATTAATATTAAATACATCAGATAATGTTCATAAGGATATGAACCATAAACTATACTGTAAATACTGCAGACATCTTCACTATAGGTTGAATTACTGGCATACCAATGACTTGGAATTGACCAGGAAGGTAGATTGATCACAGATTATGGGTGATAGATACTATTAGTAAAATAGAGTCTGCATACAGGATTACAGGGGATTTATGAGCGTACTGATCCTTAGTTAGTACAAACTTGATTCTCAGCTTGATTTCTTCATATTATTCACCATTCATAAATTTAACAAATTTTGACCCTGCTTTCTTACCAATTATAGCTTCTATTTCCTATAATAATAATAACAACATGTAGGCTATCATTCCACTTGATAATTCAGATTTATAAAATTGAAATATTCATTTGTTTGTATAGCGTGTAGACACATACATCATTTGAAGCTTGATGAATTCCTTCAAAATCTAAACATAATCGCAAGAGAATGATAAAGGATTTGTTTAATTCAACGTAAGGGTAATTAATACAGTAGAAGAAGTCAATTTATTAAAAATGGGGTACTGAAGGTTGTTGATGATGTTATTGTTATACTTTGGGTCTATATGATCTCTGTGATAACAGTTCATGAACGTTAATTTGCTCATTTTTCATGAAGACAACGCCGCTTTAACATCCATGAACAAATCATCAACAGTTCAACTGCTCATAAATATTTCATGAACTGCTCATAAACTGTCCGTGAATGTTCATGAAAATTAGGACAATTAAAGTTCATGAACTCCTGAACTGTTTTTCGCAGGGGTATGAATCTTGAATATACTAAATTGCTATTGCGAGCCTATTGAAAACAGACTAGAATAGGATTGGGTACTGAAGCCATACTGAAATTCACCAGACACTTAAATTTAGATTATTTTCACTATATTGCAAAACTACTAAACCACATCTTGAAATTCGAAAGCTTAATTGCATGAATAGAGACCAAATCAGTAGCCTTTCCAGTGAGTATTCAATAGGTTTTCAGATTTTCAAAATTCGTATCGTATCATGCATGGTTTAGTTACAGATTATTTACAATGATATGGTGTCCTTCTGGTATCAATTTGAATAGCATGTCAATTGGTTGGTTGTGTTTATTATATATTTAACGCCCAATTTCAATGGACTTGCTCATGAACTTTGCATATTTACTGTAGGCCTACGTAAAAAGTTTGTGAATAAACATGAAAAGTGTAGAGATCTAGATACTAGTCACTAGTCTATTTCACATTACTATATAAACTCATGTACAACTATATAATCTTTGTGTGGAAACTAATGTCCTATAAATTACATTGTTACTATAGTTGATTGTCTTTTTATTGTCTTGAACTTAATTGGGAACATGACAAAAAGTTCCTCAAAAAGTTCATGAAGATGGGATCATAAAAGGTTAATAAAGATATCATGGACTGTTAATGAACCCATTAACTCGCAGGGGAATTGACATGTTTTAATGTCTCCTTGTGTCAATTTTATGAGTGTCTTACATATTATGAACAATCAATATGCAAGCATAAGCCTTTCGTTGACATGTTATGAATAGTTTATTAAAATGGGCCCATTTAACACTCATGAACTGTTTTCACGGTGGATATTAGACACAGTAAAACCTGTATATAACGGGCAGCTACGAGAGGTAGATAAATTGACCACTATAGACAGGTTGCCTTTATATACAGGTTTGATTCAATAGAAAATACTATTTTAGACATTGCAAGAATGACCACTATAAACAGGTGGCCGCTTAATAGAGGTGACCGTTATAACAGGTTTGACTGTAGATCATAAACTAATAATGTTTGTCGGTTTACTTTTGAATGCAACTAATAAATCTTTAGCTTTCTTTGCCCCAAGACCAGAAATGCATTGGATTGCATTAAGCATTGCATTATTTTCAAGAGATGGGTCATTTTCTTTAATGTTAAGAATAGGATTTTGATATGAATGACAATTGACCTACAGGGTACAAATAAATTTTATCGAGAATTACTATAACAAGAATTAAATAATTGCAACATATTCCCTGCAAAAATAGTTTAAGAACAGTTCATGGGAAGGTCTATGAAAAACAAGAGGTCATTTAACGTTCATGAACTCAACAAATTTTTAGGCAGGAGAAGATATGCAAAGTCGGAAATAATTAAAATAACTAGTATATTTGTAAAGAGTTTGTAGACTCAAGTTTGCTGAAAAAACATGATGTGTGATTAATCTAAAGGGCCATTTACACTGCAGCAAAAAAGGCACGGTACTCGTCAATTAACACCCGAGGTGTTAACAAGAATGCGGCCCGTGCTGTTTTTTTTCAGGGTTTACACAGCTTATTAAAAACTGTTTTCAGGATCGCTCGTGCCTATTTTTACGCGGGCCGAGATTGAAAACTTACAAACTGAATTATAGGTTTCTCATTATTTAATGGTTTTACAGCTGAAATTCGATAAATTGAGATTCAATTATGTTAAATAACTTGCAAGGATTCCGTTGAACTGAAAATCACTATGTTTTTCATCAATTATAATATTTAAGTTTTTGTTACATTCCTATCTCCATTGAGCAAAATTCAAATACATTTGGCTTAGTCTTTCACCTCCTGAACATGCTACCACGCCAGATCGGTATTTCTGTGACAAAATACACATCTAAATTTACGCTCCGCACTCGTAGTTACAATTTGCATAATTAAACATTATATTACAGAAACTTCATTAATTTTCAAAAGAAATACGTAACAAAATATGCTTAATGTGCTTATCTAGCTTTGGTAATCTTTAGTCTGTTACTGATTTTATTAGAAAACCTCAGAAGTCCACTGTAAAGAGACGCAACTTCTACGATGACGTCATAATTACTGCAAAACGGCACGGTGCCCACTTTTTGAGCGGGCTGAGACTACCTCGAGAAAATGATCTCGGCCCGATCAAAATAGTAGGCACGGTGCCGCTTTTCAATGTCTGAAAAAGCCGTTTAGACAGTGTTTTTGCTTGGCCCGTGCTCAAAAACACTTGACACCTTCACACCTTTGATGTGTTAATTGACGAGTACCGTGCCTATTTTGCTGCAGTGTAAATGGCCCTTAAATCCGTAAGTGATAAATAGCCTCCTGCATTTGGAAATATGTCAATTACTGCTATGAATCTAAGTGCTGTAACATGCTAAATTTCAACTAGAAGTTGCTAGTTGTGGACAAGTGCTTCAACTTTTCACAGCAAAAATAGGGGTTGTACCAGCAATAAATTTCATTGTCTACCTTTTTATCACCAAAGGGTACACAAGTGCATCCATCAGTGTGTGTGTAACTTTTATTTTGTTTCGTATTCAAAATGAGCAATATGCTCGTTTACAATGAAACGAAAGATCATACAGTTATTACATAATAATTACAGTGTTACAAGTTACAACAAATAGGCTTATACAGAGTACAAAACTACGATTTACGGAATAATTTTTAACATTACATTTATTTTCTGTGATTTACTGGTAACATCGTTCTAATAGGATGCCTTTACTCTCCATCGCTCTAGTGGTTTCCAGGATTGATTTGTTGAGTCCTTTTCCTTTCAGTTCTTTTATTGGATCTGGCGTGGATCGCCATAACCTTGTTCCGGTTGCAACAAATGATTTTCTTTTTTCTGCGGTCTTATATTTTTGTGTCTGAATTCTAAATGGCCCTCGAAGAGAATACTTGCTTTTGACTGTCTTAAATAGATTGCTGATTAGCTTGGGTGTTGATGTTGTTATAGCTTGATGAACAATGATTAATATGCGTGCTGTTCGCCTAACTAATAGGCTGTCCAATAATTTGTTGTTTTTGATGTTTTGATCAATTGTTTTTGTGCTGGCACTGGAGTTGAGCTGCCTTATAGCTGATATCTGTAAATTTTCCAGCTTCTGTTGGTTAGTGAATGACAATACAGTGAATAAGGTGCTGCAGTATTCAAGATGTGGCCTGAGGTATGTTTTGTATAAGTTGATGGACATAGAAAAGTTAAGTGTGCCTCTGATTTGACGAAGCCGATGTAAACATAGGTTAAACTTTTTCATGCAGCTCTGGGCGTGTTCTTTCATGCTTATGTGCTTGTCAATGATTATTCCAAGGAGTTTAATGGAATCGGACCACTCAATGAGGTTAGATTTTATTTTAACTTGTGGTGTGATAAGACCGGTAGATGAGTGAGACTGGATCAATATTGCTTGTGATTTTTTTGGGTTGAGATGAAGGATATTTTCATGAAACCAATTTGTTACGTTTTCAAGGTCCTTGTTCAACGTCTCAACGGCATAGGCTTTTGACTTCGATGAGTAGTTGAGTAGTAGACAGTAGTGTCATCAGCATATCTTAGTAATGAAGCATTGATGTCGAGCCAAGATAGATCAGCAACGTAGATGTTGAATAAAAGGTGTGACAAGATGGAACCTTGGGGTACCCCTCGGGTAACTGGAAATTTTCTTGATGTTGAACCACATATTTTTGCTGCTTGGGTGCGCTCAGTGAGGTAAATCGCCATAAGTTTCAGGCTAGATGGGCAGAGATTGTATGCTTCCAGTTTCTTTAGCAAAATTTTATGATCTACCATGTCGAATGCCTTTGAGAGGTCTAAAGAAACCAGTACTGTGTGTAATTTATTTTCTTTTGCTGTCTGACAATCATTGACAAGCTTTATTCCACCAGTTTCTGGACAATGACCTTTGAGGAAACCAAACATATCACATGGTAGTATCTTGTTGAAATGATCTTGTAGCTGCTTTGAAAGGACTTTCTCAAAAGATTTTGAGAGGTGGGATAGTATGGTGACAGGGCGATAGTTTTCTTTCTTAGTAGGGTCATCTCGTTTGAAGATTGGAGTGACTAAGCCATATTTCCAGTATATTGGGATTTCACCAACAGTGATCAGATGGTTGTAGAAGTCTGTGATCGGAATAGAAAGACTAGGTAGGATTTTTTGAGGAGAGCAGATGATAGTTGATCAGGCCCTGAAGATTTGTGATTGTCAATTGAGTTGATGATGTTCCATACTTCTTCGTCATTGGCATATCTGAAGGTGAAACTTGATGTGTTCCTCTGTTTGGATATCAATCGCATACTTAAGTGGTTATTGAGATCGGTTTTACTCCATTGTTTGGAAGGAGGAATGATATCGCTGAAGTAGTTGACAAATGTATCTGCGATTTCCGCACTGTCTGATATTAGCTTTCCGTTGTCTAGTAGGCGTTTGACTGAGGTGCTGGATTTCTTTCCTATTCCTGTAAGTCTCTGGAGGGTTTGGTGGAAAAGTTTTGGTGAACTTTTTGATGTTTGTGAGAGAAAATTCTTCATTGCATTCCTCTTTAGAGTCGTTACAGCATTCCGTTGTTTGGCAAAAATGAGTTTTGATTTTGGTGTGCCTTGATCTTTGGAATATGTGTCTCGCAGACGAATTGCTTTTTCAATCTCAGAGTTTATCCATGGAGGACGAGCTGCTTTTAAAAGGCGAGTTTTGAGGGGTGCGTGTTGGTCAGTAGATTAATATAGGTCTACAGGACTATTATAGGTCTATTGGAATAATTGCGTCTAACTGGTGACCACGGTTACGAAATATGCCATTCAATCTTTCAACCCAACTACTTTAGATCAATCTTCCGTAAAAGAAATGTATTTGAAAAGACGTATTGGAAACCATTTTCAACATTCTCAATCGAAGAGTACGTAGAACATGCCTTTAGAGCTTTACACTGGCCTATACTGTAGCGTGAGTAGAACACTACATTTAGGATTAAAACCCCTATCCTTGAGAATGAAATGTATAAATATTTAACAATGCGTAAAAGTATTTAACTTCCATGTTCTCTTCGCCATGGTTCTTTATTCCTCAATTCAAGATTAATGTGCAATCTCACTCGAACACGCCCTCTTTGAAATAATATAATATAAGGTGGTAGATTCCAGCAGATCCCAAAGAGAGCGAAAACAAAATTTAATCGATATTTTTTTCCTAAAGATGAACGTAACTGCATTATTCCAGAGATTTCACGTCAAACTGATGACCAAGATTTTCTATCAAAAATCAGATAATTATTTAAGCTATATAAATGTTTTCACATCGTAGCATAATACCGTACACAAATTGAAAATTCATACATTATATAAGACCTGGATACATATGATGAAGAACAAAACTTTAATTCATTAAAGTTCCACGAACAAGCACTAACTGACCGGAAAGAGTAACAATGGCTTTAGTTGATTTCTATGTCAACTATTATTGGATGAGGATCGTGTTTTGGTGATTAATGGAAAGTGGACTTTTATGTGAAAACTATTGCAATATTTAGAGAATTGCACGTAATCCTTATGGAAGAAAGTACATCACATGTTTTTCATAGACGAAAGTTCGGTAAAGAGATAACAAAGCATAATCGGCAATTAATTTACAAAGAAATACAAACGTTGGAAAATATGAAAATACATCCATCACTATCCTCAGAGTTCTAATAAATCCTTACCACAAAAAGAACACATGTTATATATGTTTTGATGAAAGTAAATGATGAAAGTAAATACAATAAGTTTTCCTATAGCACCCCCTCCAAAAATTGCATTTATTACAAGAAATGTACGCTGGGTAAAGTTTGTCAGGCTTATATTGTTCCGTATATTGTACTCTGTTTCAGTAACTGAACACAATGTTTGACAGAGAATCTCTTAAAATATATGAAATTACATCCACTACTATCATCAGAGCTGTAATAAACCCTTACCACATAAAGAACACATGCCTATATACGACAAATATTAGACAGTGAAAAACAAAAAGACACAACATTTTGATTGACATAGATGTTTATTTTTCCGGGCTCAGCACATTGGGAATACAGTTGTTTTATAATGTTTATCATTAATACATTTCAAGAAGACAATTAAACTGATTGAAAAGCAACACGTACTGATAACAAATTTGAAAAACAGATTGAATGACAAATAACATAAAATGATTGGTATGTTACAGAATAGATTGTTGCCATGGTAATCACCTTTTAAATGTACACCACTGTGATATTCTAGAAACCGATATTTTCGATTATTAATGTAGTATTCAATTTACCCGATTGCAATATCAAATAGCTTAGCCAGCTTAGCCCCTCCAAATAATTTACATTTGTAATGGCTTAGCCCCTCAGGGTCAGTCCAGAGGCTCAAGCCAAAGACCGACCCTTCGAATATTTACCTGTTGTATCCAATCTTTAAACCTACAGGGCTAGCTCAAAATACTACCAGCCCTTTCTTATACAATCAATTCCGATGTTCCGCATCTAAACCTTCCCTTATGTCTCAGACAGTACCGTATTTATAGTAATATACGGACTCGTACATTATGCAACATTAGTACCTCCTACATTACTAATGCTGCCCCGTTATGTAAAAACAATGCCACTGGCTTACTACCAGACCTCTCCTACAAGGTCTGATAGTCAAGTTGGTGTTGGTCTATACTCTACTTCCTAATGCTCAACGAAAACCCTAATGATACTGCAATCCTGCCATTCAAACTTTACCCTGGTCTTGCAAGCTAACAAACGCCATAGCAACAATCTAAACTGTCACATGTCAATCATTTCATGTTACTTGCCATCAATCTGTTTCCCCTGATTTGAATCAGGCTTGTCTGCCATCAATAGCATTTCAGTTCATCAGTAATTGTTGTCTTAATCAATTACTATTTACATGTTCAAATTATTTGTATAATATCTAAGCTAATTTTTTTTTAATTTTATATTGTTTCCAGCACTTGAATAATGTTGTGCATTTTTATGAGTTTTATGAATTTATTTAATTTTTTTTATTTTTATTTGGTTTTTAGTTTATTTAATTTTTTTGTGTTTTATATTTTTTTTATCTATGTCTTACTTGTGCTGAGCCCGGCATGCAACATGATGTTTAAGCTGCATTGGATGGTAGAAGATCATTGATCTTCTTGCCTTTTTCCAATTTCTTTTCCATTTCGATCAGAGTGCTAACACCATCGATGACTTTTTGGACTAGCTCAACCTGCATACATTTGCAAGCAATAATGATTCAATATTTCAATTTATTATGATGAAGATGATTTATTGATTTATAATATTATGTTTGAGATTTATTACCTCTGAGACTCCCAAACGATCAAGGTTAGAAATGTCAAATGTACCACCAACTGCAGCAGTGTCAACGCCGCCTAGATATTAGATCCAACAATTTCATTAACTTTATAATTATTTATATTTTAACTTCATAATTTAACTTTCTTAATTATTTATATTTAAATTTTATATTAAATTATTATTTAGTTAATGTAGTTCAATTACTTATAAGTCTAGACAATTATTTTTGCACTGACCTGTTCCTCTCTTTTGGAGACGAAGGCTTTGCAAGATGGAATCGAAGCGTTTATCCTATAAAATATTATATTATTATGATACATTGACGTTTGAGTTAGTTGTTCTTAATTTTTATTATTTAATTTAATTTTTGCTATTAGAATCCACATTCAAAATAATTATTCACCTTTGCGAGATTTGGCAATTTGACATGTACTCCTGCTCTGAGTCCAGTGCCAAGATTTGAAGGGCAAGTCAAAATATAGCCAAGACGTTTGTTCCACATGAACTCAGCTCCTTTGCCTTTGATGTGGGTCTCCACTTGTTTGAGTCCATGGCAGAAGCGTTCAAAAACAGCCTTCATGTTACCTCCTTGCTCCATAGAGATGACACGGGTGTGGTCCTCTTCGTTGAGCCAAACAAGGAAATTCTTCTTGTCATTGTGCCAAATTCCACGACCATCAGGCCAATCGCGTGCCATTCCAGCGCATGTCAACAATGGAGAGACAGGTTTATCGAACAAGAAATGATCATTGATTAGTTGATCTTGTTCTGCATCGGTCATGTCAGCAAGGGGGTAATACTTTCCCTTCAGGTCACCTAGAAGCAGAATGTGTCTACAGTTGATATTGCGTATGGCGCACAAGACATCATGCTATCGTAAATGTGATACTTTATATTTACCTTTGAGTGAGTTGAGTGCATCAGAGACAAGATGTTCGACAGCTCTGCGCTCAGCTCTTGTGCAGTGAGGAGGCAAGGCATAACCACGGATGCTTCGGCCAGTGCGGCAACGGGATGATAAAACATACTTCTCATCTAGATGACCGCCTCTGATTTTTGATGCATCGATATCAGTTTTATGAACATCATCCTTTTTGTATCCATTGTGACGATCTTCAATGACAGGATCAAAGAGATCGGCAAATACACTGTAGGATTCTTCATCCCCAGCAACAATGCCAACGGTTGAGATGAAAGGATGGCCAGGGTTGTCAACACCTGTTTGGATGGCTTGATCAAGAGTGAAACCATTTGGAGTTACCTAGGAAATAAAACAAATTATTAATCTTTATTCTCATAATAATAAAATAGGACATAATATGTATCTGTTAAGAAAGTATAACTTTACCTTATCTCTGAGTTTTGCATAGAGAGAAGGGCTCAAGAACTTTGCCATGGTGTTGTTATGAAGGCGTAGATCAGGATAGTCGCCCATTGGAGAGAAGAGACCGTACGCACGGCGCATACTTTCGCAGCCACCGTCAACTTGAGTGGATGAATATGCCATACCAGCAGCAGCAGATGCCATGGCACCTACTCCTACGGCAGCCTTTGATGCCAATCGACCAAGTAACGATGCCATATCAATTAAATTGCTTTTGATTGAAGATTTGTTATTTGCGTTTTGTGTTGCAACTGTTTGCTGAGATGTTGGTGAAGTGTGCGATTTCAATTCGAGCGTTTGTTTTTATAGTAACTCCGATATTTGACGTCATAAGTGACTTTTTGTGAATGCACAGGACCAAAATCACTTGCTTTCATCCACATTCGAAGGCCTTCCTGACGTCATAATTGTAATCTTCTCAATTTTAATATTTAATTGATAAAATATGATATATAATATGATGAATTTGATTTGATAGTAAAATGAATTTTTAATTAACCTTTTGAAAATATAAAATGAAACCGAACAAAAACATTATATTTTACAATCAAACCAAGTTCTTCTGTCATTTTCTCGGATGCAATAATTCAAGTTATGTTAAATATAGCCGGAATACATAGCTGATCCACCTCTATGACTATACAACTGTCTGCAGAGATTCTTTACTTGAATCTAATTCAATATTGAGCTGTAAAATCACGTAGAAAAAATTGGTAAATGTGAATAATAAAGCATGTCTCATTCTACTGTTGTCCACAGCATTTTCCCTACTCGATAAGTGTCCGAATAGTCTCAAAATCAGAAAGAGTGGAATCCAATTTATATATTCGCAGACAGCGATCTTTCTGACTATGATAAATGGCTGAAATTATATAAACTGTGCAGTGTGCATGGACTATTATTGACATGCATTTGAATAGTTCCATGATAAAGTGGATGAAAAACAGTCTATTCAATAAATGTTCTTCTAAAATATCACAAAGGTTTTCTGCGATCTGATTGGACGAAAGAGCATATTGAAAAGCATGGTAAACGAGTTATTGCAGTTAATATTGTCATAGTTGATATGATGTAGTATCAATCAATTTCATGCAAATGTTATCCTTCATCGTATATATCTTTACAGCCTGCGCCACATACCCAATTCATTTACATCCGACCCAATAAACCTATTCTTAACCTATTCTTTATGAATATAAGTCATATTCTTTTATGGGTCTGTTACTATGCAAGCTAATGTAAATAGCGAGAAATAATGGATTACCAGCATGTCCGATATGTGAAATTCATATCAGAATGCACATTAATCGAATAGACGTACATTAGTACTTACGGTACTTCAATCGGATTTCTGAATACTGTATACAAATATGGATGATGCCAATACTTTCTTAACAAGCCGTAGATGCTTGTAGTATGAAAAGACTTTACACATCTAACCGGGAGTAACTTCTATTGTACTTCGACAGGGTTGTTAAAATAGAACTTTTGGTGAATGTCCATAAAAAAGTTTCAGATCACATGAAAAAGATATCACAGATATATTTAAAACGGACACGTAACCATGAAAAAATGAGAAAAAAATTAAATAAAACAATTTGCGGTAGGTTAAAATGCATACATTGAAATCAGTATACCTCTGAATTGAAAAAGGTACCCTCTGATATTAGAACGTCCCTCTATTAAGCATAGCGTATAGTCACCAAATCTTGCTTAGAGCCAATCCCAAGCAAACATATATGAACAAATGCGCACCGGAACTAGTCCCAGGTCCGTTTGTCAAGATTTAGTAGAAAGTTACCCCGGGCCCATATTTAACTAGCATGCGTTCCGAAAGCTGTATAAGAAAAGACTCCACAGAATAAGGAATCCGCAAATATTTACACACATTTTGAAGTCAATTAGTTTGTAATCAAAATTATGCAACTTTAAGTTCAAAATCACGATTACATAATATTTTGCTGTAACGTTACCGTCCTTTAAATATATTTGAATTGTCAAATTGTACAAACATTAATATTAAATACATCAGATAATGTTCATAAGGATGTGAACCATAAACTATACTGTAAATACTGCAGACATATTCACTATAGGTTGAATGTGTTGAGAATAGTAATGTTAACTAACCAAAGGCAAGACTAAAGTAGCAAGGCTTTTCTACATGTTAATAATTAACTTTTAATATGTACATCTTCTACCTCGTGGTTTTAACTATTATATTGCGTTTCAGTTTAACAACGTTGATGTGTGCCTTATTTGTCAATCTTGCATTACTATATTAATCATATCGTTTACTGCGCATAAGTCTGGTTATTATACAATAGGTTATGGGCCCAGGAGCGTAGAACGAAATATTTTTTACTTTAGTTATTTAATTGTTATTTTATATTCAACAATTATAACTCGTGTTTCACCAAGAAATTTTCAATGGCAGATATAACTTTAAAAGTAGACAAATTCAAAGGAGATGATTTCCATCACTGGAAATTCAAAATGAAGATGTTACTTATTGATAGGAACCAGAGGGTAACGCCAATGAGGAACCAGAGGGTAACAATGATGATGAAATACCTAACGATATCAATGAAGAACACGATGATTCTACTGAAGCAGTGAGAGCATCAACAAGGGACAGAAGACCAGCAACAAAATATGCAGATACAGTCTATGGAGATTGGTGGGATGACCTAGAATGACCTAGATGCGGGTGTGGCGGCTCAAAATGACCCTGATACTCCAGTTACACTGAAGGACGCACATGAAGGTGATCATTCAACACAATGGAAAGCTGCTACAGACGCAGAATTTGATGCATTACAGAAGAACACAACATGGACACTAGTTGACCCGCCTGAAGCGGGAAATATACTAGGAAGCAAGTGGGTCTTCAAGATAAAAAAGAATGCCGAAGGTCAAGTCGAAAAGTACAAAGCACGGCTTGTAGCTCAAGGGTTCAAACAGCAATATGGAACTGATTACACTGAAAATTATGCACCAGTGGTAAGGTTTGATTCCATAAGAACAGTACTATCAATTAGTAACAAATTGAATTTAGATATTCACCAAATGGATGTGAAGTCAGCTTATCTACAGGGAGAATTAAATAATGACATTTATATGTACCAACCTGAAGGATATATTGATTCTACAAATTCTAAGAAGGTATGCAAGCTCCAGAGAAGCTTATATGGACTTAAACAGTCAGCAAAATGCTGGAATATTGCGATTGATACATACTTAAAATCAGATGGATTTATACAAAACGAAGCAGACGCATGCATTTACATGAAGTCAAACAAGGGGAGTATACTTATATTATGCTTATACGTTGATGATCTCATTCTATCTTCTAATGACATGCAGATGATGAACAACGTTAAGAAAGGATTATGTAATAGATTTGAGATGGAAGACAAACATGCAATAAGCTCTTGTCTTGGAATCAGAATCGAACGTGATAGAAGTAACAAAACTCTAGACCTAGATCAAGAAGCTTACGTCGAGGAAGTGCTGATGCGATTCAACATGAGAAATTGTAAACCAACAGCTACTCCATTAGAAAATGGTAAACAATTTGATAAACGTACATGTGATGATAATGCAGTAGATTTATCTTTATTTCAATCAGCAATAGGATGTCTGATGTATATATCACTGGGTACTAGACCAGATATCTCAGTGGCAGTAAACTTACTTAGTCAGCATATGGCAAAGCCTGATCAAGATCACTGGAAAGGTGTTAAACGAGTTTTAAGATATTTAAAAGGAACAAGTAATTACAAACTGCATTATACCGCAGACGAAGAATTATTATAATCTGGCTATAGCGACGCAAATTGGGCAGGTGATCCAAACGATAGAAAATCAGTTACTGGGTATATATTTTTATTAGGCGGTAACCCTATTACATGGAAAAGTAGGAAGCAAAAGTCTGTAGCAATATCATCTACAGAGGCAGAATACATGGCATTAAGTCAAGCTGCACAAGAGGCAATTTGGATTCGTAGATTATTGAATGGTATTGGTCAATCACAGAAAGAACCTACATTATTAAACGAAGATAACCAAGGTGCAATATATCTTAGTGAAAATCCAGCAGATCATCCACGTACCAAACACATTGCGATCAGATTTCACTTTGTAAGAGAAAAGATTATTAGTAATGAAATTACTGTTAAATATTGTAGATCAGAGAATATGTTAGCAGACATTTTTACTAAAGGACTCAGCCGTGATAAGTTTGAAGATTTTAGATCAGGAATGAAAGTTATTAATATTAAACAATAAATTTGATAAGAATGATAATTTGAACAAATACTTTTTATATTATTTTAGTTACAGTTTTGATTATAAACAAAGTTGATCATTTTTTATCATAGTGGTAAATTAACATTCAGTGAGAGTGTTGAGAATAGTAATGTTAACTAACCAAAGGCAAGACTAAAGTAGCAAGGCTTTTCTACATGTTAATAATTAACTTTTAATATGTACATCTTCTACCTCGTGGTTTTAACTATTATATTGTGTTTCAGTTTAACAACGTTGATGTGTGCTTTATTTGTCAATCTTGCATTACTATATTAATCATATCGTTTACTGCGCATAAGTCTGGTTATTATACAATAGAATGACTGGCATAGCAATGACTTGGAATTGACCAGGAAGGTAGATTGATCACAGATTATGGGTGATAGATACTATAATCAAAATAGAGTCTGCATACAGGATTACATGGGATTTATGAGCGTACTGATCCTTAGTTAGTACAAACTTGATTCTCAGCTTGATTTCTTCATATTATTCCCCATTCATAAATTCAACAAATTTTGACCCTGCTTTCTTACCAATTATAGCTTCTATTTCCTATAATAATAATAACAACATGTAGGCTATCATTCCACTTGATAATTCAGATTTATAAAATTGAAATATTCATTTGTTTGTATAGCGTGTAGATACATACATCATTTGAAGCTTGATGAATTCCTTCAAAATCTAAACATAATCGCAAGAGAATGATAAAGGATTTGATTAATTCAACGTAAGGGTAATTAATACAGTAGAAGAAGTCCATTTATTAAAAGCAGGGTACTGAAGGTTGTTGATGATGTTATTGTTATACTTTGGGTCTATATGATCTCTGTGATAACAGTTCATGAACGTTAATTTGCTCATTTTTCATGAAGACAACGCCGCTTTAACATCCATGAACAAATCATCAACAGTTCACAACTTAACTGAATGTTTTCGTCCAAGAAATGATTATCTGATTATACTGTTATACTATTATTACACCTGTGAAACATAGTTCAAGAGTTCATGAAAAGTTCATTAACGTTAAATGGACTCACATTTTCATGAACTGTTTGTGAACTGCTTATAAACATTTCATGAACTGCTCATAAACTGTCCGTGAATGTTCATGAAAATTAGGACAATTAAAGTTCATGAACTCCTGAACTGTTTTTCGCAGGGGTATGAATCTTGAATATACTAAATTGCTATTGAGAGCCTATTGAAAACAGACTAGAATAGGATTGGGTACTGAAGCCATACTGAAATTCACCAGACACTTAATTTTAGATTATTTTTACTCTATTGCAAAACTACTAAAGCACATCTTGAAATTCGAAAGCTTAATTGCATGAAAAGAGACCAACTCAGTAGCTTTTCCAGTGAGTATTCAGTAGGTTTTCAGATTTTCAAAATTCGTAGTGTATCATGCATGGTTTAGTTAAAGATTGTTTACAATGATATGGTGTCCTTCTGGTATCAATTTGAATAGCATGTTAATTGGTTTGGTTATGTTTATTATATATTTAACGCCCAAATGCAATGGACTTGCTCATGAACTTTTCCATATTTACTGTAGGCCTACGTAAAAAGTTTGTGAATAAACATGAAAAGTGTGGAGATCTAGATACTAGTCACTAGTCTATTTCACATTATTATATAAACTCATGTACAACTATATAATCTTTGTGTGGAAACTAACGTCCTATAAATTACATTGTTACTATAGTTGATTGTCTTTTTATTGTCTTGAACTTAATTGGGAACATCACAAAAACTTCCTCCAAAAAGTTCATGAAGATGGGATCATATAAGGTTAATAAACATATCATAGACTGTTAATGAACCCATTAACTCGCAGGGAATTGACATGTTTTAATGTCTCCTTGTGTCAATTTTATGAGTGTCTTACATATTATGAACAATCAATATTCAAGCATAAGCCTTTCGTTGACATGTTATGAATAGTTTATTAAAATTGGCCCATTTAACACTCATGAACTGTTTTCAAGGTGAATATTAGACACAGTAAAACCTGTATATAACGGGCAGCTACGAGAGGTAGATAAATTGACCACTATAGACAGGTTGCCTTTATATACAGGTTTGATTCAATAGAAAATACTATTTTAGACATTGCAAGAGTGACCACTATAAACAGGTGGCCGCTGTATAGAGGTGACCGTTATAACAGGTTCGACTGTAGATCATAAACTAATAATGTATGTCGGTTTACTTTTGAATGCAACTAATAAATCTTTAGCTTTCTTTGCCCCAAGACCAGAAATGCATTGGATTGCATTAAGCATTGCATTATTTTCAAGAGATGGGTCATTTTCTTTGATGTTAAGAATAGGATTTTGATATGAATGACAACTGACCTACAGGGTACAAAATAAATTTTATCGAGAATTATTATTACAAGAATTAAAGAATTACAACATATCCCCTGCGAAAATAGTCCATGAACAGTTCATGGGAAGATCTATAAAAAACAGTAGGCCACATAACGTTCATGAACCTTTGCCTAAAGCAATTGTTTTATTGTTTGATTATTGAAATTAATTTTTTTTTTCTTTGAATTCTCCAGGTTAGTGTAGAATATCTTGATCATTCATGCCATGATATATTTTTAAAATGCTCTTTTTAACAAAGAGCCATAAGCGGTAGCATTATCATTTTATGGATAGAAAAAGTTCATGAACTCAAACATTTTTTAGGTAGGAGCCAGGAGAAGATATGCAAAGTTTAAAATAATTAAAATAAATAGTTTATTTGAAAAGAGTTTGTTGACTCAAGTTTGCTGAAAAATCGTTTTGTGTGATTAATCTAAATCCGTAAGTGATAAATAACCTCAAGCATTTGGAAATATGTCAAAGACTGCTATGAATCTAAAATTTATAGTAACAAAATAAATTTAGCTTACAAACTGCTGCAGTAATTGAGCACCTTCCTCTTCACCTGAAACAGGTATGACTGATACCCCCATAACATCAATTAATTGCAATTGAAGATCTTTGAAATACTGTTTACTAAGACTTGTCACCTCTGCTAAGATGATTCCATGGAAACCAATCTAACAATAAGAACGAAACAGTAAAATAGATATATTTGTTTGGAATTTTTAAAGAGTAAATAGGCGTACACACAATAGTCACATCACAGTTAATAAATTCATCACACATGTTTAAAAACATCAAAAAGGTTCTTGTTTAAGGTTATTTGCTTCTATAAGTATTTACGTAAGTGGATAGAGCAGTAGATCACATGTAGTGATTGAGAACACCTTGGTTCTTACGTATTCTCCAATAAAATATGAGCGTTTCTATTTCATAGCGGTTCTTGGAATAGGCTGACAGAATGAGTGATATTAGATACGTTGCTGAGTCATTACCAATCAAGTATGTGGCCAAGAAGAGGCCGTCACATTTAAATTAAACAAATGGGTATAATAGATAGCCTACATCCAAAGCCGGATAGACCTGTTAACCCGATAAGCTACCGCTTGTGGCTCTTTGTTAAGAAGAGCCTTTTAAAAATATATCATGGGATGGATGATTAAGATATTCTACGCTAAACTGGAGAATTGAAAGAAAAAAAATAATTTCAATAATCCAAAAATAAAACAATTAACCCAGCGCGGTCACGCGATTCAAATGTCAAGCACAGCTTGAGGCAAGCGGCAAGCTCTCAATCCGTTCCATACAAACATTTGCTATTTCTGATATACTGTTATGATGTTCAAGACCTCATCTAGCTCGATTTAGGAAAGATTTTTATAAATTTAGATTCCTAAGTTTGTTACCTTAGCATCACATAATTTTGATAAGGTTAGATCGTATTCTTTCCCGATTTATATGCTTTTTAGTTAAGAAGAGTTTGACCGCAAATATCGAAGCATTCTAGTCTGCTTCAAGCTGTGATACCACATTCCATGTAGGGAGAACAATAGCAGCGCTTGGTGAATTGCTTTAGGCAAGAAAGATTAGACTTTGAAAAATATAGCCTACAAACATGAAATAAGTAGGCTAACAACACAATAAAAGTGAGAATATTGGAAATTTGTTGAATATGATTTCATTTGAAGGGTGAAAATCCACTCGAGATAAGATGTACTCCATTATCTATGTAAACTAAACTTCTACAGTTGAAAGTCAAACAATTCATCTCAATGTTTCTATCATTTCTATTTCCGAAACATTGATCAAATCATCAGCATAAGCTTATGATAGGCCTACAGTTAATAAACATCAAATGACCCCATTTTCATTAAGTGTTTATGAAACATTTGTGAGCTCAACTACTCAAGTTCTTCTTCACACAAAGATACAAATAGATCTATGTGCATATCATACCTTGGCATGAACTAGTTTTGCAACTCTTGCTGATATTACTTCACTGCCTTGTACAAGTTCTTCTTCTCTCAGGAATACAACACCACATGATTCTGAGATGTAAAAGTCTATCAAACCAAGTTCACTGTCAATGACAATCCCAACACGAACGTCTAGAATCAGAAAATGAATACAATACTGAGTAATTATCAATAGATTCAGCATTCTTATTTTGAACTCTCTAAATGCAAATGTGGATCACTTATACATTCACATTAGCAGCAGACAAGTTAGGCCTATTGTTTCTGCCCTTGTGGAAAACAGTTCAGGAGTACATGTAGGCATACAGTTTGAAAATGAACAGTTCATGAACAGTTCATGAATGTTAAATGGCCTAAATTTTCATGAACCTTTACGGACAGCGAACTCCTGAACTGTTTTTCACAGGGGTGGCCATGAGCCATTCATCAATACTGCTCAGTGAATGAGGGACTGACTTCGTATATAGCTAATTCAAGTTAAGGTTGTCAATGCGGAGGAAAATTCATCACATGAAAAAAGCATCTGTCCCATGTCAGAGTGCTCAAATTACCGAAATAGCAATGAATTCGCAAATAGTTATAGACACATCCCAAGTCAATGGTGCTCAAAATTGTGCAGCACAATCGAGACACACATAGCAGAAAATTCATCACATGAAGAAACATCTTTACTTACAAGAGTGCATTCACATCTATAAATAATGATATAGTTCAAAACGTAAATACATGTATAGGCCTAATAATAGTGGGCTTGCTACAATAAAAATCAAAGATGAGACACAGGCATACTTATTAAGTTGACAAGCTAGGCCTACTTAACTCTTCACACCATGTGGGTCCATGTGGTGCTTTGAATGTATGAAACTAATAACTAGCTTTGGATCTACTTTTAAATTTACGTTATTTCCATTTGTATGTGTGTAATATGTGAGGCGGGGATTCACGATGCCGTTTATGATGCAATATACTTGAAACCCATATCAATAGATTCTTCATTAACTAGAGGGGTATATGGCTGGCTTTAATTTTCAAAAAAAACACATCCAAGCTAAGAAAAACAAATGAAAACTGTTACCATTTTCAACAACAATCATGACTCAGACCGAAGAGCTAACTAATTGTTTGCACTTGAATTAATTTCTATTGTCTCGCAAATACAAAACAACACAATCCTTTGTTTTGTGATTTCAAAGATAATTTGTCTATTGTCATCGTAGTAATTATTCTCAGAATGAAATTCAAACGTAAACAAACAAGCACACATATTTATATGAAAGTGAAAAAAATAAGATGTGCTATTATCAGATCTTTAGTTGGAAATTATATAATCAGAAATTATTATCTGAAAATGACTTGGAATAAACGTTATAAATTTGTAATCAAACCCGTGTAATGGAAATTAAATTACAACAGAATACAATATTTCCTGATAATTACAGTCAGTAATTGTGCTTAAATTAAAAGAAATAAAAGGTAGAAACAATTGCAATGCCAACTTCCACACTTCGCCAATGGCAACAAATAAACTGAAATATATAGAAAGTACTGTTCATGGTTGAAAATAATTAATGAAATAAGATGTAAAGAAATAATAAATACTTTCCCATTCCATACTTTTCAAAAGTCATTTGAATCAATTGTCGAATAAACACGTTATGAATAATGAACAATCTGAAAAATCATTGAAATTTCCCGGGCTGTGCTGGTGTTGTTAGGTGAAGCGTAATTTAATTTAAAAAAGCCCCTCACAAATTGTTACCTTGTAACTTTATGACACTCAGGTTTAAAAGTAATTTTTCTTGGAATCTTTTGGGAATATGGCTACTACTTCCACATGTTTTGCGATGAACTAAATAGTAGCCTACCAAATTTGTAAATAAAATCATATACGTTCCATTTTTCACTTCTAAACTTTCTGTTTCTTTCAACAGCAAAATATGAAATAGAATATTTTATCAATTAAATTGCGGCTTCGATCGGCTTTTCTATGTAGATTTTTTCATGCATATATTTTGAACCAGTTAAGCCAGATCAATATAAGCATGCATTTGCATGCAAGTCGAAATCTAGCATCTTGGAAAAAGCAGAATAAACTCAATGCAATAGGTGAGAGGATATCTTAATATATAAAAGAGGGTTTTCAAAACTGCATGTTCATCCATCAGTTTATCACTTTTCAACCAAATGTTTTGAAAGTGGTGACAATAGCCTACAACCGCTGATTATTAAACCAGGCTATAGCCAAATTCCTTTCACTAGTTTCTCTTATCCTTTTTGTAATGAACAAATATAACATTTTCCATTGCTTTTTTTAGCGGCTCCTGGCAGCAAATTTACCAAAACAAGGGCTTTTCTATTTGGTTACCATATCCATGTCCATGCATCATTGATGCCATGAGCGTCATTATCCTGCCAATTCTTCAGCTCTCAGCCAATCGGATGGTGATCTCTGAACATCAATTTTAGAAACGTAGGCTACCGCTACCGTTATTCTATTAAATAGGCCTACTGTTAGCCTAAATATTGATACATAATTAATATCGAGATTTTACTCAATTTCTGAAAACCCAAATCAACTTGCGACATAGTTGTAGTTGTAATTTCCCAAAAATTTGTATTCTGCAAAATTTGTCAAACCCTTGACTATGGAATTTACAGTAAATTAAATTGGAGATGAATTTCAATCTCAAAAACCCGGCAATGCGGGCAACCTATTGCTAGTGTCATATAAAGTTTATGTCAGTCTATTTAATGTGTATTATAGTATCTATAATCTCTATGTAGCGAATGGTAGGCTAATCCCCGGGTAAACAACAACATTGCTGAGAAAAAGGGATTGCAATTCAAGCTTTTCTCATATCAGGGTTCTGACCCAGTCTGCAAATAATAGCAATCTCGAAGAGATCTCCGGGCAGCAGCGCCGCAAAAAGCTAGGGGTGGGGGTGGCAACTGATCAAATTTGACTTCAGGGGCGGCAAACTCCATCATTTTACCAAAAATTGCAAAGAAAATGACACAAAAATAATTTTTAACTGAACAATGTTTCAATTTTACGAAAAAGCTTTAGAGTGAGTCCGATGGAATGAAGGGCACACCGTTTTCCAGGCCGATTTTTTCATCCGTTGATTAAGCGGAATTAATTCATTCGATGGACAAAAATGTACGATGGTGTTATAATTTTAAAGAGTTTAATGATCAAAAATGTAGTTTTGCTGGTATTTCTTTTGGTAATTATATCGCGTTTGGGATGCTGTACATAACACTTGAGCAGGGTCTGACAAAAGGTTCAGCCTTCTGGAATTCTTGAGGCATTTCAACAGTTTCTTCTGAATTTTTTGTAGATGTTTGACCAATAAATCATTAAAATTATCAATTTTCTTCTGAACTTGCCCTAACCTTCCGCAATCTAGGATCCCTGGATCCCCATTTTTGTCTGACCCTGCACTTGAGAAGGCGTGAAGTGATGATTCTCACGTCGTATTGCATGTCAATAATACTCGCGTGTCTAGCCTACAATAGATCGTAGTTATTTCAATTTCATTTATAGGCCAAATGAATCAGCCTTAGTTTGGTAAAATAAAATATAATCTTATTCGGTGTTACCATGATGTTTTAATAGCATTTATCATGATCAGACAGAGAAAATAAAAACATCACTTCACTCTAAAACACGGTATTGAAAATTGAGTAAATTGTCAAAGCTCACAACATATGAATTATTCAATTAGTGAAACATTAGCATTTGGGGACTATAATTGTTCCAAACAAACTTTTTGTTTTCGTAAGAATTGACGAACTTTGACAAACAATACAATTCGATATCATTGAATTGTAGGCCTACTGCATTTCAATTGATCATCAAATCTTATGAAAACACAACTTTTTTTTCATAACAAATAGTCAATGTTTCATCATAGTTAATTAATTCATGCTTTTATTCCCTCAATTTTTAATTTCGTGAATTTTAATGATCATGATAAATGCTATTAAAACATGGCAACACCGAATAAGATTATATTTTATTTTACCAAACTAACGCTGATTCATTAAGCCTATATATAAAAATAGAAATAACTACGATCTATAGTAGAAACGCGAGTATTATTGACATGCGATACGACGTGAGAATCATCACTTCAAGGCTTCTCAAGTGTTATGTACAGCATCCCAAATGCGATATAATTATCAAAAGAAATAAAGGCAAAACTACATTTTTGATCATTAAACTCTTTGAAAATATAACACCATCGTACATTTTTGTCCATCGCATGAATTAATTCTGCTTAATCGACGGATGAAAAAATCGGCCTGGAAAACGGTGTGCCCTTCATTCCATCGGACTCACTCTAAAGCTTTTTCGGAAAATTGAAACATTGTAACAACTACTTGGAGTTTTGTCAATAAAATTACATTAATCATTAAAAAATTGTTTATTCTATCCTGATAAGAAATTTCATTTTATTAAACCAACAAACAAATGAGCTACAAGGAAAAGAAAGTTTTTAGGCCTATGGATCATTGATCACAAAAAGGGTACAAATTAAACTGCTAATAAAACCGTTATTTTTCATCTAAGATCAAAAATACTCCATATACGATATCTCTGTACCCATATCTACATGTATAACAAGTTTAATTAAAATCAATTTTTTTAAGGAAGCCGTTCGATTTGACCTGGACAGTAGGGTAGGCCTAGGCCTACCGACCTCTACGCACCTCTTAGTAATTTCAACAGAGAGCTACCATGATACTTCGAGTTAACCTGGATATGCCCAGATGGTACAACACTTCCTTTCAATGATGGTTGAGATGGAAGCAGTGAGTTTTTCTTCATTATTTTGACAATTCACATTACTTTGTTTGTTGTTTAGTCGAGCTGAAAATGAAAAAGAACATACCGCTACTCTATTGTAATTGCCTCGGGTTCGCGAAATACAGAGAGAGTTTCGTCTCTCCAGCAGGCACTATGCATCCCTCCCATGACTTCTCCTAGATCCCTCTCTACACACCAATGTCAGGTTTCGACAGTAAAAGCTCAAATATTGTCATAATATATGGTCATAAGGGAAAACGCTTGATATGAACATATATTATTGAATAAGGGTAAATATATAATCATTATTTGAATGTTTTTCCACATCATTTAATATCTCCGTATAAATTAATGTTTCAACAGCAAGAAATGAATTCCTATAATCCTTGCAAATTGAATTGCCATATAATTGAATTGTCTTATTTAATTGAACTGGACTCCTGCAAATAGAATTGTTATTTGTAAGTCAAAGGGTTTGACTTCAGTAATATAATAGTCTACTCATTTTGTTCATATGACCAGAGAAAGTCTTTCAATTATTATTACTTCCTTCTGAAGGTAATATGAAATGCTTTCTTTCTGTCAAATGGCAGCTACTGTTATTATTATTATGTTAGGATAACACACACTTCAAATTATTTCATCGGTAACATATTATTTGTAATTTGCAATATAGCTCTTTTATTCAAACAATAATAAATAATTCATAAGGCGAGTGTCATATACGGTTTACACCTGCCTTTTTCCGTAATAAAACATCAACAAAGAGTAGTCTTCAATAAAAATATTTTACTTTCGTGTTGCGAAAAAATTTATCAAGTAATAAACGGTAAGTGTTAGCAATATAGTTTGCTTCTACAGGAATATTACAGTAAGTATATCGCTCTCAAAAAATACTTCGCGAATACATTTATGAAAGTTGTTTCCATCATGATAATAGAAATTCAATTTAGGAATCCTTTACAGTTGGTTGAAAATCAACGCCCTATAATATTGATCGTAGACTCACATTATTTATAGAAAATAATGCATCTAATCTTTGATGATTTAGGTAGGTATGGAAATTACAGTATACTTAAGATTATTATATTTTACTGCGGCGGAGGAAGTAAATTGACAGAATAATTATGGACTTTATAAATAAAAATTAATAATTATAATTGTAAACTGATAATTAATCTATTAAATGTACATGCATTATTGTAACATAGTCATTAGCAATCACAACACTAGCAAGTCTTAGTTGAATTATAGATTTTAGTGAAAATACAAACAAATTTATTTTTACAATTGAACGCTGCTATAGAATCCCATTTTTTGTTCAAAATCTTTTCAGTTCTTTTTGAAAATCACAATTAAAATTTGTAATCAGATTTTATCAAATATTAATCTGTTGCCGTTCTTTCTCGGTGACAATATGTATAAATTCATGTATATATGCTATGGTGACATAAATCAACTCACGCCGAATTGAATTTGTTCATCAGATTTCCTTGAACATATTATTCCCTGCAAATGCGTCTTTGTTAACAAATCCAGAAAAGAATGTAAAAATGTTGTAAATAAATCAAAAAGCACTTGAAAATGATGCTTATAGAGAAGTTCTTTTCGCTCGAAAAGGATATAACAAAATTATATAAAATTTCTTCTACATTTCTACACATAAAGGTCAATCTTTCCATGAAAATATATCTTGTCAATTCTCTGCGTACCATTTCCTAAATATACGTGATTGCATGATGAGTATCCCTTTGTTTACTATAGATGATACGTATTGTCTGTGTTGTTTTTATCAAGCAAGAAAATCGTTCTCGTTTTATCATAAGCAAGCATGGTATTGTGTTTACATCACCTAATTTTATTTTATTTAATATTTTATTTTTTAACAATCTATGAGCATTTAATTATTCTTAACAAACCTTTTTGAAATTTACATATATGAAACAGTTAAAATAACTATAAAACAACTATAAAATGAATTTATCCCTACTATGAAACTAACTATATAATATTATATCCTATAATAAAATAATAAAAGTAGTCAAAGACTACCGTCTCATTCATAATTGTTACTAATAGTTTAATGCTTACGCAATCATAAGACAAATAAACTCGTTTGTTTATTATAGGAGTTTATTTGTCTTGATTGCGTAAGCATGAAACTATTAGTAAAAATTATGAATGTGTAGTCTTTGACTCCTTTTATTATACTTAGCTCTGTCAAATGACATCGAGCACTATTTTTTGCTATTAGATGATATCTAATAATATTATATCCTATTTATAAATTTACAAAAATTTTCCCTGTTTTTGATCAAAATTTCAAATTGTATGTATCATTTTTATTTAGGGTTGCATATAAGTGGAAGTTCTATGCATCTCTATAGTGGCTTTCTATGACCGGATCTTTGACATTTTTACAAACCTAAACAACATGATTGCATCCTTCAAGAAATGGTCTTGCATAATCACATTTTGCATTTACATCAAATTGGTTCTTGTTGTGACGATACCAACAGAATATGATACAGATTATGTCGGACAAACTCTGAAAAGATCAAAAGTTATGGCAAACATGGATCATTATGGGCGAGAGCGGGAACTGTTGATTTATAAAGGTAAACATTCTATTTCGCAGCTCGGTCCTATTCTTGATCTATCAATTATATGGTTTCTGCTGAAACGGATGCAAATCCCGGGGGGTAACTCCCGCTCCTCAGGGACGGGGGGGTGCCACTTTGGAAAAAGGTGAAGTACCCAAAAAGTTCCAAACATTCTCTTGATGCTACCCAAAAAGTTCCAGCAGGTTGATTGATTTCAAGTAAATACACAAAATTATGCAAAAGTTTTTCAAAAATCTTGAAAAGTCAAAAATAGGATACCCAAAAGCTCCACAATTTGAAATCTTATACCCAAAATTTTTTTCTCAGCTGGAATATGGACCCAAAACAGTAGCACGTCCCCGTACAGCCGTCATATTGGAGTTACCCCCCGGGATGCAAATACGTCGATGCTGCGTTATAATAAAACCCAACAAACAGACAATTTGTGAAATCCAAACATCAAAGTCGAGTAAAATTTGATAATGGTTGCTGACTGCACCAAAAAGATGAACCTCGTTTTATCATGCACGTGAGCACAAGAGGTGCTAATAAGCAGAGCCAACTATTTACAAAAGTTGGACACCCTTTCATGCGCTGCTCTCGGCTCCCATTGGACAGATGCCAGTCACATGGTTTTATGGGCGTCGTTTTCGCTCTGTCAAACCCAGGATTGCAAAATTTTAACAAAACCCGCAAAATAATCCCATGAATTCGAAAATCTTTTAGTTCCAATGGAACAAAAATGGTCATTTTCGTGCCTTGAAAGTTGCGTGTCCCAACTTTTAAAAATAAATTGCTCTGGCTAACAATAGGTTAGAACAGTGTACTTCCGGGCGGTTCTATTCTATCGCCCCCAAAGCGATTCTGAGGAAAATAACGTTTCTTCTTTTATAGGTACAAAATGGTGTGGTCGTGGTAATATTGCATTCAATTACACTGACTTGGGTATTTATTCAGATACAGATAAATGTTGTCGTAACCATGACTACTGTAATACATCCATTCCATCTGCTAATAACCGTTATGAGTATTTCAATTGGCGAGCATATACAATATCAGCATGTCATTGTGACAATGAATTTCATCGATGCCTCCATGAAGTTAATAGTGAAATATCGAACGAAATCGGTTATTATTATTTTAATATTATCTCCATTCCATGTTTTAATTTGAATCTTGTTTATGATCGTAAATGTGTTGAATATGATTGGTTAACATGTAAAAATTACACAATGGCATTAATAGAAGAAGCCACAATTCAAGACCCAACTCCATATAATTAGTTATTATAATAAAGTAATATTTATTTATTAGCAGATAAAATAGTGCTGGATACATATATCTGATAGAGCGATCAATAATTAGTACAGTGTATAATGATGATCGATTCAAACTATACACTTTTATATAATAATAATATATGGCGAAAGAGTCAAAGAATACACATTCTTTACTGTTACTCAAGTTTCACGCTTTTCACAGCGATCTTCAGACAGATTTTTTACTCAATCTTGAGTAAAAAATCTGTCTGAAGATCGCTGTGAAAAGCGTGAAACTTGAGTAACAGTAAAGAATGTGTATTCTTTGACTCTTTCGCCATATATTATTATTATTTACCGCTCTGTCAAATGAAGACATAGAGCCCTATATTATCTGCTATTAGATAAACATAAATTTTATTATTACACTTTTATATATATATATTTGAACATCCCATCCTCAATCAGATAGTAAGTTGAATACAACTGTTTTAGTATGTGTAGTGTGTGCTAGAATCAAACTAAATTGACGCATTTGAAATCCAGTTGGAAAAACCAAAGTTGCAAAAATACTGCAAATATACATTTAATTAAGACATTAAAATGTTCTTTGTAAATTTGCAAATATATACATTTAATTGAGAAATTAAAAGGTTCTTTGTAAATCTAATTCCGATAGAACTGTTGTATATATACTCTTTTATTTTAGTTCATTTTAATTTTAACTTTTCTTCTTTTCAATGGCTTTACGTAAGCGGAGGTGACATTCTTCCCTGTATTAGCCTGTCACCATTGTTGACAAACAAACATACATACATAAAGTGTAACTTGCTATCTTAAAATAAAGCTATTGCGGAATGTAGCTCTACATCAGCTGTCTTGCATCATGTAATGTCCTACGAAATTTCACCGTAATGAATATAGACTACGAATAGGAAACAAAAAGTTGATATAAAAACATTGGGAAGAAGACATACGGTCAAATTGTCTGTCCTTTAATTAATTTTTCACATCTCCGCTCAATCTCAATTTCAAATGATAGCTTCTACAGTTTCTTGCACACATGGTGCTCTTGCAGGACCAAAATTCCATCCCATTTCTGGGTACTTTCTTGTCAATTGACTTCTAAAAGCTTATCAGATTCACTACATTAGATCCAGAGATCGGAATGTACAAACTTGAAGATTCCATGTTGATTCTTCAGATTTCCCAAGCCCCGTAAAACCTGGCTTGCCCAAAATCCTCCAATGCGCATGCAAATGTTTGACGAATGCTGTCACGTGTTACACAAAGCAGCCAATTTTTCAGGGTGACTTCAAGTTTCTCTGAGTCCGTCACTAGAAATGGGCCAACAGTAGCAACTTTCACAGAATTGAAGTTGGGAAATGGTCCCATCTTTAAGGTATGCTCTTTGCATCTCATTTTTGCATGTTAAGCATAACTTCCTTAACTTCAATGGGATGTAAAATTTCTCATATTGTTTTGATTCAACATGCCTGGTAGAGTTGCGATGTCCCAATAAGTTATGTTATTCAGTTGGTTTAGATTTAATGTCCCAAGTCTCCATGCTCCACATATCACTGGTACCTTTCTTTCGCTTATCGCTTCAAATTTTCTTCCAACAGCATAGGTAATCCTTTCACTTCCTTCTACAATTTCATAGGCTGATAGTTTGGAGCTTTTAACATGTTTTTTTGTATCCTTCACTGTGGCCAAAACTTGCATGGGAGGTGAAGCAAACGTGAAATCCACATCATTCTGTAGGAAATACATGAATCTTTCTACTGCTTTCAAAGCAATTGAACATATTCTTATGCAAGCTTCCCATGAAGTTGCATTGGCTGAAATGGCCCTAATAACCTTATTTATGTTTTCTCTTTCACTTTTAGTCTTGCTAGTAGTTAGCGTTGGTTACTTCTTTTGCTGTGCTATACCGGGGTGCTGTATCCTTTTGCAATATATATCTGACAGGAGTTACTTCTTTTGCTGTGCTATATTCTTTTGCAATATCTGACTGGGCACATATTTTCCTGGTAAATTTTCAACATATCTCCCTAGAAAGCTATCTTCTGCTTTCGATAAGAATTTTCCTTTAATCGATTTAGTAGATTTGAAATCTTCAACAGTTGCTTTACTCTTTGTAGCCAAATCTGCTGGATTTTGATCACTTGTGATGTATTGCCAATAGTCAATGTTTGTGTTGAACTGAATATATTGGACTCTGGTCCAAAGAAACACATTAAATGTTCCTGAATCGGTATTTAACTGTGTCAGAACGGTAATCGAATCAGAGAAAAACGTGCCTTTTATTACATTAACTTCCTTTTGTATTCCATCTGCTGTCTTTTTCCAAAGCTTTTTACATCTATATCAGCTCCTAAGAGCAACAAACGAGGAATAGGCACTCTTTTGGCTCCAGCAGTCTTTGCAATAGCTTGAATGATATTCAGATCCATCTTCAGTTGAGGACACAATGTAAAAGCTGGAAGCATACGCCTTTTCACCACCATCAAAAAATGCTGCTAGCATGAAGTCCACTCTATTGCCTTCTTTCGCGTCACGAGGGATAATTGTTCAAGGAAATGGCTCTTCCCTTGCTTTCAAAATTTCATGGAAGATGGTAATAATTTTTTTCTTTAAATTATCACCTGGCTGCATGAATGTTCCAATATTCTTTGTTCTGACCTGGATACTATAAACACATTTCTTCGTAGAATAGACGCAGCTTTATAGTCATAGGTAGGTAAATCCCCTAATAGAACAAATATCTGGGCTTGTCAAGGTATAGCATCCTCTTTTGTGAAGTTCCCTATCCATAATGACTCCGCATTATCCTATAAATAATGTAATTTCTAGCAATTGCACTCTGTTCTATATTAAGTGAGATTCCTTAATCAATAAAATTATTCCCACTGGAGGATCGTGTGTAAACTGGTTCAGCATGAAGTTGTTCGTCGGAATTCAAAACATCTCTACTATCTATATAAAAATGACCTTCAAAACTTTGTACGCGCTAATCTCAAAAACCATGCGAAGAAATCCTGAACATCATACATCATTCGAAAGCTCTCTTTCGTGGTCTGAACATAGGCTATATTTAATTTGAAAAATCAACTGAATTCGGCGTAAAATTGAAAATCAATTTTTCCGTGAAAGATCAAAGCCGTGCAGGCAATGAACCGTGAATATGATCAAGTGTTCTGAAATCTCGAACAAAACCAAAAACATAAATTGGGATGACGACGAAAACTACTTTCTACTTTTGTGATTATTTATGTTTAATCAAGTGTCATTTAAATTCTACTTTTCCAGACGTATCTCTCAGCTGAAAATCATTTATTCAAAAAAAAATTCAAGCCAACAATCAGACAAATGCAACGAAGGTGCGGCGTGGACCGTTGTAGAATTTTAGTAAACCACGGTCCACGAAATAGTATTAGGTTAGGGTTAGGGTTAGTCCGACAATGACTTTGTATAATTGTGCTTTGACATTCATCAGCCAGCTATCAAATTAAAAGCCTATTCAAAAAGTCCTAACCGAAATGAAACCAGACCAACCATCTGTTTTCATTTCATGCTATCATATGGGGATATAATAATTATGAAGATGAATGTAATATGTGTATTATTGCTTCATCTAGCTATCCAATGAAGAAATTTATTTCGATAAAACAGTATTAACGTATTCTTTTGATAAAACCGTATTGACGTATTGTTTTATATAGTTCATATTGAATTAGATATCTACAGTAAAGATTTATAAATATCAAACTGCAATTGGGAACACTTGAAAATCGTTCGGCAAAATCTAATTTTCATTAATATACTTTTAAATCATTAAATATTATCAGTATATTATAGTACTGGTACGGAAGGAATAGGACATTATAATTAACATACTTTCATTGGCTTTTAATAATTACATCTCAATTTTCTTTACGACATTTTATGGATTTTAATGGCGATGAATAGATCTTTTTGAATAAGACGGTATCGAAATATTTTTTTATATCTTTTACATTGTATAGAGATATCTGCAGATATCTGCAGTAAAGATTATTAATATCAACCTGCAACTGGAAGTCTTGAGAATATTTGGCAGAATTTTACTATAATTCATACTTTCATTTTCAAATCATGAACTATACTGCTATACTGGTATGGGCGGATTTCTTTTAAACTGTGAAATGCTATTATAATACACAGTACTGGAATGCGGGGGGATTATGACATTTTAGTTTAAGCGAATATACATACAGTATATGCTACATACATTTATGTCTTCAATGCTTCTTTGACTTTAATAAACATTACTCATTTTGGTAACTGCATGCATTTTAAATATAATTTTTAAGGTTATGTTCAATGTTGTTACTACTTATATAGTGAAATGGCAAATAATGTAACTGAAATCGAATAACGCTTTTGAAACCTTATAACGCTTAAATTGTAAGAGTCAAACTTTATTATTTACCGTTCATATTACCCATATATTTTGATTTTGAAATCCATACTATGCATGGAGCGAAACCACCTCTTTAGTGAAGAAAATTAAATACAGCTTCCCAACAGTAACAACATTGGACCGAAGGCCCACAAGGCCCTCAGCAGGAGCTAGGAAAAAGCTGCCAGAGGCAGCCTTTTTTCTAGTCTTTATATAAGATTAACATTTCCGTTCCGTTCTTTGTCATCAGAAATTTCTGGAGGAGCAGTAATGTATCCACATGTAACTTTAAATCTTTCCACATCTTTTAAAACAATTCCACTTTCATTATCCCCAGAGAAAATCCATGAAATTAATTCCTTTGTTGAGTGAAGATATTTTCCTAGTTCAAAAACAATTGAAATTTAACATTTCCACTATTTTTTTAAATTTAAATGTTTTAACCATTTAAGGAGACACAAAGCCAAATTATAAACAAAATGCTGAAGAAAGGAAAATTGCAGCTGATTTCAAAGGCGAATTTTCGGATTCCAGACAATCTGCTGAATTCAAGAAATTGGAAATAGAATATTTGGAGTTTCTAGGATGTTTTTCTGCACCAAAGCTGCGGCACATCCTTATATCAAGCCCCTGCTTGAGTTCACCAGAGCTTAAAGAATGGGATATTATGCGAAAACGCCCTGCAAAACATCCTAAAATAATGTGAAATTAGATACAGGATTGGAGACTTGTGGGATCAAGTTATACACTTCCAGTAAAATTTGGGGAATTGGACTGAAAGAGACTCATTTGTCTCAACAAAGCAATGTTATATCAAGATTTGAGGGGACAGTTTTGAATTGGAAAACCATATCAAGCTCAGCACTGTAGTATTCTTATATAATTATACATAAATTATCTCGTCGCTATTAGTCCATTACCAGACCTCTTACACCTATATCAGGAGACACACTAAGATGGCTGACTAACAACACGTGTCTCGTGGCTCTGTCTCTACTTACGACATATTTAATAACATAAGAACATTACATGGCGCAGTTGATAGGTTATTAATCATCAATATTGTAAAAATCAGAGTCATATTTGATAATAAACATCAAGTATTCGAGGAAAAGTCAAGTTTAATCACAATCATCAGAGTCACCAAGTTGAAATTCGAACACAACTATACCTCCATCGCCTCAGAAGTCACGAGCACACTACCACTACAATCAACTTGTCGGTATATTCCACAAGGACTAAATCTGCTTAGACCCTCACAACTATATCTTTATCATCTCACAAAAGTAACAAGCACACTGCAACTACAATCAGCTAGTCGGCATAGTCCACAACGACTAAATCTGCTTACTTCACTTTCAACTACCTTCATCAATATAAGAATACCACAAGCACTGCCAACATCATCCAAGCAGCAAAAAAATGTTGGATATACCTGTGGTCCAGAAGACATTCGATGATATTCTTGCTAATGGAATTACAAGAGAGCATCATATTCATCTACTAGATGAAGACAGCAATGAATCGGGAACATAGCTTGCAGTCCTTTCACCAGCACCCGGGGTTATACATGACTAACCAGCATCTCAAAGCGTTAATTAAAGAAGTCGGAAAATTGATTTCCAATACCACAAGTGACAAGCGATCACTTGTGGAGTTGTGGCTAAAGCACGAACGAAGGCATTGAAAGAAGACACGATGATGAGCCTTCTGATGATGCTTTCCTCTGTATAAATCATCACTCCGCCGCCGAAAAGTACGATTTGCCCAATTTTGCCAAAATGCCATGCCAATGCCAGACAATGCCATCAGACTGATACCTTCCTAAACCGCACATTAAATCTACCAACAACACAATAAACTGACATCAAACAGGAAAGCATACAAAACATGCAGTACAATAATATTGTACAAAAATATAACAGCTAATACACGTGATTGTGGCAATTATGGTTCACAACATGCACTTCCAAAATATCCAGCTTATGGAAAAGATTGTGCAGCTTGAATGTGATATCAGAGGTCACTTTACTGCGGTTGTCGTGTTAAGTCCAACATAACACTACTCGTGATAAACGATAGTACAATAATTTCTTGAATGAGCAATTAATGCTCAAATTCATCAAACGATGACGAAAGACAACAATATTTTGTTTATAACTTAACTGACACTCAACCAGATAATGTAAATAATTAAATTATTGAAACCATAGCCATAAACGATATCTCTGTGTACCCATGCAATATGATACTGATGCCTCATGTTCTATATTTTCTTCTGTCACAGGGAACCATCTTGGCAATCCTGGCATTAGCGAGTCACATAGAAAATTGCAATCGTATGATGACCGTGGGCCAGTCACATAATCGGTAAACTGACAGCCAGATAAAATTAAAAGATAATAACAATTATAAGGAAATTCCTATTCAAGTTGTAAAAGTTTCACTTCCTTATATCGCTTACTTGGTAGCGATTTTTAAAACACAAATATTGTTAACTATTCATGTAGCAATTCCTTTGCAGAAGTTTTCTACCTGCCGTCAAAGATGTTGTAGGAACGATGAAATTAAGGTCAAATGTCAAATCAAAATGTTGTAAAGTTCGCCCTATGCCTTTACGTTTAAAAGATGCTGCAGCCACTGAGCTTGAGCGTTTGCAGGCCATGGGTGTCCTTGAGCCAATTGAATCATGTGGGACTGAGAATTCGTCATCTATTGTTTGGTTCAATAATAAAAATCGGTGGTCTACGCACGCGGGTAGAGATCAGGAGATTCGTGCAGAAGCTGTTTTAAGTATGGCTTTGTTTACACCAAAAAGAAAGGATAGCTCTTCATGGTCTGAAATAATTTTGAATACGCCGCCCAATAAAAATTGATGTAAGGGTTATAATTGTATAATAACTTGAAAGGTCAACACGCATTGCTGGGTTGATTTGGCCTTAGTCTGGCTTTACTTGAACTTAGGATATAGTTAGCAGTCAATCTTTGCCATTAATCGGAAAATGTCCACATCTCACAATGAAATTGGAGAACATATCAAACAATAGAAAAGCGACGCAACTAAGCTTGTCGATGCAAGCTGTCCTGAGAAGCCAAACAAACTCAATGCGGGAGATCACTTTTTTTTCGATAGGCAAAGCAAGGAAATTTCGACAAACAAATGCCTGCTAGGTACAATGCCTGTTAGGTACATATTTATATCAGATGATATGCTATGTGATTCAGTTGTTTTTGAAATGGTTGAGAAAATTGCTAAAACCCGCCACAAGCACGCATACACAAAGACATTCACACCTATAAATGTAGAAGATGTCACCTGCATAAACTGCCAACAGATGATGTATAGATGCGACTAAAGATGTATATAAGTGATAGCAATCACTGCCATCAGTCGACACAATCAGAAAGATATATCACCATCTGCATTCGCCTCATCATTGATAGGAACGGATGACTTAGTACAACCTATCCTTGCGGCTACTTTCACCGGCAGGAAAGTACCAGGTCACGAATTTGCTATTGGTTGATGGTAACTAATCTGATGATCACCGTCCGAAGATCGTAAATAAACACGTGAAACTCCGACTGACAGAAAAGGCTTTTGCCTCTCTATTTGCTTCAATTCTACTCTGTTTTAGCAAACATTAAGCACCCTCGCATACATGTATTTGCCTCATTTATATTATACATATTGTAGATATTATTCTTAACAGATATTTAATATAAATAAAAGATTCTTACTCAGAATAAACTTCCACTGATAAAATTAAAAAAAAAAAAGGAAAATTAGGTAGCGTTCATACTGCATACTTTGAGGATACCTCTCACGCCTTTGGGAATGGTACTAAGCAAACCCCAAAAACAGCCATTTGCGACATACATCAGCGGGGATTCCGCAGAAGAACATTCCAACAACAGTTGATAGAGGATTTGAATCAAAAGGTGTAATTTACATGAACAAGGAACGCTGGACTGATATATAAATGGATTTAAAGTATACTATTAAAGAATTTAAAGATATCAAAAGTATCAACTACTTAAGATGGTTAAAAATACATATAAAAGTTTTTAATTTTCAAAGTAAATGCTATCTTTTGCATTTTCTCGATTTGTTTTTATTCATAAATATGTTGCTTGACTCTTCATAGCTGCGTTCGAATCGATAATTCCTAGCTACCCTTGATTGTATCACTACATTGCATTATTTTTTATTATTTTTCCATTTTGTGTCTATACTTGTCACACTGCAAATCCATATGGCATTTCCTCTACTTTCAAGTTTTGATTTTTGGTTTTCAAAAACTATGTAAGGATTAACAGTGTTTGCAATTGGTTGATTGCTGCTCACGTGACTTAAATTAAATCGACTAATTCCTTTTCCCTCAGAGAGCGGGAAATAAGTTGCTATTCACCATCAATGATGGCAACGAAATTCCTCACTGCAACTATTACAAATCAACAAAGTACACAGCGATTTTCCAATCTTTCGATTCGTTGAAATTAAAGACTTATATGTATAGAATGCAACAAAGTTTGCATTTAGCACTATCACAGCGTTTATAGAAGAAATGTAATGTAAGTTCAGTGTAACCCGCTTAAGTGCAAGTCAAAGTTGACAACGGTTTTCATTGCATTTATCCGAAATTGTTTACCAAGGACTTGACCAGAAAATTGGTTAACGGATTTCAAAGCCAGGTTGCAGATAAGCGGGAATTTCACTTATCCGAATTGCACATAAGCGGGTTACACTGTAGCATACTCTCATACAGTATTCAAGACGGTATTCGATGAGACTTTCTGTTCATAGCTGCGTGACGAGGCTTGAACAACACTTTTTGGGGGAAATCATCTGATGATACATCTCCTGCCCTCCCTAGCAAAAATCCTATGCGCCGCCACTGTTTCGAAGAAGAGAATACATTACCAACTGATACGAGTTACGGCGTGCGATTTAGTAAAAGCGATAATATCCAATCAAGAAGTTCAAATTTAATGCCACTATAAGCTTGAAGTTTTAATAATAATTTTTTATGCGAAACGGTATCGAATGCTTTGCTAAAATCGATGCAAACACCGTCGATTCTCAGACGATTATCAAACAGTTGTGTCTGGTTTCATTGATTGTGCACATGTTGACCGTCTTGATAAGAATCCATGCTGTTCGGGAAATATCAAATTGTATTGTAGTATAGATATAATAACATTTCAGTTTAATGATGTATGTATTATTGTAGCACAATGGCTAGCAGGCAAATGAACAAAGGAGAATATTTTCAAGTGTACCCTCACTTACATGTGACCTTTAAAAGAAATATATGTATATATATATATAGTAAGGTTAAGAAAGCTATGTTATCAGAAATAATTAACAGGCAAAGGAATAGTTACAGAACTGTGATAAATAAACGTGATTAAGTTTAAATTTGAATGTTTGTAAAGAAATAGACGATACAACTTCTTCAGAAAGAGAGTTCCATGGCTTGATTATTTTATTTGCAAAGTAATGTTTGCAACAGTCATAGTTAAATGATTTAGTTGGGTAAAGCGTCAGTAAATGTCCACGCAAGGAATATTTAGAATGTTTAATAGTGAAATACTCATCTGGAGCCAAGTCAATCAAGTTTTTCATATTTCTGAAGACCATATGAAGATCAAACTTAAGGCGGCGTAATTCTAGAGACTCAGGTTGAGGAAGGCAAGACGATATACATAGGGCCCTGTCTGCATTATTTTTTCAAACAAACATATCTTGTGAAAGAGCGCTGAACATTTTCTAAAATACTAATGTCTTTGATGAGATAGGGATTCCAGACTGGAGTAGATGACTCAAGCATGGTCTGACGTATAATGGATTCCATAACATTACATGATATATACATGTTAACGATATTGGGTGATAATTTTATGCCAGAGAAGATTACCCTTCTTCAAGATTAGTACAACAATTGCAGTTTTCCGTATTTTGGTAAATAACCCGCTAACAACGATGATTCAACGATAGAGAAAGAGGGTGGGCTAGTTCATCAGCAAGCGATTTCATAAATAGAGCTGGGTATAGCCATCAGATAGTTCTAGATGTTTTGTTTGGTAAATTCATTGGCAATTTGTGGACGTCACTGACGAAACATTTTACAAAACTGAGCATTGTATTTATATCCCCTTGATCCACAAAGGTTGGATTTACATTGTCATCTTTAGTAAATATGCTAGTAATTTAGTCGTTGATTGTCTTAAAGAGCTACCACACGCCAGCCGTTTTTGGATCGCTCCATCCAACCACGCGGGATATTGGGAGAGATGAGAAAGCATCAGTAAAACACTCGCTCTACGGGCTCGTGTTTTCAGCTTTCGAGTGCCGTGTGGTAACTCTTTTATAAGTCGATTCTACTCAATAAATGCTATGAAATATCTGCATTTTCTTTACAATGTCAAAAAATATTGTAGCACTATCGAAACTGATGAATTTGAATTTCTCATAGAAAACGCCCGAGAATTCGATCAGCCAATCAAATTCAATTTGTAACAAAGAGATCCAATATAAACCAATGAGATCCACTGTATATCCAGTAACGAAAGCATGTCAAAAAAAAACAGAATTTTGGAAAAGAAAATTATGATTTATGATCGAGAAGATAAGTGACAGCAAGCCTTGTAAATAAACAATTTATATTATTATTAACCAACATCAAGTACTTCTAGAACAATTAATATATGTAAATGATTATGTTTTAAAGATTCAATGTTTATGTTGACATTTGAAATGGTACAATTGTTGAACATCGAAGCAAAGCCTGCAGCGAAATTAAAATTCATATCTCAGGCCGCGTGTGAGCTGTTTTTATTGGCTGTGTTTATATTAACTGACGTTGCATTTACCTGATCCTCTTCTCTTCTGCTGCCATATGCCTCTGATGTACGCTCAACAAGCAAACCGGTGAGAATAATGCTACATTGTCTCAACTGTGATGTTGATGGCCTGTTATTTTAATGCTGTAATGAGCTTTCGTTCCTATAGCCAGATATCGCGCCATTATATGTCTGTTGAAATATAAGCGTTTGACCAAAGGATAATAGCAGTAGCTCTCACACAGTTGTTTGTGTACATCCTTGAAAGTTTTGCTGACAAACCCAAAGATTTCATCATACTGTTCAGCGCATTTACACCGACACCGAGTGAACGATTGGTATCTAAGTCCTCGATGCTCATATTCTCTAACGCTTGCTTCATTCCTTTCTGCTTACACCATTCTGTAGAAAAAAAAACATCGTGAAATGTTATTTTATGGCTACTATAACTTTATATACACATATATTTAAAGTTTTAATTATAGTATTTCAATGGTACAATTACATACCGTTGAAAATCTTTAATGCGTATTTTGTTTTTTACTTCGTGCTTCTCGCATGTGCTTCATTCAGATTGATACCCAAGTCATTACTTGAATAAGTAGAAACCTTTCATTATTATCAATACTATTATTATTACTATTACTATCTGCATTTAATTCTAAACAAAAAGAAAACTTTTCTTTGAATTGAGCCGTTTTGAAACATTATACGTAACAAGAGAAAGTGTTTTTATTTTATTTATGTTTTGAACCTGGTCTCAGTATTAGAATAGAATAGAATAGAATAGAATAGTGTATTTTAAGGCCTTTAAACAACTTAATACAAGTATGTATCTACGTTTTTATTTTATACTTTAACTAACAGATAATTCGTTATTTTGCTGTTGTTTCTAGAAGCCTGGTTTTTATTAACTAATTTGGTTTATTTTGTCGATTTTTTAATAAAGCTGATTTAATTTTCTCTTTATATTTGCTGTTACTATCATTATGTAAATCAATATATTTGTTCATAAATTTTGCACCACGAAAAGAAAAAGATCGCTTTCCACGGTCTGAATTGACACGTGGGAGAATGTATAACTGTTTTCGTGTGTTATATGGAGACTGTGATCTTTTGAATAATCGCTTTAAGTTTGGGCCATTTTCTCCTAGAGCTGATCGATGAGATGTGATGGCAGTTCTAAGTTCAACAGTGTCTTCAATTGTGAGCCAGTTTAGTTCATTTAATAAGTTCTGCATTGAGTCATATTTTTTTCTACCATCGATCAATTTGGCTGCCCAGTTTTGAATACTTACCTGTACTTTATGCAATTGAGTTTTGTTACATGACGACCATACTTCAAGTGTATAAAGGCTTGGTTTAACAATTTTGGATTCTATAACTCTCATAAATACTTCAGATGGAATATACTTTTTCTCCTTTGCAATTGCACGTAATCTATAGGAGGCTGTTCTTATGATCTGTTTTATATGGTTTTTGAAAGTCATTTCACTGTCGAATATTACACCAAGGTTTCGTGATGCTGTTACGTATGTTAATGTTTCGTTGTTTATTTCTATTTCAGGTAATTCGTAGTTGTTTACTTTTGAATGGCCTATGGCTAATATATTTGTCTTTTTTGCATTTAATAAGAGAGAATTTGAATTGAACCAAGATGTTAATGATTTAAGGTCTTCATTGATTTTGTGTTGTATTGATGAGACAGAGCCAGGTAAGTTGGGTTTAAATGTATAAAGCATTTGTGTGTCATCGGCAAATTGTCCAGGGATTCCGTTTGAAATAGCATCTGGGAGATCGTTCATATATACTAGGAATAGCAAAGGTCCAAGTATGGAACCTTGTGGTACCCCACACGTTAACTTTACTGCATCTGATGTTAAATTTCCAACTTTCACAACTTGCTCTCGATCAGTCAAGTAAGATGACATCCATGATAGTGTACCGTCACTCAGCCCAAAAAGTTTGAGTTTGTGTAGCAGTATGCTATGTTGTAAGCTGTCAATTAAATGCTTTGGATAGATCCATTAGTAGTAATAGTGAAAGTTCATGTTGGTCCATGGTCTTATAAATATGTTCAGTAATGTTCAATAAAGCAGTGATAGTTGAACGTCCGAGCTGGAACCCATGTTGGTATTTATTTAGCAGTTTAGAAATGTATGGATATAGTTGGAAATATACAATTCGTTCTAAAATTTTTGATAGCAATGATAGAAGGGCAAGTGGTCGGTGTTGATCAGAGGTAGAGGCAGCTGGTGTTTTAGGAATAGGAGAGACAATTGTGAATTTGAAGTTTGTTGGGAATATAGACGTTTTTATTGAAAGGTTGACTAGATCTCTGAGATAAGTGACAATAGCAGGGAGCGCGGATTTTATAATATATCCATTGAGTCCATCATTACCTGGTGATTTCCAATTTGGTAACTTACCAACAGCTTTGATGATGTCAATTTCTGTCACAGGTGATAGCTCAAATGATTGATGAAGTGGCGTTATCGTAGAGTAGTTTGGGGTTGTATGTGAGGTTCTTTTGATGTTGTTTCCTACATCGCTGAAAAATTGATTGATTTCGTTTAACTCTTCCCTAGTTGTTGCGTTGCATTTATGTTTCTGTTTCTTTGTTAACCGTTTAACTTGATTCCATATCTCCTTTACACTTCCACCACAGTCATTAAATTTAGTTCTGTTATAGTCTCTTTTTGCTTTCCTCAATTTGTAATTTACTTTATTTCTGAGTTCATGATAATTTTTCCAATCTTGTGGACGCTTTTTTGTCATTGCAACGTATCTAGCTTTATTTCTTTCTTTTAAATCGTTTCTTAATTCAATTGTCACCCAAGGTGCATAGTTTGGACGTAAGACGATCGTTTTTTCAGGCGCATGTTTTTCAAGCGTATCATGTAATATATTTTGTAATATCACAGCTGAGTTTTCAATGTCTTCATTTTCTAGTGCTGTTTTAAATTCTGTCATATCTGAGTTAAAAAGATCTTCGCAGAAAGCCTCCCTGTTGAATTGGTTAAATGACCTGATAGTTTGAAATATCTTTTTCGATTTGTGATTAGTACATCTTAAAGTTGTTAACAGGCCAAGATGATCAGAGCTGCAAACTGGTATTGGGATGCATGAGTCAAAATTTTCGCTAATTGATGTAGAAGAAATCACGTAGTCAATGCAAGTTTCAGTCGATTCAGTAACACGGGTTGAGTCAGAATTATGGGATGTCAAATCGAATTGTGACATTAGGTCTAATAGAGCAGTCTTTGATGGAGAGGTTTTGTAGTAATTGATATTTAAATCACCTGACAAGATAAAGTTGCAATTTTTCTCAGTTAATGTTTCTAAAGTTTGTCTAATGAGATTTATAGCATGTACATAGTTGTCAAGTCGTGGGTTATAGAAGTTGATGATATAAAAAATGTTGTTATTCGCTGTTTGTACTTTCACCGCTATCTGCTCATATTCTGATCCATGTGCTTTTATTGTCATTGATATATCCATTGTTACTTTGAGATTATTCTTGTAAAATATTGCTGTACCGCCATGTATTCCGTCTCTGTCATTTCTATATAAATCTTAGCCAATTATTATACAGTCCATAGATTCAGGCTGCAACCATGTTTCTTGTAATAATATAATGTCAATGTTATTTTCCAAAATATAAATGTTTAATTCAGAGAGTCTGTCAGACGAAAGGCATTGCGCATTGATCGATAATATTTTAATAAATGTTGATTTCGTTTGTGAATTACGTCGGTTGTTGCTTTGTCTACTATATATGTTCGTATTATGTTTATTAAATGTTAGTCAATCATTCATATTCTGGTTTTGATTTCTTTTCAAAGATTTTAGTTGAGTTAAGGTGAAGTTTCTAATCACCCATCTATCATTTGGTTCTATTAAATTATTTTGATTTCTTATTTTGCATTCTGCTCGTAAGCTTGACATTAATTTCTGTTCTTCAATTGTGTAATCAGGTGAAATATAGACACGGTATAATTCACTGTCTTTCAGATTTTTTGCATTTTTCAGCAGTTTTATTTTATCTTCAAAAGATTTTAGTTTTACCAAGAGAGGCTGAGGCAATTGATCAACTAATCTTGCCTTCCCAAGACGATTACATGAATCTACTTCAATGTGAATCCCTATCTCATTCATTGCAATATCTTCAAAGTACTCTTTGTCACTGTTGAAGTGTTTGCTGGGTTTAAGGCCTCGGATAACATCATTCAACTTTCTTTTGTCTTGTTCAGTGATATTTTTAACGGCCTTCTCGTGTAATTTCTGTTGAACTTGTATTTTCAATACATCTGCAAATGTTTTTACGACAGGGCTAGCACTGATGGTCTCATCGTTGTCATTATTGATTGCTAATTGTTTCTGCATTTGAAGTGATAAAGTCGTTAACTTTTCAAGTTGTTTAGATATCGATTTTGTACTGTTCTCTGTTTTCTGTAAGCTGGCTAGCATTATTTCCTGTCCAGACAGACTGTCATCAGACAACAATCCACCTGTAACTATGTCCGGTGAATTCCTGTCTGAATCTAAATTTTCAGTGTCTGAAATTTTCAACTGATTGTAAATGTCAATTTTTTTTCTCAGTTTATCATTTATCTTACAATTATCACTAAATAGATAAATACATAAGTCCAGCAGGTCACCTTTCCTTGCCTTCTTATTTAACAACTTACGAGATTCTTCAGCCTCATTGTTATTCAATATAACCATGAAATCATTATTCCATTTTGCGCATTGTATCTCCGTTTGTGGAGCAATTATTGCAGTATTCCCATCTTCGATAAAATTAACTTCAGGCATAATATCTTTATCGAAAGTTTGTTCAGAAGAAACTGAGATAGAAGAGCTATTTTCAGCTGACATGATGATATGATATTGATTACTTTCAATTAAATACAGATTAATAAAAAAAACACATTGACAATGGCAGAGCTAAAAAAAACATGTCCATCGCGTGCATCGCGTGCAATCAATATTGTCTGTACTGTGAGTTCCAAACATGACCATTAGCCAATTAGATTACTAGAACAACATTCGACGATTTAAAATGGTATTTAATTGGTCATCAGTTGAAATAGACCCATCAGAAGTTTCAATTGGTGGAATCGATGATTTGGAATGCATTTTGTTATTTTACAAACGAATAGAAGCTTGATAGAGAAGCATCATCAATAAGTTTCTTTTCTTTGGATATCAAAGATGACTTAACAGCCACCTCGTAGTCACGTGACAGTTTTTTAAATAACTTTCTGTTCTGGAGAAGACTTACTATTTCTGTATGCAGCTCAATTTTTAATGCCAATGTTCGTATTGTCTTTGACTGCTTGCATATTCGTGTACGTAACTTTTGCTTAGGGAGGTACAGCTGGGATATGCAGCGATCTAAAATATTTCATATAGCACACCAAAAACGCTCAACATCTTCTTCACAATTTTTGTATAGAGAAACCTAATCAACCATAGAGAACTGTGGTTGTTGCTGAGTAATCACCCTTGCGAAAAATGCTGTGCGTTAAACTATCAGGAATACATAAATCAAACTCAATAGCATATGAGCAGGTAAATGGCTCTACAACTTCAATATTAGAATAAGATCTAAAAAATCTATCCAAACATGTGGGAGTAGATACAATTTGTTGTAGATTGTTTCTTGTGACAGCATCAAGAAAACTAGAATGATTTGAACCTCCAAACGAATATGGGATGTTCCAATTGATAGACGAAAAACTGAAATCGCCAACTATATAACACGGAAAATCAAAATCAGTATAAGAATCTATGAATGAGCATATCATATCTGTCTCTTTGACAGATGAAGATGATGACGGTGGATGATAAACGCATGCAAATCGATATTTACGTTCATGCGTAAAAAAAACGTCAATCATACCTGCTTCTAAATTGTTGAAGGTGGAAAGTATATCAGGAATTGTATCCTTAAAGCTATTACAACACCACCACCAATACTGTCATCTTGCCTTTCATTGCGAATAAATATAGTAAGGTTGTGAAGAAACTTTATTCTCTTAAGAGACAAAAGTAAATATAAAAAACTTACAAGATTTTTTTCTAAACTTACATTATCCAATTTCAGGATGAATGAGCCTTAACTATAGTCTTTATAGTCAAGCACTATTGTTGGCTGAAATACGAACTAGTTTGCAAAATTGATCATAATTCCTCCCTAATCAAGTCCAACCATATTTTAAATCACATAAGTTGACGGATTGCTAATAAGAGGGAGCAGAAATCATTTTCCTTTCTATTCTATTTATCAATATGAATTCACTGCTCCATGAAGATCGCATTGACGAACAGTACGAATAAGCATTTAAGTGTTTATACATTGGACATCACTAACCCAACCATATAGCTCCACAAGCGAGCTATAATATATATAGCTACCACATAGCCCCACGAAAATCATGGCGCACATCAAACAAGTGAAAATACATCTGTGCCTCTAATTTCATCACTTGATAGTTTCCCCTTCTAGCAAAACATTGGTAGATTTTTAGGAAATTTGAAAATAAACTGAGAAAGTATTCATTACTTTAGAATTTAATATCCAAAGTCTACAAATTCAAAAAAGTAATCCATTGAAATTGGCAAACCTTATGTTCTGCTACCACTTGGAGTTGACCTGGCAAGACTCTCTAGTCTGCATTTCAGACAGGTGTTTCCTTTGAATCATCCATCTACTCATTAGAGAAGTGTCTTAGTTTCCTTAGTGCTTTTCGATTCTCTTTTACTATTCACCTAATTTGCGAGCCCAATCATGAGAGACTTGTGGCAGTGGAAAGAATGGTTGGTACGTCACATGGCATTAAGCTAATGTGCAGATGAACTATACGAAGAAAAGTCGATCAATTCAATTCAATTCGATAACTTTATTTAAATATTTGACTTGCCCAAGTCTCACTTTTACTTTGACGATTTTGAAATGTTGGTAAGTGTAATTGCGGTATATCAAAGCGGGACTTATAGATCAGTCAATTTAAATATCAGTGTTTTTAGCTTTAAAATAAACTATTCCCAGACACGGGCTACTGGATGATTTGCAGTGGAAAACTCTTTTGTTTTAAATAAATAAATAAATAAATAAATAAATAAATAAATAAATAAATAAATAAATAAATAAATAAATAAATAAATAAATAAATAAATAAATAAATAAATAAATAAATAAATAAATAAATAAATAAATAAATAAATAAATAAATAAATAAATAAATAAATAAATAAATAAATAAATAAATAAATAAATAAATAAATAAATAAATAAATAAATAAATAAATAAATAAATAAATAAATAAATAAATAAATAAATAAATAAATAAATAAATAAATAAATAAATAAATAAATAAATAAATAAATAAATAAATAAATAAATAAATAAATAAATAAATAAATAAATAAATAAATAAATAAATAAATAAATAAATAAATAAATAAATAAATAAATAAATAAATAAATAAATAAATAAATAAATAAATAAATAAATAAATAAATAAATAAATAAATAAATAAATAAATAAATAAATAAATAAATAAATAAATAAATAAATAAATAAGTAAATAATATACAAAGAGCAAAGAAAATTCTGAAAATGAATACAAGAAAACAGATATTTGTAAAAGAAGAATTTGTTTCATACTATAAATACTGTGAATTAAAAATGTCAAAATCTATTTTCTATATACATCCATAAAAATTGAATATGTAATAATCTATATATATAAACGGTGCATAGAGAGCGTATAGATATTACATATTTTGAAATAGTACAATATCGTACAATATTTAACCCAATAATAAACTTGTAATGTTGAACATATGAATGTTGAGACAGCATGTATTCATGTATCTGAATTGTCATTGCATTAAATTACATTACATTAAAGTAACCGATAGGATACAATAGGACGCATAATTATTATGAGGAAAATCCTGCGGAAGGGTATGTGCGTCTGATTGTCTATATATACAAAGCCTTGTACTGCAGGCTGTTAAAATAAATTTATTAAATATCCAGACATGTTTTACTTGATACAATCATTTTGACTTTATATGTGGAACAGTTTAGAATAATTATCTTTAATAATGTTTTGATATTAAATTACTAATTATTCATTAATACGAAATCTCTTAGCGTGTAACAAATTTGATCTAATTATCGATGTTTGAAATTCACATTATAAGATTTATTCGTCCATCAATGAATTTCTGGTTTTATGACGAAATGAAGAAGTTCATCCAAAGTCTTTGCCATTGACAAAAGAAACACCAATCATGCAACTTGTTTGATATTTAATTTTACAATGATTTCCATCATAAATTTCTGGTTTTATGACGAAATGAAGAAGTTCATCCAAAGTCTTTGCCATTGACCAAAGAAACGCCAATCATGCAACTTGTTTGATATTTAATTTTACAATGATTACGGATAAACTAAAAATGGCAGCAATCTAGTTTCTGACGCCAAACTGCTATGGTCTTTCGAGTTGAAATTAACTCAACATTCTACTAATGTGATAATAGAGCTTGGAAGGATTCGCGATTTCGTAAAATCATTTAAGGATGCATGTTCAAATTTTGTACGTTTGATGTTATGAGTTCGATCACATTGAATGATATCGTGATACAACATTCGATATTATTGGCATAGGATGAGACGATTTTTCTAATAACTGATGACGTAAATGTATCGCCTTTAGACGTGAGCCAAATAGTTCTTGGTTTTGATCATTATTGAAATTATTATGATTAATTTCATTAGAAAACATTCTTTCTCGTGTTTCATGTTTAGTAAAATTTTGTGTTTCTCTTGATGCTGGTACAGCTGGCATAATAAAACGTTCTTCCGATCGTTTATTATGCATTTGATTGACATGTAATGGCTGATTAAATTGATTGACATTCCGGGAATGTATATCATTCGATTGACCAATCATATGCATTCTTTGATTGTCCATTTCCATTGATGATTTTTTTGATCTCATATAGGCTGGGTTTTCTGATGGGAAATTATCATGAAAAGATCTTGGTGTTTGATGTTGCTGTTGCACTTGACGGTGAGACGCACCACGTGATAAATTTCTTCGAACTGAAATTGAAAGAAAAAACGTCAAATATCGATGTTCCTATAGTTCTAGTAACTGTGAAAGAGATTATGTTTGTCAGCGCTTTTAATTTTCATGCAAAACAGAAAATTTCACATGTGAGAAAACATCGCTTTACAAGCAGTTCGATGTCAAGAGATAGTAAGACGATGATTAGCTAAGGATACGACAAAATGCGGACCGATAAGATGTTGCCGTTTCTTTACTGACAAATCTCGCTGGCTATAGAATAAATCTCAATACTTCCAGCTAACACGTCAGGCTTGTAATTGAGTATAGATACCCTCTATTATATTTCCACATGTTTAATACGCTTTGGATAGCATCTCAAATAATATCTGATTCATTCTTTAGTGTAATGATTATAGGGTGTTGGACTTTCGCACACCTTGTCTTAGGTTTAATCCCTGGTAGGAGCACTATTTGTTGGCTTGGCCTCAGGGAAGACATCCAGCCAATAACACTCTCACACACGCTTCAAAAAACAACAGCAAACTAACCAATCACCCCTGTGAAAAAAAGCGAATAGCTTTTTTGTTGTAAAATGATAAATGCAACATAAAACTTCAGACTTACTTTTTTCTTCATTAGTCTTTGCATCAACAATTCCAATTGGTAAACCAAGCATTTGCAAGTATGAATCATCGTACCATACTAATAATTCTTTACCAGGTGGTATATCACATATTGAACGATAGTAAATATTGCCTTGATATTGAAACACAGCTAAATTCTGTTCACGTTGATGTCTAGCACATCTCACATAACTCATCCAACTAACTGAGTTGTAACCATCTAGAAAATGGCTTACTCTGCTGTCACCAAACACCTTATAGAAATAACGCAGAAATAATGTTACACGTATATATTTAAGTTGTTGAATTTTTGATTATAGATAAATAAGGGGAGCGTTACTTTAATGTTGATGTTTATATACATTGGTTACTAATGTTCAAACTTTGATTTAGTTAGTTTATACGAATTCGGAAACTTTCTTTAATAATTATTACATTATGTTTCTTGTTCTAAATCTGCAATAGCAATGTATTTTAATACTCACGATTCTGCAATGTGCATAAACAGTTCAACTTATATAAAATAATATAGAATTTAGTTTCAATGCTAATGCAGATATAACTCATACCATAGTCATGGCATAATCAGAACTTTTCTCATAGCTATGTGCAAACTGTTGCCATTTGTTGAAAACCATTTGCCGTATTCTATAAAAACTCAATTAATTACCAATTAATTATCTTGACTTGCTCTAAGTCTCATTTATTATTATGACAACTTTGATATGTTGGTAAGTGACCAACTATCAAATTTCGGCACATCAAAGTAAGCGGGACTTGGAGCCAGTCAATTAATTACCAAACTTATTATTCCCCGTTTAATATCGCATCGCATTTAATATCCCGCTTATACCGGTCCCTTTTGGCATGAAACTCATGTAATGTATCTCTCACTATATTTTTCTCAATAAATTATTGTGATAACGATGATGAGTCTGATGATTCTTCCGTCACATACAGTCCCCCAATGTTGCTTAGGATTTCCCTTGTACATGGTTCGAGAAAACTTTGTAGGTAGCCGGGAACGTTAGGGGTGCAAATAAATCGCACAAGTTCCTATAGTTGACATTCAGTCTCGTGTTTTGAAAAAATCTTGAGCAGACCTTCCCGGTAGATGTTTGAGGCACACAGATATGGATTATTCGTAAGCAGCTTGTTAATGGTTTGACCAATCTGAGTTTCCACCTCTGTAAAGACACATTTATACTTTAACAGAAACTGCCAGGAGCTTGAGCAGGAGATTTGGCTGTTGTTGACCATTAGTCCAATGCTGCAGACGAAATGTATTTTAGTCCCTGGGGAATTTCGCAAATACAGTCCAGAGAAAATGCTTCTTTGCTTAAATAGGAACTGTACATGTCTAACTATCGAGCAACTCTGTTTCTAAAAATTGGACATAAACAATCACTTTGCTCAAATCAAAAACAATTGAAAAGACCTTGAATCTACCAAAATAATGCTTAATATAATAAATCATGCTTATATCATAATAGGATGTTTTCGACTTTATACGAACTCTGTTTGCCGTTATCAGCTATCGTTCATTATCTGAACACATCGCTATTGAATCACCGTTATCGTTTTAAGTCATTAATTATGTAGCTCATATATATTTCAACAGTATAGATAGCAAAAGCATTTTATTGGATAAGCTAATTTAGTGTTCATTGCAGCTTTCAAGAAATCATTCAATAGTCATAAGCAAAAATACGATATTTAATTCGAGGTCAAAATCTATCAATAAGAATAATAAGTTTTTATGTTAAGTTCTGATCAACGTGATTAAAAACATTTGAATAATTAATAAGGCATCATCAAAGTAGTGATTTCAAAACATGTTATTCAGGCTAATCAAGAATATATTCAATAAGTAACTCATCTATAATTAATAACTTATATAGATGCAAATTAACTTAAGCAAAGCAGAAAAATAGAAAAATATTTAGCATTAATAATAAAGTTGTTAAGAAAACTTTATCATGCTGTTTGAAAGATGGCAACATTCACTTTACATCATTTACATAACGGTTGTTGAAAATTCAAACAAAATTCTAAACCATTTCCATGGTTCAGTTTTTTTATTGAAATTGGGCAAGCTTCGTAGTATCATGGTAAAAATAATTTTGGGAACCATGCTTGAACATGAAAATCATAGCAACAGATTTTCAAAATATTAGGAGAAATTAAATTGAGATCAACATATCAGATAATTTTTCAATGCTGTATCGCATAATACCTCCCACATATGCTCTGACTTATTTGCATCTTGTTTTTCTCCTCTCTGTGTAATTCTTCCTTCAAAAGGTCCAAAACACGTGCCAACTTCTAATGGTTGAACCGTACAGACACCAAATGAGGCACCTGGTATACCAGAGACACATAAACTGATTTCTTTTGGAAGATGCCATAACGGTGGCACTTGTTGACGCAAACTTTCATGTTCTCTTTCTAATCCATTATCCTTGTACGTCTGGAGAGCTACAAATAGCATCATCATTTATCAATATGAATCTTGAATATACTTAATCGCTACTGAAAACCTACTGAAAACATACTAGAATGGGATTGAGTACTGAAACAATACTGAAACTCGACTTAAATTAATTTAGATTCTTCTCATTCTATTGAAAAACTACTGAAATGCACCTTACAATTTGAAAGCTACTGATCAAAAAGTACCTAATTCAGTAGTCTATTCAATTAGTTTTCAGTGCGTTTTCAGTATGTTTTTTCAGAATTCGAGATCCGAATGTATTAAGTTTTGATTAAAAGGAAAGATTCATGCATGATATTATATTGCTTGAGAGACAGGTATCCAAATCTTACAACAGTAATAATTATAATAAAATAAACTCAATGTGAAAGGAATGAGCCTCAACCTCCAAGCCAGCACCTCTCATGGTATTTTTTAATTTGAAAATTTGATATTGTATTTACAATAAAACTCAAAATAACTTTCCTCAATTTATTTCTTCATAACAATTAGTTGATTCCGTTACGTTGAGGCAAGGCGTTAATTCTTATTGTATTTTCAATTTTTGTGGTTGAAATTGTTGATATTAATTTGATTGCTTTTTACTGTACACAATTACACATCTGACATTCAAAATTTCTAACAAAGGTTACACTTATCTTCATGTTGAGAATTTTTAAAATATTTGTATTCACAAATTTGAAATAAATATGCAAGAATTATACAATGTTCAGCCATTGCTCTTTAATGTAGCCTTTTCTCAAAGCTGAGTAGTGTCATTGTGCTCTACATAAAACAGAAGACGCGCTGTATTTTAATTGTAAAAATATCATCAATCAACAATCATTTATTTTCAAAGCAAGTCAGATTTCCGTTACATTTAAGTCAAACTTTTGAGTTTTTATAATAATTTTTCCTTTCATTAACAGTACGCCAGATAACTATTTATTTTTCTGTAAATAATTATGACAAATGTATAAAACAGTTTAAAAGCAAGTAAAACATTAATTCCGTTTCCCAGCTGATGATAAACGCTAGGATCCAAAGTAGAAGTTGTTTTACTTTTCAGGATTCGGAACAAACTATTTCAATTGCCAGTGTTCATTTTGTATGCAAAGTGCAGCAAATACAACAGTTTCCATGTTTATCGATGTCACTGATATGACGGGAACAATAATAATTAAGGAAAAACAACAAGATGGATTGGTGGAAGACTGCATTATCGTTTAGATAAGCTGCAATAAGTCTTCATTTTGAGCCGCTTATGTGAACACTTCGGAAATAGTTTTGTCATGTTGATAATAATATTTAATTTTAAAGTCAATCAATGATGACCAAGAATTGCTCAGAATCACCTGTGTGTAATTTTATTCCATCAATTTCGGTTTATGATATGAGCTTAGAGCTTGTATTTTACATTGTTCTGAAAAATAGTTAATATTGATTTGATTTAAAGCGAAATAGCAAATAACAATTTAAAGGTTTCTACTACTATCAATTTTACAATTTTTAATATTGTACATTTGTTTATGTGATTAAATGAAGCTTTCCAGCAGTCTCTAACATTTCAAATGTTCTGTAATGTGGTGTTTGAAGCCATACCTTGTTGATCCTAGATTATCATGTACTGAGATCCACAGCCGAGTGCACGATGCAGTGGAAGAGCGCATCGTTTACTCTGTTCAATATTTTCCAGTTTATAGTTTATTCTTTCCTTTAGTCTATATTTTGATGTCTTCGAATATTGACCATTTCACTTATTAGGGACCGCTCATTATTTTTGACCGGGGTCGGGACCGAAGAGATTGGAGTTGGTAAGTAAAAAAATTATTGTCCAAAAAGAGGTTGGGTAGACAATAAAATGATGCCTGGCAATGATATCACCAATAAATACAAAGAGGAAGGAAGTGATGGATTTTTAGCTCTCATTTTCATCTAAATAAGCAATATTTGCTGTTACCAAAATGAGTTAATGAGTATCAAAAACAAAGCACACGGATATTTTACTTAGGGTTGAATAAAAAAGATATTGACGTTATTTATGGTTGGGTAAAAGGAATATATAGTGGAAAAGTTATATAGCTCTTCGGCCCCAGCCCTAGTCATAAATAATGAGCGGTCCCTTACCATTGGTGTTGATATTAATATTGCTCTATGAAGCATACATGACACAATGGATTGCTCATATGACTGCCAAGATTTTAATGGACTGTATGATTGTCTTGAATTCCTGTTTAAAGTGCCTTCAATTCAGAAGGTGCAGTGTCTTTCTTTTATACTTCGCTAATCTCGATTGTTCGGTGGGTAAAAATCTGATGAAAAGGGATGTACAATATTCTACATGTGGTCTGCGACATACTTATTCAATTACTCAGTTACCACCACAGAGCGAACAAGTACAGCACTCAGTGCTTAACAAATGAATAATATGATTAACATCGTGTTTCACTTGAAAATGTTTGACTTGCAATTGTTAATAATGATTTATATAAACGTATATGAAAGTCATCTTCAGACTTCATGGTATCCTTTCAGGGGCAAGGTTTGAGTAATCACTTTCGAAAATGTATAGGCATTCTAAACTTTTCAATGGAACTTAGTCAATGATGTCGTCATGATCAATTCGCAAGGCGCAGTGGAGGAGTTGAACCGATCAAACAATAGAATCACAGCAGGACAGCTTTAAGGCCAGTAAGTTTACGGTCAAATCCTTTTTAGCTCAAAGGCATATAAAATGATCATAGAAACGGGAAAGATTACAAAATTGCTATATGATGTCTGGATATTTATATATCACGATTCCATTCTCAAAATAAGTCTAAATGAGATTAGAATGTGCTATATTAGCAAAGAAATTGTACTAGAAGCGTTTGATGCTTCACCAAGACTTCCAGCTGTGTGTTGACATTGGTCACGTGACTGCGCCTTCTGGATTGTTACCATAACGCTACTTACCCTTTCCGGGTCGATACTTTCATATTTTTACTTTTTCATATCGCGAACCACAGTCTCTTGAACAATGTAGCGCACAAAGATTTGAATCTCAAACTATCATATCTGAATTTGTGCTTCTTTACCGGCTGAGATTATGCACCGTTTGATTTGGAAGCACATATAAATAGGAGATAGCGACTACTTTCGATTGATACCATCTGGAAAGCAAATCTTTTTAACACACTTTTCGACAGATTCCAATCAAATCGATAATACTGATTACATTTGGAATGGAAATATTACTATGAACCGATTTTTTTGTAACTCAAAACCATGGTATTGAGGCAAGCATTATCGTACACGTCAATTCTACAGGACCAATTTCGGAATACACACTTGTTTGAGTTTGTTTTCCAGCTTCCTCTTGGCACCTGATTTCATAATTTATGTACATTGTAACGGCAGGGGGCCCTTGCTTAGATATTCCAGTGTTATATGTATACTCTATCAAAATTATCAACATCGTTGCTCAATTACATTGCAATAGATTATAAATGACATCATACATTCATACATGCCAGATCAAAATATCGTTATTTTGTTCTCAATTATGTTCTGGAATTTATTTTCTGCGTGGATGTGCTTATCTAATATTCATATATATATATATATATACAAATATATAGATGTGAGTTCAAAAACTGAAACCATAGTTCAATGTCAATGATGAGAAAAGTACAAAAGATAAATTGATCTATCAATAATATATAGTTAAATATTTATTTGACATTGAGTAAATGTTTAACTTGCTATTGTCAATAATGATTTATATAAAAGTCCATGTTAAAAGAAAATGTTATCATTTCACGGGCAAGGTTTGAGTTATCACTTTCGAAAATGTATAGGCATTCTAAACTTTTCAATGAAACTCAAAGGAGCAACATTGACCGGCGGTCATTACGAGCTCAACTACAGAAACAATACAAACGACAAACACACACGTGACTCTAAGCGCGTAGAGCCCACCGGTCAATTTTACCCCTTTGAGATATCTTCGTTGAAAAACATGGAGCCTCATCAAGCGTGTGGTCATAATCAATTGTTGCTCTAAGGCAACTTGCCCTTTACAGGATCGAAACTTTCACTTTTTCATTTTTTTTCATGAAATTAAAGTTACTAATGTCTAAGCTTTAGAAATGTAAATAGCTAGCCTCACCAAGTTCATTGATCATATATTGGATATGAAAATAAAATAAAAACGAGTTGATTAATGAAATTCAAATTACTTTTATTGCAAAGTTTATATTTATTATAGCCAAATTACATAAAATCAATGATAAAAATTTAATACATCTTGATGGAAGAAACACTTTGAACGGACAAATCTAAAATCTAACATACCATCATCTCGTTGCACATTCTGTATTTTTGATGCTGTCATCTTTCTTGGCATATCACAACTCAACAATAATCCAATATGCTTGTGGGGGTAGCTTCTAAGTACACGTTTATCTGATAAAACTTCTAGCATGCTAGCTTTTCGGGATATTTAAAGCATGAAATTGCGAAGGAGGGGACCAGGTGGCAAATGATAACATAAATATTATCGATCCGTATATTGAAGAACATAACATTTTCAGAACATGGTAATGAGTTCATTAATTAATAGAGTAGTCTAACTAAACATAATTTAGTAAATAAGCTAACATCGCTATCTTAACTGCAGCTTCTAATGTTCAACATGAACACCCGTATTAACCAATCGAAATTTTTCTTGAAGTAGGTCATAATGACGTTTGGGGAGTATGACTTTATAATGACAGGCTTTCGCTGCTAGATTTCTTTTTAGAAGCATCAGTGTAGCGCAATTTGTCATTATAGATTCCTTCTTACATATTTATCATTATATATACGTTAAGTACAAAAATATTGGGTAATTGGCTGATAATTGGGAAAATAGCATCTGATTCATTTCCTCGGTAGACTTGATTGATACGGCAGACATGGATTAATTTATATGCTTCATTCGGATCAAGGATCACAAAGACGATGAAATTTCCAAGAAATTCAAGGCTGTTTGACGCCTTTTCCCTTGCATATATGAGGAATAGACAGGCCATAATATTTGATAATCTGATATTGTACCATCTGAACAAATTACACACAGAGTACAAATTACAGAGTAATTTTAATAATCAGAATATTCAAATTACAAAGATAGCTAGATAGCTAGAGTGCCAAGAGTGCACGGCCCTTCTGGAGAAATATTATCACTTCCGAGGAAGAGAGTAAGTAGTTTATAATAGGCATACTTGAGTCGAGATAATCTCCCTCAAAAATATAATGGACAAATGCAACGAAACATTCTAGAAAATACTGTCAACATTTTGTTTGAAGGTGAAAAAAAAAATATATATATATATATATATACCGGTTTTGAGCGTATTTGCCAGAAAATGAAATATCGTCCACTATATTTGTCTGTCATCGTAGGTTAATAGTTTATTTTGAGTTGAGAAATGACAACGTGCAAATGCATATGCTATACTTTTTGTTACACCTTTCAAGAATATTAATCGTATACGTAAGTCCTCCTGCTTTTAGTCACATGTAATTGCTAATATGTGTTGCGTGCTTGTCGGGATTCTTATACAGTGCAACCCAGAGCCATCTATTTACAAGAGTTGGGACACTTCTGCCATTATTGTATCTTTTTGCCTGGACCCGAGCATTTTTAACAGTGCGCATGTGCAGGAGAATGTTGTGTGTCTTTTCAGCCATATTGTATTGTATTTTTTCGCGCGTTTCACTTGAAATGATTGAGAACCTGTTTTCAAAAGAACAAAGATGGCATCCAAAAATCACGTGACTGGCATCTGTCCAATTGGAGACGATAGCACATGAAAGCGTGTCCCAACTGTTGTAAATAGATGGCTCTGGTGCAAGCCACTTAAGTGCAAGTCAAAATTGACAACGGTTTTCATTGCATTAATCCGAATTTGCAGTTATCCGAAATTGTTTACCAAGGACTTGACCAGAAAATTGTTTAACGGGTTTCAAAGCCAGTTGCAGATAAGCGGGAATTTCACTCATCCGAATTGCACATAAGCGGGTTACACTGTATAGGCCTCGTAATTACAATTTATAGTGCATTGCATTTATCCGTGTGTTATACATTTTCTCAATTTGTAAAGTAATATTTAAACATAATTGTAACATTATAAAACGCTGTTTTAATGATGGAACGTATATGAGGGCTGTGATTGTAATATATATAGCAGTGAGTTAAATAATAATAGTGAGAGAATCAGACAGTCATGTTTGCTTCATGAAGTCTCACACCGAGATAATCATCAAGAAATTTATTCAATGAAAACATAAAACAATATATATTTTCAATGATTGAAATAAGATTTTATCTACTATATTTTTTGACTGTTCAGTATGCTTTCTCATTTTATTCAAAACTGAAGACTTTACAAAACGGACTAGAATTATCTTATAGTAAGGTTCTATCATTCAATTATATAAATTTGAATCAAAAATAGTAAATTTTTCTAATTATGACTGTATTACATCTAAACTTGAAGCCCTCTTTGAAGGAAAATAATTTTATCAGAATCATTTATCATTATGTATATTTTGGGCATAAGGCTATATATTTTTCTATACTGCAAATGTTTGAATATAATTTACTACATACTCTTCACAACTTTTCAATAACAGCGTTATGGTGTAGAAGTTATAAAAATTCAAATTCCTTTTCACTGCAATCAATGATTGTCAAATACAACCACCCGTCTATTGTTTATTTCTTCATAAATTATGTAACGTTTACGGTGTCTTTATCTTATCATTAATTATGCATACGTTACGATGTAAATCATACAAAAATTATGAGTGAAAAAACGCTTTCTCTCAATCGTATTAATAATTCCTTTATTTTGTTGTTTGTATGTGCCTGTTATACACCCAAAGGAGTAACACGATAACAATAGAAATTAAACTGTTGTTTTCAGGGTTTTTGCTCGAAAATTAGAAGAGTGAAAATGTACAAGACACCCCCCAAAGTATATACCAAATTTAATAAGCTACTTTATAGTAAAGGCATTGTTTAACCCCTTAAATAAAGCTTATCTATAAAAAAACATCGGATATTTGATACTCGAATTCTGGAATTCTAAGCTATATAAACGTTTTATTATTCTTACCCAAAGCAACTCGATTAATTTCTCCTTCTACTTCTTTTGCTGTTGCCAAACGAACATCGTTATACCCATACAGATAATAATTTAATAATTGTTCATCAAATGCCAGCATTATTCGTATAAACCTGATAAAATAAAATATAAAAAGGGTTATTTTATGCATACCATTTTACATCTGGTAAAATTTTTTCAATGACGTTAGTTAGTATAAAGTATTTGAGGGTAATCAAATCGTGTACATATTTCCAAAAAGTAAAAATTTCTTATCATGCTGAAATTATTATTTCTGTTTTTTATTTTTAAAAGTAATCGTGACTTGTGTAAGAAAGGTATGTATTTATCTCCTTTTATTCCTCTAAGAAATAAAAACAAAGAAATTACAGTCAAATTTCATTAACTGATAATGTTTCTTTTGATACTATATGCAGTATTCTGTAAACAAAAAATTATTATGCAGTTACTGAAATCAATTTGACTGTAATGTTTTAATTTAAATAATCTAAATGTTTACATCATTTCAGAATAATAAAAGATCTCGAACAGTATGTAAAATGTTCACATAATAAAGCTTTCTGATTCTGAAATAATACTTATTTAATAGACGGAATTCATTTGGCAGCTAAACAGTAATACAACTAAAATCCTTTTTTGCTCTTATTCTTTTGTCCTAAGCTAACATTGTATGCAACTGTTCAAACTGTCCAAAGAGTGTAAAATGTTTAGGCATATTAAATATCACAACAAGATCTGTTAAAATATATTAAAGGATTAAAATATTCAGTAATTAATTACTATTCCAATACTTACGTTTGCGAAAAACTCGATGAGCAAAGCTTTGAGTGACCGCACTATACCACGCATATATACGCTCTGTTAATCTTGCAGACAGAAATGTTCAAAATGCTTCAAGCTTCCAAACATGTATAGTTACTGTCTTGTCAAGAATAAAGATATTAATGATTCATGAATTTCCTAAATGAGTCAATCAGGTTTGTGATATTCAAAAATGTCTAACCAGAAATATATAGCGTCATCAATAAACAAATTCAATTTACAGACATAATAAAAACATTTCAAATAGTATAATATATATTATTTGAAATATAAGGTCTTATTTTAGATCAAATTTGATAGCATAAGAAGAAAGTAAGATATTTTTAGATGATAATCAAGATATATACTCTACTATACCCAAACATATATTTAGGAAGAAAGGAAGCCGCTTTTTTGATGCATACGGGTGGCAGTTTCTTCCTTCTTGTGGCAATGTACGATTGGACAATTTAGAACAATACCATCTGGTTATTTAATTACAAATTGTGGTTTTGCCAATTAGTAAGCTTTCAACTTATTACCCTCAACATCACTTATTATTTAAAAGTATTTTTTTCTAAACTTAAATAATTTATATCTTTAAGTGAAAAGACGTTCTCTCGTTATATACCGTGTAAACATTACAAAATATACATCAGCTCCAATAAAAAGCGAAAAGCAGAAAACTTATATAAAAATTTTGAAATTATTTGCTTACAAAAATAACCATGACTGTCAAAATAGTCATTGATATATAATATTGAACTCAAAATCAACAAGAAAATGATAATATTTTGCATGGAAAAGAAATTTTATGAGATAGTTAGCATTGAAAAGAGTTACTGTATTATTGATAATTATATATATTATAGACTTATTTATGCTTACTCTCTTGTGAGACATAAACAAACCATTGGTACAATCCATGGATAGATAAAAAAAAATATGTTTGTTTATACTCCCAGTCGAAAATTAACAACGTATGTATATCGGCACAATTTACATCTGATGCAGTAATCTGGGCTATTCATCATAAATATAATAACCCCAAAGAGCTGGGTAACTTCCATTGCGCTTCGACGGGGTCGTTCATATAGCACTTTGGTAGAATGACCATAAAAAGATTCACATCTAAAATCATATAGCACAAATAGAATTTTTTAAAAAGGATATATTTCCCTAGATAAAATCAAAATCTCCAAAAGTATACTTCAAATTTTTTATCATAAAAAATTACATAAAAATTTTTTAAGAATTTTGAAAATCCCCATATGCCTAGTATTGAAGTAGCACCCGGGATGATAACATAGCTATTAGTATTTACTTCTTATAATAAACTCCCTAAAAAAATCTATTTGGATTATCTTTTTCATAATCTGAACTCTTTTGGTCATTTTTTCAAATTACTGTTTGGACGACGATGTCTAACTAAGTGTAATGGAATTTACCCCCCGGTTATTGCTGTTGTATTGAAATTAGTTATACTAAATTATTGTATTTGTTGTAAATTATGCCAATATTGTATCAAGTATCAGAACCAAGAATTTATGAAAATAAATAATCTACCATTTATCTGAATCTATGTCTTTTGTCAAGACGAAAATCGCAAGTTATGAGTTCGAGTTTAAAATTAAACGATATCAAATGTCTCAACCTATAATAACTATTAAATCAGTATATATTAAATCAATATAATTTCACGAAACTATTTCGATACATTTAAATCTATTTATATGCACCATCTATTTATAAAGGATAAAAACTTTTATAAAATCCGCGGGTATCAAGACGTGTTCTTTGTACTACAACATACGGTATACGCTCGAAGATAACATCAACAGTATCTATAACACGTTGCTGCCCACGAAAATACGTTCGGTTGCAGTTAAATAAATATCATATTCATTTATCAGTTTACCAAATAAAATAATAATCTGGCATACAAAATGTAACTTACCAACAATAATTTATTTTCTTGACGCGGACATGTTATCGTCCCTAGTTTATGTTAACTGTGCAATAACTTTGCGATAACTTAGAGCCGCCAGGACTATCAAGGGAGGATAGACAGCGCCAAGGTGAATTGACACAAATCTCTAGATAAAAAGAAAAATGGCTTATCTGGGACTTTACCTGCGTGTACACACTGTCAATGCTAAGAATGACACAGCAGGCGGGATCAGCAGCAAGTAAAATGGAATTGAGCAAGGTTGTGAAATATACCAAAATGTCGAAAAGTTAAATTTTTCAATCGATTGGTATAGAAATGCTTGGAGCATCGCTCATCAATGCCATTGTCGATAGACTAGTAACTAATGAATTCCTTGCTCATAGAAGAAGCTATTATGTTCTCATCAAATATACAGTATGATTTCATACGTAGGAATTTATTATCATTCACAACGGCGACCAACACATTCTGATTACAGTTAACACATACGCAGTAGATTTAGGAATACAAGGGTGTCATCATCATCATCATCATCATCATCATCATCTATTCAGAAACATTTAAGTTATCACATAACTTTTTTTCAAAGGACTGATTAGGCTATACATTACAACATACATATATATAAGTAGGAAAAAAACATTAACAAACATAAGGGGTAAATTTTAGTATTTACAAAAAAATAAAAAATAGAGAGTTGATTAAATAAAGTTTTATCATTCCATCATATGGTTCTTGAGGAGACATTTAAAACCGGTCCTTTCATTGCAGACGGCAGATCATTCCATTTGTGAGCACCAGCGTATTGATATGAATGGCGATGGCTCGACTTGATGTAGATGTCATTATGGGAATGGGATCGAGTGCTAGTGGTATTTAAACGTTTGAAAAAATTGGAGAGCAGAGGAGGAGCGAGGTTAAATTTAATTTTATGGGTGATCATTAGTTGGTGCGATGTTATTCTGTCTCTGATTGAGAGCCAACCAAGTCGACTACTCATCTCAGAGACAGGAGTGCGATAGTCACAACGAAGAACTGCTCTCATCCCTCTGTTTTGTAATCTCTGGAGGCGATCAAGATGTTGCTGTTTGCAATTCCCCCATACGACAGCACAGTAATCAAAATGAGGCAAAACAATTGAATTATAAACTAAGGAGGCTGTGTGTTTGGGTATATAGCGTCGAATGTATTCCAATACACCGATGCCTCTATATATTTTGCTAGTCATGGCATTGATATGGTCATCAAATGATAGGCACTGATCAATTTTTACACCTAGATATTTTAGAAGGGTTACATTATCAATATACTCGTTATTCACAGTTATATTAAAGTTTTGTGAGCTTTGCTTTTTTAGATTTGGTTTAGAACCTATGGCCATACAGTTGATTTTAGATACATTTAAACTCAATTTATTTGAACATAGCCAAGTATATATATTATTTAAATCATTTGTTAGTTGTTTTTCAATTTCTGTTATATCTTTATTGGCAACATATAAAAGAGTGTCATAGCATAAAGATTTATTATACAATTTTTTACAGTATCGCAAATGTCGTTAATATAAATTAAAAAGAGAAGCGGCCCAAGGATTGACCCTTGGAGAACACCATGTTTTATTACATCTATATCTGAATTTACATTATTTACATTAACTATTTTCTTTCTACCTATTAAATAAGATGTTAGATTTATGACATCACAACTTCTCCCTTTTTTAAATTAAATTCAAATATCTTATTAATAATAAAAATAATATAAGGAATATCTTTTGACAATAATCAATGTCAAGTTGTCAAGTAGATACATATCTTTGTGGAATAACAGATTGTGGCGTACTTCGACATGGCGGTGATACAGTAATATCAGTATCGTCGTTATCATCACTTTCATTTTCATCAATATCACGAATAATAAGACGTAAAAATCGACGATTACGCCACTTAATTTGACCAAAAGGTAAACGAATACGATAATCACGGTTGTTAGCCGATACAATAATTCCATTTTCTATATCCAACGGGAAGAAGCAGGGTGTTGAATATAAACAAGATCTCAGATATGAAGGCGAGGTTAAGGTTTGGCATGTTGATTATAGCATGCTTTAGAGTTCTTGGAATCTTTAATAAGTTTGGAATCAATTGCTTATACTGTTTTCTGCCATTCAGGACTGAAAGTGCGGTAATGTCCTGGTATCACAAGAGCGTAATGAATGACCGTATAACCACTGACTAGGCGATAAACCTTCATTTCTTGGCATGTTACGTGCCCAAGTAAACCTTGTAAAAATGACTCTGAATGTACATCTACATTAGTAGTCTTAGCAAGTAAATACTTTAAAACCTTTACATTAGATTCAGCATGACCATTACTTTGTGCAAAATAAGGGGATGATGGGGACCAGGATACACTCCAACATGACAAGAAAGAGGTAAAAGGTTCTGACATACATTGTGGTCTACCATCAGATCTAAACTTGCAAGGCAGACCATTATGAACAAAATGATGTTTAATAATAGCAATAATCTGCGACGATGAAGTTTCATGCTGCCATTCGGAAATGAAAGTGAATCCTGAAAGGTGGTCAGCATATACTAAATAATGTCTGCCACCAAGAGAAAATAAGTCTGCAGAGACAGATTTAAATTTCTGGATGGAAGAGGATCCGATAAAATGGAATCCTTTGGTAAACTTTGGCGTTTATATCCGTCTTAATGTAGAAGTCAGCTAGGCATTGGACTAATTCAGCCCACAGGATGTGTGTGTGTGTGTCTGAATTATCTTTTACTTCGTAAATTACGATATTAAATACAACCTCATCAATTATATACTCGTTTTGCTTGGATTCGAATGACTGAACACCAGTCACAGTTACATAAATCAATACAATGGACATCTTTTACAATGGAAGTACAGATGAAATACATTCGTGAACCGACGAAGAATCGACACATAGTCTCCCGCGTGTAAAGAAAGCATGAAGAGGGCTTACTCTGAACAAATGTCACATCAAGAATTAGAATTTCCATTTTGATGAGGATTTATAAAAACATTCACTTATTCTTAAGAAAGTTGTGTAAAATTTTATAAAATTGTGCAACAGAGCTTGCAAGTAATTGTGCACAATTTCCTATGAGCTTTAATTTTTCTTCTGAAGCACCTCTTGTTCGCGGTTTTCGTGCGCCAATAATCAATAGCTGATTAGAAAATGATCACCAATTGCTTTTTTTTTCTTTTTGTAAAAGTAAACTATTATTCTAAAGAAACCTTGTAAACTTTATACATGATTGAACTTAAACTAGTAACTATAAAAAAAACTATAAAATATGAATTTATCCCTACTATGCAGCTAACTATATAATGTTGTATCCTACATGTGTCAAAGACTACACATTCATAATTGTTACTATAATAGTTTCATGCTTACGCAATCATCAGACAAATAAACTAATAGTCTTTGACTCCTTTTATTATAATTTAGCTCTGCCAAATGACATCGAGCACTATTTTTTGCTATTAGATAATATCTAATAATGTTATATCCTATCTATAAACTATCAATTTATAAAAAATTATCCCCGTTTCGATTCAAATAAAAAAGTTCATTTGCTGGCTGTCCGTTGTTCAGTGTTCCCATTCTGCTTGCGGTATTTCCCCTCTATGGCAATGCCTATACTCTTTGAATGAAGAAAGACCTAGCACGTTTTTCTCCTGTCGATTTAATTAAAATTGTTCCAATCTCATTGAAAATCTCTTTTGCCTTACAGCCAAAAGGGCCCAGAGTCTCTATTCCAATTGGCTGCACATGATATGATAGCTCTTTGATAACTCTGAGTATTTTGGATATCTTTTCCTCTACTTCCAACTGCTTTGTATAGAAAGAATGACTTTACATAACATTTACTTGACTTTCTTACACTTAATATAAATTAATGTTTTTGAAAATTCCTGGTTGATCGAAATGAATATTCTTCGTGATGTCAAGTTGTGAGATCAACTGTATTTTGCGAAGAAGTAGATTGATGGTGTAGAGTTCTGTATTAACTCTAGCCAGAGAATGGCAAAAACAATAAGTCAAAGTATAGTGTTCAATGAATATAATTAATGATACAGGATTTTATAGGACACAAGGAGGACGGAGTGATTTATTAAAACGCGCTCATTATTTATTTAATAAAAAACCTTATTATACAGATATAATTTCTTGAACTATATGTTATTTTTATGGTTGATTGTATATCACTCAAGAACATAAATTTTTCGATTCTTTGATGCAAAGTTCAAGGTTTGGGCCACAGTATATTATTATCCTGATTAACGATCTGAACAGATGTAAACAAATCACCTGAAAACTTTATTAATCTGAATCTACCAGAGATGGGTAAGAAACGGGCCAAGCACTGTATCAGTGATAGTGACGGATCAGAACAATGTAAATGCAACGAAAAAGTAAAAGAATCTATCCAAGAAATGAAACAAGAAATAATATCATTGAAGGAGATGATTTCTAAATTTATTGAGCGAAAAGCGTTACCATGTAAACCAAATTCTTGGTCACAGGTAGTGACCGCTAAACCAAAATAAATTCAATTATTAACAATTTCACAAAAGAAAATTTATAATACAACAAAGCTTCTTTCAGACGAACCATCAGAAACTATTCTTGGAAAGCTCAAAAAGACCAAAACCTACATCGAAGGCTCAATAATAACAAGAGAGGTAAAGCTAGACCAATGGAAGTCCCAAATGAGAAACTGGACAAGGTAAAATCATCGTTAAGTAAAGGCAAAATAATTTTTAAAGAAGTCAAAAAAGCGCGAACCGGTAGCAATTATACCACATGTGCCAACATGGATGACTTCTGAAGCAATTAAAGTCTCCTTGTTAAAAGATAACCCAGAATTTTTTTCTGATGAAAATGACATCCAGAATCTGTATGTGTTTCCTACAAAAGAAATGCTCTTGATAAGAGAATTTTACTTCGTCTAAAATCTGATGCATTTTCTAGGCTAGCAGAAAGCAAAATGCGGTTGAAGCTCGACTCAATTTTGAATGTTTGTGCAGTCCCAGATTTGAAGCCAATACGTTGCCTTCATTGTGGCCGCTTTGGCCATAGTGCAAAAATGTGTGAAGAAAGTGATGAACATCAACAGCCAACCTGTTTCAATTGCGGTGATCAACATTCCCTTAGCAATGGAAAGACTAGTTGCAATAAGAAAACCAAAAAGTGCGTCGCATGCAGCAAATCCAAATCATTTCAACCACAATCAACATCTCACCATGCGTTTGATGGAAAGTTCCCTCTCTTTCAATTAAATATGAAACGCAACATTGAAAACACAAACTTCACGCCTATCTGCCACAGTTAAATTCCAGTACATGACCCAATCAAAATATCGCCATGCCAATTAATAACCACCTATTCAGAATATCCACACATCTCTTCAATTCATCTTACAAAGATCTCAAAATTACCAACTGCTACTACAACAGTTCAACTTCAAGTTTGCAAATGATTAACGTAACCCATCCTGCCCTTAAAATTTTTTTTCATGTCATGAAATTTATCTCAACTTTTAAGCACAAAAGTATCATTTCAATGATTGCATTCTCAATATCATCCCATCTTATTCTACTCTACTGTGATGATATACATCCAAACCCAGCAAAAAGGAATTAAAATAATAAGCTGGAATTGTAACAGGATAAGAGGAAACCAAGACGAACTGACCTACATATAGAAATCAAACTCAAACCAAACATCATTGCCTTACGTGAAACGAAATTAAACAACATGATAAGAAATAGGCAATTAGAAATTGATGGATTCAATCTTTACAGAAAAGATCACCCAAACAGTACAGCAGGGGGAGGAATTGCTGTGTATATTGACGAAAACATCGCTTGCAGAAGAAAAACAACATGGGAAATCGGTGACATATAGAAGTTATGGCTTTAGAACTAAGATTTGGATGTAAAAAGCTTGCCGTACTACTGTCGTACTGACCACCAAGTAAATCACTGCAAGATTACTTCGATAGTCTGAGTAAAGTAATTGAAACTGTATTGCAAATTAGATCTGAAATAGTTTTACTTGGTGATCTCAACTGTGACCTCGAAAAATCCGAGGGCAGCACCTCCAAAGAGACTTCTCAAATTTATGGACAACTCCGCTCTCACCAACATTATCAACGAACCAGCAAGACCGGCCATCATCTGGAACACTTCTTGACGTAATCCTATAGTAACCCACGAAGAAAACTTCACATCTAATGGAATCGCTGCGACTTGTGCATCAGACCATCACACATGCTGCGCAAGTTACAAAATTAAACAATTAAGAACCCAACCAAAGTTGACTAATTACAGAAAAACAAATAACTCTGACTTCACATCCTTGAACAACGACCTACGAGAGATATATTGGGAACGAATCTATAAAAATGACAGACAAGAATTTCTACAAGCAGATGTTGTCTGGGATAACTGGTTTTCCACAGTAGATGCAGTATTAGAAAAGCATTCACCAATGAAAACAAAGTTGATAAAAGCGCAAGACCACCACGGCTTACTGCAGACATCGATGAAGCCATACGACTAAGGGACACAATTTCAAATCTACCAAAAAACGATGAAAACATCTCTCGTTCCAGAATTCAAAGAAACGCTGTAACCAAGTTAAACGAGAAAGTTTAAAAGAATACTTAGAAAAAGCATTCAAATCAAAACCGTCTATATTTCATCGCAGCCTCCAGAGAATTACTGGAATCGGAAAACCAAAAACAGTACAAGTCCCAAACTTGATCGATAACAATTGCCTTATTATATCTTCGAAAGCAAAAGCAGAAGTAATTAGTAATCATTTTGCAACCTATGTCCAACCTCCTCCGAATTGGACTACAGACGAACTTAAAAACCACATCAGTATTCCATCTGTCCTCGACCTTGCATGCAAATCATTTACTTTTCACAACATCAAAGATGACGAAATATACGCAATCATCAGCAGCATAGACAACAACAAAGCAACAGGAGCTGACAAATTCTACCAAGTATTACATCTCCTCTCACAGATCTCTTCAATCCTTTTATAGCTTTCAACGAAATAACAAAACAATGGAAACATGGCATAATCACACCAATTCACAAGTAAAACGACCCAACAAACAAAGAAAATTACAGACCAATAACTATCCTCATCCACATTTCCAAAGTATTTGAACGAATCTTGACAAACCAACTAAACTCACATTTCACTCAACTCTTTCCTTCCGATATTTTCGGATTTATTCAGGGCAATAGCACTGAAACAGCCCTACAAAATTAACCCCAAGACTGCAGAGCATCAATTGATGGTAAAAAAAGTACTGTAATCGTATCACTTTACCTTTCTAAAGCCTTCGATATGGTAGACAATTCATTGCTGATAGAAAAACTGAAAGCATACGGACTGTATTTGGCAAGCTGCAAATTATTAACAAGTTATTTGAGTGGAAGGACTCAAACCGTTAAAATACAAAATGAACTATCCAGCGAACTATCAACCTCTCCTTTCCATCGTGGAGTTCCTCAAGGTTCGATATTTTCTCCGTTACTATTTAACATCTACGTAGCTGATTTTCGATTCATTATACAATAAACTCTTCTATAATTCGATACGCTGATGACACTACCTTCTACCTTTCAACCAAAAATAGACACTCTGCTATCCATAAAATAAATCAAGACCTAGAGAAAGTACATCAGTGGTTCAAAATAAACAGCCTACAGTTTATTCCATCAAAATCTCTCTGTATTATTATCACCAACAAAACAGATCCAATTAACGACTACGTCACAATTGAAACAACTGAATTACCCTGGTTAGAAAATATCAAGATACTTGGAGCCCACATCCACAGTAAACTAACCATGAAAGAACATCTCAAAAACTGCATCCGCAAGGCCAACATGTGTCTCTACCAAACAAAGCAAATCAAATGATCACTAAACCCACAACTTTCCACCACATTATATATATATATATATCACACATCCGTCCTCACCCTGAAAACTGCAGTCTATTACTACTCGGCATCTATCAAAGCGGCAACTTAAAACTTGAACGCATGCAAACAAAATCCATCATTCAACATACTCCTTACTACAACAATCATTGCGAATATCACCTCCTCCAAAGCCTTCATACTAGAAGAATAGTCAAGCTAGCCACAATGGTCCACAAAACACTTGAAACTGAAACCCCAAACTTAATATTCTTCCTCTTCAAAATATCTATTACCAAATATACATCACCCGAACATCCAAAAAACCTTATCTCACCCCGATGTCATACAGCCTCACTATGATGGTCATTTATAGCAGTTGGGAAAAGGCTATGGCGATTTATACCACATACAATACTGAAAAATAGTATTCAAGCTTGTAAAAGAACGTTATCAGAATATGTCACAGCTTTGGGATGGAAAAGGAGATGCCATCTGATGAATATTAGCAGCCGTTAAAAAATACTCAAAATCATCTGCTTAACTACATATAAAATAAACTCAACCAACTATTAACATACGTAATTATTAAAAAAAGAAATATCAACATTACTGTTATTGACATTATTATTTTATTATTATACTTATTTTATTATTTCCACTATTATATATAAATTATTCGTTTTTCTTCTTCAATGTCTTTTTCAACAGCTTTTTCAAGCTTGTATAACAAATCAACAAAAAATGATAAAGCAAATAAAAAACATTATGCAGGTATGTTTATGTACTAGGATGTTGAATTTTATGCCAGGGTTCGTCGATTTTCCTAGTATCGGCACTACTTTCCCTCGACGCAGTTTTTAGGGATTTACATTATTTTCATTTACTCCATTATCTGTGAAATTCATGCTATTTTTAATTATATGAAATAGTGAACGGTTATTGTAGCGATGTTTAGACATTTTTATGTTTTACCTTTTCATGTTATATTCTAGACAAAAGCAACAATCTGAATTTAATCACAAACGTCAGTAGCAGCAGTAAACTTTTATAAACAGCAACGTTTCGGCAACAATTGACCGCTTTTTTGAGTCAAGTTTTCCGAAGTATCACAGTAAAATGATAATTCTTCCCAGAATGTTTTTCTGTTTTAATAATTTTCAACAAAAACATTTGAATTGTGGACATAAAAACCATTTCTTCAAAAGACAGCTTTGATCAAAACATCACATGGTTTTGAACATCAAAATATTCCTATGATAGATTTACATGACCTGCTGATTCCATTGACAGATTCCATGGAAGACACATAAGCAACCATGGGCGTCCATAACAGCTGCTTGAAAACCGCGAAATTTCGAGCCACATTTTGAGCAGTTTATTTCTCTAAATGAAACATATTCTTCTCTGCATAAAAGAGTTGTTTATGACTTCCAATCTCAAGTTTTATCATTCATGAGTAAAATTGCATATTTTTCGTCAGCAGTCTATGTAAGTCTATCTATGGTTCCTGTGTACGCTTTGAAAAAGGGTTATTAGTATTTTTCAATGATTTGAAGCTGCAAGACAAAAACAATTGAAAAATGGATATTGACAGCTATTTCTTACAAGCCTTCCTCTTCTCCCTCCTTTCCGCTTCTTCTTACCAACCAAATTTTGAAAAGTAAGATCTCTGCAGCTTGTTTAGCAGCAGCCTTCCGTAATTTGTAAAAGTTCGTCCCTTGTGTACGTTATTAACACCATTTGGTGTTACAAAAGCATTAGTAAATCTTCGGCATGATTGCTCAATACAGTCAAACTTGCGTAATATCTCACCTGTGGTACTGTTAAAAAGCGGTATATGGGGTGTTAAGCCAGATGAGAATATGAGAGTTTGTACGGAGAATGAAAAATTGAAGCCAGTTTTATGTATGGATATTAAGCAAGGTGGGAAATTGAAAAGGGGATAATTATTAACCAGGTTCTACTGTAGTACAGCATAGTCTGCGTACGTCAGTGATGACAGTGTATGACCGACTGATATGGTGAAGATAAATGGACGATTTGTGTGTGAATCGTCACCCAGATGGCAGTACGAAATTTCAAACCCATGTGGCGGACAAATAAAGTGGGTGGCAACTTGCCACCTTGCAGGACAGACAATGTTTTGAAAACTACTAAAATGCTATATGAAGTATTTTAATTATATGCATATGATTCGTTGTACATTGGCATGATTGCATTTGCGATTTGCTTAGAAATTGTAAACAAGTAAAAGTAGTGTTGGGTAGTGAAAATCGACACTATACACATGGCAAATCAACTCATGTGGCACGGCAAAACTAATGGCTGTCTGTGGAACTGTACTAGTTCACAGTGTCGTAACAAGGGTCACTTGCAGTTGTTATGATATCAGATTAGATGACTGCGCAGCTCAAAGGTTAGAGCACCGGACCGGAGAGTCAGAAATCGTTGATTCAACTCCCACGCTCGGATATGCTTTCCTTCTTCACAACAATTTCCTAGACTTTAACAAGTAGGGTCTAATTCTTGTCAAACCAATCAAATGCTTATTTAAATCCATCAAAATTGACGACTATACAAGTGACTCCTGATTGGCAAGTAACAATATTGATGGTAAAAGTGTTTGTTGTGTTGTGTTTCACTCCGCTCTGAACCCGGAGTAGAAAGGAGCTACAGTGGATCATCACGATTTTCTTCGATATATTGAGCCTCAACTTTAGAGACGAATTCCCATGCCTTTTTAAAACTTTTGAAATTCATGTGAAGTGAATTGCGAGCCGTCATTACTCATAATTTCAAATAAAGGGGCGAATCACGAAAACACAGCTGTCAATGCTTTGATAATATCAGGTGTTTGCTCAGCCCATAAAAGAAAAAGCTCGGCATAAAGTCACCCATTATAGTCTACAACTGATAAATATGGCTTCTGATTGACGTGAAATGTATCTATTGCCAAGATACACCACGATGGAAAAACATTCGATGGTTGTAGTTCAGCTTCTAGCCAACGCGTCTGAAATTCTTTGCAATGATTTATAGCATCTTTCACATTTCCAGCCATTCCTGGCCACCAAGCTTTTGCTAGTTGGGCAATGGCGGACTTATAACCCAAGTGACTATCGTGAGCTAACTCAACTTACTTCTCACGAAGAGATAATGGAATGATAATAAGGTTCCCTTTAACAATATACGAGGAGACGTCGAATGAACCGTTAGCAAAGACCTCTCCTTATGTACAGTAAGCATCTAATGTTTCTTGACAATCAGACCAATCCTTTGACTCAATGGTCTTCAGTACAGTCGATAAAGCATTATTATAGATACCGTAGCTATAAATACATCTTCTAGAGTTATGAACTCAACACCATATTCTATAATTTATTTTATATAATTTATTTATTCATTTAGCGCTATTTCCATAATTGCTCAATAGCGCTTTACACTTGCGATAAAATTGTATAAAATTTAATAGAATTATAAGATATATATATAAAATGTGATTAACGAATAATAAGAATTAAATTAAAAGCAATAAATTTATGTATAAATTAATTACTAAAAGCAGATAAGATTTTACTTATAAATTGTTGAAAACTTGCACTTAAAAGCTGCCTTAAATAAAATTGATTTGAATGATGGCTTAAAAATGTCTGTGGAGGCATTAGATATTGTTGTATTTTCATAAGTGTTCCATAGCATACGGGCAGCATGATTGAACGCTCTACCTCAACGTCTTTCTAGTCTATACACATATTTTCTTAGTTGTTTTTTGTCCATTGATCTCAGGATTCTGTTTGGCTGATATAATGATAGATAAATAACAAGGTGAAAGGCTTGTGAACTAAAAGTAATATTCTAAAGATTATTCTATGCTCGATCGGCAACCAATAAAGAGCGAATAGTATTAATGTTCATATTTCAAAGTTTCAGTTATAATCCTGGCTGCTGTGTTTCCGAGATATCGAGAAATCCATATCGTAAACAAGGTGAAAGGCCATTTAATGACTTACGAACTAAAAGTAATATTTTAAAGATTATTCTTTACTCGATCGTCAACCAATGCAGAGCGAATAGGATTGGTGTTACATGTTCATATTTCGAGGTTTAAGTTATAATCCTGGCTGTTGTGTTTTGCACTCTTTGCAGCTTCTTGATATATCTATTGTTAATAAGGGATTACATCCCTCTTTGTGAGTGGGTTATCGGAATTTAGACACATGAGTTCACTAACAACAAACGAGAAATCCATATCGTAAACAAGGACACCGAGTTTACGATATGGATTTCTCGTTTGTTGTTAGAGAACGAATGGGTCTACATTTTTATGGCCCACGAACAAGAGTGATGTAATCGTTAAATAATCATGTAACATAACCTTTGTCTGGAGCATCAATTATCTGTAATCAATTTCATCACAACAATGATTTGTTTTGTAATATAATGGGTCATTGATTTTACATTAAATACAATTTGAATGAAATTCTTACGAATATCATTTCAAAATATAACGTGAAGAATTCAACATAATTGTTTTTCAAACATGCTTGCAATATATCAAAACTATATTAAAGCCTACATCTGAATATAGCAAATCCCAAGCTATCTTATTTGGAATTTTTCAAGTTGAATTTTCAATTATAGAGTATGCATTTGATTTGATTTTACGAAAAAATATTCAATCTGTCACAGCTTGTCGCCATTTTCAAAACATGTGTGCTAGCTGTTTGGCTAAAACCGTTCAGTTATAGGTTTATAATCACATGTACGGCTATAGACCTATGCCTGCACAGCCTCTACCAGACATAGCACGAAATCCCATATACTTTATTGGTTGCCATGGAATGTCGTGGGCTGTCTTGACATGACTGCAAGACATGTGGTACAAATCCACCAATCACGACTCGCGCTTTTTTCAAGTTATTATTAATGCCATATAATAGAACATTGCAGAAATCCAGTCGTGATGTTATTAATGAATGTGCTATTGTTTCTGTTGCCTTGCGTGTAAGATATTGTTTCTGATTCATCATGGTTCTTTTGCTGCTTCGCATTTAATTGTTCCTCCATACGGAGGTAGTCGTAGAATTATCCGTTGTATAGTCCAGGTGATATTCCGTCCAAAGATTTACACCAAATCCGTTCAAGTGGCTTGTGATCTGTCCAGAAGTGGACAGGACCTCCAATAATGAACTGTCTAAACCGACTGGCACCGAATACAATCTGCAAAAAATGGATTCTTTTTTTGAGAAAATGTTTACTAGTTTTTAGCACATTTCTACTAGTTTCAAGTAAACTTTTACTTGTCATTTTACTTGCTTAGTAAAAGTTTGCTTGAAATTAGCCAATAAATTTACTTTATAGCTAGCAATTTAATATTTCATTTATGTATATTTTCTGTTTGTTTTTGCTTAAACAAGTAAAAGTTTACTTATAATTTGCAATTTTTTACTTAATATATTTATGTTTTCTGCTTGCTTTTACTTAAAACAAGTAAAATTTTACTGAAAATGAGTAATTTTTTGCCTAGTCCGGCATCTCTGTACCATAGTCAATACTTAAAACGGGTAGACTTTTACTTGAAATGAATAAAGTTTTACTTATCATGAAATCATTTTACGAATATCTTTGCTTAAAATAGGTAACATTTTACGTAAAGTGAGTACAATTGTAATTGATCTGATACAGCCTTTTGCTCAAATTGAGTAATTTTTAACTTGAAACAAGTATTCTTTTACTTGAAATAAGTATTATTTTACTTGAAATAAGTATTATTTTACTTGAAATAAGTATTATTTTACTTGAAATAAGCATAACTGGCCTTAATGCTTCCTAGATTCAACTTATAATTAACATAACTTGGAACAAAATCAAAATTGCAATTGGTATATCAATAACTCTAAAACTGTATTTATTCATATAAAATTGTATTTATTGTTGCTATTATATATTAATTGTTAATGTAATGATACATATTATTATATATAGGATTATTAAAAATCATATAATGTCAATTATCAAATTATCAAAAAGAATAATTTAGTATTTCAAATGTAAAAAGAATAGCAAATATAATTTGATGCGTCTAATGTTTTCAGCATATTAAATTTTAAACTCTTCGTAGGATTTGATCAATCTGTTCACATCATTTATAGCATGTTGGGAAAAATCGCTGCCCCTGAAAAAAATGTACTTTAGAAATGATAATCCCATAACATGAGGTTAAGTAATCCACATTGAGGATGACACTAGTATAATGCCACCATGGCAACCACTATTTCCTTAAGTAAAGGTATACAACTTGTGGATGATACAATGGTTTTCCCGTATACAAGGTGACAATTTTTGTTGTCTATCAAAATCAAAATGTTTTGATGATTTTTTTTGTTTTTGAGCAATGTATTCGGATCTTCGTTGCTCTGAAATCCCCGCTGAAATCACAAAGAAAACAATTGTTTATAGCGGTTAATACTCAACATTAAAATAATGATTTCGACAGAATAATGTTACATGTCACAACATCTGTGAATTATATAGGGCTACTTGTAATACATGAACAATCTCACAAACGTAAAAGGATTTGAGTCTCTAGCGCTATGAAAGCACTTTCTGTATTCATTCCTTGACTATGTAATGTGTAAATAAGTGCACATACATCTATGCTTAATATCATATATTGTAAACCATACACAAGTATAAGATTAGTAGTTTCTACGTTACTGATCCATAAATTTTGGACCAGTCTAGTCTAGATGATATTGTCCGAAAGAGAAAGTTTAGCAAATGCTGTGATACATGGAAACGCGTAATGTCTCCACCATCATTATAACTGCAGATGTTTGAAACACGTTTCAGTGTAGTAGTCTTATATGATATGATTTAGAGTTCATGCATGGGAAGAAATCCTGGGAAAATGTTAAAACAATAGCTAGAATAGTGTTTTCTTTGTTTTGAAGCTGATAGAAAAGGAGGAATTCTGCTGATAGGGAAAAAGTTTTCATGCCCGAGGAAGGCGTAATGCATGTCTTTAAAAGGAATGGTCAATGATCTGTTTGGGAATATATAGGCCTACCTCAATACACTTTCAATAACACAAACGATTGTGACACAACAGGATGTGACTTCAATGTTGATAAATTTGAGAAACGTCACTTACCTTTAAAAATGTATAGCATCGTGCCTTTTGTTTTCTTTGCTTTTCTTTTTCCGCAACAACCAATGATCTGATCTAGATTTTCTAGTAAATGACACAGTTTGCTATCTGTAAATGAAAGACATAAAGCTAAATTTACAAATAAATACAAGGTCACTTTCATTTTTACAACACCAAATACATATATCTTCTGATTTATTGTATCCTATTGTGATGAGACGTATACCCAATTTACAAGATTTATCGCAATTATGGTTATCAACTCAAGCTATTACTTCAATCCAATGAATTTAGATAAGGAAATCAAATTCTATGTTAAGCATAAAGATAGGGACAAAACGTTCGTATTGAAGGCTTTTTTCATTACAAATTTATTAATATTCCTCCCAAAAGAATACCATATCATCAACGTCTGTGAGCAGCTGTTCGGCACTTATGTTGAGAAATTTCCCAAAGTTTTCTTAATCTGGCAAATCTTGGGCACGTCTATAACCTCTTCGACAAGCTCAACGGATAGAAACAAAGCATGTATTAATATTCTGACGTAAAGTGAATGTAGCATTATGCATGTGGTAAGTTGTACAGATGTGCTATTACCTCAAACTGTGATTCTGGTAGCATCATAGTCAATAGAATACCCAATTGACTATGGTAGCATGGATATTCCTTTAACAAACTTGACACTCTTTCATTAGCAGACATATCTAGTAGCCAGTTAATTCTGTCTTCGTACAGTCCATTTAAATTAGAATTTATGTTTTTTTGGTAACGTTTTTACCTACGCATTTCTTTGGAAATAACCTTTTTATGTCGCTCTATCATTTCTAAGTTGACAGTACGCGGCTGGTACCTTCATCGCTTGAATACGATTTCGTCTTACAACCTATGGTATCAATGAACATAAATTAGTTACAAAGTTGGAACAATAATGTGCCTGGGGAGTAGTATTGTCAGATGCATTGGAACATTTACAAAATATTCAGATGATCATAGCAGAATAATAATAGATTGGATTGGTATAAAGAGTTCCGGAGAAAAGGAAATAGTGTAAAATTTGTATTAGTTTTTCTCATACGGTAGTATTTTGAGGGGCAACAAATAGAGAAGAAATCATAAACCTAAGAAAATTTTGAATAAATTTTCTTGATGTAGGCATATTTAATAGCTATTTTTCTTTTTTTTTCTCGCACTTGAAAAATGACAAGAGGGAAATCTATCCACTTTACTGGGTTGATTCGTCAAGTAGTGCGCGATCCCTTTTATAAAACTTTATGCAATTTTTAACTCTCCAAAAGAAGTGTACAAATAATACAATATTAAATGTCTGGACACCAGGCCAATAATGTTATTCTGTTTTTCAATCGTTGAGATATTTCAATTCTTCAATCTGTTCTAGCCCAGTCCAAGCAGGACCTTAGAAAGAAATATATTTCATCATTATATTGCTATAGTGTATAGATTATAGGAAGGATTCTGAAGCAATTGTCTATAAGGCATGACATTGCTTTTGCCCCCCAAAAATCTTGAAACGGACATCGATACGTGAGAAGATTTTCACTTGATTTGGTAAGAATGGAGGCCAGTGACTTATCGAATTTCAGTGGAAGCTCGAGTAAGTATGTGTTGCTCAAATTGTAATGAAATAAAAAACCATGGGCTCCTGGCAAGCATAATCGATAGAGGAAGAGATGTCCGTATAAACGATATGTTGATTACCAGATGCCTGGTGACACCTCAGTTTCGTTGATTTTTTTAGAGGAGGCTCGGTTCCAACATTGTTTGCTTTCACTGCAGTCATGACTGAAGATGTTATGTCAGCTTCTGATTTTTTTTTTTTACCACCCTTAAAATTTGAGATGGCACGTCGTCCCATGATGACACAAATGTGCAACTTCCCAGAATTGCGTCTTTTAGTTCTTGACATTGAATTGCGTTAAGGTGGGATCTTAACGTGCTGTTGACGTTTTGCAATGCTGGGTCTTGACTCTTGTGCACTTCGTACCTTAAGATATTGCAATATTTCAAGTATTATTGTTTATTACAAAATATGCAAGTCAGATGGAATTCTAGTCTGCGTTACAGACCGCGATTCATTCACAAAGAATAGGGATTCATTCACACCTATTATTTCGTGAATGAATCGCGGTCTGTAACGCAGGCTAATGGAATTCGTGAAAGATGGCATTGAAGTTGACAATGTTAATTTTATTACCTGTTATTTGAGAGGCAGAATAGCACAGTTCAGAAATACATGAAAACCAAGTTATACATTGTGACCCTATTTGGAGAACAGTTATGTATCAATTAGCTGTTTAACTTAGTGTAAGATTGTATGATAGAGTTGTAACGACGAAATAAGACAAACGACCAAACATCAAGATAACTTGTGTAACTCTATTTTATTAATCATATAGACGTGTTAGTTGTACAACGCTGTGCAGTACGTACACTCCTGTGTGCCTAATATACAGCTAAGTGTGATTAGCTTAATGACGTTGTAAATATTAGTATTATTAATTAGTATATAACTATACTTAGCCTACGTCTTTGATAAATAGGCGAAGTGAATATATTATGTACCTGGATTGACTGAAGCTAAGTGCGTTGCTTTTAATCATTTTCAATGTTGTATCCATTACTGTAAGTAGTTCAATGGAAAACAATTCCAACTCTTCAACAAATTCGATGTTTTTAGCGCATATGATACCTCACTGGATTTTTAATCAGTGGTTGGTATGTCTTTTGAGTTAACATAGTTATACCCAAAACTGCAATGTCAGGCATTGGCATATGGGGTAAGAAGTGAACGTGTTTTCCACCAAGGTTGCGTGCACGCACTGCACGGCTAGCCGTCGATGAAGTGTGCATACATTTTACCACCAAAATCAACGCATAGGCCATGGTTGTCAGCAACAGTTCTTGTCTTGCCACTTCCAGGAGAGCCACAGAAAACGTGTGTTGATTGTGTCACTATACTTTTTTGGTGCAGCCAAGTGATTATGTAGAAGCTTGATTGATCTGTAATATCAAAATGAGGATAATGAATGTATTTAACTTAAACCATATTGCATATTGATTGGCGTTTTTAACTGTTTCACTTTTCTAATTCATTTTCTTGCTAAAATTTTGAAACAAATGTTTGGTTTGGATGTGATCCAGGTGTTGGGTGATAAGTCATATGATTCCGTTGCATTAACGTATTCCGATGTGGCAAATTCGGTAAATTTTCTGTTTGAAGATGGATTACCAAAGCAACAAGCCTGTTATTCTCAATTTCAGTTATTTGCTTTTGAGTTCTTCTGCGCTTAAGTTCTTCTGTGATTTCATCACTGTCGATCGGTGGGAATGGCAAGTCCATATCTCCAGTGAGAAAATGAAATCTGAGTTATGCTAAAAAAGCAACCACTAATTTTAGTTTACAGCTATACGCTATATGGTATTGAGATAAATGAAATGGTTGGTTAACTTACGCTTATCGGCCAAAGAAATCAATTTCTGGAATTCTTTTGTAGGCGAGAGGATGGAAATCCAGATGGCATGATGTAGATGTAAATACAACTACTGACTTTTGGTCTTTACTTGTATTGACAAACAAAGGAAAAATGGTGTCCATTGACTTTCATCCATCGAAGTTGTTATGATTTTTGGTTTTCTCCTCCAGGAACGATGTGACAATATGTCGAACAGTTCTGTTCTTCCTGCATTGAAAATGTAAAGTATGTGAAAATGATATGTTGTCAGTGACATGATTTTAAAGTGATAACCTTACCCTCTCTGTTTATGAGAACATCATCTGTGCTGAACTTGTGGAGCTCACTTATGTGGACATCACGAATGTGTACCTATTGAAAATGGAATATTGCTTTAGCTAGCTTGTTTGCGAATACAGTATGATGTAATGTAGAATACTATTCGCAAAAACTTCATTCGCAAAAAAAGAGTGTCATTACGAGAGCCTATCGCTGGGTATTTCTTTATCTTTACTTTACCAAAGCATTTGGTCTATGTTTCTACATGGTCAATTATTCTCAATTCAGGTGATTTGATTGAGAATCTTGTCGTTTCATCAATACAAAGAACAGCTGATAGTTGATCTTTCATGATCTTGATCTGTGATGGTATAAAAAACATGTTAGTTGTTAAACAAATTTTGAACTGTCATGAAAACCGGGATGAAAACACTTCAACATCAACTACTGCTTTTGGGGTGACTTTGATACACCGCTTGATGTAGCTGCGTCGATCCGTTGGTAGAGTTGACACATGAACAAAGTCCACTGTGAAGCACAGCATTAATTTCTTTTAGACAGAGATCTGCAATTGGAAATACATTCTTATTGTGTTATTTTTGTTGTTGTTGACTGGCAGAGATTGATTATGTTTGAAATTCTTGCCTGTGAGTCTCAATTTTGTTATGGTCAATTGGGCGACGTTGAATGCTCACACCAGCTTCATTTTGCTGTTCTGTTATGTGTAATACCTTTGTTGCAGACGTGGAGTGTGGGGGTTTGTGCCAGATTTATGACGTCGAACAGCTCAGATTTACTTTGATGTAAATTAATTCAGAGTAAATTATTGTTACACTTACACATTACATATTAACTTTTGTTATTACTGTAAGTAATATATATAGGTTCGATAAATGGTGGCGCTATAGTCAATGTTACATGATCAATGAAAATGTAACGTAGAAAACTTAAATACGGTGTTTTAAAATGGTAAGGTGAATTGGTTTCAGACAATATGTCTCCATATCGTTGAAAGTATTCGTCAAAAAATACGTCCATCCATCTCCATCTCGTCGTTGGGCGCAAAGGTTTCGGGCTTGTTTTTTAGCATCCAACTCGCCGAACGGTAAATGATCTGAATCACTTGATTCAGCTGTTGTTCCTGTTTATTGCACGTTTTGATAGATAAGCCACAATCAGGTTAAAAATAGGTACCTCTTTTGGCGATCACTGCTGCGTTATTGTGATTGAGTTCTCTATTGGTGAGTACAGAGACTTCCCAACTGTGATATTGTTGAACAGAGCTGGTCAATAAGAAAAGATCATTTAACAGTACGGACAGATGATCTTCCAGTGGCGCAAATGGGCTTATGCTGACGTACGAGGAGTTGTACATGAATGATGGCAAAGCAAAGCATCAACTTCAGCGTCATTGACCTGTTCAAAAATTCATAATAAATATGAACAATTTGAGAACAGCGAAAACAATCGAAGGGGATGTAAATGTTTCAAAACTTTTAAAATGCTATTTGTATTATTACCTGTCTGTGAAATATGCGTGGACGTGGAATCATGGCTTCTGCAAACAGCAATGGTACAGATTTATTTTGCACAGTTGAACTGAAATGGTGCATTATTTGTGCAGCTTCTGTTCTATGTTTGTGAAATCCATTGAATGTGGTACGTGGCATTGTAACGTGGCATTCAAAGGCAAGCGTCTGATCTCGGAAAAATACATCATCACCTACATAGCAAAGCACATAAAACGGTAATCAACAATCCACTTACTAAACGTGTTTCAATTTAGACAATCCACAAAAATACTAACAATGCAATGAAAGCAGAAACTATTGTTGTGGAGTCTCATTACTTACATCTACTAAAAAAATTAGCATTAAACGGAAACCTGACACTAGAGCAGATATATCCGTTGCTTATTCATTTTTCTTGGACAAACCTCAATTTTCACCATTCTAATATTGTGAATTTCTATACTCCGTTCAAGACTTTTTCAGCAAATAATGAAATAATAAATTGAAAAGGTTTTCCTGATGCATCACTGAGTTACAATGATAACTCTACAACTACTCGAGTTTACATTTGTGACAGGGTTGTCTTGCCGTTGCTTTCCTTCCAATCATGTAAGGAGCTTGGAATATTTTCTTCTAATTGGCTCATTCCAAACATCAAAGGTCAAAACATAACAGTTCCGCAATTCCAGAAAGCTACCATGCCAACAGACTCACGTGCTTCTCAGTTTATAGAGGCGGGTATTTTCCAATCTGCCTAGTCCTCCCCCATCTGATCGCTCAGAAGCAGAAAAAACAATATTCAAAGACAAAGTCCAACCATTCTGTCTGTATTCTAGCAGAGAAATCCCTCTTGCATTCCGGGATAAAGCGCAAACAGCTCTCAAAAATGTGGTAGCTCAAAGATTTATTGCAGCCCTATTGGTGACGATCCATCCGATGGTTGCAATCCCTAAGCAGAATGGGGATGTCCGCATCTGTAAAGACTTAACCTCATTTAATTCAAACATTTTACGTCAAACTTATCCGATGCCATCAGTAAAGGATTCGTTATTTAATAACAAGACAACAGACAGATATTTCACAACTCTAGACGCAACACATGGATGCTGGCAAATCCCCTTTGAACAAGAGAGCCAGCACTTGACAACTATGACTGGTAGTCCCCACATTAATCTCAGGGTCCTTATGGGTTTTGTAGGAGCTGGAGATGAGTACAATCGTCGTGGTGACCTTGCTATATCTGGTCTGGAAAACATAGATAAAGTCATTGATGACATCTCAAATCAAGAGAACAATCATTTACTGCTCATATTAGACAATTAATTATGTTGCTACTACGCTGTCGTGAACAGGGCATTACGCTAAATCCTGTTGAATTTATTTTGCACAGCAAGAGATCGAATTCGTCAGTCATCTTGTGGGTATACATGGTATCAAAGTTCATCCTGCAAAATTAAGGCAATTACTGAATTTCCTAGTCCACTCAATCTACCTGATCCACGGTCGTTTCTAGGACATGCTAACCAGTTCAGTGATTTTACAAGTTGTCTTTCAGCGGCAGCTCAACATCTACGAAATCTTCTGAAAGAAGACCACGCCTTCATTTGGACACCGGGACATGAACTACAGCATTCAAAACCGTTAAGGAAGTATTGTCATCTCCACGAGTATTACAACCAGTCCAATCAGATCTATATATCATTTTACATACTGACGCCTCTCGCTTGCATGGACTAGGGTTTGTCCTTTTACAACAAACACCAAATGGCAGCTCACATCTCATCCAAGCTAGTTCCAGGTTTATTAATGACACTGAGACTCGATATGCGGCTATTGAGCTAGAAATACTTGCTATTGCATAGGCTATATTAAAATGCAGACTGTACTCACTAGTTCAATCTCATTTCATGATCTACACTGACCATAGTTCCTATGCTAAATGATTATATACTAGATCAAATTGATAATTCTCGTTTACAGCATCTCAGGGAAAAGCTTATGCCATACTCTTTTACTTACTGCTGAATGGAAACAAGGAATGAATCGTTGCATACCAGACGCTTTATCGCGAGCCCCTATAGGTGGTCCACCACATGCATATAGATGATCCTACTATCCCACTTTACGATCATCCAACTGTGAATTTCATCACTGGATCTCTCAATTCGCATGGAGAAACATTATCATCACACAATCTTGCAGATCCGCTACTGGACACATTGAATATTGCCTCCAATGCTGATGTAGAATATTTTCAACTTCGTACCTTCGTTAGCGATGACTTTCCATCGTACAGAAATAATTTACCAACCTTGTTACGTTCATACTGGGGTTTGAAGGATAATCTGTCACATGATTCAGGATAAATACTCTTCAATAGTCATGTGTTATCATAAATGTGCAATGTTAATCTATATTGCAGCAAATTCACTCATTGATTTTAGCAAGGCTTTTGACACTGTCTGTCATAGTAAATTAATATCAAAATTGAAGGGATATGGCATTAACTATGAACTTTTAAAATGGATAAAATCTTTTTTGATTGGTCGCACCCAACAGGTAGCTGTCGGGGATTCAACATCGGGAATCCTCCCTGTAATAAGTGGTGTACCTCAGGGTTCAGTTTTAGGCCCTCTTCTTTTTATTGTCTATATAAATGACATTGTAAGCTGCTTGGAACTCAACTGTGGTATAAAACTCTTTGCTGATGATGCTAAGATTTCGTTTAAAAGATTTACCACTGACAGTACTCCTCTACATTCTACACTTGAAAACCTCTCCTCCTGGGCAGAACTCTGGCAACTCAAAATTGCCCAAGAGAAATGCTTTGTACTTTCATTTGGGAAATCATCTATTTCGGATGCTGCGTATCAGTTAAATGGAAAGGCATTATCACGTTCATCTTCTGTGAAAGATCTTGGAATCCTACTAACTGCAGATCTAAATTTCACAGAACACTGTTCCATGCTAGCCGCTAAAGCAAAAAACCGTTCTATCCTAATCAAGAAATGCTTTTCCTCAAATAACCCTGAGCTGTTAGTGAAAGCGTTCACAACATACGTCAGACCAATGCTTGAGTCATCTACGCCAGTCTGGAATCCCTATCTCATCAAGGACATAAATATTTTAGAAAATGTTCAGCGCTCTTTCAGAAGATATGTTTGTTTGAAAAATAATTCTTACAAGCCCTATGTAGATCGTCTTGCCTACCTCAACCTTGAGTCTCTAGAATTACGCCGCCTTAAGTTTGATCTTCACATGGTCTTTACAATTTTGAAAACCTTGATTGATTTGGCTCCAGTTGAATTTTTCCAAATATTCCTTGCGTGGACATTCACTGACGCTGTACCCAACTAAATCATTTAACTATGACTGTTACAAACATTACTTTGCAAATAGAATAATCAAGCCATGGAACTCTCTTCCTGAAGAAGTTATATCGTCTAGTTCTTTACAAACATTCAAATTTAAACTTAATCACGTTAATTTATCACAGTTCTGTAACGTTTCCTTTGCCTGTTAATTATTTCTGATAACATAGTTTTCTTTATATATATGTACTTTTTTTTTAAAGGTCACATGTAAGTGAGGATACATTTAAAAATATCCTCCTTTGTTTATTTGCCTGTTAGCCATTGTGCTACAAAATACATACATACATACATACAATCAAGGAATCGAACGAAAAAAGGCGTGCACGGCAGACTTTATACTGGCCAGGACTTAACTCCCATATAACCAACACTATTACGGTTTAGCTGTCATGCCTGCAAAGGCCTGCCAAGAACGTCAAGCATCCTTCCAAATGAGCCCCTTGTACGGTTGAAGAAAACCCATCCCTCCCATTTGAAGACTGTTCAGCTGACCTATTTAGCCACGCTGGTCATTCTTACTTTGTCTACATCGATCATCTCTCAGGGTGGCCAACTGTCACTGCTTGGTCAATCGTGACCTAACAGCAAATGATGTAATTCGACAACTCCGACAGAGATTTGTCAATTCCGGAGTTCCTCTGCGACTCCGTTCTGACGGTGGTCCACAATTTAGTGCTAAATCTTCACTGACTTCTTAAAAAGGTGGAACGTCATTATTGCGCCATCTACTCCTGAAAATCGCAATCAAACGGTCTCGCTGAATCTGGTGTAAAAAGTATGAAAGCTCTCATTGTAAAAGCATCAAGAAACGGCCAACTTGAAGACGAAATATACCTGTCAGGGCTCTTAGATTTCCGTAAAACTCCAATCAACAACGGCTTGTCGCCATCTCAAATTCTGTATGGTCGCCCACTTCGGTCTATGGTTCCTGCCCACCGTAACACGTTCAAATAAGAACGACAGCGATGAGTTAAAGACACCGAGCAAGAGTCAAGCTTCATCCAAGAAAAGGCCAAAGCATACTTCGTTCAAAAAGCTCACACGTTAACCAAACTTCCTTATTTTCTGTAATACAGTAGCTCACATATCATGTCAGTAGTTACTCTAACTTTTAAGCATTTCATAACATACTATAAACTTATATGATTCAATTATTCCCTCCTGTTCTTCGCAGAAATTGGGGAGATGTAGTAATCCTATAATATGACATCATTGTCACGTGACAGTGACATGTAAACTCATATAAGAGTATCGTACTTGATCATCATATATAAAATATCATTCCTCACTATCACTGAGATTGAATTGTCTCATCCTACACTGTTGATATTTACAGATGGTAGATCAAAGATCCCAGTGCTGATGCCTAAATAAAATTATGTCATTACATCGCTAAAATTCAACCATATCTATTCTCGACTTTGCGGTGTCATATTAAGATTATTTTCGTGTCACAAAAACGTGAACATAAAATTACGTCAGAAGGTAAAACCATGTCTATGTTGTCTATATATGCTTAACTTTGCGGTGTCGTAGGAATCCCTTTGCCGCTAGCAATTTGCGGTGTCATAGGAATCGCTTTGCAAGATACAAACGAATTAGATCTCTTTATCGATCAATTACAATTACATACTTTAATATTTTATAATCAAATCGGTACATAAAAATTTCATAATCAATGTACATAATTAAATATTCAATTCTAAAGTACTTAAACTAGGTGTTACAAATTGTAACACTGGCAAAGGTTACTGAATAAAAGATGTTTGGTAAATTTGAATATATTGCATAAAGTATTTGCACAGCACAATGGCTGTAAATTAACTGATTGATTACATTTTAAATCCCTTATCCAATATACGTGGCTCACAGCCTTACAGCTATATATACTGTAGCAACACAAATTTATATAAACTACATGTTGAAATACCGTCTGATGATCGTTAAATAAACACGTGAAACTTGAAGTTACGGATAGGCTTTGCCTCATCTTTGTCTCAATTATATATTTTTTTAAAATATATGTTGTATAATGCGCAAACATATATTAGAAATACACACTACATTGCAAAAAGAAAGCGCTATTTACAATCATGATTTTATTCCTAAATAAATTATACCCGGAAATTATAATCCATACCATTTTTATTTTCCCCCATCGTTCAAACCAAATATAGCGTATTTATAGTTTATAAACTATGTTCAACATGTAGATTGTACTGAGAAGTAAATCTTTATTAAGTTTAAAAAAAGTTCTTCAAGTTCTCATGATTGGAAATTATCAAATATGTTTAGAGTCTTTAAATTTTGTTGGACATGATTAAAATGTATCATTATCATACCAAATACACACATGTATCTATGAGATTTTTTTAAATATGTAACTACTCAGCAGACACACCGACGTTGGAGCAACGTTGCTCCAACGTCGGTTGGTTGGTTGACGTTGGATTGGAATGTCATTTCCTTATACTTGCAGCACTATTACAATTTGTAACGATTAGTTTATTCAAATATATTAGACATCTATTGAATATTCTATGCTATTGTTAATAATAATATCAAAGTGTTATCCGTGTTAGTAGTTCTTCAAATAGAAGAGGCGTCTTTACGCGAAACTCAGAGTAACGGAGTAAACTCGTGATCTTTGATCTACTATTTATATTGCTCTGCTTTTAGCATTTATTAAGAAAGTAATATTAATATGGTAAATAATGATAAAGTAGTTTCAAGAAGGTAAACGGATCCAATCAATAAGTCATTGTATACAAACTTGAATATATAATATAAATGATCAAAATGGTCAAGGAGAGCACTCAATCTAAAACAGCTACTCCAGACTATCATTAAACTCAAACTGCCCTCATATCCGACCTCCTTTACATATACATAAAACTATAGATGTAAAACATGAAAGTGAGGCTAATAGAGATATAAGGTTATTAACGTTTGCATAACATTTCCTCCCGTTTTGGAAAGCGTTAGCAGTAATCTAAAATATAAATTAAAAAATAGTAAAATGTTTAATCTAAGTATTACTTAAAGTAATGGCATGTAAGCTTTAAATTGAAGATAATTTAGAATTTTATACAGTATTAGCATTATGAAAGTCTTTCAATAATAACTGTAACGGTGGACTTTTTAAATAGCTTCCTGGCTCCCACGTTGCATCTGCTTCAGAGTAGCCCTTCCATTTAACTAAATACGAATATCCTTTTCCACGCTTCTTACAATCTAAAATTCTTTCAACAGGAAAATAACCATCTGGAAGAGTCTCTTCAGGTTTAGTGTTGCACAAAATATCTTTTAGATTATCATCACGTTTATTCCATGGTTCCAAATTACGTACATGTGCTGATTGAGGAGCGTACTTGTAAACCTTAGAAACACGTTCTATTAAGTAGCTATCATTGTCTCGAGCTTCAGTTACTTCAAATGGACCATCAAACATAGGTTGCAGTTTACGCGATATACCGGCTTCAAAGTTATTATTTCTTTTCCGTACAAAATCTCCAATTGCGAATTTTAATGATCGATGCTTTTTTTGATTCTTTGATCTGTTCTTCATTTCTTTGGCTAATTTTTTATTGTAGCGGCGAACTACACTTTGAGCTGATAAGGCTAATTCGGCAAAACGATGGATCGACGATTCAACTTTCTCTTCTTCAGACGGTTTTGAAGAAGATTCCTTCCAAGCGTCTAACGGTGTATTTGGCTCTCTGCCATATAACGCATAAAAAGGAGCAACCTTCGTTTCTGCATGTGGAGTAGTGTTATATGCATATGCAACATGCTGAGCAAATATATGCCAATCATTGTAATTTTCATTTACATAATGTCTAAGCATAGCCATAATGTCACTATTTCTTCTTTCACACCGCCCATTACATTGCGGATTATAAGGGCTAGTGAAACGTTGATCTATTTTCATACGTGAAGAGATAGCGAACATTAGTTTATTTCTGAATGCTTTCCCTCTATCCGTTAAAATTTCAAGAGGAGTACCATGAACTAGAAATACTTTATCTACTAGGAATCTAGCTACAGTTAAAGCATCAGTAGATTTTGTAGGTTCAATAATAGTCCAACGTGTAAAATGATCAACAAATACCAATAAATGTCTATGGCCTTCAGCTGAAGGTGTCAAAGGTCCAATGTGATCTAGACTAATTCGATCGAAAGGCTTTAATGATATAAGTGGGTGTATCTCTCCACCCTTTGGCTTCCTAGATACTTTATTACGTTGACAAGTAGTACAGGACGTAACATAATCAACCACATCTTGATATGAACCTTTCCAATAGTATTTACCAACTAATCTTGCCCATGTTCGTTTTATACCTAAATGGCCTGATAATGGCATATCATGAAGTTCCTTTAATATTGGTATTCGTAATTGATTAGGAACACATAATTGGTATCTACCTTGAAATTTACCACCAGGAATTCGATGCAATAAACCAGAGATAATAGCATAATTATGATACTGATTCATATCATTTTGTTTTGTAATATTATCATCATTTGTATGTTCTATTGTATTAGATAAATATTCAATAATCCTTAGCAATACAGGATCCTTCTTTTGTTCTAATAATAAATCCAAACTTTCGGTAGTGTTTACATTATCTTTGACGACTTGACATACAGATAAACATGCAGTTAGAATCGAAGGACATACAGGAAAATCTGCAGGACATTGTTCTGTACCAATTGTAATAGATTCTACATCAATTTCATGTAATCGTGATAACATATCAGCATCTGCATTCTCTTTACCAGGACGATGTATAATTTTCATGTATTTAGCATACTCTTGCAGAGCTAAACTCCAATGAAATAGACGATTTGAAAGTCTTTTTAAACTAAATAACCAAACTAATGCTTTATGATCAGTAATTACAGTGAATTCTCTATGACCAAGATAAGGTCTAAAACGGTCAACAGCGCGAATAACTGCCAGTAATTCTTGTTCTGACACTGAATATCGTCGTTCGTGTTTGTTAAAAGAGCCACTAAAGTACGCAACAGGATGATCATCTCCATTAACATCAGTTTGTAACAACACTGCACCATAACCAGTACCAGAAGCATCACAGTGAAGCTTTGTTGGTTGATTAGCTTTAAATGGTGCTAAAACTGGTGCATCAATAAGTAAATTACGTAGTTGCTCAAAAGCAATAGAGTGATCCAAACGCCACTCCCATTTTTTATCTTTTCTTAATAGTTCATATAGTGAGCGTGCAATGTAGGAAAATTTAGGAATAAATGTCCGATAATATCCTATAGCACCTAAAAATCTCTGTAAAGCTTTAATTTTTGAAGCATCATTAGTAGCTTCATTTGGCGAAGGAATGTCTAATATAGCTTTGACTTTGTCATTGTTCACACTAATTCCTTCTTTTGAAATACGATGACCAAGATAAGCAACCTCTGTTTGCGCCCAATAACATTTAGATAATTTAAGTTTTAATCCAGCTTTACGCAAACAGTCTAAAACAAGGTCAACATGCTTCAAATGATCTTCTAAAGAGTCAGAAAATATTACAATATCATCTAAATAAACACTCACAAATTCATGACCAAGAGGTCGTAGTACATTGTTCATCAATCGTTGAAATGTAGCGGGTGCATTAACCAACCCAAAAGGCATAACTGTCCACTCATAAAGTCCATCATCAGTAACAAAGGCGGTAAATGGTCTACTGACATCATCAACAGATACTTGCCAATAACCAGATGCAAGATCAAGTGTAGTAAAGTAACTTTTACCAGCTGCACGTTGCAATAGAAATTCAATATATGGTAAAGGATGTGCATCAACAGCAGTAACTGAGTTCAACGGTTTATAATTTATACAAAATCTCTTAGTGCCATCTTTTTTATTAGCCAAGACAACGCTAGAGCTCCAACTACTCTCACTCTCAGTAATAACACCAATTTTCAACAACCTTTGCACCTCTTCTTGGACATAATCTCGTTCAGAAGGTGATAGCCGATGATTAGGACGACATCTTCGTGGTCTATTGTCTTCTACGATAATATGATGTTTAGCCATAGTAGAGCGACCAAGGCGACCATTAACATCAAATATAATATCATCATTACGTTGTAAAAGTTCAGCAATAATATCATAATGTTCATCAGATGATTGAATTTTACTTTGCCAATTACAATCATCAATTATTTTTGGATAACTCATGTCATCTTCTCGAGGCAATATCTGATCGCTACTGACTGTCGATAAAGAGACATCAGTATTAATGATATTTGGATGACCTTTACTTGGTAGTTGACTAAAATTCGATTTCCACAAAATCTCAATAGCAGTGGAATTAATAATAGGATTGACAATAATGTTACAAGTGTTGTTGATACCATTGGAATTAATATTCTTCGTCTTAAAGTGCAATATAGCAGTAATAGAATTCAAACCTTTACCAAATGTAACTACCGAATCTACATAATTGATTGTAAAATAATGTCGTAAACTAATAAAATCGTTACCAATAATAGCATCCCAAATTAAATCCTTTTGGCAATCGATGTTCAAAATATGAAATGATATAGGAATACAGCCATTACCAATTTTACACAATAGTTTTAATTTTCCAGTAGTAAGAATACGGGTATGACCATCGGCTAAACGAAGCATAATACGGCTTTTGAAATCAATCATTTCAGCAGGTATACCAAGTGAATTAACTGTCTTTTGAGAAATCAATGAAGATTCAGCGCCACTATCAATCATTGCATGGAAGGGTAAATCATTATACGCTAGCTCTATAAATAAACTATTGTGATATTCTTCATCGTTTTTAATTGCTTGATCTGGTGTAAGATAATTCATAGTTAATGTATTGTAATCAAAATTTTCGGAGAGTTCTTGTAACCATTCAGGAGTATCTGTCTTATCACAAACCAATGGACCGAATGACGCAGGGTAATTATTAAACTTATCCTGAGCACACCCAGTCATACTTGTTGAGGTATGTGGTTGGGTAATTCCACACACCTCTTTTAAAAATCCGATAATGTACCTGATGTCGCATCTCGAGGGATAGTTGTATAATCAGTGGTAGTAGGTGGTGCTTGGTTAAATTGTTCTCCTTTTTTTTCGGCCAAAGCTCGCTTAGAATCATACTTTGCTTGACATTCACTGCTACGATGTGCTGCTTTTTCACAAAATGTGCAATAGGGTGGACGCCAAATATTATTTTCATAGTACTTCCAACCATCAGCAAATTCAATGAAATGCTGCTTCAATCGGCGATCAAGCATCGGACCCCTCACATGTTTTGCGTGCTGTCTAACAGAGAATTCTTGTCCGTTTTTAAAACTTCGATTGTAACTTCTCTCTGCAGGTTTATTTTCTACAATTGAATTACCAATTTGTGCAGTTACTTGTGCAACATTAATTTCTTCGTCGTGATCCTTAGCTAAACTGCAGATATTGAAAGGCTTTTCGGACCTAACTTGCACAGCCTGCTTTTGAACCAATTTAAATCTGACATTTTCTTTCTCTGCAGCTCTTGCATAATCCATCAGCGTCGTTAATTTATTGGGAATAGCGTCATCTCCACGTGTTAAAATTCCAGCTTGAATAGAATCAGGTAAAGCTTGATACAAATATCGGCATTGCTGTTTTTCTGACATATCTGAATCAGCTAAGCGACATAATTTCTGAATTCTTAATTTTAGTTCGACTAATGTCTCAGAGCCATGTAATTTAGCTTTCAGTAAAAGTGTTTCCGCATGCCGTCCCATGGCTTTTGGAACAAAGGTTTCACTGAAGGACCTCTCAATAGATAACCAATCCTCCTGATTTGATAATCCTTCGAACCACGATTGTGCGACTCCAATAAGTAGATTATAAAACACCATGGCCTTCTCAGTTATTGATACATTCATACCGTTACAATAAGCATTAAATTTACGAAGCCATGCAGCACCATCTTCTTTTGCTTCTGTGTAGGTACCATCAGCATTCATTTTTAATTCCGTCTCACCTTTAAATTTAGGAGGTGCAGACAACTTAACACGTGAAACAGATTTGCGTTCACCAGAAGAATTATTTAAACTTTGAGTTTTTGCTTTATAATAGGATGCCTTTGATTTATCTTTCACACACTTGGCACATTCACAGTCTTTATCATGAATTGAACTGTTGCTTGCAATGCTACTTATTGATTCATTGTCTTCTTCTCCTTTTCGTTTATCTTGAGTAACTATGGTAACAGGAGCTATATCTGTCATGTTGCCATGGAAACGTACGGGCGATGACGATGGTAAATTAAATAAGTTGCCGCGGGTAAGTATATCCTGGCTTAAGTTGTGGATTTGTTCTGACAATGACGCCTCTACTGATTCTAGTCTTTGTGAAAACATATCTCGTAGTTCCTGTGTTCTATAGAAGGATTTGCTGTCGGTACTTTCTGATGTCTTTTCTATATTCTTTTCAATTACAGCACAACGAATTTCCAATTGTTCTAATTTGGCGTTAATATTGCCCTCAAGGATGTTACACCGTTTCAAAACATTATTCATGGCAATACAAACTTTTTCTGATATTGTGTCTGAAAATATTACCATACTTTGTTCGAAACTTTGATTATTATCGATATCGACATTTTCTAATTCTTGTGTATCAACTCTAGGTATTACTTGTGTTGTCACACTTAACTTGCGTAGTGTTGATTGTTGATCCATATCGTCAATATCTTTGTTAGCTTGACTTCTTGTATTCATTTTTCAATATGTAGTAATTCATTCAACTCAGAAGTCTAAGTTTTCGGCCGAGCCCCCAATTATTAAGAAAGTAATATTAATATGGTAAATAATGATAAAGTAGTTTCAAGAAGGTAAACGGATCCAATCAATAAGTCATTGTATACAAACTTGAATATATAATATAAATGATCAAAATGGTCAAGGAGAGCACTCAATCTAAAACAGCTACTCCAGACTATCATTAAACTCAAACTGCCCTCATATCCGACCTCCTTTACATATACATAAAACTATAGATGTAAAACATGAAAGTGAGGCTAATAGAGATATAAGGTTATTAACGTTTGCATAACACATTGAGCACTCAAATTGATGTTTTGCCCATAAAATAACTTTATTATATAGACGGATAGATATTTTAATTTCCAATCATGTACGAATTTGAATAGTATATTACGGTAATTTAAATTTAAATTAAGTTGTTATTTAGTATGTTTGCAATATTGTTATTACAACATGGCTAAGGAAGCCAAGGAAACGACAGAAGAAATTTTTGATAGCTTAAATCTACTTAACCGTCTTGGAGTGTGATCGCTTCTGTATGTGCTATAGTGGGGTTATTAATGTTGGGAACCATCATTATAGCTTGATATTCAAAATGTAGAAATATAGAAAATATCAGTTTGCATAATTATTATACCTGATCAAGATATCTTCGAATTTGAAAGAAATTATTTTTGTAGAGATAATAAACATCCTCTGGGACGGACATGGAAAACAGTCACATGGCAGTAACACTAGTGGCAGTAGCCATATATAGACTCTACTTGCAGAGAATTGCATAACCTTTATTAAATAATCCACTGTCCAAAAAAGCCCTCGGAGTAAACCCACCATAGCGGAGCAGGAATCAGACTCCGACTCCGGCAGTAGAATTCATATTTCAACAATAGCCGGGTTGGAGTGAATATTTTGCCAGACAGGTCGAGCAGGTGTCGCAGCCAGAGTTTAGAATGCAATCCTGATAATTCCTAGATAAGCATTGTATACTGCAGTTATAGACCAGAAGAATACATTTAGATGACGATAAAATGATTTGATGACTTTAATTTAATTTGTGATGACGATGAACTAAAAATTCCTCTTCTAGAATGACGTAATTGATCACATGACAACAACTGGTCGTTCGATTGCGATTCTTTCTTGAGAAGTTGAACACCTTCGCAATAATCAACATGGCGGCGGTTGTTGGCGATACGGACGCTGGACAGAATTTAGAATCTGCACCTTTATTAGACGAAAATACAGAAGCGGATAGCCATGGTCCTGATAATGGTATATATATATATTCTTACAGCAGATTTATGGAATGATATTAATATCAGAAAATTTACATGGCGTAGCATGATGCGTTTGCCGCTGTGTCCGGAGCATAGGCCTGGGCTATTCATTGTGTTTTTGTTTGCCTTATTTAGAGCTTTCGAGCTATTTATTTGCCAATAATTACTAATTCTGCATACATATGGCTATAGTTATATAAATTGTGGAAGCATTGAATAAGCTGCAGTATAGGCCTTATAATTAAGTGTTTATTGGAAGCATCTTACTTTAGTTGTCTGTGAAGAAGGGAGGTTGACGACTTCGGCTTGAGTTTCTGTACTGAACTAGTGACCGACCAACCAAGTGCAGTCAAGCAGCTCATATGCCCATATAATACTAGTCAAATATATCACGTTTAGTTTTGCGAATATCCTATCTACCTTCCTAATAATGTGAATACCGTCATCCAACTTGCAGAGTTAGTTGTGTCCGGCGAAGATCTCAGGAATTGCTGCTGCCAGCATATCAACACCGAGATTTCAGATCTAACCTTGCAGCGGATGTTACATAAATGATGTGTTTCAAACTCTGTTGTCTTATGTCACCTTGGGTTTATAATCATATTATTAGACATATATTAGCACTTTTGAATATGTGAACATTGATTCCATTGATAGTGTCTGACATATGGTTTTCCTTACAAAATCCTACAAATCTTCAACATTTTTATTCTTGATTTATTCTTATTCCTAAGGTTGACCTATAAATGAGAAACATCTTAATGTTCTTCTGGATTCACGATAGCCCTCTGAGATCTAGGATCCTGCATTTATTTTATCTGCGTCATTTCTGCGTTTACCAATTATTTTTTTTAAATTTCTTTATAGTTGATGGTCCAACAGATCATGTGATACCACCACCTATCAACCCTGCTGTGGGTACAGCTCCTCCAGCATATTCAGAAGCCCCTCCTCCATACACCCCAATGCCATTTTCCCCCACATCAGTTGCTCCATCACAGCCACCATCTGTAATGGGTGAACCAACGGTTGTATGCCGTGTTTGTCAGCAATTAATATTCATCAGAGGAAGAGAATCACAACGTGTTGTCAAATGTGCTAATTGCCATGAAGCAACGGTAAGATTTCATTGTTGCATGAAGCAATCAAGTTTGTTTAACATCTCCTTAGTGCAGATGAATGTTCAATGAGAATAGAAGATGATTGTAACTTGTGATCAATTGAAATTAGGATTTTGGGAAATTATCTATGTTCAGCTGAGTGTTTAATGACTTGTATACCCCGGATATTGGGAGATTGCTTATTTATAAATTATAGTTTGACAGAGAAACAATTTTTATTCGTAACATAGCGTCTATTGTATGTTTAATTTTCGCAATCGTTACTCATAAAAATGCAGCCAAAGTGACGGTTTCGGGCTATTTTTTGTCTCATCCTTTTTCGACACGAGGAACTCGTTTATTTTCCACAAGAGGGTTTACATCGGTTTCAAATCTTCGCCATTGGTAAGGTTTGAAGTTGGTGCTTGGTTTGTGTGAGTTACTCGTCTTCCATTTGTTAGGTAGCTTAACTTTGTGTCAACTTGTCTTCACTCTCGAACTCTAAAAGGAGGATTAGCTCAGATGGCAGAGCAGCCGAACTTCAGATCGGATCATATCTGATCGACTGTGGTTCAAATCCCTCGAAGGTCAACTCAGCCTTGACTTTATATGAAACATCAAATGAGTACCATCTTAGGATGGCGGATGGAATAGTCCAGAGGGAATTGCCTTGTGAGTAGCTGCGGCGCATCGTTGCGCATTGACAATCGAGACCTATCTGCAATAAAATCTGTTGTAATTGATCTGCAGTGTCGCGGCTGAGATCAACAAAGAGCGTTTAAAATCATTGCTCTCAGCGAAAAAGCCACTCCTCTAGAAATGGAGGAGTGGTACGGTGCCTTCGGTAGGGCGACACCGTCTACATTACTTATTTTTACTCTCGAACCAAGCACTGTCACACTGATAATTAGTGGAAAATTAATTAGGACTAAGTCTGTAGATAATCACATTAAATCAAGAATTCTGAAACATCACCTAATAAAATATCTGTTAAATGACGAGGGAAGGTAGGAAATCCAATACAAAATATTAGTAATAGGTAATATATATCTTTTAATTGAGAACTAAAAATGAATAATCTATTATTCAATTAGTGAGTTTTAAAACAGTTATCTGCCTGTGCATGTAAGATAATGATTAACGGTTTGACCAAACAAACATATTTCAACTGATTCACTTCATTTCAATCCTTTGTCAACCACAGAAATCTCTGATTTAACGCCTCTCTGATTATTTCACTGATCTATAGATAGTCTTGCAGCAATTTAACATATACTTAATGTGCTAATTGTCAACCATCTGTTTTCCTATCATTTCAAATGTAATCGGAAATGCATTCTGTTTACTAAAAATGTTTCAAAAACTTGATGTATTGGACATTGATCAATCATCAATTCCAATGATTAATCTAGAAGTCAATTTGAATTTTTACCCAGAAAAGACTTCCACAGGATGACGCAAACTAGACTAGAGTGGACTACATGCTATACTCTAATCAATCTTAACCTATAAGAAGAGAGTTTGTACGCAGCTCTCCGAATTCTCTATCAGAATGTTGAAATGTAGTATGATTCGAATCACCTTGATTTGATCTATGTTTTTATTTGGTTTGCTGTTCAATTTTTGTTCTATATTATGTGTTTCTTTTCAAAACGTATCTTAAAAATGATTGTTATTGTTAACTGTTATTGTTTGCGAGGGATCTCCCATGGATCTCCCCTACCCAACTCTGCCCACATTGAGCCCAGCAGCGCGTGTAAGTAACTCATTGCTGGTTGATTTATAAATATTGAAGCTTTTAGGGGTTACTCTTTTCCGCAGGCTGTCACAAAATGCGGGATCCTGGGATCCTGGTTCCCGGAATTGTTTCTTTTGTGTTATTTTTGTGTTCTTTGTGTTTCTTATTTAAAATTATAGTTTTTGGATTTCATGTCATCATGCTTCAAAATGAGTCAAATTTTGGTACCATTTCTCAAGATTTACGAAGCATTTCAAATTTTATCCTGAAGGTTTTCAATTTGGAAGTGTGGTTCCCGGAAGACTAAAACCTTTGTGTCACCCTGCTTTTCCGCAATGCTGGATACACTTGAATTAAGTTTAAATTTCTAGGACAGTAGTTTAATTGTGTTTGTTTTATCTTTTAGCCTATAAAGCCACCCCCCAGTGGGAAGAAATACATCCGTTGTCCTTGCAATGCATTATTAACATGCCGTGCTACATCAAATCGAATATCATGCCCCCGCGCTAATTGGTAAGTTTATGAAAATCTTATAATTATTGTCAATTGCTAGATCATGCATCTCTCTGTTAATTATTCAATTCTTTATGATTGATTTATGCAGCAAACGAATAATTAATGTTGGTGGCTCTCCCCCTGCACCAAGTGCTAATGGTGCACCGACTCCTACGCCTGTTGTTCAAGGCTCAGATGCAAGGGTTCGTGTGAAGTGTGGGCATTGTAATGAGACATTTGTGGTAAGAAATTCACATTTTATAATACCCAGATCAACTGTGGGTTAGGTAGTTTTGATCAATTGTTGCATTTGACATGGCCACTATAGGCAGGTGGTTGCTATGTAGAGGGTCTGACAAAAGGTGGAATCCTAGATTCCGAAAAGAATAGAGCAAATTCAGAAGAAAATTGGTATTTCTAATGATTTATTGGTCAAACATCAACAACAAAAATTCAGAAGAAAATGTTGAAATTCTTCTAGGATTCCAGAAGGCTGAACCTTTTGTCAGACCCAGGGTCCGATAAAAGTGTTTCCCTTCCGAGATCCAAAGATTTTCGAAGTGAAACCTTCGGATTTTTTCCCGGACATTTGACAAACGATTTCATATCAATTATCAAACAAAGAAGGATATATAATATTCATTGGTGGTTCCAAATTACCGATTAGGTTTTCAATTGAGAATCAATTACATAATTCATTCATTAATCAGGGAAACAAACATTTCCTTTCTAAATTCAAATGTTAACGGTGACTTGTACAAAGCAATTAAATTATTTGTAATATGTCATGTTTTTTTTCAAAATATAGATCTTACCTATTGCAAAATAGAGGTCGTTTTATTTGTTCCTGCACAATTCAACATTCATTGCTACAGTCTCGCATGTTTTGTTTACATCGCCAAGCATTGTAATTCAACTCCCGTTAATTATTTGCCACGCCACTTGACACGATTTCCAACGTTGTCTATTGTTCTGACGAAAAGAAGGTCAACACATTCTAGCGCAATGGCAAAACCATGCATAACACATTCGCAAACACGCTTACTATTATCTTGAATTAAACTGCTACCATTAGGTTAACTGAAAAAATTATTTACTCGGATAAAATAAATAAAATAAAATTCAAGCTAGCAATAATATGGCGTCTTGGTTCAATCACACAAGGTCTGCATAATTCCCTGTGTTTATCCCTGGCTTTGCATTACCTTCGCTGCGTCGTCCTCGCTAATAGCTTTTGTTGTAATCTAATTTTATATTGTTTTGGATTCAACACCAAACGGCAGTGCCAATTTCTCAATAGTATGAAAATCTCATGAAACAACAAAGCAGACAGAACAAAGCCGTCTGCTATAATTTCATTGTTAATGTTCCACATCCGGTGTAGACGTGAACTCGTTGTAAAGACATCATTTCAGAACTTGTAAACGTGAACAAACATTGATCATCAATTTGTGAATGTATAAATACGCTTCGGAAATCCGAAGATTATAATTTATCTTAATATTTACTAGAAATCATATTAAAAAGAGTTTATTCTTGGCTGCTTTGGATTTTAGCTAAGCCTTCCGCGATATATGATCGCATGATCGCAACTTTTATCGAACCCTGGTCGAACCCTGGAAGTGTCTGCTAAAGCAGGCTTGACTACTGTATATTCAGTATGAATGAGTATATTTGTATGACCTTTTCTATTTCTATTGCCTGTACCGGATTTTTTTCTTGCAATAAATTAAATTACATTATTCTGTTTTGTTGTTTTTAGTTTCGGACTACGGCTCATCTTGCTCGATGTCCATATTGTAGAAAAGTGTAAGTACTATGTTCTATAAATATTGAAACTATTGGCACTGTAGCTTATCAAATCATTGTTCTACATCACATGCAAAAGTTAAGTCATCACACAATTTCCAATTATGTAACTCTTTTTATTTATAATTATGTTTTTATTGTTTGTTAACTGTAGGTCATCTGTTGGTTCTTCGTTTGCTAAAAGCAGAGCCCTTCTCTTTGCTATTATTGGTGTTATTTTTATTGGCGCTGGTATTGGTGTTACGGTAAGAGTCAATTATATGTATCTTAGTTGTAGATAAATAGACCATGTGAAAATTGATTTGATTTTTCAAAATGTTTTCATTGGATTGATTGGTTTAATTTCAAATAGCGATGCTATTCGAAGCCGAAACCGATATAAACCGATAAATATTCTGATTTTTAGATTTCGAATAGTATTCAAATAATCATATTGTTTAGATTTCAAATAGTATTCAAATAATCATATTGTTTACGAAAACAATGAATTATTGATTGTAAAGAATAGAAATAGCCTTGCACACAAGTTATTAGACCTGTGCCACATGCCCCTGTCTTCACTTTACCTGCGGCCGCTTCGTATAGGCACAGCGAAATAGTGGGCCTTGTGGAGCTAGGCTAATAAGTTATCAGTAGACATCTTGTTTTGATTTTACATAGTCACCATATTGTTTTGATTTTACATAGTCACCATTTTGTTTTTGTTTGAAGAAAAAGGATTTACAAAAGAAAACATTTATCAGTGTAGGAATAATGGTTTTTGAAATATTTATCAAGATATCATAGATTTTAGACTATTTTCAAATTTTGAATTCTCATGTCTGGCATTGTTGATTTCATTTTATATCCTTTGATGTTGTTTTTCAGCTGGCAACGTTAGATTTAGCAAAAAGCTCAGGAGGTATGAACTTTAAAATATTATTTAGATTTATGATGCGATTTCAGGGTGGGCAAATGCTCAACTGTTTGTGTTGCTTCATTGAAACATGTGATCATTAATCTGTTAGTGTGTTTTTTCTCTGAAAAAAATAATTGTTTTTATAACATTTAGGGATTGTAGACCTATTATTATTGACGTAACCATTGGGGTGAGCTTGAAGCCACATAGCCCTAGAATCAATCTTTCAAAAATAACCTTTTTATTTTGAAATGAAGTTCTGAACATCTTTGACTGTTCCAAACCTCCTTGATTTGATCACTTTTTGTTTTTTGGGTATTATTCATTTTTGTAACTAACATTCTAATTCTGATTTTTCTTTCATTTCAGGAATTTATGTTGTTTGGACAGGTGAGCTTCCTACACTAAGCTTGTTATCCGGTTTCTGTTTATATCATAAGAAATAAGCAGGCAAATCATAATCTAATAAATGTTCTTTAAAGGAACACAAGTGACCATCGCGTCTTGCAGCATCAAAGTTGCAAAGTGAATGTCATTTATCAAGCCACAAGTATAGTGTTGTGAATCAGTGCTTAACACACCATTTCGATGTTCGAGTACAATGGTCGCCAGTCAATTTCGTTGAGTGTATATCAGCATTATAACATGAAGCGTCATACTGCCATTATTTTACGGGTCCATCAGGAATTTGTTTTAAATCTCTTTAGCCTTGTGTACAAGGCCTGGAAACAATGCAACTGCCATAAAGTATTTGATATAGGCATCCAAAGACTCCAAATACAAATTAAATGATTTCATCATTGCTCCTGCCATATGTTTGTTGGCCTAAATCCTATATAACAGTGATGATTATAATTCTACCGTTAAACCTGCTATAATGGTCACCTCTATATAGCGGCCACCTGTCTATAGTGGTCACTCTTGCAATGTCTAAAATAGTATTTTCTATTGAATCAAACCTGTATATAAAGGCCACCTATCTATAATGGTCAATTTATCTACCTCTCACAGCTGGCTGCTATATACAGGTTTCACTGTATTAATTTCATTTTGTGTGCTTTTATCCTGTAGGTGCATTTATCGCTGGTTTATTGAATTTGATACGAAGCTTCTATTATCTATCGATGACAGTTAGTCAAGTAGAAGGCCAAGCTTAATAACTATCACTTAGTATATCAATTGATCAATTTAATATAATCAGCACACTATTTAGAGTACATGTGCATGGTAGTATAGGTGTAGAAATGTAGACAAAACCAAATGTAACATGAAAAGTTTCACTTCATACAATATATAAGAATATGTGCATAGTTCTTTTGAACTGATGTATATTTTTAATGCAAATATCAATAATAGGGCTACTCTAATAGTTGAATGGTAGATTTTTAATTTGTTCAAGACGAGATTAATGCTTACAGTATCTTGACCTATGTGTTATATAGTAACAACATAATTGTGTTCTGACAGATATGTTAGCCATTGAAAAAAGATTTGTTTGTAATTTAAAATCATTGTAATTATTATTTTGTCTATATAGTATCATTAGGATTCAATTATTTACAAATAATTATAATTATTATGATCGTTAATTTTTTGTAAATACTTTTTTCCTTAATATGAATATGTAATATCAAGAATAAAATAGACGCATTTTGCTGGCATAAGTTTTTGTTGTTGTTTTGTATTTGCAATCATATAGTGTATACTAAAACAAAAATGATACACAATTTATAACAATTTATTACAAAGTCCTTTAGGTACAACTATTTGCAATTATCTATCAGATGATATGCTATTTGATTCTGTTGATTGTGAAATGGCCGAGAAAATCGTGAAAAACCACTGTATACACACATATTTACACAGAGACATTGCGGCCTTGGTGTAGTGGATAGGGCGTTGGACCACCGCCCGCAGGGTCTTGAGTTTAATCCCTGTCCGGAGCAATATATGTTGGTGCCAGGAAGGGCATCCGGCTATTAAACGCACACAAGCTTCAAAATACTAACAAATTAACCAACTCCCCCTGTGAAAAAAGGCTGCAAGCTTACCCGGTTTGCAGATACATGATAAATCCAAAAAAAACATTCTCATTTGTAGGTACAAGTAATAGTTATGGATTGTAGGCAATCTCAGCTGATAATGATCGATTTCCAGGTTTTGACAAAGTGGGAATCCTCCAATTCTAGATTCCAGCAGGACAGAGAAGAAAATTTATGCTTTCATAATTTATAGACCAAACACCAATAAAAAAGTCTAATGTTCCAATATTCCATAATGCTATTTATCGAACCCTGCTCAGGTCATTATGTCCATCTTCACTGAAGCAATTACCTTGATGTCATTTGACTAATTTGAAAACAAAGATTGGCCATTGAAGACAGGTGACTTGTCTACAAAGGTTAAATTCATCAAATATGAAACATTTCTTACACACTGAGAAGTTATGAAGTGAACATCATAAAGATGTTCTGCATGTACCGTTGTAGTATAACAGATTGCCATAGGATAAATTGTATAGAAGTCAATACAAAAAAACAAATCCATTTTAGCAAGGACTGAACATATCTTTCATTAATTCATAATATTTAACATTCAACCATATATCTTTCACCGAAAATATGACAAAATTAGTAGTACATAATTTTATACATATTATTATTCTATGCAACGAAAAACTTCTTCATCTGTGTAACATATCAGTTGGATATGTGATCAAAACTTTCTCTATTGCAGTTATAATCCTGCTTGCAATTTGTAACCTGGACCTTTTGGGGGTGAACTAAGTGATGTAAGACCGCCATGGGGCTCGCATGCAAAACGACCACTCCTAGAAGATAGAAAAACATATTGAGTTATGGTAGTTAAATGCACATACTGGTAGTTATGGAACACAGTATGCCTGTAAATGAACGATTCGTATCCTGTAATCATGCGATAGTTGAATGTCCCCGTGATTGGTTGATTTTTCCATCATGGGACTATACATACTGCTACACAGATTGTAGATGTGAATCTGTTTTATCATCATATCAATTAAATCCATAATGAACCATAATTTGTGAATTTGGAAATGAGTAAGGATGATAGATTTCGTTCGAATTGAGAATATTGAATACATTAATTTTCATTTTTTTAACCCGTAACACGTAACCCAATCACTTTATTTGATCATTCACATCTACTGAAATCTTTAATCATGGATTTTTAATCGCTCTAAATGCTACTTCCTCTTATCAAAACAGTATTAAAATATTGTACCTTGGACCAGGTTTTGGTTCTTTCCCTGCTTTGAGGTCATTGATTATATCTTTCACATCTTTTGCATTTAGATCTTCCTGCAAATAAAATAAATGAAGTCAGACGTGCTTTTATTCAGGCACGAGAGTCAAGCTCAATCAAAAATGCCAAAACAATTAGGCAAAACCAATGTTTTGGATGAATTTTCTTTTGTTTCAGAGATGAGGGCGAGAAAATGAGATTTTCCTAGGAAATCTTTTATGCCTGTTTTATTGTAATGTAGTTGTAATTATCATATTAAGATACAAACACACAAGTCCACACAAGATAAGCGTTTCTCAGGCAATTGCTTGTGTAGCACAAAGCCTACCCATGCGAAAAATAGTTCAGGAGTTCATGAACAGTTCATGAAAATTTGGAGCCATTAAATGTTCATGAATTGTTCATGAACTCCTGAACTGCTTTCGCAGGGGTATATACATACGTAATAGTTATCGTTGATTTGCATCATTGGCGCATTTATGCATGCTCCAAGACATTCAACTATAGTCATTGTGAACATTTTATCTTCAGTTGTTTGACCATCTTTAATTCCTAGGAAAAATGGAACCATCAAATTTCAATTCCCAAATGAAATCACAAGTCTTTACACGTCTTTATCCTGCGACACTACAGATTAATTTATAAAGATATGCAAGAAACACTACTGTATCACAGTGTAACCTTGCTAACATCATTGTCCTGGTGCAGCCAAAATTGTGATAATAAGCAGGTTGCTATATTAACCAAAGTAAAATGGTTGAGTTTGATTAGAAACTGGTTCTGAAAAATTAGTGATATTAAGCAGATTGTGATATTAACAGTGGTTATTAGCAGGGTTACAGTGTACCGGTCAGAAATGGCAATGACACACTTTCCAAATCATGTTGACCAATTATTTACCATATTTACAAAAAATAAAATGACCTTGAGTACTGTACGGGAAAAAAAATTATCAAGATTGTGTAAGAGGAAACAGAAACTAATCCTTGTTGGCAATTACATAATCAAATAGATGCTATTTGAGTAAATAATCAAGTAAACAATTTTGAAGGTTTGTTTGCCCGTGCTTTAATTTAAGTGGGAAGTGTACCATAGGTCCCATACAGAAGATATAAAATAGACCACTAACCTAATGTTTCTGTTATTGTATCAACGACTGACTGTGAATCTCGTAGCATACATGGTGTAGTGGTACACACTTGGATATGATATTTACCAACTGGTTCTCTGTTAAATAAAACAAGTATTTATTGAAAAGTTATATGATAAGGTCACATGCGCTAACGTTATTCCCCTACAAAAATAGTTTAGAAGTTCATGAGCAGTTCATGAACGTTGTATGGCACCAGATTTTCATGAACTGTTCATGAACTGTCTGTGAAGTTCATCAACAGTTCATGAAAATCGGGGCCATTCCAACGTTCATGAACTCCTGAACTGTTTTTCGCAGGGGTTATGGATGTGATTAAACATCGAAGTCATTCTTAGTAAAGTGTGACTACATGGAAGTGGTTAAGGCTTGGAGACTTTTATTACCCCCTTCAGCCCGTGGCTAGTATTCTTGAAATTACATCATGTGTGCAACAAAACGCACCTAAACCTAAGGCGTGCAATGGTCTGCGATCAGTTCTTATCATGGCAACACTATTTTACATTACATGTTTTAAATGAATGTAAAAGAGCTACAGAGTTTTGTTTGATGTAACAAGCATGTATAAGCTGATTTTGAAAATACTCCAATGATCTCATTTCACAATTATTCGCCTGGACAATTTATAATGAAGGCAGGAAATTGAAAAGTGATAATTAAAAGGTGATACTGGTTCACATTGGTAATTCGAAAATAGGTAAGACATTATGTTGAGAAAATTTTTAAATGAACATCGATATCAACAAATAACTATAAAACGATATAAACAAACAAATTTGTTTTTTCTCCCATCAGCAAGTAGGAGTGTGATAGGTCGCACACCTTAGAACGCCGATGTGTGTGTATGTTATTGCACGCTTAGGAATACTAGATTACTAGCCATGATTATATCTTCGACTCAACCCCTAGCTAAATTATTATTGGTTGATGTCAGGAAAGGGCAAAAATGCGTACTCACTTTAGATACTAATCAATCAACTAGCAATCCAACCCCAATGGTAAAAAGCTACTAGCTTACCCTGTTTTGTGGAATGTGGATACATAAAAAGGTTTGCATATATTGAACTATTCGCTACTGACAAGCTATAGAATGATTGGCATAGTAGAATTTGTCTGTAGAGTAGACCCCTGGGGAACTGTCAAAAAGTATATTACAGTATGTGCTACATTATTTGTAAGACGAAAGGCACCAAAAAAGCATGTTATGTGCAATGTACTGTTACATTACTTATAAGAAGAAAGGCACCAAATTCCACTTGGAACATCAGTTCAATTGATACGTTATAAAAATAAAACATGATGTTATAAACAGTTTCTAATGTTACTAGGTAGTGCATTTGATTGCAGGTAATTGAATGACTTAATGGATAAATTGTTTACCTGTTGAACATTGTGTAAAACGTAGCAACTTCATACACTCTCATTTCTGGCATATTTAACATCTTTGCAACGTAATTCATACCAGATATTGGTACCCATCCTAAAAGGAAATAAGGTATTTATATTGTCTTCATGCCTTACAGAGTTTTGAATATTTTGCGTACCTACTGGGAGGGTTCAATAAAAGTTGCGATCCTGCAATCCTAGATCGCGGAAGGCTAAGCTGAAATCCGAAGGCAGTCAAGAATTCACGATTTTTTTATAAGATTTCTACTAACTATTAAGATAAAACTATAACCTTCGGATTTCCAAAGGTTATTTGTCTATTCACAAATCGATAATCAGTGCTTGTTTACGTTTACATCATGTCCTGAAAATTTAATTTCTTTATGAGTTTAAGTTTAAACAGGATGGATATTTCTACTAAATATTAAGATAAAACCATAGGCCTAACCTTTGGATTTCCAAAGGTTATTTGTCTATTCACAAGTCGATAATCAGTGCTTGTTTACGTTTACATCATGTCCTGAAAATTTAATTTCTTTATGAGTTTAAGTTTAAACAGGATGGAGCGTTGACAATGAAATCAATAGTTCATCATACGTCCGGGAAAAAATCCGAAGGCTTCACTTGAAAAACCTTTGAATCTCGGAAGGCAAAAACTTTTATCGGACCCTGACTACATGATTGTGATAGGTCTAGGTTAGGCCTAGTTATGTTGTTGTTGTTGTTGTTGTTGGTTTATTTGCCAAAAAATATAATATTGACTGGAATATAAAGGAAAGCTTGACTTTCACTTACATATATCCTTTAAATACAAATGGTATTAAAAGTGGAAAAGAAGTTGTTAATTAATTGAATATAGTTCATACATTTTAATACTAATAGACTTTGCATAAAGCACTTAAATCTTGTTCATCCAATTTTGATTTAAAGGATCGTAATGTTTTACTTGTGACAGTATGTTCGGGTAAACCATTCCACCACGGAATTACTCGATTAACGAATTGAAATTTGGTGACATTTAGCTTACAGGATAGCGTGTTTGTTGGCTGTAGCTTTAAGGAATTACCTCGCATTGAGTATTTATTCTTAGAAAAATTGCAGAGTTCTGTTACATTTAAATCTACGAGGTTGTTTATAATTTTGAACATCATAATAAGATCTTGTTTTATTCGTCTTAATTCTAAAGAACTAATGCCAAGATAAACTAAACGATCTTGATAAGCCTGTCCGTAAACATGATTGACGTGGCAAATATGCCTAGTGAAGGTTCGTTGCACCTTTTCAATGTTCATAATGTCTTTTGTTAAATAAGGGGACCATACTGGAGACACAGATTCCAAAAGTGGTCTTACGTATACGTTACGTTACGTATGGTCTTATGTCGGCCATCAGGTCGGCACTTTCATTTTCAACGCCTGTTTGACAGTAGAGTAATTTATTGTCAATCTGTAGATCCATAATAGTTCTCAGAAGACTCAAGCAAATTTATAACAAAATGGATATTCTGTTTCAGGTTTATACACTAAACCTCAACAAAAAATACAGAGAATATATAGGGAAAATCTTCCAAAATTAAAAAAATCTTGATTATGTTCTAGAATTGTCAGGCACAAGCAACTGTATTATTATAGCATGCCCAGTAAGCTGTATACACTCCCATATCTTCCAAATTGCACCAATTCAAATGTCAACCTTTTTGCTGATGATACAACATTACAAATTTGCTCCAATGATTTATCTTCTCTTGCAGCGAATTGTAATAAAGAATTAAACAACGTTTCTGATTGGTTTGATGCAAACCATCTAACAGTTAGCCCTAATAAATCAAAATTTATTCTTTTTGGCAATCATAAGCCAAATAACTTTGAAATAAATATAAAAGGTCATCCTTTACAGCGTTGTGGCTCTGATTGCTCTACAAAATCTATCAAATTTTTAGGAATAATGATTGACAATAAACTTAATTGGACATCACACACTCGTCACATTAGAACAAAAATCCTTAGAAATATTTATTCCTTGATTCGCGTTAGAAAATTCCTTTCGATTAAACATAAATTACAGATTTACAACACAATGGTCAAACCGCATTTCGAATATGGAATTTCAATTTGGGGCCATAGTACTTCCACAGGATGTCTCAATAAGCTCCACAAAAAATGTATCAGGATAATTATGAATGTCAAGCCACGTTCACATGCTGAACCTCTTTGTAAGCAACTAGGTATTTTACAATTTCATGATCTGCATTCTTTCAAAGTGTTTACCTTTCTCCACAATGTGATAATGCAAAAAGCACCAACCTGCATTGAAGATATTTTTGTTTTCCAGCGTAATCACCGTAGAAAGAAAAATACATTTGCTGTACCTTTCGCAAAAACTTTTGCTTTGCAGCATTATCCAAATTACAAATTTCCTAGTCTTTGGAATTATTTTAAGTTCAATTTTGACATCAATATTCCTTCCAAACGTTTCTGCAAATCTTTAAAAATGAAATTCATTGATAATTACTATGACGTATGCACTGTCACAGACTGTTACATCTGCACCTAACAAACTGATTAAACTTTCCAACTTCTTTTTTTTTTTTTTTTTTCTTTCTTTTCTCTTTCTCCTTTTCATTCAACCCAAACCTTCATCCATTGCAATTGCAATTGTTATTGGTTATTTTTTATTTTTATTTCATCTATGATTTATCCATTGTTATTGTTATTGACTTGATTTTATTATTATTTCATTTTATTTTATCTTTTTACTTAATATTTTGCCTGCTGTATGACATTAAATTCAATATTTCTATTTATAATTTTAACATAATTACAAACTCGAATCAATTGTTATTTGATTTCTAAAATCCTCAATTTTTTATTTTATATCCTTTTCAAACTACTATAAATATAAGGTCTCCCAAATAAACAAGCATTCTATGCTTACGGGATGACCTGATCATGTAACAATTTCTAATAAAAACACACTGTATTTAACTCAAAAAGTTATTATGATCAAATAAATATCTATCTATCTATCTATCTATATATTATATCTGCCTTGCATACATTTGAACAAAACCCTTTAGATGATAAGTTATGCCTGTCATTCAACTTGTGTCATACTGGTACATCATTTTAAATGTTGTTTGCCAGTTGTAGGCTACATCTGCTACAGGGTTCGATAAAATCGGGGATTCTAGGACTGCGAGTCCCGGAAGGCTAGCAGAAATTCAGATTGAAAGGGAAGTTCAATAGTTGTATTTAAGATTTTCTTAATCAGAATAAAAATCAATTGAAAAGTCCTTGATCAGTCCTTTGAAAAAAAGTTTGTATAACTTAAAGGTTCTGAATAAATGATGATGATGATGATGATGATGATGATTGCTTTCTTTTCTCGGACAGAGAAGTAAAACTGTGTAGTTTTTATCACATTTTTATGACAATAACTATAAGTATTTCATCGAACCATGATCTACTAGGATTGCTAGTATAGGTGTCAAATTTCAAAACGTACAGACATTTATAATTATCAGCCTCCTCACCTCACTCTAATTTCTGAAAATCAAGTGGACTATAATAGTGTAACAACATCTAATGTAATTTTATTCCAGCAACACAGACAAATGTTAAGAGAAATAATATCATTACATGATACGTAATTTTGCAAAAGACTTTTGATTTTCCAATTCCTAGTATTACCCGTTATGAAATGTCTATCTGGCTTACCGAGTTGCCTTTGAACCAAATCCAGTAAAGGGATTGTAGCTGCAGCTTCATGGCCAACTGGGTAGTTACCAATAATTGCATTTGCTCTCTAAATTACAAAGACTCAAAGATTGATAATACATCAGCTTGCTAGGTTGAATTTCTGGGGCCTAGGAGCATTCAATTTCAAGGAGACCTGCATTAGGGTTTCTGAACCCAGGCAAATAATAGGTTTGTCAGCCGTTATAGTTTCTTCGAAATAGACAATAATGGGAACAAACTGTTATCTCGATTGCTATATAGAAAATTAATAAATATACATGGATCTTTATAAACACAAAATCAATTTGGCTTTGAGTATAAGATTCAGCATTTTGGTTGTTGCCATGAAAGTATTTTATAAAGATAAATAGAGTTTCCCAATTTCATATGTCCTATAACTAAGCGGGGTTTGTGCAATCCGGCACTGAAATGCATTGTTTTCTCTATCGGTTCTCATTCATCAATCTGTGACACATTTATCAGACCTTTGAATTCAAAGTTCAAAATCAGTCGCAAATCAAGGATATCTAGATTACTTCTAATGAGTTTCGATTGAAAATGCAATAACTAAAGTTTGTAAGATTAGAGATTATTTTAGTATTAAATCCGAGAAAAGTTTAAGAATTCTTGATGTATGCCTTATTAGTTCCAGACTACACATTATACAGTGCAGTAAGCTAACTACTACAACGTAACAATCTTTATAATAATCATATAACTAATCATTATTTGCAGCCTTATATTCACCTTTATGTTAGCATCATCAAATTCAAATGGAACTTTGTCGTTATTTTCTGGTGTATCCCGATGCTAAATAGAAATGAATAGATTAGCATTTAGCAAAATAATTGAATTTAAGGTATGACACAAATGAAATAGCACGTGAGTATCGAAATAGTATTAATAATTTCAATATCAAATTCACCAAGCTCGGTCACGCAATTCAAATGTCAAGCACAGCTTGACGGCTGACGCAAGCGGCAAGCTCTTAATCTGTTCCATACAAACACTTGCTGTATCTGATTAACTGTTCAAGACCTTATTTCAGTCCATTTTGAAATGAATTTAATAAATTTAGGTTCCTAATTATGTTACCGTAGCATCACATAATTTTTTCCCGTTTTCCATATTTTAGATGTGATCATGTGTCTCCAATATTCCAGATTACAGTTTAATAATTTTCGATTTGTTCTGTTCTCTTGTTTCCATAGCTTCTTGGTCAATCATGTGAAAATAGCTTTCTGATTTAAAACGTTGTTCACAAGAGATTTATCAACTTCTGAATCCTCCTGATTGATTTGATAAGTCAGTAGGCTCTATCTTGTAATTCTTTTTAGTAGAAAATGGACTATTAATAACCAACACTTTTGTAGGTTGATTGCTTGTTTGTAAATTTGTTTAGTCTATTTTGAAATAATAATGAGCTTACCACAAATAGTTTGTCAGATAAAAGTCTTGACGAAGATCCAAAGTTTCTTCTTTGTGCTACCTAGAGTTTAACAAAATGTACTCAATCATTTTATTACATCTATCTGAACAATGCAAAAATGCCATTTTTCCTGTGATTGCCATCCCTGAAGCCTTAATTTTCATAGAAAAACAACTGTTCAAAATGGATTTTCTGTCATTTTTATCTTCATTTTAGCTGAAATGAGTGGGGCACCTTTCGTCGAGGTCTCAGGGCCACTCACACAATCTTGCCTGTTGGCGTTTTATCAGAATGTTGCCTTATTCGGGGGCAGAAAAACAAGATCATTCAGATAAATAGCAACAACAGGATACCCTGAAAATGTTTTCAAGATGGTTTGAGATGAAAGACTGTGTCTGAATCCTTGGCAAATATGTTGTAGGCCTATGTTACAGGCAAAAATGCCTACAAGGAAAACTTCAGAAAAGTTAATGGCTTCAAGCCAGACTGCATTCTTTGTAAATGCGGGGAGAAGAAAAAATATGTCGTAAAAGTTGTGTGGTTTGACGGAAATTGGCCCAAAAAAAGTGAAGATGACGTCATACAAAATATGACGTCATGCCACTTTTTAACAACGTTTGCCAATAGGCTAGTTTCGTGTCTAGTGTTTCATGTTCAGCTTGGAGTGGGAATTCTGTTATTTGATTTTCAAATCTAAGCAAACATGAACCAGGCTTTGACTAGGGGTGGGTCGATTCGGATTTTTTCAAAATCGATTAATCGAGGACAAGAATCGATTCAGAATTGATTAATCGTTCGAAAACAATAGACCCATTGTTTTCAGAGTTTTCTACGTCATCAGCGGTTGAAAGTTTGAAATATTTTTAGTTTCACGGCTTTGTATTTCATTTCTTCCGAAATTATTCATTATAAAGTTTACGTGAATGGCATTTTCCTCGTGAAATAAATAAAATTAATTCACTTCAAATATGTTTGATTACTTATCTCATCGTGTTAATTTGTAGTTCATTTATCAATTTTTTTTGTCGCGTGTTTTGACCTCTTGATGATAACAATAGACAATATCAAAAACGGTGTCAAATGGCGCGGCAAATAATTAACGGAGTTGAATTACAATACTTCGCAATGTAAACAAACATTTACGATCTATTCAAAGAACGTTTATTTGCAAAGGAATAAATCAAAGAAGCTTTGTTTTCAATAAATAAGATCTACATTTAGAAAGAACAGAACACCATATAAATACTAAACTATTTTATTGTACAAAAAAACGCTAAAAAGAGTAAAGTGAAACGCGAGCGAAGCGGTGAAAATGTTTTGAAGAATCAGGCATAGTTTTGGCTAGGCCTACTATTGTTCATTCTGATGTTGTATTTTAATAATTAAACCTTCGTTATTTGACTTATTAAACCTTCGTTATTTAATAAACTGTAATTCATTATTATCAGAATGATGTTAATTTGATAAACTGTTTCTTTGTGATAAATAATGTCTCTCGCCGATTTGTTGAACATAAAACACGCAGTGTTTATTTAAGCGCTCAAAATAAATGGTGTGGCATATTTAGTCTCAAAGAGCCGCTGCTTTCACATGTCAATGATGTTCAATTTCTATTGTTGTCTTCGAATTTGAACGAACGTTTGTTGACAACACTTCCCTTTCATGGTGTAAACTTTACGCGAAAAAATACTTAATTATTTATTATTTATCCTAGTTGCAAAAACCTGGCATAAATATTGCAAGAAGCCGGATGCCATTTTCAAAATGAAAGTCGTCCGGCACTCAATTTGCGCATGCGTAATTCTATTTGAGGAAACAACGGTAAAAATTGATTCAAATATCAAATACTATTCGAACTGCAAACCATAACAGAATATTAATTACTATATTTTATAAGTCAACTCTATGCTAGCCTGAAAGAATCTGAGTAAAATCTAAGTTATACAGACCTTGTTTATATTTGTTGTGGATCAAGGTAAGCTTTGAAATTGCAATACTCCTCGTATTTTTCCTAACGATATTGGCCCGCTTTTGAGAGGAATTATGATCAAGTTTTTGTTTATTGTGTTCGAGTGTTAATTTCAAGTTTATCCCAGATAACAATTGTGAACAAATACTGAGTGAAATGATTAACACATCATTGACTTCATGAAAAAAAGTTAGTTTTGGTGGGAAATGTTCTATTATTTGAATAATAATTAGGTCTACTCCATCTCCATTATGATTTGCCGTCATAACTTTCTAGAAACCCTTCGGCTTTCGAGTTGTATATAAGTAAAAGCAGATCAAAGATTAATGATCCCCGAATAAGCATTGGAGAAATAACAAACACTCGTCGAATATAACTTGATTTGTGTATAAATCCAATACAGAGTGAGGACATCTTACCGTGAAATATTAATATACATTTTTGAACAGCCAAACAACTAAATGAGAAAATTGTGCAAGATATAACTCTAACTCCAACGATATTATCTTGTTGCTGTAATTTATCATTCCAAAACAGATTCTTTATATTTGGGAACAGCAATACTTCAGATCTTCAAGGTATTTAATCATCAAATCCAACGAAGAAACCACGAAATAAATGTGTGACCAGCGGTGTTGAAGTTTAGTGTGATAATAAATTCTGGCACGAAGCAAAGCACACACATGCGCAAATAGAATGCCAGACGGCTATCACTTTGAAAAGGACGGCTATATGCTTCGAAATTAATTTGTTTACAAATATTTCGCGGATGAATGTTGTTTGAATGAAATGCGCATTTTAATTTTTCTGTGTGTGAAATTATTTCGCGTTTTAACCCCTTGCGCGGTTGCAAATAAGACCTCTCAAAACGAGCGGGAAGATCTCCCCGATTTGTACAAATAATGCAGACTGGGTTTTAAGGAGCAATTTGAATTTTAGTTATTAAACTCTTAGCCTGCATTGCTGAATTGCCATTAAAATAAAAGATGAGTATTTAACGAAGTGAGAACTAAAATGAAATATTCAAATTTCAAATTCTAAGTATAATGCATGGACTAGCTATGAGCTCTAAATCTATCTATGTTAGCTTATATAAATTAGGCTAAAAACCAAAGGCCAGGAACTCAGAAAGGCGGCGAAGACCTGTTTGTAACTTCATTGACTGCCGCTGACATGGCATGGCACTAACATTATTCTGCTTGCTTGCTTGCTAAGCACAAGCAGCCTAAATACACTACTCAAACCAAAGATTAGTTCTAAGTAGGCTAGTTCACATCTTTGCAGGCTTGGAGCTTGTGAATAGACCTCAGGCAATCCTTGCATGAAAATTATTAAACAGATTAATGAAAATAGTAATGTACTTCTTTCTGTATCGAGTTTAATACATTAGAAGCAATTGGAGTACAAAACCGTACCGCTAAACATCTGGATCCGTTGAGAAAACTAGAAAATAATCTCCTTGTAGCAGCCATGTTTATAAGTGAAGAAGCCTGGGAACTACATCCTATTTGTTTGTTTGTTATGAAACTACTGTACTGCAATCATGTGTTTTGAGAGGAAATCAAAGCAATATTGTTTTAATTTTCATAAACTTATTTTACTGCATTAACTTGGGGATACAAGATTTTGTTCATATGTCGAGGTACGTATTACGTAAAGTTCGTAACTAGACTATAGAGAGCCCACTAAAATCAGTAAAGTCATAAAAGAGATAACTTGAAATGCTAGCCTCTACTCGAAGTAGTGACGTTTGGGGGTTCTTAATCGAGATATTGTGTCATGCGCAATATCATTTTTGCAAGAACCGCGGCGTACTTAGATGCTCTGCGTTTTTTTGCTTTTAGCTTCTTATATATAAGTGAAAACAGTTTTGCCTGCCGTCGCAGCGTTATCTACCTATTTACTATGGTTATGCGGAATTATTGGATATACTTAACTGTATTTAACATTTAATAACTCTACTTCAGCCTTAGGTGAGTATAGTATTTTTATTACTTGTGGTTTTAGTCTTGTGGTAGAAAATTACAGCGTCCGTCAACAAATATGGCGCGTGAAATTTTTAAGCAGGTGATGAATTGACCTTACACGGTATTTGGATTCAGTAACAATTTATAAACTGAAGAACAATAATTGATCATTGTGTTTGGTATTTTTATCTTTTCAAGTTAAGACTCAAAATCTCGAAAATTGGAACACTGGTTTAGTTTAACTGAATTCATCTCTCGACTTCGCGACTTAACTTTCGCTGATTTCGGCGCTATTTCTCAACTTTGTTGACATAATATTTTTGAAACTAGCGGCACAGGAACAACTGCTGTTGGAAGTTATGGTTTTTTCTTTAGAAATTTTCAATTTTACGTCCAGGAAACATGTCTTATTTCTTTCGTTAAATCTTTGTGAAACCATATCTAACAAGTCGATAGCCTATGCTATGTAGGCCTACAGAACAACCTTTATGCAGTTATGAACCTTGGTACAGTTCTGGGCGACCCAACTGTAGTTTCAGGAAGCTGTTTTCAGATACCTATTCCTAAAAACATTGATATATAATTTTGAATTTCTGTCTGACTTTGATAACTGCTTAATGTTCACCTAGAAAATATCCTCATGACACTTTGAACACCTTATTTTGTGGAGTGATATGGTCATTAGAATTCCAAATCAACCTATACAGTACAACGATGGAAAGAATGATGTTTGTGGGCAGGTCCTTAGCTGCATTTCGAAATCACAGCCGTGCATTGCGTAAATTAATGTCAAATTTACAAAGAAATAAATTTACCGTAATTATTGAGATTTGTTCCCCATCAAATTTATGTTTTGGCTGGGCAAAATTGCTCTAAAATTTCCAAGTTTTACATTTCCTTGAAGCTTACCACCTTGGCAATGTGTTGGTGGAGCATACAATTTGATGTCTTAGCAACATGTAACGTCACATTATCTATTGTTAATAGTATCCATTTTCATATAAAAATTGTACAATCTGGATGTATGTATAATAGGATATTTTATTTATAGGAAATAAAAGACTTCGTAATGAATCATAAAAAGTCGAAATTGACTGATGAAAGTCCGATTGGACGTGATGTTCAGGTGATGTTTCCTAGGCGAAAGACACATAAGGTTAGTTGAAATATGATCTCAATGGTCAATGATATCTGCTTATTGTTTTCATCCGATTTAAAGATTTATAGGTTGGAAAGGAATACCGAGTATGTACATGCTCTATCGAAGGTACTGGTACCACCACAGTCCGACAAAAGGTTCAGCCTTCTGGAATCCTAGATGCATTTCCATATTTTCTTCTAGATAATTTTGTTGTTGTTTGACCAATAAATAAATTAAAAATATCAATTTTCTTCTGGATTTGCTCTAACCTTCCAGTAACTAGAATTCGAGGATTCTTACTTTTTTCGGACCCTGGGTACTCACTCTTCTATTTCTCAGAGCTACCAGAGGTCGAACACATCTTTCAGTGTCTGCGACTAAATAATTTTGCCTTGAATTTACTTTGCAGCGACATAGCTCTCAAGCTGTGAATGGCTCATCTATCAACACTAAGAGAAAACTTTTTGATGGTGAGTTCCAACCGATATTATTCTCATTGAAATAACGGATACTGTACCCTCTACAAGTTGTGTACAAGTTAATGTTAGTAGCTCTTTTTTTTTGATGTGTGACTGTTTTCATTGATATAATACTATATACAGTCAAACTCGGTTGATATCCCCTCTTTTAATGTCCCACCTTGCTTAATATCCCCACAAAAAACTGATTTCTATTTTCCATTCTCCATACAAACTCTCATAATCCAATCTCGCTTAATATCCCACCTCGCTTAATGTCCCGCTTTTCATCTGTACCAGAGGGGGGATATTAAGCAAGTTCGACTGTAATGTAATAATAATAAGATTGCATCTAACAGCAGTTGAGATCGTGCTCAATGTCATTTGACAGAGCGTGAATCATAATAATGGAATCAAAGACTACGCATTCATTTACAGAAAATGAATGCATAGTCTTTGACTCCATTATTATTATTATTTTAATACTATATATATGTTTTATTTTTGAAAGGTATTGAATTGGCAGATGACAATAAGAAGCAAAAGAAATCAATTGACATAGAATCCAATTCACGTCAAAAACCATTAACAGAACGTCAACAATTAGCTTATCTATTGGAAATGACTGCCAGGGAGTACAAAGTTGAACAATGTAACAACATACATGAGAATGAAAAAGAAGATCGTCTTAAGAATACAAATAATAACAAAAAACAGTCATCGAAAATTACTAAACAAAATACTACTAAATTAAATAAAAGAAATGAACGTGGCGAGACTGCACTTCATTTGTTTGCTATTAAAGGAGATTACGAAGGTGTACAAGATATGATCAAGCAAGGTGCTGATGTCAATATCAAGGATTACGCTGGTAGGTCATTGCTTCTGATATAAATGTATATAGTATTCATCATCATCATCAGTATTAAATGTAATAGAAGGAGTCAGAGACCACACATTCATAATTTGTTACTAATAATTGTGTGATGGTTGCGTAAGCAGTAACTAGTAACAATTATGAATGTGTAGTCTTTAAAAAAAATTTATTATGTTTAGCCCTGTCAAATGACATCGAGCACTATGTTTTGCTACTGTGTTTAGATAATATCTAATATAGTACAGTATTAAATAAAGATAGTGCACAATGTCATTTGACAGAGTTGTAATAATAATTTGATGAAATCATAAAGGAATACATAGTCTTTAACTCAATTATATTATCAATAAACCAATATCTAGAAGCTATCTTGTAAATGCATATTATGTTTTAAGCAGCACTTGACTACTTTTACAATTGGTAAATAATTGCCAACTAAAAATCACCAAAAGAATGTGATGGAAGTGGTCAAAACTACACAATGCATAACATGATTAACATCGTAATCATAAAATTAGTTGGATAACAGAAGCAAAACATTTCTAGTTGATAAATCTCCCACAATTTAATTTAGAAAATGTCATGAATAAGCTTTAATCATCAGCACTGTAGACTTGGGAATGTAGATATTTTGTTGAAGTGGATACTGTTTACAGAATTGTGTAGGCTTTTGTGCTTTCTAGCTCCATTTGAAATCCATAATGGGGTCATGTGTTCCGAACCCCCTCAACCAGTTGGCCGAAAACTAAACTTTCAAATAAGGCATATTATGAGACAAAGGATTCATAAGTATCTAGGGCCCGAATGAAGTAGGAATCCTAGATTCTGCAAGGTTTGAAGCAAATTCAGAAGGTACTAAATATTTTTATGATTTGTTGGTCAAGCTTCAACAAAAAAATTCATAAGAAAATGTTGAAACGTTCTAAGATTCCAGAGAAGGCTGAACCTTTTGTCGGGCCCAGTATGTATCCACATTAAAATCAATACTAGTCACTTTATTCAATATGCTCCGAACTCTTTAAAGTTTGATAACAACTATTGATTTCACTGCTTTAACATTATGTCATTTCTCTTCTAGATTGGACCCCTCTTCATGAAGCTTGTAACCATGGTCACTATCGAATTGTTAAGAAACTCCTCAAAGCTGGGGCTAATGTTAATGTTCAAGGATTGGAAAATGACACTCCCCTTCATGATGCATGCTCCAATGGACATGTCAAGGTAAGCATTATCGTTTAATATTATCAATAAAGTAATAAAGCTGGACTCACAAAGCTGGACTGAAATCAGGGTTTTATCATTGATAATAATTGTTTTAGATTTTTTTGAATTAAAGACTGTTTTATATACTGAACAACCTCCATTCTATGTCGATTTCATTAAGTTTTTGTTAATGTTGGTAACTATATTTGAACATTTACAGGCATTTAAAAAAGGGTTGCACATGCAAATATATTTGTGCAATCCTGCTTGATACATTCTGTGTGTGGAATATATATGTGTCTTTATTCTTGGCTGGACATACCATCTTAAAATAAACAGATTGCATACAATGGCAATGCAAATATGTAGTCCTCTGTCCAACAAAACTCCTCAAGACAATATGCTGATTTTATTTGTACTTGAACTGCTTATCCAAATCTCAATAAAATGATTCAGAGGACATCAATGTTAACAGATTTATAAAATGTCTTGATTGTCAGTGTGAAGGAATGCGCTGTTGCTCTTAAATATGTCAAAATTGACTTGTTGTTAATGTTGTTTCAGTGTTTAAAGCTTGAAACATAAAGCCAACATTTTGAGTAACTGTTAAGCGGGGTCCGACAAAAGGTTCAGCCTTCTGGGATCCTAGAGGCATTCAACATTTTCTTTTGAATTTGCTCTAACCTTCAGGAATCTAGGATTCCTATTTTTGTCGGACCCTCCTGTTAAGCCTTTTTCAACTCAAGCTTGTAGCATCAATTTTGCTCTTTTAATTATGCAATTCCTTCTTGACCATCCACGTCATACCCCCATCACATTATAGTACCATGGCCTGTCAAAGGGCACATCCTGAAATTCTACATCCCAATGGAAGGGGGCAAATTCAAAAGAAAATTGATACTTTTCTGATTTATAAGCGATATCTCAACAAAAAATTCAGGATAAAAAGTTGAACATTTTCTGAGATTCCTGAAGTCTTCAGGAATTGGATGCTACATGGTTCGTTTACATTGGATGGTACTCATTTAATTTTTGGTCCCAGTCGTCAATGCTTCAACTTAATTCTTATCACTTCCTAATTACTGATTTTAGTAGGCTAGATATTTGTTGACATTGAATTATTGTTTTTTTATTCAGGTTGTTGATTTACTTATGAAATTTGGAGCTGACGCTCATATAAAGAATCGCCAAGGAGAGACACCTATAGATATGGCTGATTGTGATGAAGTCTATGACTGTCTTTATAACTTCTTGGATAAATCAACCGATGTGAAGAAACCAGAAACAGATGGTAGGTTTTTTTAGTAATAACATCACATCTTTTGTCTGTTTTAACCAATTGTTTAGTCAATGACATATTTTATATGTTCTGTTTGTTTGATATATTTGCAGTTGTCAAACATTTACAATCAATATAAAATTATTGAAAATCTATGAACACTATGAATCTTGAATATATTGAATATCTATTGAAAACCTACTAGAAATGTAATCTAGATTCTTCTCGTTCTACAGTCGAACTCGGTTAATATCCCCTCAGTTAATATCCCACCTCGCTTAATATCCCCATATTTCAAAAACCACTTTCTGTTTTCTATACAAACTCAACTAATTTAAATCGCTTAATATCCCCTCGGTTAATATCCCATCTCGCTTAATATCCCGCTTTTTCAAACCCGTTTTGTTATGAAAATCGTTTAATGTCCCGTTTCTTTGAATTTAAAACAAATGATAGTCGTTTCATTGTTAGCGTTTACCTTTGTTGTGAAAATTATCATCACTTCGAACTTGATATCGGATATGACATCGACAACATTGATTGTTTTAAATAAGAATAAACATTTTAACACTTTGAAAAAACATCTTTCTTTGTTTGTGACTCGAATAAAACAGCTTTGAACATTACTTTACTCTAGCTTCCTTATTGCAGAAGCGTCTCTGTCAATGACAAATTTTTAAAATGGCTTCTATCAAACGAAAACGAACTGAGTTCATGTGGTTGTGATGTAGGTCACGTGTACGAGTGTTATCAACGCATGCGTACCATATTTCATTGCACGCTTCGTAGAATCACGCAGGAAGAATTTCGTGATCAAGAAGAAGAAACTGTACGAAACTTTTAATATATCTGTGTTAATTGGACTTATCTTGAAATCATTCTATGGTTATCCCTAGTATTTACTATTTACTTATTTTGATTGAATAGCATTTGTTAACAATGAACGGAATTCCTTTGTTTTGACGAATTTCCTTTGTTTTTTTCTCAAATCGGATAAAATCCCACCTCGGATAATTTCCCGCTTTTTGCTTGCACGGAAGGGGGGATATTAACTGAGTTCAACTGTACTAAAAAACTACTGAAACGTACTTTGAAACTTGAAAAGCTACTGAAAAGTCCCCATTCAGTAGCCTATTCAGTAAGTTTACAGTTTGTTTTCAGTAGGTTTTCAGTTTACAAAATTCGTAATGGAATAATTTAAAACTATTCTGTTTTTATCGATTTACAAAGTTATTTTAATTGTTGTTTGCTGCTGTATTTGTTTGACAATTGTTTCATGCTTTGTAATATTTTACTTTCAGACAAGAATGATGATACTTCGATTAGTAAAAAATCCAAACATTCAAAACATATTATTAAGGATAGTAATGGTTCATCATCAAACCACACTGATGTAAGCACCCACATTGATACAAATATATTATCGCCTCATAGCACCGAAAGTCAAAATGTTGATCAATTACATGCCAAAGGAAGAGATTTAACTGAAAATGACAAATCATTAAACAATAGTGATTTTGATAATGAAAGTTGTACATCTGAGGATTTTGAACGCTTTGTTAGGAAAGAAAATGCTTTGATTGAAGATGTTGAAAGTGATTCTGATGAAAATGTATCAAACACTGACCAATCTAGACCTTTGTCCCCTGCTGTGGAAGATGATAGCTGTGATGAAAAAGAAGCCATCTCACCCTCATATCCGGTAGCTCCATCCTCGCCTGCTCCTGATTCCCCATCAACTTCAATTTCAAACTCAGTCAATGAATGTTCTCTATTGTCCCCAATGAGTCCTACCACCACATATGACTCTGGTCTTGATTCCCCTTTACCTGCTACCTCTGTTACTGGTTCGGGTCCTTCATCTCCTGTAGCTGTTTCTACAACACCAGAAGCAACCAGTACTGCTACTATCAAACCTATCACAGCTTCATCATTCATGAAATTAGTTGAGGAATTAGAATCACGTGATAGAACCAGATCTACTGCTGATGTTACAACTACAGAGCGTGATACTATAACATCTGACCATCAATGCGATATAATTAATAATGATAATACATCAAGCCCAGATCGTGATGTCAAAATATCTCCCAAGCAAGATGATAATACATCAAGCCCAGACGATGATAATACATCAAGCCCAGATTGTGATGTCAAAGTATCTCCCAAGCAAGATGATAATACATCAAGCCCAGATTGTGATGTCAAGGTATCTCCCAAGCAAGATGATAATACATCAAGCCCAGATTGTGATGTCAAAGTATCTCCCAAGCAAGATGATAATACATCAAGCCCAGACGATGATAATACATCAAGCCCAGATTGTGATGTCAAAGTATCTCCCAAGCAAGATGATAATACATCAAGCCCAGACGATGATAATGCATCAAGCCCAGATTGTGATGTCAAAGTATCTCCCAAGCAAGATGACAATACATCAAACCCAGACGATGATAATACATCAAGCAAGCAAGATTATCATACATCAGATTCAAGCTCCTTAAATGACCAATGCTTATCATCCAGTTTTGGTGACTTGTCTCCTGAAACAGCAGTTTCAAATAATGTCATTCAATGTCCTATGTCACCTATTCATCCTTCATCTCCTATGGGTTTCTCGCATTCGTCACCATCATCTGATTTAGGTGATATATCTATTGCTAACAGTCCAACTTTTCCGGTGACTTCAATACGGAAAGACCTTACTGAAACTACACACATGGAAGAAAGTGATGCAGTTGACACAGCAATCAATCAAGATCAACAAGAAACGGGAAATGTTAAAGAACCTATTGATGGGGAAGAGAATGGATCTTCTGAAAATGTACCTACACTTTCATCATCAGCAACTGAGGATTATGGAAGTAATGAAGACCTTGTTATTGAACCAAACTGTGCTTCTTATCCTACTGAACCTCAATTCACCAAAGATATCTCTACTATAGAAACACTCAATCTTGACAACTGTCCAATGTCACCAAATGATAGTGGCTTTCATGAAGATTCTGATGGTTTAATAACATCCCTTGAACATAGTGATCTTCATAAATTAGAACAATCACCTCTCGGTAAAATGTTATTACACGATCCTAATTTTTCAGTAGAAAACAGTCCAATTGATAGTGTTGAGCAATGTTTAAGCTCTTGTGAAGAAGGTGTTGATGCATTCGACTGCATACCATCTAATGACGCTACATCTATACCAGCTTTAACTGATAACAGTGATGCTCCGTCGTTACAATGTAATGCAACATTTCGTATGCCTAGTCCTATTCATGAATCTGGATCTCCTGTCATCGAACGTGTTCACAGATCACCTTCACCTAGCAAGCTACGTGTTGTCGATCTTGAACCTTGTGATATTGTACGTGAAGTTTTGAGCTCTGATGTACTAGATAGTGAACCTGTACAATCTATTCCCAATGAACCTATCTCAACCTGTTTGGTTAAACCGGAATCAACCGGAGAGACTACTGCTGGTAGTAATAAAACTAATGATACGCATTTACAACAACGATCACCTAGTCCTACTAAAATGACATGGAGGAGAGCATTGAGAAGACAGTGTTCCTTGTTTCCAACATCATCATTACCTGCTGATTATCAATCTTGGTTACTTGTATCTAAACAATATAGACTTCAATCAACACGGCATAGTCAAACTAACAATGTAAGTTGATAGATGTGTTTGTACACTAACATGTATTTTGATTTATTTTAATTTTGTCTAGATACTACTTTACTGCTTTATGTAGTAGTATAATCCTATATAAAATATCAACCAATCATATGGACACTTTGACTGTCAGATAATCATTGGAAATAGTTACAAAAAATATGATGTCATTCACTTTTTTGCGTTAAAGGAAGGTACCATTAAAAGTCCTTATCATGTACCTTTAAATTGGTCATCAGCATCTCCATTACAGTCAAACCTGTTATAACGGTCACCTCTATAAAACGGCCACCTGTCACTCTTGCAATGTCCAAAATAATATTTTCTATTTAATCAGACCTGCATATAAAGGCCACCTGTCTATAATGGTCAATTTGTCTACCTCTCGTAGCTGGCTGTTATATACAGGTTTCACTGTAGTTATAAAAGTATTCATTTAAGTACAGTGGTCGATGTATGCATGCTATAACAGGTCCGAGTTGGATATTTTTCCTTTGTGGATTCAAATTTTTATTTCCAAATTTTTCAATGTAAACATTTTCATAGTTTTTTTATTAAAGGGGTTATTGTCATGAAAATTTACTTCTAAATTTGTACTAGCCTTCCGGGATTCTAAGTCCTGGAATTCTCATTTTATCAAAGCCTGCTTGAGTGTCATGTAGTGATATTAAACTCAAGACATCAGTCTACCCTACCTTCCATGAGAGTCATATGCCATGCTGCTTTCTACTCTATTTTGATCCAGTAATGATTTTGTTGTCGTTAAGGGGTGCATGTTATTATTTTGTGAACGTTATGTCTTAAAAGGTGCTTTTTGAATCCCACTCCAAGAAACATTTGTCATTTGAAATTGTATTTTTACCTTGAATACGCATTATACGAGAAACCTACCTATCAGGGGTCGGGACTTGTGAAAACCTACTACAGTGAAACCTGTATTTAACAGCCAGCTACTAGAGGTAGATAAATTGATCACTATAGACAGGTGATCTTTATATACAGGTTTGATTCAATAGAAAACACTATTTTAGACATTGCAAAAATGACCTCTATAGACAGGAGGCCGCTGTATAGAGGTGACCATTATAACAGGTTTGACTGTACAATACTTATCAGTGTTGAACTTGTGTCTCGTATGTTCATGCATCCTATCAATACTAATCAACTTACATAATATTTTGTTCAACAGTCTTGTGACAAATCATTGCTTGACGATTTGGTTAGACGTCAACAATTGGAATTAGAAAAATTACAAATATCATTTGAACAAGAACTTGTTAGAGTTGAATCAAGATGCAGTCACCCTGGAGAACAACAACCCATGCTGAGTGCATGCAAAAGTGTTGAATATCAAGTGCTGGACACGTACAACAAACTGGTAAGTGGTCAGTGTCTGACAGAAGATTTAGCCTTCCGGAATCCTAAAATGATTTCAGAATTTTATTCTTAATTTTTTTGAGGTTTGGCCTATAAATCAGAAAATTATCAATTTTCTTCGGAATTTTCTCTAGTCTTGCGGGACCTAGGATCCCCACTTTGGTCGGACCCTGTCAGTGGTTATTAAAAATATTCCCAAACATTGTTTCTACCGTAGACAGAGACTAGACAGAGTGGGAGATTTCAAGATTGCTTGCAATATTGTAATGGGAAACAAAGCAGCTATCCTAGGTGATTCACAACATTGTACGCATCTATTAAAGTGAAATGTAATAAACAGTCTGCTTAATACCTATTGCTGAGTGCACAATCCTACATAAGGTTTACACAAATCTTGATTTTTATAAGTATGTTGGTGATTTCAGTCTATTTCATCTTCACGTCACACCCTTAGATGGTGTTATTAGACTAAAAGAACTTGATCACTTTGAATAAAAGTAAGAAGTTATTGCTTTCATCCCATTAAAATCCATGACACATAGTCTAGATATCCTTGATTTCAGACTGTTTTTCAATTTAATTCTGAATGTCTGAAATGTAATACAGTCAAACCTGGTCACCTCTATACAGCGGCCACCTGTCTATAGTGGTCATTTTTGCAATGTCTAACATAGTATTTTCTATTGAATCAAACCTGTATATAAAGGCCACCTGTCTATAATGGTCAATTTATCTACCTCTCGTAGCTGGCTGTTATATACAGGTTTCACTGTATCTTGCCTCTTCTTTCTGCATGTCCCTAACCTTATAATGGAAGGTAATGGTCTAATAATGTTTTTGTGTTGTTTTCAACAGCCTTCAAATGGAAAACGAGATATCAAGACAAAAGTTACTCCTGATATAAAGAAACTACGATGTGCTTGGCTTGAAGATCTGACCGATAAATATTCAAAATTAGAGGTAAGTTTTGCATATTTAGATGTTAAATTCATCAATGCACATTTTCACATGACTGACTAAAGAGTCTAGTTATCAATAGTAAGCATGTACGTACAGATGCCATTCAAATTCAGACATGATTAACCATAATTCAATAGGAGATCAAGTCTGGGAGAAAACAAGTAATTTGGGAAATTTCACATGTTTTACTTATTGTGTTTGTGTCAAGCTTTTTTCTGACTGTGTTCTTCCAAGAGTCTCAAGTCGATAAACAACAACTTTACAGCTAACAGCTAAACTACAGCAAAACGTTTTACTGGACTTTGTCTGAAATGTTTGTGGAGCAAAATGTGGACTATAAAATTTCTTGTTCATTATACAGCCAACTCATCGTGTCAGCCTCTAACCCCTAAGCAACAGGCTTACTATGCTTAACAGACTTGATGTCATTGTCAGAAGTTTTGGAAACAAAATGTTATCTGTCGTTGCCTACATTCAAATATAATCTGAAAAACTTAAAATATTGATAGCTATTCAGATGTTTTATAACTCTTATAACATTTATTTTTTAATAGGATGTTGTTCTAAAACGTCACGATAGGGAACTAGCGTCAGCAATTGCCAGTCACCATCTCGCTCAACTTACTTTGTCAGATCGAAAGCAACAGCTACGGCGAAAATATCACGATCGAATCAAGAAAGCGCTACAGCTTAAACCTTGAATAATAGTGGAAGGACTTAAAATATTTTATCCTCCTCTTAGTGAAACATTCAATGTTTTATCTCAAATAAGCAGTGGATATATTATATATATGTTACATATTTATATAAATATTATTATTATTATTATCTTTAATAATGTAAAATTATTGGAAATAGTATTGCATCATGTTTGGTAGTTGTTTCAAATTATTATCCTTTGATAGTTGCCTAGCAACATTATTATTAACACTTGTATCTTACCATTAGTATATTATTCACAGCATTATTTGTATTTGGAAATAGTACTGTTTTTAATTGTAACATATAAAGATGATCTACATTATCTTCTCTACTCATATTTGAGATGTATATGTAAATAATAATTGGTATATATTACATTGGGTATAGTATTTGCATATTGCTTTCGTTCAAATTCTGTCAAATGTTGTTGAGAACATAAGTAAATATTGATGACTTCCGTCCACATGATTTTTTTACAAATAATCAAACCTGCCTTTAGCGGCCACCTGTATATTGTGGCCATTTCAATAATATACAAAAGTTAAATCATATTTTTGCAGTTATGGTTCGCACATGTTTACATATTTATTATGCATGACGAATGAAAATATACTGTTTCAACTGTATTATTTTTACGGCTTTCACTGCTAACGTCAAATTTTGGGTGTTGTATTTCAAAAACACATAGACTACAGTAGTTGAAACAAGTTGCTTTTTAATTCTTGGATTTATTCGTCGTATTTATATCGATTTATATCGTGTTTTGTTCTTGTTATTTTTATGTGGCAAGACACAATTTTTGGCTCTGTGTTTTGTTTTGAATAGCTAGAATTACGCTTGCCGGACAATTTGCTACTGTGAAATAGGCATAGCATTGACCAATGACCATCACACATTGCGGGCTCAAAGTAATTTTTAATAAATCATTTTGCCTTAAATCATAATCAGCTTTGACTAAAATTTAAAAAACTTATATTTCTGCTGTCAGAAAATGTTTGTATTTTAAGCAAGATTAACATTTTCAAGTTACTGGAAAAGAAATGTCCTCACTCATAAGAAAAACAGTGATTTCTGTCATTTTAGAGAAATTTATAAAAAATACACATAACCTGTTAGTGATTGATATTTGTTAATGCATTTCATCACACGGTATATATATCTAAATACAAAATAGGTAATTAAGTTTATGCTAAATCACTAATATACGGCATATCAATTTCAAACAATTACATATGGTTTGAAGCATATACAAAGGATAAAAAATGTACATATTATTATTTATTATGAAAACTTTTTGTAGCTGTGGTTACAAGTCAATTAGGTTATATACAAAAATATTAAAGTTTTTCATTACTTGATATCACATAAAAGCGCAACTCCGCGTAAAATCCAATGATCAGGGTTTTGATTGGTTCGCAGATCAACTGCTGCAATATATGTCAGATCGGTTCTAACGGGTTTCTTATAAACAGGACATTGATATAAACGATTGTCTTTTGAAGTAAGATTATTTGAAGCGTATAAATGAATAACTGGCATGTTTGTAAATAAAACTTTTGAAGGGGGTTCAACCAGTTTGTTCCCTCTTCTATCCCAACCAGCTCCCTCTAATGATAAACCGTATACATAGACCCCTTCTTGTGGTGGCGAAGTTATATCGTCTTTGTAATGTTTGAGAACATCATTTTGAAGGACAACACTGTCTAATGCCCAACCTTTGTGTGCTCTTGTTACTTCCTAATGGAAAGAAACAGGGATTAATTAAAGCCAGGGCCGTCCCGAGGAAACATTGACCAAAGTTTTCATTATGGGGCACAAAAATGGCTGTCTGTCCTCCTGATCAAACATCAAAAGTTGAAGATAATTGCCTCTATATACAGTATTCATGGTTTGTGTGGACATGAATAAATGGACAAGAATTAAATACATTCTCTTACTTCCACTCTTCCCTCTTTAGCAGATTAGAGATATTTCAAGAAAGATTTGCCGACTGAGAAAATCGTCAGGGAGGTGTCAACCCCCCAATACCCCCATACTAGGAATAGCCCTGATTAAAGCATATCATTCATATAATTTGAACGAGTTTGACTGCTTCTATAAATGCATATTAATTCTTAGTAGATTTAGTTTGAGGGATGCTTTTTAGGGGGAAGTCAATAAATAAGGAACGCAAATATTTATTGATGGTAACAGAATTGTCCTATCCAAGGGGAGGCATTGTCTATTCTACAGAAGAGGCCCGTTCCATTTTCAAATAGTAAAACAAGAGTTGTAACAATTGTGGATCAAGATATCGGATAAATTGCTACTAGAAAATACACATAGACGAGACAGTGATGAATCATTATTTATGTCTTGTTCTAATGACGGTAGGCAGAGGGCTGTTATTTGATATTGTTATATAAGTGAATTCAATGATTAAATATTGGAATACATAATTGAGAGGCTTAATTAATGAGAAGAGGCTAAAATCTTATACACTACAGAGTTATATCATCGGATCAACACCTGTAAAAGGCCATATCTCATTAAAACCACATGTCCAATTGTTCATCTCGATTACCCATGGTACATAAAATGTGCACAAGCACATAAAATATTGAACTCATAACTAAAGTTGTCATTTATGACAAAGTGGTCTGTATGTATATACCTACGTAAATTGGATAACTTTGCATCTGTTGTTGGAGAAAGGAGGATCTGGAGGAGGATTATTTTGTTTTGTCAATATTCTGAAAGTCTGTCTTTATTTTTCTTAATTTCAAGTCGTCAAAATAAAAAACTACGGGATTTGGTTTTGGTGTCTTGCATTTTGTATTGAAATAAAATTTGTTTACATTTGTGTGCGGATTTTGAGCTACAATCTTATATAAAAAGCTCTTGCATTAATAAATTTGCATTGTTGACTTTCGTCAAGTTTTACGTCATTGCAACTTCTGCGAAAAGGTGAATCTGAATTTTTTCTATCTACACCAATTCAGCAATGCTTGGACTACAATACCGGTAGCTGAATATGCTCTTAAAGCTGTTTTACTATACCTGTCTCATTGCTGTTAAGAAGCCTTGTGGATTGAAAAATCCTGTCATCCAAAAGCAGTTTGGTCGACCTTCAAAACACCATGTACGGAATTGTTGATTGCGTTCCAGCAATTCAGTGTACCAAAACCCAAGTGTAGATGATGCCCAAGAAATCTGCAAATAAAATTATTTAGAATGAGCATATGTGCGAGTGTTTGACTTTTACTTGTTTTCGTAGGAAATATGAGAAAGGATTACTTGTTTCTGTATTGGGACAAAATAACAATTGTTACATACAACGAATAACATCTACTACAATGAATACATTACAATACATGCGAGATAATAAAGAAAAGATTACAGTGTACTGCCTCTGTGAAAATAATCCATGAATGTCAAGCGTCGATGTTGCAAAAAAGTCCATGATGTCAAATGTTATGTTAATGTCCACGAAAAACAGACTAATAAAGTACATGAACAGTTCATGAACTCAATATTTTTTGTAGGCTACAATCAATGAGGTATATTGAGTAGAGGACGGTTTCTTATTTAGGATTGAGAACTGAAATCCTATCAAAAACATGTTATTGTGATGTTTCGTATTTTGAGTTATGCTAGGTAAAGAAGCCAAACAGTAATCACATGTGTAAGTATCAGATTACTTATATGAGCTGAACCGGAACCATCTATTTACACGAGTTGGGACACTCTTTAATATGCCACTTTCAGCTCCAATTGGAAAGACGCCAGTCTCACAATTTTATGGACACCATTTTCGCTCTGTCAAACACAGGCTCACGAAATTTGAACAAAGCGAGTGAAAATAAAATCATGAACTTGATAAATGTTTTGTTTAAAACCTTTTTTTCAATGGGATGAATCTAGCGATTTTCAAACCCCAAAAGTTGCGTGTCCAACTCTTATAAATAGATAGCTCTAAGCTTAACTGCCTATGAACAGTTGGCGAAATTCATGAATAGTTCACAAGGTTCATGAACAAATTTGATAAACCGTTCATGAAATCCATCGGTTTGTTCACAGGCGAAACAATACAGATAACATCAGAATCTGATTAAATAATGTCATATCTAGAAACAATTAGAAAATATTTAAACATTTCTGAAACTTACTTTTTGCCAATGCATTGGTATTCTAGCATCATACATGCAGTCAAGCGCATCCTTAAGCGTATCATTCATGATGATTGTACCATCAATGGCTAATTTCAAATCAGTTAATGTTTGACGGACAGCGATGATGACCTTTTGCATGCGATCAATTTCTTGTTTCAAGAAGATATTCATCGGTGTAAGTGCACCCATTTTCTGCATACGGGATTTTACCTTAAAAAAATTCAAGCTCAAAGTAAAGCGCCCCTGATGTTTACATTTGGATGTAACTATCAAGTTAACAAATTACTTCTCTAACCTCAGAAATGGTCAGACAATTAGTCACACAAATGAATTAATTTCAAAATTATTAAACAAAACTATTACTAATTCAACAAACATTCTAAATATGTTTTCATTAAGTAAATTATAAATGAAGCAGTTCATGCATATGAAACCATTATCTACCTCATGATTGATGTAATTAGGCGGCAATTTATCTAACATGTCATCAGCTAATTTTTGGACAAAGCTTTCTCGGGTCTCTCCACCACCAGCAGAGCTATCTTTTGGTTGTACATTTAGAATTGTATCTAAACAGCTTTTAGCAACATTACTCTGATACCTATAAAGCAAAAAATAAAACCAGTTGAGAAATAATTTAGATAATAATTGATATACTGTCGGCTACATTATGATTAATTGCAACTTTTTAATTTTTTATTCTTGCTTCGTATTGTCTAATCGAATAATGACAGCTCCTACTAGCTTTAAACGTGACGTAATAAATCGAGACAATTGGGTAGAGCTCAGCATTAGGTTGCAACAATATGGCAAGACAATATCATCTCCAATGTTTCAATACCTGAAGTGTTAAATAAATGTTATTTCGCACTTTTTACAATGGCAACTTGATAAGATTACTGATATTCTGTGATCAATTACTGTAATAATTATTTTGCACAAAAGCTGGGTAATTACAATTATTGTTGGATGGTTGAGAAAACCAGCTCAGGAGTTCATGAACAGTTCATGATCGTTAAATGGTCCCAAATTTTCATAAATTGTTTATGTACTATTTGTGAGCTTTCCAGAAGGTTCATTAACTGTTCATGAAAATTGGGGTCATTTAACGTTCATGAACTGTTCATGAACCCCTGAGCTGTTTATCGCAGGGGTATAGTTGAGGTACAAATATTGACAAACCCTAAAAGTTCATTAACTATTTATAGAGCTCCTTAATTGGTGGTTTCAGAGAGACACACCATTTATTCTGGAGCCCCAAAGCACCCTGTTTTATCTTAGGTGCATAACTCAAAATATCAGACAGAATAATTATACTTGGGATGTAATTGATGACTTACGTAATGTCAGCATTGGGATGTAAACCAAATGCTTCTGGAGTGTCAAGTGAAGGTAACTTCTCAATGTGATCTATGTACTGTACAACTGAAGTACATTTTGGAATGTTGTAGCCTTTGTAGAAGTTGAAATTTGACTGAAACATATTCTCACTAAACCACACCTAAATTTATACAAATAATTCACCATTATCATCATCATCATCATCATCATCATTTATTCAGGACTTGGTAAAGTTCCCATATAACCTTTTTTTCATTTTTTTCGTTTTTTGATTATAAAATTAAAATATATGATATATACAATAACAAAAATCAAATTATACATAATTATACCAATTAATATAATCTTAAAACAAAATTAAGAGCCAATGCTTATGATGACGTTTAAATGTTTCTCAAGCAGACTTTTCAAACTTCAACATATCAACATCAACATCAACACAATAAGGCTTGGCATAATTTATTGACTCTTAACTTGAGCTGAGATTTAATCTCAATCCCGAAGTATTTACAGAAATCGCACAAAGACAACACCTGTCATAATAGCTTATAGAGCTCGATAGTAACGATTGTGCATCAATCCATTGTGTTCTTTTTGCATAATTATTATTATTCTCAACATATTGATAAAATAACTTTTGTATTTGTGGCACCTGATTGCACCAATGCCCAATGCTTGGAATCAAAAATAATTTGTTTACAATCCTGAACACAAACCACTTCAATTTTCATTGCTTGCATCTTTGTTGCAATTTATTTGCAATTTTCAATGAAAGTGGTTCTAGTTATTATAAAAAGCAATTGGCACACAGATTCCTATAAGCTATTGATGTTTTGTCCACTCGGGACAATTACAGGGACTTACAGGAGAAAACTTGCTGATGAAAGTCACTCGCTGTGGCCTTCTCTTGCTTTCTCTTGGTCGTTCCTCTTGTGCGCCAATGTCAATAGATCATAGGAAATTGTATACTAATTGCTTATATTAATCACAGTGAAAATTACAAAAAAATACAGACATCTTCTCAAAACCTGATTTAATCAAACCAAACCTGAGTAATATACCTACCCTTGCAAATGTATTCAATAGTCTCTTATCATAATCATCTGTGACTCTACCACCATATTGTACTTCACCAAGCATATACCGAACTGTTGGCCATGACACACCCTTTTTAATATCCATATCATCGAGATGATTTTGTACAAATTGAACACTTGATGAGAAATCTGCTTGATTGAACTCATAAGGAATGTTCCAACCTAGGGGACCGTATTTCCGTCGTTCTTGTACTGTGGTGTGTAGAAATGCAACAGCATAAAGCATAGGTTTCCATTGGTACAAATTTGTTATGTCTAATTGGTCTTGGTTAATACCTAAAATAGGAAAGAACATGTTGCATATTAACAATAATAATATTAATCTTTATTCAATAATATTTTGAATGTTACAACAAACATATAAAACACGTCTGACTGACAAACACCTCTTAAGGACAACCCATACGAAAACAGTTCAGGAGTTCATCAACAGTTCATGAACGTTAAATGGCCCTAATTTTTATGAACTGTTGAACTGGGTACTCACCAGTATATGTTCGCTTAAGTCCTGCTTTCAAACCCTGTGGTGGTTCATTTGTAAATTTAATTGACATTTGTAACAAATTAATAGGAAATTGTGGATGAACTTCTGTTGTAATCCATAACCTAAAGTTATCGTGTACAGTCTCAGTTTCATTCACAATATCCATCAATTCATCCATGAAAGGGAGACCAAGATGACAATTCTGTAGCAAAACCCAACCACCCTGAAACAAACAATGATTTTGTACAAAAAATTAGAATCACAATACACAAAATCATAGTTACACAGAACCAACCTTTTCAATATAGCCACCAAGCAATTCATATCAAATTCCAATACGTTGTTTCACAAATAGAAACATATTAAATGAAGGAGTTGTTTGTGTAGTATATTAAGTTATTGTAGGGAATTTCTGTTAGTGCTCATTGACAGGTCAGTTAACTAATTAGCTTGCATTGTGAACCAACACATGAATTTCTGCCCAGAGAAAGTAGCACCTGAATAGATTTATGAAACATTCACAACCCCGATTCACACACTATCACAAAACGTCTATTGCAATGAAATCATAACTCTGCATCAAAACACATAATAGCTAGCGGAAACCACAATAAGCTGAATATTTATTTATTCTTGAGATAAAAACTTCACAATGCGAGTCCTGAATGATAATACGACATAATGCATAAATTACATTCGCAACTCAGTGGGAGTTGCAAGGCAGAAAGGGAAATGCTACTTCACATACTATATAGGCCCTATAGGCCCCATATGGCCCCCATATAGCTTCAATTAAAACTTTGAGCTGATACATAGGCTACAAACTATTATAACAATAGGAAAACTCTATGAAAAATCGCTTCTCAACTTCTTACAAATTATTCAACAAATGAGATGCCATGCTTACAGTTAGCATTGATTGACCAAGCAGACGACGCGCATGAACTTCTTGACCTTGTCCCATGGAGACAGCATGGAATTCTGTAACACACAAAATATTTTCTTAAATGCCATCAAACTGTTGCAATCAGTAGTCTGGAAATGACAGCCAACAAACTGACTACAGGTCTGCTATATGAGGAATTAGTTTGTATTGTGAGTCATTCTTTCTAAGCCAAGGAGATACGGGAGTTGAACCTGATATGACACAGTTATACCTGCTATAGCAACCACCTGCACATAGTGGTCGTTATTGACATAATTATTTGTTCTATTGAAATGACCCTGTATATAAGACAAAAGGTTCTTAAATCAACTAATGGTATAACCTTACCCAATTTGAGCCTTTTAGATAATTGTTCGATGCTTGGAGTTGGATCTGACCCCATTGACAAGAAACATGTCATTGGTGTTCTGATATCACTCTCTTCAAATGTTTTCTGCAGGTCTAAGATTACTCCTTCTGCATACTGGCGACCAAGAGATTCTTCAATGTAATGCCTTGCCTGTGAGATAGTTCGATCTGGACACCATGACCTGAGACAACATCAAACAATGAAAAACTGCATTACAATAAAATAAACAATTAAACTGATGAATGACAAATATACTTCATGAGTTCACAAACTGTTTATGAACCAAAAATTTCAGGAATTCAGATAATTAAAGATGAATTTCATGAATTATTTATAAAAAATTTCATGAACTAATTATATAGTTCTTGATGCATTTCATGAACTTTCTTCACGGAGTAATATCATATTTATGAATTTTTCAGTAACATGCTATCAAGTCCGTAAACAGTTTACTAACTAGATGATATCAGTGAACTTTTCTCAAAGAGTATTGAATAGCCTGAGTGCAGACAGACTTTTCAATTGTATAGTCTGCCGGCGTATTGGCAACGAGTATCGCGTACCAAGTGTCTGTACTGAATTAATATTAAATAAACTCGGCGCTAATGCACAGACGGACTTATATACGAAGAAAATGTCTGGCTTCACTCAGGCTACATATTGAAGTGGTTATTTGATTTAATATTCAAATCATCGTCAGTTGTTGTCATTTTCTTATAATCATAAAATTGTGAAAAAATATTTTCCAGAAGGTGTAATCATTACCTTATTAGCAAGAGTTTCCTGAATGTATCCAATGATTGACCATAGCCATCTGGAATTTCAGCAGCTTCTGGTGCCTCTTTATCAAACCAATGTTTCCATTGTTTCTCATTGCGAGCAATCTATAAATAAATCAACAATCAGATGAAATAATTAACAATCTAAGATTGTCAATAAAATAGAAAACATTGTGTACTGTCAAAACATTCAGACAGTCATTATATCAAATCAAAAAATTGCTTGAATTTTCAAATGGATAAAGCATAATTTTTTTTTTCGATTTCCCATTTTCCCACAAACCCGGTAAACTGAAGCTGGTTAATTGATTTGTATTTTGAAGCATTTGTGCATTTCATGGCCGGATGTCCTTCCTGACTCCATCAAATAGTGCTCCTACTAGGGATTGAACCATAAAGTACAATATGTAGGCAATAGCTCTACATAGTTAGATAACCATTTATCAATCTTCATACTGTACCTGATTAAGAACATCAGAGAACTGTGGTAGTTTACTCAATTCTACAAGATTTAACCATGTCATATCAAGAATCCATTTACACGGTTTTGGTTGAACTTGTTTAAGATCAAGAGATGCACCCCCTATTTATGACAGAAGAAAACATCAAATAACTATACAATCAAAGATGCACTTACTTTGTGATAGCCATCTCTCTTTGTTTTATAACAAAAATGATTCGATCAATCTGATTGGTTTAGAGTTGACGCCAAATCACCATAGCAAAACTTGGTTTGAAAGCATTATCGATCTTGCAATTCGAACTTGATATCACAAATGAGAATTTCCAACTTGATCAGGAGTTTTCAAAAAACATTTTATGAGCAAGGAAGTTATGTAGAATCTGGATTGGAGATGCTTGTAAAAGTTGTGCTAGTTATAATAAAAGCTATTGGCGCACATTTTCCTATAATCTATTGATATTTGGCGCACTCGAGTTACTTCGTTACGTTTCCTCCTTACATGCCTCTTGTGTACCAAATATCAATAGCTCATATTGGTCATTAAACCATCTCTGTTCCGATCAGATTTTCCAAGGTGGGTAAGTAAGCCATGGGTTCCCATGAACGTTGAGTTGACCAATTTCAATGACCTGTTTACGAGGTGTTTATGAACAGTTTATGAATGTTCAAGAGGAACTGTTCATGAACTCAGTGAATGGGTTAGTCTCTCGTGTAGCCTTGGTCAAACTTGGTGTAATGTGAAGGTAGTTTATTATTCAAAGGGTTTCAATGAAAACTAAATGAATAAATATATTGCAATACAAAAATATTAAAATGTCACCTTTGATCAATGTCAAGAATTCTTCACGTTTAATTTTCCTATTCTGCATATCAATTTTTAACGCCAACAGTAATGTAAACAAAAGCTTATCTTTCTCATACAATCCACGGCATGAATAACAGAATACTTCAAATGTTAAATAATCAATAATGTTGTGTATTCTTTTGCCAGTGATAGGAGATGGAGTTGATCTGAAAAATTTCAAAATATTATTCACTGTAAACTCACAAATCAATAGCATACTTGATTTTAGATACAACCTATAAGTCCACATAAACTGTTATTAAAATGAATGCGCTGCAATTTGGTAGTCTAGTATTTAGCATGCTGGTGCATGGCTGGAGGGGTGAGCTGTGAGAGTTGTATATAATAGGCAATGAGACCTGTCAACATCCCACCAGCACGCTCAAGTGACACTGCTAGTCAGTGAATTCACATATCATACAGTAGTTTAGACACAGCCTAGAAGTTCATGGAAACTGTCTATTTAAACAAAGCTCTTAGCTCTACAAAATTATTTTTGCTAATTACAAGTTGTACATATCTTTGATTAAATGCAGTGCTTGATAAATAAAATGCACAACGCAAACTTTTTCATGAAGCTTACCTATTGAGAGAAATGTCAAATAGTGAAAGAAACTGCTTCAAAGATGTCTGATACATGCAGTTGACATAAGACATTTCAACAATGAGAAAGTATAAAATACTTCCACGATTCGCAACTATAAATTGAAAACAAACAATACATATTATTAGGACATTACCTACTTAACTGGGAAAATGCTGATCATGAGAGATATCAATAGGGGGGTAACAGGTGTAAACGCCTCATGATCAGCAAATCTTAGGGCCTTCTCTTAGTGCTCTTGAAACGGTTTCAACAACTTTTCTGTTCATATTTGATATCCTTATTTTTAATTAGATGAGGTATTTTTAGAAGTTTTTATTTTCATTGCATATTAATTATCATGAATCTTTCAATGGCAGCTTTGATGTGGTGGATTGGGTTTCAGACTTCGGCCCGTACAGTCTCGGGCTCAATCCCACGACAGGAACTCTATTGGTTGGCAATTAACCAGCCAACTCTAATGGAGAAAAAAGCTTTGAGCTTATACGGTTTGGGGATAAATAACAAATGAAAAAACTGTATTCAATATTTATGGATTCTTAATCAAGCAGATTCTTTCCAATTATATCGGGACTTTGCATACATTTTGGAAATATCGAAGGTACAATTGATACACTCCCAGATATTGTACAAAATAAGAAATTTATCCCTTGTGAAACACAAGCCATGATGCTTGTGTGCCTTCAATGGATCAATATGTATGAACAATTCATATATTATATTGAAATGCTAATGGAAAAGTAAAATAGACTGTTTTCGCTGTGAAAAAAGACTATGAGTTCATAAACTGGTTTATAAACTTGAAATTGCTCAAAAGTTCATGAACACTTCATGAAAAGTCCATGAACATCTAGGTGATTTCAAGTTCATGAACTCCATGAACTTATGATCTTTTTTCCACAGAGGATTATCATGACATTTTTGAGAATGGCCCGTGAAAAGTAACAGGTTCATGAACATATCATACAAATTATTATTTTAAGTTTGATAAATTGTTCATCATGAGATTCACAAATTGACTTTCAAAAGGAATATTAACATAATCTGACCTGGCCGGAATTCTTCTCTTGCAGTATTGATTTTAACTTCGGTATCAGCGGCTGTTGCTAATTTCTGACTGACTTCTTCTGCAGTTGATTTTGTGATTCTTAAAACTTCAATCAGAGATTCATCTTCAACTAGCGAACCTTGTGTACTTGTTAATCTTAATAATAAGTTATCTTCTAATTCTTTCATTTTTCGTTTGTTTGCAGCGACATCTTCCATTAGCTTTGTACGATCTGATTCAAGCTCCTAAGAATACATAAAACTTATACAGTCAAACGATTTCTTAAATCAAAAGTCACATAACAATTATTCCACTATATTATACATATATTGAATAAATATTACAGATCACAATATATTCTTGGTATTTTGGTAGTTGATTGGTGGGAAGTATGCAGCCAGCAATGACCCCTGCGAAAAAAGTTCATGAGTTCATGAACAGTTCATGAACGTTAAATGGCCCCGAATTTTCATGAACTGCTCATGAACTGTTCCTGGACTGTTCATAAACTCCTGAACTGTTACCTCTCTACAGTGGCCATCCGTTTACAGTGGTCATTTTTGGTATGTCTAAAACAATATTTTCTATTGAATCAACCCTTTATATAAAGGCCACCTGTCTATAATGGTCAATTTATTTACCTGGCTGTTAAATGCAGGTTTCACTGTATTCTAGAAATTTGCATAGAATATGATACGCTATATTGCAGAAAAAGTTCTGAAACAAATAATAACCCAAAATCTCACACAGATCCTGTAAAAATCACATGTGAGTGCAGTAGAGAACTAAAGCACAATAGGCATTGAACTAAACAGATTTCAGTTATTTTTGACACTATTCTGGTCTGGGCTAGTAGTCAAATCATGCAGGACAGTATGTAATTCAAGCTAGGCTTTGACAAAAGGTTCATGTAGAAACTAATTTACCATATTTGTTGTCATGGTAACTTGTTAATTCACATTGTCTTTGTCATCACCATAGTAACATTAATATTGTCATACAGTCATACAGCACATGTCAAACTGTTTCACATTCACTGTCATAGTTCCTGTCATGTTGTCAATTCACTAATGGTTATTTGTCTGTTGCCCTAATTTAGTGTTATATTGAGTGTTTGTATTGTGATTGGTCAACTTGTAATCATTGCTGTGTTTTAACTAATCTTGTGCTACACTTCCCATCCACTGTTCGTCTTGGGGCCACATAGTACGGTCGTAATAGATTGTTATTAAAATTATACGCTGTAGTTTTCTCTTGGCCTACTTCTTGTCTTGTTGTTCTTGCGGTCTCAAGCGGACAGTCAAATACAGTTACAGTCCTCTGAAGTCAACGTTAGGCTTTGGAAAGCAAAGCAATTATCTAAATAACATGGTCCGTCTTTGGAACCTGAATCAGTGGTAAGTTTTTTTTGTGCTTATTTGTTAGCACTCCTTGAGTAGTTATTTTAGTTTGTCTTTTAGCATACTAGACAAAAACAGAACGCCGTTTCTATTAGCCTGTATCTCAGATTAGATCAGGGATTGAAACAATCCTAGAGTTTTCTTTTGTGCATTGAAAGCACTTTAGAATAGAACGCAATTTTTTGATCAGTTTTCTTTGTGTTTTTTACAATTAAATTACGCATTAGAATATAACGCATTTTCAAGTTTCTTTTTACTTTCTGAATTAGTTTTTTGTTTATTTAGTAGACATCTTCTCTTTGAATATTCCTTTGTTTCCGATCGTTTGACTTTAATCGTGATATATATATCGGCCCTCTTGCTTATTGGCACGATTCTTCAATAATATTTACTCAACTTTTTAAATTATTTTTGCTAGCGTATTGTGTTGTTTTGCTCATTGGCTGCAGACTTTGATGCTTAAGAACATAATATAAGTCTATGCCGCATAGCTTAGTAAAGATATAGTATATTCTGTGTGGGATATCAATCTGATTTTCTCTGATCTTTTGACGACTTTGGCCTGATATCAGCATTTAGGTCTACAACCAGGCTAGATGCCCAAAACAATGCTTCTTTGTTCTGCTTTTGTGTTTATTTTATTTTGTTAGGTTCCAGTACGTGGTAATAATTTGGTCTGGCTTGGTTGGCACAGCATGAGCAAAAGTAAAGCAAAAGCAGAAATGTCCTCGGTGAGTTCAGACGACTTTCTTCGGGAAGCAAACGAATTTGATCATGCGATCGCACAAGCCGCTAGGAATGTTTCCAAAGTAAATTCAGCAACAAGAAAATACATGATTACCAGGTTAGAGCGTTTGTTTTCAAGTTTAACTAATGCGACGTACTCTTTAGCCCACGAATCTCCTACCGATATTTCTGTAGAAATAAGTGAGCAATACATTCATAGGGAGGCACTATTTTATCAAACTATCGATTTATTACATTCAGTGACTCCTGAGTCACCAGGGTTAACAAGTTCTTTCGTAAATCAGGCTCGTCAATATTCTGATTCCGACGAGATGCGAAATAAATCTGCAGTTCCTAGAAATCCTAGCAATTTGCCTTCAGTAAGCAAACAAACACCGTCAAGTAGAAAAATTAAGCGACACCATGTCAACAAAGGCGGCGCTCCTTTAGATCAAACAAATGTGTTAACAACTAATACAAGCGAGTCAATTTTAGCATCAATTGCAGATGCGTTATCTGCAATGCAAATCAAGCTTCCCACGTTTTCTGGTATCGCCATTCAATATCAAGATTTTATTTCTTCCTTTAAAGCACAGGTTGATAGTAGGCATACGTTAAGTTCTGCAACAAAATTCCATCATTTAGTATCACATTTATCACAAAATGCCTTGTCATCCGTAAACTCATTGCCTCGTGATGATGAAGGGTATGCAACAGCTTTATCAACATTAGACAAATTGTATGGAAACTCACACAAAATTGCTAGAGCACATTTAGATTTACTTTGTATTGATGAGCCAGTGTCGTATAAATTTCCGCTAGAAGTAGAACGGCTTTATCATCAATTATTAGCTGCTTCTTCCACCTTCGATAGATTGAAATATAATAATGATGTAAATTCTACATCCACGCTTTTGAAAATTATAGATCGTCTGCCTGAACATGCTCAGTATCGTTGGCGAAAACTGAACAATTCACAAAAAACTTTGGCCACTTTTCATGATTTGGTTTTATTCATGGAAAAGGAGACAGATTTTGTCAATGATCCAGTATGGTCACGTTTAAGTCACAAAGCAACGGTACATCCTTCCAAAAATATTTCTTCAATAAATGTTACCACCAATCAAAATTCTTCAAGTAGTAATAACCCTTTTTGTGTATTTTGTGATCAAAATCATAAATCTCGAAACTGCCCAAATACTGGTTTATCGCAAGATGAAATAATCAAAACTTTAAAAGATAATCAGCTATGTTTTCGCTGCTTTTCCCCTGGTCATTTTAGCCAGCGATGTTTTTCACGAACAATATGTTCCATCTGCAATAGAAGGCATCATACGTTTTTACACAAAAATGCTCCAACCTTTGTTCAGACTGCACCTGCAGCAGTCACTAATACTATTCATACTTCGTTAGCAGACAGTGCAAAAGTACTATTACCTGTTGTTGTTTTAGATGTAATCGGACCAAATGGATCCACTCAAGTAAATGCATTGCTTGACACAGGAAGTCAATTTACATTAATAAATGCATCTATATGCCAAAAATTAGGAATTGAAGGACATGTTGACACGTTGAATTTCAATACTGTGTCCAATACCAAAACTGTTCAACAGTGTGAACGGGTTACAGTCCCAGTAAAATCTTTGACCAAAAATTGTTTTCGATTGACCAATGTTGCATCCGTGAAAGGATTATTTTTACCTTATATTTCCAACATTCCTCCTTCTATAAAATCCCTTCCCCATATCGCAGAGCATGTTTCTAATTTTGCTCAGGGACGCCTAGATATGCTGATTGGAGCCGATCACAGTGATCTCATCCTTCCAACAGAAACCATAAATGGAAGCTCTACTAAGGAGCCAATTGTCATAAAAACGCCTTTAGGGTGTTCTCTTTTAGGAGGGGAAAGTAGTTGCAAAAATTTAAGTTCTTCTGGTGGAATTAATGTGATTGCCAATAATTTAGAAACTCCAACCCTACAATCCTTTTGGAACGCGGGTGATCTGTCAGAGGAATATTTTGGTTTGGATAAGCCATACTCCCAAGATGATGTTTTTGCTATACAAAATTTGAAGAGCTCGTTAAAAGTTGTAGAAGGGCATTTTCAAGCCGATCTTTTATGGAAAAAAGATTTTACAGGGTTACAAAATAACGAAATAGTTGCCAAGAAACGTTTGTCTTCATTAGTTAGAAAATTTGAATTTGATCCTAAGTTCAAGGAAGATTACTGTAAGGTGATGCAAGGATATATCAATGATGGTTGTGCAGCTCTAGTTCAAGATCCGTCTTTAAGTTCTCGTTATACACATTATTTACCCCATTTTGCTGTTTTTCATCCACGTAAACCAGATAAGCTGAGAATAGTTTTTGACGCCGCATGTAAATTTCGACAACAATCATTAAATGACCATCTTTTGTCTGGTCCTGATTTGTTAAATTCACTTGTAGGATGTCTGTTGCGCTTCAGAGAAAATCGATTCTGTGTCCTCAGTGATATCAAAGGCATGTTTCATTGTATAAAAGTAACGCCAGAACACACAGACGCCTTTCGTTTTCTTTGGTTTTTAGATAATGATTTTTCAAAACCTGCAGTATTTAAAATGCTTGTTCATGTTTTTGGGGCAATTAGTTCCCCAACTGTTGCAAATGAAGCTTTGCGCAGTATTGCCAACTTTGTTGAGGATCCAAACATTAAAGCAGCCATAAGGGACAACTTTTATGTCGATGATTTCCTTTACTCATCTGATGATTTACTAATAATGAATGAGGTTGTGTCTAAATTGTATGTTTTATTGCAAAATTTTGGTTTTGTTTTGACCAAATGGATAACAAATGCACCATCTGTTTTAAAACATATTCCTGATGTTGATAAATCTGCCACCCAGGTCAAATTAGATTTAGGGGAAGATGCTTCTCAAAGAACTTTAGGTGTTGTCTGGGACATTAAACAAGATATCCTTCAATTTGAATTACCATCAAAGCTAGAAGTTACTGACACGAAACGAGGAATCCTTTCCTTAATTAGTTCTATGTTTTCCCCTGATGGATTTCTTTCACCAATATACTTAGTTCCCAAATTAATTATGCGTTCCCTGTGGGCATTGAAGATCGACTGGGACGAACCACTACCACCTGACCAAGCGTCAGAGTGGAAAGAATGGTTGGATGGCTTAGCATCCTTATCTAAAGTGTCTTACTCAAGATGTTTGAAAGGCCCTGATGTATTATCTTCACATAGCTCTGTTAGTATTCACACCTTCTGTGACGCAAGTCAAGACGGGATAGGTGTTGTTAGTTATGTAAGAGTTGATCGTAAATTAGAAAGGGGGGAGGGAAAAATTAATGTTGATTCTGGAGTATTTTGCAGGTTTCTTTTTGCTCGCTCACGCTGTGCTCCGATCAAGTCAGTAACCATCCCACGTCTGGAACTACATGCAGCTACATTAGCGGTAAGGACAATCAATCAAATCAAACCTGAATTGCGCATGAAAGTAGATAAGTTTCATTTCTGGAGTGACTCCATGACAACTCTTGCCTACATTAGAAATTCTAGCAGGCGCTTTCCTGTTTATGTAGCAAATAGAATAAGTGAAATTTCATCTAGCACTTTCCCTGATCAATGGCACCACTGTCCTGGAAAATTGAATCCAGCTGACATTGCTTCAAGGGGAATCATGCCCTTGGCATTTAAGGAGTCTATGTGGACTGAAGGTCCTGATTTTTTGAAATTGGATGAATCTTTATGGCCTTCTTTACCAAGTAAAACTATTGATAAGGCTGAAATTGAGCAATTGTCAAATGCTGTTACAAATATTGTTTCCATTGATTCTGATAACCCTATTGCGTCTTTGATTTGCAAAACACGCTCGTTTTTCAAATTAATATGCATTGTTGCAAGAGTTTTGATGTTCATCTCCAATTGCAAAAATTCTGTGAAAACAAACAATTTGTCAAATAATAGTTACAATTTAAGAAATCGAAATGTTAAAAATGTTGTTGTTTCAAATGTTAAAAATGTTGTTGTTTCAAATGTTAAAAATGTTGTTGTTTCAAATGTTGATCTTTTAACTGATAACTTATTGTTAGAAAGTAAGAGTGTTGTTGTGAAATGTGAACAGTTAAAGGCCTATCCGAAAGAAATCAGTGCACTTAAAAATAAATCAAAAATACCGGTAAATAGTAAAATTCTTTTATTAAATCCTTTTCTTGACGACCGAGGAATTATTCGTGTTGGAGGAAGATTGGAAAATTCGAATCTTCCTTATGATGTTAAACATCCTATTCTTATTCCGAAACAATCTTTTTTGGTAAATTCAATTGTTGAGGATGCACATTTATCTTTGAAGCATACCGGTGTTATGTGTATTGTGAATTTTATCAGGCAACATTTCTGGATACCTTCACTAACTTCTAAAGTAAAACAAAGAGCTCATGCATGTATCCCTTGCCAGAAACTACATGGACGTCGAATGGAACAATTCATGGCACCTTTACCTCATGACAGACTAATACAGACATTCCCCTTTGACGTAACGGGGGTAGACTACTTTGGGCCCTTTTATGTAAAAGTTTTAAGATCTACTGTTAAGTATTGGGGGTGTATTTTTACCTGCATGTCAATTCGAGCTGTCCATTTAGAAACCTCCTCCTCCCTAGACACAGATAGATTTATTTGTGTACTGAGAAGATTTTTAGCTAGGAGAGGAAAACCTAGTAAGATTATATCTGATAATGGGACCAATTTTGTAGGGGCTGAGACCGAACTTAAGGTGGCGATCTCCAATTGGGATCAAAACCGTGTTTCGCAGTTTCTTCTATCTTCAGGAATCACATGGAAATTCAATCCTGCCGGTGCTCCTCATCATGGTGGTGCGTGGGAAAGATTGATTCGATCTGTCAAACATTGCCTGAAAACTGTCCTTGGTAACCGATCATATGACCTGGAGACGCTTCAAACATTGCTCACAGAAGTAGAAGCTGTTCTAAATTGCCGCCCTTTGACTGTTCTATCAAATGATCCTTTGGACCTGGACCCTTTGACGCCAAATCATCTGCTGTTGTTACGGAATGGTGTGTCTCAACCCCCTGGTACGTTTGACGATTCAGATATGATTCTAAGAAAACGCTGGAGAAAATCGCAAGCCCTCGCTGACTCGTTCTGGACAAAATGGAGTCAAGAATATGTCACCCTTCTCCAAGCAAGACAGAAATGGAAAACCTCCAAACCAAATATCCAAGTTGGAGACTTGGTTCTAGTCATGGATGATAATTTGGTTCGTTCCCAATACCCAATGGGAGTTGTGATAGATGCGCCTGATGGGAAAGATGGTTTGGTACGCCAAGTTAAAATCAAAACTGCAACTGGTCAGCTAGTGCGTCCGCTGACGAAGATATGTCTCTTGGAGGGACAACCCTGTAAATAAAGACAGTAGCTTGTCGCAATATGTAACCCTGTTGGTTAAATTAATAATTAATTTCTAAGAAATAATTTTTTATAGTACGCTACATTGATAAAATAATTGTTACTTTTCAGTTTGTAAATTAGTTTAAATACGTTTAATATGAAAGACCAAGATATTTCATGGTGGGGAGTGTAGAAACTAATTTACCATATTTGTTGTCATGGTAACTTGTTAATTCACATTGTCTTTGTCATCACCATAGTAACATTAATATTGTCATACAGTCATACAGCACATGTCAAACTGTTTCACATTCACTGTCATAGTTCCTGTCATGTTGTCAATTCACTAATGGTTATTTGTCTGTTGCCCTAATTTAGTGTTATATTGAGTGTTTGTATTGTGATTGGTCAACTTGTAATCATTGCTGTGTTTTAACTAATCTTGTGCTACACTTCCCATCCACTGTTCGTCTTGGGGCCACATAGTACGGTCGTAATAGATTGTTATTAAAATTATACGCTGTAGTTTTCTCTTGGCCTACTTCTTGTCTTGTTGTTCTTGCGGTCTCAAGCGGACAGTCAAATACAGTTACAGTCCTCTGAAGTCAACGTTAGGCTTTGGAAAGCAAAGCAATTATCTAAATAACAGTTCAGCCTTCTGGAATCCTAGAGACATTTCGACATTTTCTTCTGAAATTTTTGTTGAAGTATGACAAATAAATCATAAAAAAATCAATTTTCTTCTTAATTGGCTCTAACATTCTGGGATCTATGACTTCATGAATCCTACTTTTGTGAGGACCCTGATTCAAGCGAACGACTACGACTAGGGCCCATGGGATCAAAGTCCATGAGTCCATGAATGTGAAATTGCCAAGAAGTTCATTAACTGTTCATGAATTTTCAGGCAATTTCACACTCATGAACCAGTTCATGAACCGGTTCATGAAGTGTTCATGAACTCTTTATGACTATTCATGAACTGTTCATGAACTCAAGCATTTTTTTCGCAGGGGAGTCAATGAACGTCATCAAATTTTCATGCACTGTTTATTAACAGTCTACAAAAGTTCACAAACAATTTATTAGTTTTACTGAACATTCCAGAATGCGTAAATGGCTAATGAACTAATTTCACAGCAGGAGCCTTGCAGCAGACTTCAGAAAATTTGACCACGCAATCATTATGTGGGCTACATGATTGCTGATTATCTAGCCATCATGGCTATTCCACACTCAATAGTCACATTTATGTAATTGTTGGATGTTTTCCCAAACCGCGATTGGCTAAGAGCCATTTCGAATAAAGCATACAGATTAATTATGGGCTATATAGATAAGTTTCCATAGTAACACACAGTTAATTGAATAAATCAAAATTAAATAGATTGAAACGCATCAAGTAATTTACCATTCGAAAAATGTTGAGGACCTGGTAAACACCAATAATTCAATTTGTAAATGCAACTTCATAGATGTGATATGGAACTTAGCAACATCAGCTGTTATGCGTTACATTAATACCCAATGTGCTGTGAGTCACGCAAAAAGCTAAAAATCCATACATACTGTTTGTGTTGAATATAAGCATAAGTACTTGTTGACGCGTTTTCTGTTACTATTAATTATTTCCTTTATGTTTGTCATAATCATTGTCATCGTTCATTAGGTTTTGTTTGTGTTTTGTATTATGTGGAACTTCTTCCCGTATTTGTTTAACTGAGTTAGTTCATTGTCATCGTTCAGTAACTTTTGTTTGTGTTTTTAATGCTTCATTGTGTTTATTTGCCTTCATCATATTGTCTAGTATCTCAATAGTTATAATAAGTGTTTTGTATTATGTAGAACTTCTTCCCGCCTGTTTGTCATGGAGTTCTGTGTTAAACGTGTTTAAGTCAGTTCTCGCCTAGCCATCGTCTTGTAAACATGTGGTTTTTGAGCTCAACATTCCTCGCCTTTGAGTTAAGTATATGATAGATGACTCTTAGTTTAGAAGGATTTGTGTAACATGATTTTGGTGTTACTTTTATATATAATCTTGTTTGTATAACATAATAATTAAAAATGTTATAATTAGTTTATGTCAACGGCTAGCCTGATAAGCTTTGGAATTTGATATACAGTCCTCTCAATGTCGCCTTCGTTCAAGTTCTTCCAGTAGACAACATTCTAGGATATTTAGTAAGCACTGGAACCGTTCACAGTACTGATCAGATTGACATACAATATACCGTATAAACAAAATATCAACACTTCCCCTGCAAAAAACAGTTCAGGAGTTCATGAACAGATCATGAACAGATCATGAACGTTAAATGGCCTCAATTTTCATGAACAGTTCATGGACCTTCACGGACAGTTCATGAACAGTTCATGAAAATTTAGGACCATTTTACGTCCAGGAACTGTTCATGAACTCCTGATCTCTTATTAATCAACAATTTAAAATTGGGAAATTAAACTTACACTTTTCTCAGCTAAAATGACCCTTCCAAGCAGCTGATCTTCTAAACCTCTAACAGTGACAGTAAAATCAATAATGGAAGTCCTTGCACTAATCTATAAAAATAATGAACAATATAATTAATTATTAGGAGATAGTCACAGGATTAACCCCTTTGCATTTAATTCTTGGTCGAATATGACTATAAATACGCACAACTTGATTATCAAATAAATATATAATTGTTCATATAAAATTGCTTCTGCCATCTTCAGAAATTTCTTCTTAGATGGATCCTTCAGGCGCCAACCACTAGTGCTCTTGCCAGGGACTGAACACTGGGGACCCTATGTATAATGGTCCAAAGCCTAATAACCACTGCAACAAGGCCTTATCATTTCTGAAGATGGCATATGCTGAAAGATCAAACATCATCTATTGTATCGCACATTTTTATTATAAATTTATTTCAAATTTTACTAACCTCTGGTGTGTAGGATGGATTTGGTAATTTTGTTGTGATGTAAAGCATGAAACCAGACATAACATCAACTTCTTTATCACCGATTTTCACCTACAAATAACAATTATAAAACTTCATCATGAATCTTGGCAGAACCTGAGGCTACCACAAGGTGCAGGAACTTGGAAACTTGGTTATGGCCAGAACAATTCAGAATGTTTTCTACTACTACTACAGAATACTTTCTAATAATTTCGCTTTCTGATAAAAAATTACCGTTTTTGAATATCAAATTTGTTGTACAAATCGACATGCGTCAAACTAAGTTTCATTTTTGCAATTTTCCGCTATTTCTTCTGAACTTTGGCCAATTTTGAAACAAATATTTTAGAGAAGATTTTTCTCTGACTAACCTATTCCTGGGAAAGTATAACTCTGTGAAGACTCTGTGATATCCTACAGTATCTGCCTACATGGAAAGTAGAAAGTAAACCAATTTAAGATAAATGACATTTGTATGATCTACAGTAATATTCAACTATGAATCAGCCTTTGAGATAGAGACTTGAAGTGAATGAAATATAATGATGATGACGCACCAAGTGGACAACAATCGTAAGAGGTTACATTATCGTACTAACCTTGTAAGTTGAGCCTATTTTGATGAAATTCTTCTCTAATATATTATCGAGTGCAGGATCTAATTCTTCACCAACATCTTCAATTAACAATGGCCGACCAAGGGATAAGCAATCTTCCATGTGAGTACGGAAATATTTATGATTTATTGACGTCACCTGAGGATTGTAATTAATAATTCTGAACATGGAGAAAAACAGTCATAGAAATATGGTGATCATAGAAAATGCAGACTTCAAGTGTGTTCATAGGGGCTTCAAAATAATGAAGTTGAGTAGAATAGGGAAAAAAACAATAAATATGAATTGGACTACTTGGTAGGCTATATTGGTTAGACGTCTGCGTCCGATCGGATTGGGCATTACCACTGTGAAAACATGTCAGAAGTTCATGAACAGTTCATGAATAGTTCATGAACATTAAACGGCCCTGAATTTTCATGAAGTGTTCATGAAGTGTTCATGAACTGTACGTGAGAGTTCATGAACTGTTCATGAACTGTTCATGAACAATTCATGAAAATTGGGGCCATTTAGTGTTCATGAACTGATGTTGAACTGTTCATGAACTCCTGAACAGTTTCTCGAACGGGTAGTAATCAAAATTAAAATTTTCACAAACATTTTCAATCCAAATCCAACTCAGAATGTATTTTAATCCAATAAAATTAAAATACTTGGATTCTGTAGGAGAACAATATCATTTTCCAAACTTGATCTGACATTTTAATTGCTGATATTTTATATGGAGAATCCGAACAGGGTGCAAAAAACTTTCAATAGAATTTATGTTTATGACATTATGATTCAGAGAAGCAGTACAAGGTTATTATGGTATATGAAAATTTTTTGAAGAGGAATACTATTATTGCCAAGAAATATTATCAAGTGTATAAATAAAAAAATAAATAAAAAAAATTATTTGAAAAAAACAAAAAACTGTTGGTAGAAAGACGCAATTGATCGGCCATTTACTGATGGCCGATGGCTATAATGTTCTCTGGATTCTGCAAATTATTGAGAATCCGATATGTGTATTGTATAATCCTCTACTCTATTTATGACCATGTAATGTAATAAAAAACAATGAAACTATTTATAAAGTTTTCATAAATAAATAGCCCAAATAACTCGAATTAAATAGCCCGAAAAACATACGGTTATAAATATATGAAAACTATAAATTGGATGTGATAAAAGGGAGAATGAAATATTAATTGCCTACAAACCTGAAGTCCATTGGTCCCTTCTTTGTTCTTAACCCAAATCTTTCCTTGGCCTTGTGGATCGATTAATAATGGATAACGTGAAGCTTTGCTTACAATAATACCATTTTGAATGGATAATTCATCTGATGGAAGACCTTGAAGGTTCCATTCAGCAACCTACAAAATCATATGATACGCTTCTTGATAAAAATAGTTATGTAACCACATCTTGTAAATTGGGTAGGACAGCGAAAACAAGTACAATAGAAACACCATTATAGACTATATAGGCCCAATGAACACTTCTCTTTGACTTTTAGATGAGCAACATTTGTTACTATTAACACAACCGCACTATGTTCTCATCGATTCTCATTTATTGATGTTAAAGGGACCAACTATGATTCATTGAATTAATGAGTAAGTAAACATTTATCAAATATGTAAATGTGAATGCGTACTGTAGCATTGTCTGTCAGCATGCCTGAGATGTTCAAATCAGGTGAAAATGGTATTTTTCTGACGCGCATTTCTTTTTGCCAGGCCTTCAGCATAGCAGCACGGAATTCTTGATTGAATGGACCAGTATATGAGAGAAATCCCGTACACAGAAGTACATCACCAACAAGTCTGAATAGAGAAATAAATCAAATACAAATGAAACATAAATTTCTAGTGAAACATCAATATATACCAAGAAAAGTAATCCAGTGGATTCAAGGTTGATTGTGCTTGACTGGCCAAGCATGCACTACATTGGAAGACTACATAATATTATAGTGTGTGGCGATGTTGGCTAGCTGGCGTCCAACATTAATTATGTACCACATTCTAACAGCCTTTGTCTGTTTTTTTTATTCAGTCACAATGTCACTTGCTCAAAATTTGGACCCCCTAGCAAAGATCATTGATAAATTTCATCTAAGATCTATGAAAAGCTTTTGTATAGAAGTTCATCTGAATGTTTCAGATTGAGCACAGCAATGCTTTTCCCCCTGCGAAAAAAGGTTCATGAGTTCACGAACCTGCTCATGAAGTGTTCATTAACTCTTTGTGACCGTTCATGTACTAACAAAAAATGTTCATGAAAGTTCACAAAGTTCATGAACTATTCATGATCTTAAGGAGCTTTTTCTCAGGGGTACTCCTGTTTCGTAAACACAGAATCATCTTCAATTTACCACTGTGAAGATCACAAAACTTCAATATTTGTTTGTCATAAAATTTTCAGGTGCATAAGCAGCTAAGAACTGCTACAGTATAACATTTTGACAAAAATGCCAGTCTCAAACTTTCCATGAATTGTGAATTGTGAACAAAGTTTCAGGACCGATTTGAAGGGGGACTAACTCGGATTTTACCCCAAGGAAAGGTTGTTCATGAATGAGCCCTATAGACCATTAATGAACAACACACAGAAAATTTATACAAGTTTAACTAGCAGTTTTTAATATACAATTTGTCAACATTTCATGAACAATTCGTGAAACTGGGAGTAATTTAGCGCCAATGATCTTTTTTATGATATAGAGTTACAGAGACATACCTTCCAATCTGTGCATCAAATTCTTTGCTTTGTTCCGTCCATCGTTCTTTCTCACCTCCAAGACCGCCAATCAATGCTGAAGCAGCCATCATCTTATTACGACATGATTCAGCATCGTCGAGTAGTTCCTAAATTTAAAAACAATATCTGTTATATAAGCTGGTGTGTACGAGCTACGGATGTAAGACAATTCATATCATTAAATACAACAGAGAACTGAAATTCTTCTCAAAAATTGTACCATGAAGTAAACAAACACACCTGTTTCTCTCTGACAGCGCTGTCATATTGTGCTTTGACAAGATCTAATTCAGCTTGTTTCTCATCCAGCTTTGCTTGTGCAGATTGAAGATCTGACATTGCAGCCTGTAGCTTCACTTCTTGAACTGCAAGGTTTGCCTACATCGACAGTATTAAAGAAGAATGAATTTACAAAGAAGAAGAAGAGAACTATAAAGAAAAGAAATTTACATTAGAATGTTGACTGCCTACTAAACTAATTTGATCAGACATTAGAAAAACAAAATAAATTTATCAATTTAAGTACTTAGGCAGCAGAACAATCTGGAAATAATTGTTTTTTTAATTTTTTGCCTTCACAAAGGATTCCATAAACATTTTTGTGCCATTGACCATTTGCCGAGATTTAGTACAGTGCTCTCTGCTTCGCATTTAGGAGTCAGCATACAAAACTGTTGCTACACTCGGACTGGCTGCTTGAATGATGGATATTTGAGATCAGCCAAGAGCCAAAAAGCTTATTTGAATGTGGAGGGTGAAAAACAAAACTGTCCTTGACTAATGACTATATGTCAGAATTGTTTTGCAAGCAGTCATTTAGATCTACAGAGGAAATCGTGACTGAACTATCTCCATTCTGATATCAGAGCAAGAAAAAGTATTGACAATTTAAAATTGAAATTAGAAAGCATTGTATTGCTTTCTGGATTCTCAAAAAGTTTAATGATGATGACAATCTAACTTATTTACAGTCAAGAGTATAGAAATGAAGATTACAGACTTATCTGTATTACCTTCAAGGGTAAGACTTCCTTGTTGATACCAAAAAAGAACGACATTGCGGTTGTCCATGCAGCAATACCAGCAACATTACCACACACCTGTAAAGTATAATCAAACATTATCTCTTCATTATATATGCATTTGATCGAAAACAAAAACAGACACCCAACATACAATTTAGTAAAGAAATGTCTAAAATATGACATCACAACTGATTTTATTTGGATTGATCATTTATCCACAAACCGGGTAAGCTTGCAGCTTTTTTTCACCGGGGTGGTTGGTTAATTTGTTAGTATTTTGAAGCTTGTGTGCGTTTAATAGCCGGATGCCCTTCCTGACGCCAAGCTATAGTGCTCCAGCTAGAAATTGAACCCGAGACTCTGCGGGCTGTGGTCCAATGCCTTAGCCACAATATCAAGGCCGTACCCTGCAATTTGATTGGTTGGTCAACATGTTTGGAAATTCAAGGATAAACATTTTTCAAAATTTCCCGTCGAAATTTAATAATAAAATTTTGTCAGATGCTCAAAGCTGAAGAAGAATAGGAAACTGCAATTTATTACTAAAGAAATAATATAAACAAAGCTGTTTCTATTTTAAGAAAGACTAACGTCTGTTGGTTCATACAGTGTTTGGAAATTCAAGGATAAACATTTTTCAAAATTTCCCGTCGAAATTTAATGATAAAATTTTGTCAGATGCTCAAAGCTGGAGAAGAATAGGAATCTGCAATTTATTACTAAAGAAATAATATAAACAAAGCTGTTCCTATTTAAGAAAGACTAACGTTTTTGAAGTTTTAAATTGATCTAAGGACATTTTAGTAAGTAAAATCATTGAAATTATTGAATTTTAAATTATTAATTCAAGATTAAACGACCTTTCGCAATATAAACAAACTTGGTTGTGAAATTTGTTTCATTTTAGAAAAGGGTTACCACACGCTGGCAAGTGTTAATATTAATATTTACTATCGGGAAAGTGTATGGTAACCCTTTAGTATGGAATAATTCCATGTTTACCTTTTTGGCATTTTCCATCGAATAGTCTGGCGCATCAAAATAAGGTTGCAGTAATTCACACGTTTCTTCATTGATTGTGTCTTTTGGGAACGATTCAAGGGCTTGTAGAAAACCACTTTGACTCATCATCTGGGAGTAAAATAAGATATGTTTATATCAATCGTATGTGGTGGTATGTGATCAATCACATAGCATCTATAATTTGATTACTGCCGCCTGTTATATAGACATTAATTAGTAAATCCAACTATTCATAGATTTCCTATGTTATTATGCCTCTAATGTTGCTATCAAATGTGAGATCTCTAGCAGCTGATTGGATGATAGGTTGAGAAATATTTTTGAACTCTGACATCTCCATCGGCCAATTTATACATTGAACGCAACTTGATAAATACAACCAATAAATGAAGTTACTACACCTAACAATAGAAAACCAACCTCTCCATTGCATTGTTGAGGTCTCAAATTGTTGAGTTCAAATTGTTAAGTTCATGAACTGTTCATAAACTCTTTGTAAACAGATTTTTCATGTTCATCAAATCCTTTTGAAAGTTAAATGACCCAATTTATATGGACTTTTTCATGAGCTGTACAGTGAATCTTATAAAGGGTAAATGACCCAATTTTCATGGACTTTCTCATAAAGTGTTCCATGAATTCTTTTAAAGGGTAAATGATCCAATTTATATGGACTTTTCTATGAACTGTTCAGTGAATCTTTTAAAGGGTGAATGACCCAATTTTCATGGACTTTCTCATGAAGTGTTTCATGAATCTTTTTAAAGGGTAAATAATCCAATTTATATGGACTTTTTCATGAGCTGTACAGTGAAAATTCTTTTTAAAGGGTAAATGACCCAATTTATATGGACTTTTTCATGAAGTGTTCATGAATTTTTCATGAGAATTGGATCATATAACATTCACAGACTGTTTGTACAGGGGTACGAACTATTAGCTACTATATCCCTGCCAAAAAAGTTCAGGAGTTCATGAACGTTAAATGGCCCCAAATTTTCATGAACTGTTCATGAACTGTTCATGAATTCCTGAACTGTTTTCGCAGGGGTATTTTTGAAGATCAGTATGTGATGGATATATTACTTTTAATGCTTCACTCCATGATGGTTTAACACAACTTCTTTCAGGATCATATTGAATATGATCAATTTTACGACGGAATAACAATATCACACAATCCATGATACGCATAATCAGATGTGGCGGGCGACCAAGACGACGAACTGTTGCAATATCGGCAGGATTAATTGTCTACAAATAGAAGAAGAAAAAATGATAAGCTTTAAAAATGTTTCAATGGACGGAGCTGATTTGCATTTTCCTTCTTTATAAATGATTACAAATACAGGTTCTGAACCTGCAAGGAGAACTGTTCGCAAAATGGAACACTCTGGAAAACTGTACGCAAAATGTTTAATTGCAAAACTAGTATCTCATGTAACCTTTTTACCTTTCTCGGTTGATTGAAAACGAAGAATCTAGCTCATGAAATACATCTTTGTTTTACCTGGCTTGTCCAATATAATAATTGCTTGTCAGTCAATCGCAAACCTTATTCAGCATCCTCAATAAAACTTAAGGAACAGTTTATGCTCGTTATATAAGTCCTCTTTCATTCAATCCAGATAAAGTTATAAAACAAACAATCAACATCAATTGACATTATTTCATTTTATGGTAGTTCTAGAATGTTCTAACCTGTAACGCAGCTTCTGCTTCTGCAAGAGCAGGACGTGCAGCTTCTAGTTTTGTCTCAGCAAATATCTTGTCAGCCTATTATTGAAAATAAGAATAACAAAGTTAGATAAATAAATAAATGAGACAGCCCAATTCATAATATACCTCACACCAAAACTCTGAGATTATAAAAAACACACGGAAAAATAGAGCTAACAGCCTCAGAAATCAATTTCAAAATTTTGAAATAGACGTAAATAATCTACCTAAAGACCAAACAAGTTCATGTCTCTAACATATAAATTCCAGATAGAGTTTGACATATGCATTTTAGTAGAAAAGCATACTGTCAAAAAGCTGCACTAAGGTTAGGGGGAAATTATTATGTGGAAGAGTTACTGAGAAGGTTCAGTGAGTGAGATAACAACTTTTGCTACTGTATCTAGTCTGAGATAGCAGGGGGATGATTCAGCATTCTTGTTTAAATTTGCTAGCTCATTAGATAAACTATTACACTGACGTTTATTTGCTATAATGTGTGTTATCCCTTGCAAAAACAGTTCATGAACAGTTCAGGAAAATTGGAGCCATTTAACGGCTATTGGAGCTCCTGAACTGTTTTTTCGCAGGGAATTTTCTTCAACAATGCCTCAACGCATTAGAAGCAGCAGGGAGGTTAACTTTGTTCCCCTCCCACCAAATTACTACATAATTTTATATTTGAGATGTTTCTGTTTTGTTACAGATTTATATTGTTATGGCATCAATGCTGTTTTGTTTGTCTTGATTTTGTATATTCATATGAATTATCAATGTGACCAGGTGCTTAAGGATGGTGACAGGATCTCTAGCAGGTGCAACACAAATCGCAACTTCATAGCTGTCACCAATCAAGCACCAAGTTCCAACCCTTATCATTTGGATGAGTTTAATGAGATGGTAGAATATCATACCTCAATTTCGTCAACAATGACTTGGGCTTTGTCTTTGACCTTCTGAACTTGTGATTTGACTTGTTCTGCGGCTGTTGCTTTCACTGTAACATCTTTTAGTACCTACGTATGGTCAATGAAAACGGTAAAAAAAAAGTAATCAGATCCCAATCAGATTCTTGGTAGATATAGATATTGAAATTAAATTAAATTAAGAGATTAAATTTAACTGATGAAACTTAAAATGAAACATCTTTTAGTACCTACATATGGTCAATGAAAACGGTAAAAACATAAATAATCAGATCCCAATCAGATCCTTGATAGATATAGATATTGAAATTAAATTAAATTAAGAGATTAAATTTAACTGATGAAACTTAAAATGAAACTTTTCTCGACTATCATTGTTGAAATAAAATATTTGTGACAACTAAATCAATGATAAAAATTCTACACTGATATAGGCATAACATTCATTAATTTATGAATAGTCAGTGAGAATCATGAACCATTAATGAAAATCATTTACTGTCCATGAAAACTTTATTAAAAGTTCATGAAAAGCCAATGATCGGTCCATAAAAAGTCCATAAACATCAAAATTAAAGAGCATTCACTACTTTAAGACATACAATTTCAGCCCATACCCTGTCTGCTCTTTCAGAAGCTAATGCCAGTTCTTTTTCTTTGATGGCTAGCTCACGTGATAGTTGAGCTACAGAATCACTTGCTTCCATTAATTTTGACAAACCAGTATTCATACGAGTAGCCAATTCACCAAATTCAGTTCTTTTCTCTTTGTAAATTGTTTTGTAGCCGTTGATAAAGGATAAATAAGATTTTGGAGTAACATGCGTTGGGCGACGGAACCTAAGGAATGGAAAATCATTCAAATAATAGAAAAGCAAGTAGCATTCAAATAAATTAACATACATTTATACCTTTTCTTTGTAATTTGTATCAACTATAATTTGTTGAATTTTATCACATATTGTAAATTAGTCAAGTTAAAACATATAAATACTCATGTATTTGAAATTTCTATTCTTTTAATTTTATTCGCTTGAAAATGTCATATTAGTATAATGACGATTGTCGCAAAATTACGTCTATTCTATCGCTTGTCTTCATATCAAACTTATTAACCAAAAGTTTTTTATTATCAAGTATTACCTTTCAAAATATTGTTGACAACTAAGAGCTACTCCATCGTGTATAATTCCCATCGAATGAACAACTTCACTTTTTATATCTTGAGAGCAAACAATGTCAAAATTAGATAAGAAATGATCTGCTACAGCTATTAGCGCATCTTTTGGCCATCTTTGGAACCAATTGATTGTGCAGCCACTTATCAAGCCAGGAAACTTCAAAGCACGATTACGAAACTTTTCGCCAACCTATTAATCAAAGAGATACATAAATTTATTAAAATACAATGGCTGTGGCGAGGTTTTAACACTGTTAAGCATAGGTTAAACATGTTACAAAGGCCAAACCAGAAGCTTGTTATATCATAAATTTCAACTGATTAATATGTCAAAATGACTTTTCAAAGTTAATAATCTGTCATTATTATTATTGATGCATGGTTTTGTGAAACAGTTCACATATAATTCTTCATGAACTGTCGACTAAAGCTTTTGATCATATACTCTTCGTGACTGTTCATGAGCTGTTCATGAACTTACAAAAAATGTCCATGAACTGTTCATGAAGTTCATGAATTGTTCATGAACTGTGCTTGAACTGGACATGAAGTTAATGAACTGTTCATGAGCTGTTTGTATACTCATGGATTTCTTTCAAAGGGGTATGCAACTGATTCTTGAGGAACCATTCACAAAAAAATTTTCAGGGCTCCAAGAAACAATGGATTGATGTTCTAGGATAATTGTATTAACAAGTGACCATTTTATGACAAAGATAATAAGAATAAATTAGAAATATAAACTTACAGGAGAGAAACACAAGGCAACATGAAGATTCTGTCTGGCACGGTTGAGGAAATATTCGTAAAGATTTTCTTGTGTTGGTGGCCGTTTAGGATATTCTTTTTTCATGACAGGTATTAATTCTGAACAGATCTCATCAATTTCATCGCGAGCAAACAAATTTGATACCTGAAACATAAATACAATCAAACCTGTTATAACGGTCACCTCTATACAACAGCCACCTGTCTATAGTGGTCACTCTTGCAATGTCTAAGATAGCATTTTCTATTGAATCAAACCTGTATAAAAAGGCTACCTGTCTATAATGGTCAATTTATCTACCTCTTGTAACTGGCTGTTTCACAGTAATAAACACATATCAAACACTATTCTAGAGAGTGTTAATATTTTCTGAATGGGTTTTCTTCTGCAGCTCGGATTTTCTTTATTAAGTGGGTGCCTCTTGTGCAACATAAATCTATGGCACATAGGAGACAGTACATCAATTGCTTAATTCCTCCTAATGATAATCTTATGATTATGAATTTTAAAATGATTCGTTCATGATATATTATTAGCTTTATGATTAACCAGTCCTGATAAACTTGTTCTTGAAAATATTTTGTAAGAGAGATATTCTAATAATATAATAGGATCGACTCATTAAAAATCAAAAATCGAAACTTTTACTTCAACTTATAAGTGGCTTGAAAGATGACTAGTTTGCCAGGTTTTATCGATAAAAATAAATATTTTTTGAGAAATAAGCATTTGAAAAAGTGAATGAAATTTAAATGACGTCATACTGTAAAAGATTTTATCACGACGAGTGAACGAGATGAGATCACGACATCTATCGAGCATTGGTCCATAACAACAACACAATTTTCAAATATTTCGTTCATATAAACGAATGCTCTACAGTTGTGATGAACTTATCGCGCTCACTGCATCCGATGAAATTTGTTTTTGAAATAAAATTATTGCAGTTGAAACACCGGTATTTTCTTTTGTTGTAAAAAGCCGAAAGCAAAATAATAAAACCGAAGCCCTTTCGAACCACAACTGGAAAACAGTGATTCTATTGATACAAAACCAAAATATCTTCTTGAAACCGATTGAGATAACTGGCGAAAAATAGACTACTTACAGACCCGCATACTTTCATATAGGTAAGGTCATAGATAATAATTTGAGATATTATAGGTATAGATAATTGTTGTATTATTCTGTTAGAATAGACTTACCTCACCAGATGATAGAACGTTATTGAGATACTCTAAGAATCCATCATCTTTAATTTCTTGATCAGTGAAAATGAATGTAATGCCTTGTCCATTTTGACCAGCAACACGATATAAATATTTTAAATCTTCAATCAGGTTAGAAATATTATATGATCTGGTAAGGGTTATCTGAAATGTTTTATATCCAGCAATAAAAGATGCTAATCGTGTAAGACTTTGTTTACCAGACCCACCAACACCAACCAATAGACAATTACCACGAGGAGTACGTAGAATACGAGATATCTATGCAAAGTAAAAAAAAGACTTTATCATCCTCCATCCAAAGTAATCATTTAACAGAAGCTTCTGTGATAAACATTTGACAGAAAAACACAATTGGTAACAACATATTTAATATTTTTATTTTGCACGACATGTCAATCCCTTTTGCATCTGAACGTGATCACAAGTCGTGATTGAAACGCCGGGAAAAATAAAAATATTAAGTATGTTGTTACCAATTGTTTATTCTGTCAAAAGTAATCATTATGTATGAAATTTGCAGGTCACATAATAAGCCATTATCTAACAAGTTTGAGTGCAACAATGAGAATTATCAGACCTCAAGGCTCTATTATCTACCAATGCCGTAGACTGAGGTAGATAAATACTGAGCCTCGAGGTTTGATAATTCTCAATGTCACACAAAATAATCAGTTTGATAATTTATTTATTATTCATCAAATTAATTATGCAAGGAAACAAAAGATTAAACGTAGTAAAATTCTTTCAGAAGTTCGTCTTTTGCAACTGTTTCATTTTATTCTCGACAAGTTATTAAGCTATTGGTTAAACGCTTCAATATATTGTTCAGTTAACCGTTTTTGTATTCTTTTCTATCCTATAAATTTTCTGATTCTACTTTGGATAAAGTAACAAATCTTTCATGTATCGGGTTCTTCTATTTTTATATTAGTAAGCCAACCCAAAAAATTATAAACAAATGTCAACTTATGGAAGCCAATGTGATGATTCAGATATTGATCTGATGTAATAAGTGGGGATAATAGGGCTGATCAAAGCTATTATCGCATCATGACGTCCCATCAAACCTACTATCCTGAGTTATTCCATTACAGCGTTTGACAACAGGAATTATTTGCATTCTACTAGTTGAGATCATATTGGAGATTGAAAAATCGATTGATATTATATGTTAATTCATTCAATAATTGGACTTATATATTGTATAGATGGTAGATTCTAAAGACACATTCCTTTTAATTAAAACCGGTATTAGATATTCAGATCGGGACATTAATGCTTTTGTATCTAACAAAATGTCAAACACTGACATTGTTGACTAGAGATTTTAACCATTATGAATATTTGCAAAAATAAGCAAAAATTGAATGCTCCAGTCAATGCAATGCAATGCAGTGCAGTGCAATGCTCAATGCAATCACAAACAACTTTTTATTCTCCATATATGATATATATTGACCGCAGTATGTAGCGTTTATGGAATTTGAGACATAATAATTGCTTTGCCATTTAGGAAAATTCTTCCTTTTTAAAAGTATAGAAAAATGAATAATGCAAAGTCATTTTATTGGAATTATGTAGCATATTTCTCAAGCAGAGGACTTTAATTAGTACTCTCCGGAAAAGTGTAATACTGTAAACGAGTTAATCAATCAATCGTCACAACAACAACAAAGAGAATGTAAAGAATTGATTGATAATTTGAAATGATAGAGTTGCTTATTTTACTTTCTTTGTGCAACATGAATGCCATACCTTTACAAGATTGATCATAGCATCTCTGAAAAAGACAAGATCCATTCCAGCACCACGGATTGATTCATTATATTGTTGCATAAATGATGAAAGACGTTGTCTCAGAATATCAAAGGATGGAATCTACAACAGAAACCACAGAATTTAGCTACAGTCAAACCTGTTATAATGGTCACCTCTATATAGAGGCCACCTGTCTATAGTGGTCACTCTTTCAATGTCTAAAACAGCATTTTCTATTGAATCAAACCTGTATATAAAGGCCATCTGTCTATAGTGGTCAGTTTAGCTACCTCTCTTAGGTGGCCGTTATCTACAGGTTTCATTGTATATGTGTGTTTGAATACAAGGAGAGTCGTTTATAAACTAATAGCTAGCATGTGTTAGCTTTATACACAGATGAAGAGTTTAAAACCTCACATATACCATTATAAATCAAATTATTATTAAATGAATTGCGTACACAATAAGACAGCAAATTATTCTACAGTGAAACCTGAATATAACGGCCAGCTATGGGAGGTAGCTGAATTCACCAAGCGTGGTAACGCGATCCAAATGTCAATCACAGCTTGACGTAAGCGGTAAGCTCTTAATCCGTTCTATAAAAACACTTGCTATTTCTGATATACCATTGTGACGTTCAATACCTCATTTCGGTCGATTTGGGAAAGATTTTAATAAATTTACATTCCTAAATGTTTTACCGTAGCATCACATAATTTTGATGGTGTTAAACTATATTCTTGTCCGATTTATATGCATTTCAAGTATGAAGAGGTTGACCGCAAATATTGAAGCCCTTCTAGTCTGCTTCAAGCTGTGATATCACATTCCATGTAAGGAGAACAATAGCAGCGCTTGGTGAATTGACCATTATAGACAGGTGGCCTTTATATACAGGTTTGATTCAATAGAAAATACTATTTTAAAAATTGCAAGAGTGACCATTATAGACAGGTGGCAGTTATAACAGGTTTGACTGTATAACAAGCCCTACAAAATCATTTTATGAACATGAAAAATAAAATAAAAACTATTATCAAACACTTATGATATGTTCAGTAGAGTCCATTTCAGAAGGTGCTGCCTTACATTCAAGTTTATTTAATAATGAACATTTTGTATACTGCTGATGAACAGTTTATCAACCTGTCAATAAAATGTTCATAACGTTTTCATGAAATGTTAATGAAAAGTCCAAGAAAGAGGGTGTTATTTTTAATTTGCGAATGTTTAATTAACATCAGCCTGTTGTTGTGATGAATAGTTGCAAACTGTTCGTAAAATTTCAATGAAATGTGGATTTACCATCTGTCGATGAACTATGTTAACTGACATTGCAGAATATTGAGACAAAAGGGTCAAACAATATGCTTGTTAGACCAAACAATACCTCTTCATAAATCTTTGGCATTTCAAATTCATCATCATCAGCTTCTTCACCTGTAGCTTCGGGAGCATCTCTACACAGGAATATAAATATTGTTAGAAAGCTGGTTATTACTCTTATGAATAGTTAATCAGGCTCACAAACTGTTTATGGGGTAAAATCTGTGTATAATAGGGAAGTTTGGATAACTAAGCATTGGACCTTGCAATTAATTTAACTTTTCTGGTAGCCAAGACACTGTCATAATGGCCACTTGCTTAAAGCGGCCACCTGTCTATAGTGATTAATCTTGGTATGTCTTGAAATGGTATTTTTGAATCAACCCTGTATATAAGATCGCCAGTAGACCTACAGAGATCAATTGGTCTACCTATAATAGCTGGCTGTTCTATACACTATACAGATTTCACTGTATAATAGTTCATGAAATTTGTAACACTCAGATGAAAATCAAAAGTAAAGACAATTAAGAACTCTCCTACTTGTATTAACCTTTCTGGATTGCAAACATGCTATTGGTGAGGGTTGCATTAGTACTAGGAAATCCTCTTTAACCTACCTCATAAAATCGACGAAGTGAGGAGTACTAGCCAAATGACTGACTACAGATTCGCCCAAATCTTCCGATATAACTTTCACCATTGTTTTTTGGAACCATTCTTTATCACTCTCTTGAGTAAAACGATCAGCGATAACACGGGCGCATTCATGTGACCATAGCAATGTCAACGTCTGTTGATTAGCAACAACCTCAGAATTGGATTTCAACATCCCTTGCCAAATACGAGACAAATCACGCAAATTGAAAATGTAATGGAATTTGGCTGGTGTTGGCAACATCCTGACCTGTGAACCGAACATTATATATGAGTTTTATGAGTGTTGAAAGTTAACAGTAGGCCCTACTGTGTTCAGTACAATTACAATACAATACAATGTAACAGTACAATGTCCGGGCCATTTGAACTATAAACATACTGCTTTGTAGTTCGTTATTTCAGGAACATAATCTGCAAACAAACTCATGGCACAGTTCTTGAGAATAGTTTTTATAAGAAAAGTGTCTCTGTTTGCATGCACAAGATGCTTCCCTATGACGGTCGTATGGCGTAAAACTTGAAGTAGCAAGAATTTGCAAATCTTTTGAGTCATTATATTGAGCTTTCTTGTATGTCAAATCAAACGAAGAGTCTGTGAGCGTATTGCTGACTATTATCCTTTGGAGAAAACCTTAATTGTTGACAATTAATACCTTTGTAAGCTGCCACAAGCGTCTGGTTGAAGGTACAAGATTTCCAGCCAAAGAAATTACATCACGGTGGAATCCCCTTTCTGAGCAATAATGTCCAGTTCCTATAGCACCTATTAAATAACACACAAACGTAAAACAAAGGTAATACCAGGAGACATAATCCTTGATCAAATTTTTTACAGTCAAATTCCACTAATATCCCCGCATTAAACTGATTTGAATTTTCCATTCTCCATACAAACTCTAATAATCCTACCTCGCTTAATATCCCATCTCGCTTAATGTCCCGCTTTTCATCCGTACTAGAGGGGGGATATTAAGCAAGTTCAATTGTAATGTAGAATATCTACTATTTGATGCATACTGGAGAGAGGTTTGTTGGAGCTTTATGATTAATTATCAAAATCAAAAGTTGATCATGGAGATATTCAATAATGTGGGATAATAAGAGGGGATATGAAGTTTGGTTACAAATATCTAAAAAAATCAATCAAAATGAACCCGGCCAGCAGGGCCTTGGATTCATTCTCTGGCAGAAGCACTAAATTTGGTTAGCACACAGAGGACATCTGGCTATTAAAGTCACACACGCTTCAAAGAAATATAAAAAAATTACCCCCACCACTCCCCTGGTTAAAAAAGCTATTAATTTAACGGGTTTGTGGCTACATGAGAAAAAAAACATAATAATTACAGTCGAACCTGTCCTTCCGGACACCAGGGTCTTAGGCGGACACCCCAAGGTCTACTGTTTACAATCCCAATAGGCTTACCACTGCAATAAGTGGACACTGTCTAATGCAGATAGCGGACATTTTTTCAAGTCTGTTACGATCAAATATCCTGTCTTAAGCGGAAAACTTCCTGTTCTGCGGTCTTTGTTTAAACAAAGTTATCTATGCAAAACTTTTCACATGTCATTGAAAACAGTACAAATGAGTTGACCTTTTGAACTCAGTAAAAAAAGCGACAAATGGTGTGGAAACTGACGTACGAAAATTTGTAATTCATAATTTGTAAACAAAACCTCATAGAAATTTAAGCGAAGAAGCAAAATCATAAATATTCTATTTGGTTTGTTTATAAATTGTGTTGTATTGCAGTGTGTGTAAGAACTTACCAAATATTTTATCAATAGATGCATTAGATGGCAATGTACAATTAAAGACGGTAAATTGTCTTTTTAATCGTTGCGGTATATCGTTACGTCCACCACCAGGATGAATCATCGCAGCTAAGACTTGAACATCGACGATGTTAGTAAAATCACCAGGTTTCTCAAGATTGTAAAAACCATGACACTCCATCAACTGGCGTACAATTTCATTTGTGATCTGGAAGAAAATCAATCGTATTCAATTTGATAAAATGTTTTACTATTTAATCAAAGTGTCTGATCAGTATGGAATTTTAGGTCACAAAGTTCCTGAAATTTAAGAGTTCTATCACAGTTAAGAATTTTGTGAACAGCTCATGAAATGTTTGTCAGCTGTCTATATAATATTTGTCAACACTTCATGAAAAACGTAATTTGTTTTCTTAAAAATGAATTTCTAGGAGCATGATATGGTACAAATTTTACATAATTTCCATAACTTGTATGCGATTTCATGTCCAATCAGATATAGTGTACAATGTCCAGGCATTCTCATATGCCCATCTTTGACTTACATTATCAAAATAAGGATCAATAATAACAATATCTACAACATCATGATCATAAAACTATGTGTACAGTGTTTGTTAGCTTGTTGTTGTTACTCGTTTTCAAGCACGGATAAACAATATGCATGTTATTTGCGTACAATGCAATACACTACCAAATACCAAAACCATGGAAAAAACTGTTAAATTTTATTGCTTTTTTTCAAATACAGTCAAATCTGTCTATAACGGCCACTAAATAGTCGGTCGAAAGTTGGCCGTTATATAAGAGTGGCCGTTCTGTCAAAAACAATAGAATCATAGAACAATAGAATAGAACAATGGACAAAGCAAACCTAAACAAAGATATTTCAAATTCATCACAGATAAAATAAATGAGAATTAATAAGAAATGAAAACTACAACTACAACTACAGTTAAAATAATAACTTTCATGGTGTATTCACAACACTTTCATCGCATTATCATGGTTTTCGTGTTGGTAGTGATACACTCTATGAAATTGAAAACTACAAAGATCAGTACTGTACTTTGGCCGTTGCAAAAAAAGGACGAATCCTTTGAATAGGAAAGACAAATTGTATTATCAATATTTTGTCACAAGCAAACAGCTAAATTGATATCTAATTGCTAATTTGAATAGAAAATGATTTGTTTTGGTTGTAGCCTATGCAGTTTAAAAAGTCCAGATAAATGCAATACTGTAGTGATGTATACAAACACAATCAATTTAAATTCATTTAAAGTAGGCAAATACCTGATCACCCCATTCATTGATAATTGGCATGTTAATATCATCAACAAAGACCGACATCTTTTTACCAGCAGGTGGGCCATATGTATTACCAACTCTTTTGTCAACGTAACTCTCAATTGTTCTCTACAGATTGAAAAAAAATATATACCGTCATCTGTTTGAGCACATTGCTATTGTAACATAGGAAATCCCTTGTAAAAAAATGTTCATGAAAAAGGAAACGAAAAACAGGTCAATATTAACGCTGATGAAGAGCTCATGAACTGTCCATAAAAGGTTCATGAACTGTTTATTATCATAAGCTGTTCATAAAAAGTTCATGAAGTTCATGAAATCGTGAAACAGCTACAGTTATCTAACTTATGATTTGATGGCCAATTTATCAAGTTTTATCATGATGAAAAATTCCACTTTTATTATACGTGTATGTTATATGTATGACTCTAATAACACAGGGATTGATGTAACTGGTTCAGAAGAACAGAACAATATATACCTGGAAGAGTAACGGCGTTGAGGCAGATGAGAAATTGAAACTCTTTGATAGATAATTTTCAGCATCAAGCTTTGCCATTGCACTTTGAATCATGATTGTTTTCCCTGTTCCTTGCTCACCAATTAATAATGTGGCCTACAAGCAAGCAATAATCAACAGAAACATACTTAACAATAGAAATATTCAATAAAATTAAATTGAATTGAATCAACCCCTATGAAACGAGTTTATGAATGGTTCATGAACGGTTCATCAGTTCATGAACGGTTCATCAGTTCATGAACGGTTCATGAACCGGAGTTCATAAACACAAGATTCATGAACATGTTTATAAACGGTTCATGAACGGTTCATGAACTTTTACAAATAACTATTTTTCTGTGTTCATGAACTCCGCAACGTTAATGAACTAACTAAGTTTATGAAAAATTGTGTCATTTAATATTCACAAACCGTTCATGAAATTTTCACAGGGGAATAGGGTCGACTCATAAATAAGGAAAACCCAAATTTCTCCCTTAACTTGTTGGATTAAGTGACTTGATTATTTTACAAAGCTTTTTTTGATAAAGAGATGAGTATATTTTAAGAAATAAGCCTTTGAAAAAGTGACAGTTTCAAACATTGAAAAACGACAAAAAAATTGGAAATACTGCAGTGTTGTTGTATGGAGAAATGATCTATATGCTGTCGTTGTGTAATCGCGCTCACTCATCATGATAAGAAATTAGACATTATGATGTCAATTAACTTCCAATCTCCATTTTTCAAGATTTTTCACTTTTTCAAATACTTTTCAAAAATACTTTTCCGTTTAACGAAATAAAAACTTGGCAAACTAATCAGGGCACGAAGTAAAACAAGTTAAGGTAAACAATGTTTGAGTTTGAATTTCTTATGAGTCGGCCCTAATGGTTCTTAAATTCAGAACAGAATCATAAATAGAGTATATATTAATTGAAAGACACAAGGCATACTTTTAGGTGTGTTGAACCAATCAAGCAAAGCAATTACAATAGGACAGCTTTTACAAGGATATTAATGATTCGGTCAATCCCTTCTAAGCTCAAATGCAGATAAAAATGGGCACAATGAAGTGAGAAAAAGATACAAAACAATGTCAAAATTTTGATATATTATTATTATTTTCTCAAAATACAGAAAATATTTTCAACAAAGTCAAAAATAAGATCACCCCTGCGAAAAACAGTCCATGAGTTCATGAACAGTCCTGAATTGTTTTTGCAGGGGTTGGGTACTGGAAGGGCATCGGCCTATATAATGCATTCTGTTTATTAAATTCCAGAGAGAAAATCAAAACTTTTTAAATGAATACCATAATAGAAGCATATACCACTGACTTGGTAGTTTTTGTGTAACCGCTACAATATAATACCACATTTTTATCCAATTGCAGCTAAAACGCTGAGAGATTCATCGCATCGGATACTCTGGGAATCTGATTTCCAAAATATTTTCTCATTAACTCAAAAACAATATTTGAAAAATATTTAAAAGCAAAAAAAAAGTGAAATGACAACCTTATTATGATTATTATTATGTTCCTTAAAATCAAAAATTACTGGAAATATCTCAATTCAATCGTTAAGCAAGTTTTTCAGTAGGTTCTCAGTGTTTTGAAATTGATAATATACCTTTTCTTGCTTTGAAATCAAACCAATGAGAAAATCTGTTCGGACATTATCAACATTTGGTACCAAAATAGATAGATAATCCGGTGTGTGCGTTTTAGGGTAAATGTATTCAGTAACACGACTCTCCCAATGTTCCCAAGAACCTAATTGATGAAAAATAGCAATCTATATTGTCTCACACACAATGACTTCATTTACACAGTAAAGACAACAATATTTAAAATACAATTATACCAATAATACTAATACAATTTACGGTAGTACACATAGTACAAATGTGAGAAAAACTTTGCCTTCTATTGTTTTAACTCTTTCCTTTGCTATTTCTTCATAACTATCCATTGCTTCTCAATCATTTTGTCAATCAATATTACTCAAAAATGTTACTACTCAACAGGTAGGCTTTAAATTTAAGAAAATGCTATTTTACAGTCATCTAAGTTTAAAAGACAGAATTGTACTACTCTTCTATGGTTTAGTGATTGCCTCTCTAGTATTCATAGTAGTGGAGTAATAGCTTTCAGGTTTCACGGGCGACACCACAGCTATTTTTTGACAGATTGAATGATAGATACGCCTCTATTGTAAAGGCACTGTATACTGCAGCTCTTCATAATTCAAACACCTTTAGGCCATTTCACTCACTATCGCAAGATGGTATGCATTTGGTATTTGCAGAAAGTTGATCTGAGGTATTTCAGATCTAGTCCAGGTGTTCTGTCGTCTGTGGTCTTGCTTAAAATGACATGTGCAAGCTAGAATGTGGAGATTAGGTGATTTATGATACATGTGTAAGGGGGCTACTTATAATTAGGCTGAATTAAGCTTGCCCACTGTGAACACAGTCAATGCCCCTCAATGTATACGCAATCTAGTGAGGAACCTGGGTTACAGGAGCTAAGACCAGGTAGTATGCACACAGATTCATTGCACGTGCAAACAACGCCTGAAGTCAATGCGGCAATGGCTCTTCTTGGATGAACACATGCTTTACTGAGGGTTTGCACGTGATGGCCTTATAAGGAAGCCATCACATGGAAGTCAAATTAGACGGAAGGTAAGGAATTATCTAATGTATTCTTGTTTGGAATTTTAATAATAATAATAATAAACTTTATTTATTTATAGAGCGCTATTTCCAATAGTTGCTCAATAGCGCTTTACATGTTATAATATTATAAATATATATGTATTTTATTTTAATTTTTATTACTTCAAACAGTGGTGTAAATATGTTAAAAGTTGGTTAAGAAATATACTGTAAATACTTTAACATTTAAAAGCAATTTTAAAAAGACTCGTTTTTATTAGTTGTCTAAAAGTTTCAATTGTTATTGCATATTTTGCTTCTACTGCGAGATTGTTCCACACGGCGGGGGCAGCATGGGTAAACATTCTTCCACCATAACGGCATAGTTTGTACAATTTAAAATTCAGAGTTTTACTGTTTTTAGACCTTAGTGATCTTCTAGGTTCATAAAGAGTAACAAGTTCTGAAATGTAAGTAGGTGCCAGATTGTGAATTGCTTTGAACATTATCACTAAGACTTTGAATACAATTCTTTGTTCTATTGCTATCATCTTTATTGTTTGGAATTTTCTAGCTAGCCACACATTTTGCTAACGTCTTGCTAGCCATTATAAATATTTTGTGGCTTAAGCAGTTTATCTAGCAAATACCCTGCCTCGTCGGACTAGAAATAACCAAGATACTAGTCTTTCTTCCAGCTTATCCATACCCTAATTTTTATTGTAGTTTATTTGTTACTTAATTCTAGATTCTAATTGGTAATTTCCACTGTTTATCAGAGTGGCTGGTACTTGGGGTTTGCTAGTTGGTCAAACTACTCTTAACTACTTCACTCCCACCAACCAAGCACCAAATGCTCAACACTCATCAATGGGATGAGTTTAACAGGTAATAGACAAACTCACCATGATCATTGACAAAATATTCAAACATGGTAGAATCATTTTGATCAACTGATGGTAAATCCAAGGAGATATTGCCTCTCAAATAGCTCTCTAATTTCGATCGATCATCTAATTCTAATAATCCCCCAATACTCCACATGATTGCAAACACATATAATCGTTCCAAATGCATGGCATTCAATGATGGACCATCATCTTTTGACAACATGTAACCTTGAAGGATATCGATTGCCTGCAATAACAAATGAAAATTGCAAAATCGACCTGCTCCAGAACAAGTAAATATGAATTTGAACAATTTCTTGTACCGTAAAGAAAAATAAAGTTCAAATAAGTAAATGATTTTGATAAAGAGCAAACGAACATTTGATTAGTAGAATTTTGGCAAAACCTCATCAACAGTTCATGAATTTTCTAAATGTTCAAACAGTTCATGAATAGTTTATAAACTATTCATAAAAGTTGAATGACCTGTGAACAATTGAGAAAATCAAATGTCCAAAAATGAATTGTTTTCACAGGAACAATGCTTTAATACAACTCATCAGGGGGACTTCAGGTAGTATGATACGTGACGAGTCATCATAAAAATCTGTTTTTCGACAGGGACGAAACATTTGTCAGACCAGAATAAAATCAATCAAGACTGGTATATTGTATTAAAAAACATTTAGAAATATTATGCTACCAAACCAGTTAGCTCAGTCTCAAATCTTCTTATATTAATACTATTGTCTGTTTGTAAATAAATTATATCTGTGTCTGCCGCGATTTATGTACGTCTCACTGGCAATATGTTGATATAGAATATAAATATGTTGATATAGAATATATTGTTTAATAGCCTTACTTGTTTGATGTAATTACATTCCAGAAGCTCCATTGTAGGGATTAAATTCTCCATAGCAAATGTATAAATTTCTTGAAAGGATCGATCGAATAATTCTTTGAGAATGCTACTCTCGCTTGGTGAAATGCTATTTAACCATGACTATAACAAAACATAACAAGTCACATTATTTATAGCATTATGATCAATACTAGATTCCATGAACGCTTTTCTAAAATGAAAAACATAGGATATACTATCAAGTCTAACATTGAAGCTTGATTTGTCATTTGAGCTTATTTAATTTTTTGTTTGAGTTAATCAGAAAACAATGGTTTATCTTTGTTGTATGCCTTCATTTGCATTTCTTGCATGTTCAATCGATTTTATGAACAGTTCATAAACGTTAAATGGCCCCAAATTTTCATGAACAGTTCATAAACGTTAAATGGCCCCAATATTCATGAATTGTTCACAAACTGTTTCTCGCAGGGGAAGCACCAACAACCAATTGAATCATAGTTGCCTCCATGATATATGGACACTCTGTCATTTTGGTGCTACCAATGCAGCAAGTAGAATTTGGATTATTCTTCATTCTAACAGAAAATTATTATTGTAATAGGTCCCCTGAGATAAACAGTGAACTGTCATGAACTGTAATGGCCCCAAATTTTCATGGACTGTCCGTGAAGGCTCATGAACTGTTCATGAACTCCTGAACTGTTTTTCACAGAGGGTTACCTGTAGGATAGGTCTCCAATCTAGACCAGATGAACTCATGTAAACCATACCATTACGAGAGACTGTAGCAGGTGAGGCATTGTCAATGTTGTGTGGTTCAAAGATGACTTTGCAATAAGGTGACATCGGTATACGATCACCATTTGCTAATGTTAATGTTTTATTATCATCAAGAACAGAATTGAGATTTTCAATCCAAATTGCATCAACTGGTCCATCTAGAACAATCCATATCTTCTCACCTGGAGTGAACAGAATGATAAGCATAAAATATATTAAGTGAATAAAGCTACGACAGGAAGTATTCGATCCTCCTGATTGGTAATTATCATTTTGACTCATTTTTCTCTGTTCTCAATAACAAACTACATTTAAATGAAAACTGAAAACATAATTGAGCTAGAAAAAAACGTGGCGGCGAAAAATCTATTCGTAAATTAAAATCATAATGCAGATTTTACCAACGACTTGTAAGTCCCTGTAAATGATTATGAAAAAAATGTATGAGCTCATGAACACTTCATGAATAATTCCTTCTGGGTTTATGAAAGGCTCTTAAAAAAAGTCATGAACATGATCAGTTCATGAACGAAAAATTGCTTCAATTTTGATGTTGCTCCAATTTTGATGAATACCTCATTAACAATTCCTGAACCTTTCAATTATTTTCCACATGGGCTGTTCAACAATAGTGGATAAGTGCAAATTTGGATGAATGCAATGAAAATTATTGGCCATTTTGACTTGCATTTATGGAGGTAACACTGTATTGCCACATTTACTTACCAACTTTAGCTTTTAGAGTCTTTCTCCATAAAGTTGAGAAAATACCATCCGTCCAATCATTTGTTGCAACATCTAATCTACCAAACATCTGAGGTGCTGTGATTGCTTTCGGATTCATTCTGTATTCTCTGTGAGGTGTACCACATTCTGTCATTGCTTTCATTAAGGTATGTATACATGTTGTTTTGCCAGTGCCACTTGGTCCCAAAGCCATCATGCCATGGCGTACACGTTGTGTTTCGAATAGCTGCAAGTTAAGAAATAATGATATAGAAATGAAATTTAAGAAAATGGAGAATTGTTAGGCGAAATGAAACATTGTTTATCAAATATTTACTGTTCAGGCACAATGACATAGATGATCCCTCGATCTTTCAATGCTTGCCTATTATGTGGCCAATGTAGGCTATGTAGATAGTATACATGGCTGTTATAAACACGTTTCATTGTAAAATAAAAATAAAATGTATTGAAATTTTGTTGACAACTATGCAGCTGTATAGCTATACAGTTAAAGAGACAAAGACATAATCAATACCAAATAATTTCATAGCTGATGGCAGAGTTTCTTATTATAAAGTAGCATTTGAATAAATGATTCAAACCAACTCAGAAAAACTGTTTCAGATTAAAAACAAAACAAAAACAAAAAGTTACGTCACGAAAATGACCCCAAAGTGGCGATAGAGGAACAGTTTGTGGACAGTTACTGAGAAGGTCCTGATAACGTTTAAGAAAAACAGGCCAGTCAATGTTCATGAAATTTTGATGAACAATTCACAAACTATCTATGAACTGTTTTCAAAAGGTTAAGTAAGTGTTCATCAACTAATTTTATCTTTTCTCAGGGGTTATACGTCAATATCTTCAACAAACCTGAATCAACTTCAATGACCATGTTGGATGATTGATCAAACCAGCAGCCTCAGCTTGGCGTTGAATGGCACCCTCTAATTCAGGATAACCAGCTTTACCAAGAACAATGGACGGAAATAAATCATTAATCAAACTCAAAAACAATGGTTCATCTTCGTCGACCTAGAAATAATAATAAATATGGTTTTATTTATTCATTCTATGGTAAGTTGCTGCAGTGTATGAATGTACAGTTAGAGATATCCATGAAATAAATTTTTAAAATGTTGTTCAAAGTTAACAGAAAATGTAATATAAATAGGCCAATAATGAACTTATTATGAACTATTCATGAATTTCTCATTAGAAGATCAAACTATTCATGGACTGATGAGAAGATCTACACAGAGAGAAGGAAACATATAAAGTAAATAGCAACGCAGAACCAAAGGCTTTTAACTTCAATAATCCTAATCAACTTGATGTTTTCAAATAATTTTCAAATAATTTACTTTAAGTGAAGCAATCCACGTTTACAATAAAGCTTATATACAAGAGCTGTCCTCTGTCTTTCAAACAAATAAAAAGACTACCATATGAGTGAATATATTTGGAAAGTGTCTGGGACAAAATCCCTTAACATGAAAGCAATAGACGTTGAAAACCTTGTGAAACAAGTTCATGAACAGTTCATGAATCGTTCATCAGTTCATGAAGCGTTCTGAACAGTTCAAGAACCTGAGTTCATGAACACAATGTTCACAAACATGTTCATCAAATCTTAATGAAATGATTACTAATAATATTTTCAGTACATGAACAGTTCATGAATGGTTCATCAGTTCATGAACCAATTTGAACAGTTCAAGAACCTGAGTTCATGAACAAAATATTCATAAACCTGTTCATCAAATCTTAATGAAATAATTGCTTATTTTCAGTTCATGAACAGTTCATGAAGGTCACAGTTCATGAACCTAAGTTTAAGAAAATTTTACCAACAAATCATAAACTAAGTCAGACACACGTTCTTACCAGTTTAGACAAATTCATATCTCGTAAGACACGCATAACAATTTTGTTCTCACTATCTGATGGATTATCTCGCTTTGCTTGACCAAGTGTACGTAAGACAGATAGGATATTTCTCAATCCAAAATCATAATGAACCTAAAATAAAAATTGAATCAATTATTTTTAATTATTTGACAAACAAGGCAGATTGGAATTGAACAGAAAAACACAACATCCTATTAATTAGAATACATGTAAAATGTATGCAACTAATTTGGACATATTGAATTTCACATGTGAATTACGTAATTAAATGTTCATAAAAAGCAGTCATTTGACGGTCATGAAATGCTTTGTTTATGAAAATCATTGAAATATTTATGAATGCTTGGAATTGGATGGATGGAATGATAATGAAGCTCATATGCCGCATTTCAAATGAGTGTTAATAAAAATTACAAATAAAAAAAACAAAACATATTGTAGCATTATGAAATAAGTCAAGATAAACAACGAGACATTTGTGTGCGGACATGATGATGTTTGTAGATATATCTAGACAATATCACAGAAAGGGTGTTAGTTACATGATTGCACAATACTAATTATAAGGTATAAGCTATAGAAGACAATAGGACATTGTTGACATATACATTACAGATGTTGACATACACTACACATATGCTCCAAATTTTCACAAACTGTTCATGAACTGTTCATGAACAGTTCATAAAAATTAAGGCCATTTAACGTACATGATTTGTTCATGAACTGTATATGAACTCTTGAACTGTGTTTCGCAAGGGAGTGGACCACCCAGTTAAACTATAAGCTAGAGATTGCATGTTTACAATTTATTCAAATTTAATAATGATGTTGAACCTTCTGTTCAAATGTCTCACCTGTTTCGATAACTGTTCTTCACATAATTTGTACAATGTGTAAAATTTTCTTGCTAGAATAATACTATCAATGAAACCGCAACTTGCTAATTTAACACGGATAATAATCTGACGATCAGGAACCATCATAGCAACAGTACGAAATTGAATTTTGAGATTTTCAGGTAATTCCTGTCGACCGGCATAGCCAGGATTCTGTTGATATACAATGTGAAAAAGATTGTGATATATTTGCAATAAAAGCAGCTTAGATACAACTATTTCTTCTAAATTTTAATTAATATAGTGATTAAAATCTTGCAAGAATCCTCAGTAATATAATCCTACTTTATAATTGATAGTGAAAATGCTTCTGCATTTAGGTGTTTATTCAATTGTGGATCGCTATAGACATGAACTGTTTTTGTTTTCAATTTGATTTGATCTCACGCTGAGCTAACAATGACAATAGAACAACACAATAGTAGTGTAGTCATGATGCTTTGTATTAAGAGATGAAACTAATAGATTTAAAAAATATCAGGAAACTTTCACCAAAAGCCTTCATGAATTTGTGAGTTCAAATTTTCAGGAACTACACCTAGCAAAACTGAACAATGGCTATCTGCACAAGAATTATACTCAGGTGATGATTGTAACAGCTATAAATTCAAAATTGTCACATAGGGTCCACTCAAAGAAAATCAAAGCTCACATTTTTACCCTAACTTGTTGGACTATAGTGCCTTCATTGATTTGCCAAGCATTTTTGATAAACGGATAAGTATTTTATGAGCATTTAAAAACGTGACTGTTTTAAATCTTGAAAAATGAAGATTCAAATCTAAGGAATATCATAATGTCTTCTTTCTAATCAAGTCGAGTGAGCGAAATAAGATCGCGACAGCTATCAAGCATTTGTTCATAAGAACGAAATATTCAAAAACCGTGTTGCTGTTATGGACGGATGCTCGATAAGTGGTGATCTTATCGCGCTCGCTCACTGTGATTAAAAAATGACTTTGAATTTCCGTTTTTCAAGATTCAAAATGGTCCTTTTTTAAATGCCTATTTCTAAAAAAATATTTATCTGTTTATCAAAAAAAAACTTGGCAAAGTAATCAAGGCACTTAGATCAACAAGTTAAGGTAAAAAAAAAAAGATTTTTGTCTTTCTAATCGCCTATATTACCATTGTTAAGAAAATGGCAAATTCAGGATTCATTGCTACAATATCTCCATCAGTGAATGTGAATTGTTTTTTTCTCTCTTTCTTTGCAGTAAGAACAACATAAATTTGTTGTGCAGCTACTGATAATACAGGTAAATCAATACGATTGAATTCATCAAAACATCCCCAACTGCCTGATTGAGCCAAACCTGAAATGATATAATTGATAATCTATAAAAACAGTTCATGAATGTTACATGATTAAATTTTATGAACAGTTTATTTAAAAGGTATCTTTTAGTTATATTTTATGCAACAAATCTTTTGTTTTGTAAGTTTCTTCATTAGCTGTGTTAAAAACTGTTATATCTGTTACACATATTTTAGGCAAACCAGATGATTGCATTTGTTTGCATAAAAAGTGAAGTCAAACCTTCATATTACAGCAATCATCTCAATATATCAACTACTTTATAATTAGACAACTCGCCCTTGTTGGCTACCGTCGAATAGTCACCGAGGTCGTCCAAGGTGACTATTCAAGACGGTAGACAACAAGGGCGAGTTGTCTAATTGTTTTAGTGGAAACCAACTAATGGCATAAGCAAAATATATCAAAAATAAATTCTAACTATTTATTCGCTTTCTGCATAATTAATTTTAAATACAACCGTCAATCAAAGGCATCCATGACGACTGCAGGGTTGTGATTTGGAGGATGAATTTCAATTTGACTTGATTCAGATTTAATTTTTAAAATTAAACGGTTAGATAATAATACTGGCTAAAAAATAAAGCCCCACAAAATAGCAAACTTGAGAAAGTAACATTGAGTATCTAAAAATACATAATTGTTTGCAGTTTGTAATATAAAAGTTTGTTGTTTATAAGCTTTTGCTGACTAGCGGACTAATTTATATCTGCAATAAAGTATAGCGAGAAGTTGCGAGAAGATTGTTAAATAAGATTTAAATTGTATATGCATAGCTTACCATTGAACAACTTCATCTCATATTTTGTTACTTGTTTTGTTTTCTCAGGGACGGAAATTATAATTTACTCTCGTAATTCTTATAAATTTTGATTCAAAAACATTTGCGAATCGCTTGTTTACTTTTTGGAATTTGCGAGGGAACTTGCAAGCATTCACTACGAGAAAATAGTGAACGATGGAGCAACCAATCATAATGCAGATCATCGAATAGTACCCTAGTCGGTTTCGACTAATTATATATAGGTCTCACACCAGCGATGCTCTATTCTAAGTAACAGTATTACACTGGTAGCAGCAATTCTATAAAAGTCACTTATCTCATTATAAATTTTATAACGACTGGAAACCTACTGAAAACCTACTGAAAATGGGTTGCATGTTGTAAAGATAAAATCATAAGAAAACTTGTCCTACATTTTGATCATTGCACTAAAAAAACCTACTGAAAAGCACCCTAAAATCCAAAAGCAACAAAAAATAGCCCAATTCGGTAAGTTTTTAGTAGATTTTCAGTGTTCTAAATTCATAGTGCATCTACAGCGGTCGCTTTTTCATAATCATGATTGGCCATTTTAAATTGGCTACAATTGAGCTCACCTTTGAATATTCTGCCAAGTCCTCTGTAGTCAAGCTGATCAGAACAATTAAATACAACAACATATTTTCCCAACGCTTTACCCATATCTTTTGTAGATTCTACAGAACAACACAGAATGCAGGATAAAATTATGTTACTGCAGCTCTGTTAGCGTGGGTTCAAAAGTTTTAGATAAAAATTTATTTAATTACATTGTGTGGAATTTTCCATGATTTTAAGTTTCAAACAGGTATTTCGACACATGAGCTTAGACACATGCCTGCCTACAACAACGCAATCGATCAGATTACCTCTGTATCAACGAATTTTCAACTGTATTAACAAATTTTCAAACAAATCAACTCCTTAAATTTGTGACAAGGGAATGTAGCCTACCAATCGCTTCAATAAAAATCACCTTCAAAACAAAGAATGACAAATTAAAAAATAGAAAACTGAAGCATTTAGGATTTGAATACCTCCCAGATAAAACAGTACATGAAAATTGACAAATTTAGTAACATTTTATATTTATAAAGTTCATGAACTGTTCAAGAACAGTTCAAGGAATTCATGAACAGTTCATGAACAGTCAATGAACTCAACAAATTTTTCAGAAGGGAAATCAAGTCAGCAAATTTAATTAACTTGTACATCAAGCTTATTTGTTAGAGACAAACCTGTTTTTCCTGTTCCAGCAGGTCCAGCAGGAGCACCACCCATAGACATATGCAACGCTTGAGCCAATGTAATATAACAACGATCAGTTAACGGTGTAATAACAAGTCTTTCTGTGCAACCAATAAACTCATTTTGATATATAAAATCAACATCTGTAATGGATACAATGCATTGATCTGTATCTTCACTGAAATAGAAACGGATTTGTTTCAGCCATTCAAAGTCTGATGGGGATTTTACATGTGATTTTACCTGTGAAAGAAAAAAAACAATTTGCATCTCATAATGAAATATTGTGTGCAACGGTAACATATTAGCGCACTGCATAGCAACCAAACAATAGACTAGATTTCAATAATCGTAAACATATGTTTTTTTGGGATTTGTCATTTATCCACAAATCGGGCAAGCTTGAAGCTTTTTTTAACCGGGGTGGTTAGTTACCTGATTAGTATATTTTGAAGTGTTGCTGCGTTTTATGGCGGAATGCCCTTTCCGACGCCAACCAACAGTACTAAGAGTGCTTCAGCCAGAAATTGAACCCAAGACCCTGCGGCCAAAGGACCAAATCCCTAACCACTACACCAAGGCTGTACAAGGTTTTGATGTTTGCATATCGAATAAGAAAGAATAGTTATCAACCAAAACGTCAATATCGTAGTCCAGAATCAAGCGATTCAGTTGGTTAAATAGTGATAAAGATATATTGATCGCTCTACGTTTTCTAGTCACTATGGCAGAAACAAAAGTCGGAAACCAGTATTTTTGGTACATTAACATGATTAGAATTATACATATAAAGGCGAAAATTGAATGTGAATGGTATTTTTAATTGCTCTGTCCATCAACTCTCTTGCTTCTTATTAATAACACTATTTTAGTTTTGTTGCTATCTTGCTGCGTTTTGGGGCCTTAAGCCAAAAGCTCCAATTTTACGATTTTAAATAGCCTGATACAAACAACAACAACAACTAATCAGCGATCAGTATTACATTCGATGGTTTTATAAACACAGTACATATATGAAGGCGAAACTGTCTGTGTGTGTGGTTCTGTTTTCTGTTTTCTCAGTCACTTTTCATTAGTGCTATAAGACATTTGAGTCATATATCACTACAATCGTTCTTTTCCAGTTGTGGTTCAGACAAGCTTTGCTTTTTTTATTTGCTTTCTGCTTAGCATTAACAAAATAAAATATACCGTTTTAATGTTACTATATCAATTATTGGGTGTCGTGCCATTCAACGTTTTTTTCATTTTATAATTATGTACATCAATTATTTCTTGGAATCAGATTTATCGACTGTTACTCTTTTGTTATTTTCTAGCTCTAAATTAATTATTTTAGCTTGGTGCTTTGTTTTGAACAGCTAAAGATACACTATCTAAACAATTATATTATTGTAAAATTGAATCAGCGCAACCTAACCCAGCAACACAAATGACTTATTGCGTCATCAACCTTATTCTCCATTACTTTTGCAACCCTAAGGCACTACCTCATCACGGATAGTTGATAAGGCAAAAATTTGAATGAAACCTTGCGTGTGTCAAACTGTACAATTTCATTTCCTTGCACTAGTAATTGGAAGAGTAAAGTCTATAATTCTATAATTAGCTTACCAATTCATCAAAAATATCCCTTTGATGAACATGAATAGTGATCAGCGTTTCAAACTTTGTCCTTTCAACTTTTGTCAATTCCTTGGTCGTCTGATCAATTAAAACGTTTAACAAACCAAGAAATGCTTGATTGGTTTCAATCATGACGCGCCTGTCATATTTAGCATTTTGTAAGGCATCAGTAGCGTCACGTGTCCAGATCATTTGAATACCAAGTAGACCAACCTTTGAAAAATACATTGAAATAAAAATAAAAATCCTTCCTAAAAACAAACGGTAGGACAAGCACAACAGTAAAAAAGGCCAAATGGCATAGCTTTTCCCTAGTCATAAGAGTATGATAAAAAGGTAAGTGAATGCAGCTCTACTAATGCATTTCCATCCATTATTTACAGCGGTGCTTCTAACTGATATCACTGAGTTCAAATCGCTTGGAATTGACAAAGTGTGTACACAGCAATCCTTAAATTCATGAACTTCATGAACAGTTCATGAACAGTCACAAAGAGTTCATAAACCGATTCATGGATTGGTTTATGAATGTGAAATTGCCTGAAAGTTCATGAACTGTTCATAACTTTTGGGTAATTTCACGTTCATGAACTCATGAATTTTTTTTGCAGGCGTGTTTCTGATTACGCATACATGAAACGTTTATGAAAACAAGCCATTCATTCAACGTCTATAGTAGGTAGTAGTATAGACAGTCACATTATAGGAATGTGCCGTCCCTCTTACGCCTTACATATTTGCTACACAAAGAACGCCACAAAACACGGTCAGACATAGCTGACAAAGAAACTTTTAAATAACACAATTCACGATACGAACGTCTATGAACTTTCCACAAACTGTTTATGATCAGCAAGCTTGATATATTATGATTGATTATTGTTAAAGGGGATATCATTTTTTATAAATAACTAAAACCTCAGACCCTTTATACAGCTAATTTTGAATTTAATGAATGGTGAATTTCAAGCATTACATACCTGAGCAGGGAATGTGTTGAGGAATTCTAAGAGTTGGAAATTGGAATCGTTAATGGCAACATACGCCTGCTTAATGATACCATGGATTGATTTTTGTGACATTTTCAACAAAGCACCAAGCCATTCTTCAACATTACCTTGGGCCATGACAGGTTTTTCAAGCTGTAATATAAATAGAGAATAATTAATATTAACAGGGGAACAACATTGATAGACAAACAGACATACGTTTTTACTATAAATAACATTCATTGTTGCCTAATAGGACAAGTGATTAATAAATAGCAAAAATGGGTACCTCAAATATCATGGACAACTTGACCCTTGACGAGTTTTTTATATTAATCAAAATGTTTCAGATTTAAATTAGTTATATTTTATATTTTGAAGTTGGCTTTAATATTTATTATTGGTTTCAAAATGTATATGTTTGTCACAAATGACAGCGATAAAAACACAAGATTTCTGCAGGATTTCCGATTTTCTATCATTTCTTTATGGCATTTTTAATTAGTTTACACATGATTTTTTAAAAGGCATTTGCATACTATCGAATGAAATTAAAAATCTAACTAAAATTAAAAATAGTAATAATGACGACAAATAGCTTCCGAAATTGCTAACTTTTCTCACCTCAACAATTTCTCCTTCTTGCGAAATAATACTCATCATTTTGTCATATTCTTTGTCATGGAATTTCACACTTTTTGTGTTGTCAAAAACATTCAGCAAATGATTCTAGAAAATGAAACATGATAGTTAAATTACATGCAATAAAATTGTACACTATTCCATGTACAGGTAATGTACATCATGCCCAATATAGCCTACCGCAAGGGAAGGATCAAGAGGATTAACTCAGATAGTAGAGCAACCGAACTTCAGATTGCATCATGGCCCAGAGGGAATTGCATTGTGAGTAGCTGCGCCCATCGCTGCGAATTGACAATCGAGACCTATCTGCCATGAAATATGTTGAGATTGATCTGCAGCGCCGCGGATGAGATCAACAAAGAGCGTTCAAGATCATTGCTCTCAGCAAAAAAAGTCACTCATTTAGAAATAGAGGAGTGGTACGGGTGCCTTTGATAGGGAAACACCGTCTACATTACTTTACTTACTTTGCAAGGGAAGGGTCTGAGAAAAGGTTTAGCCTTCTGGAATTCTAAAGGCGTTTGACCAATAAAACAAAAAAGATATAAATTTATTTCTGAATTTTCAATAACTTCCAGAATCTAGGATTCCAGGATTCCCACTTTTTGAGACCCTGCAGAATGGTGCCCTGTAAAAAATTAACAAGTTTACAAATTGATAATCGACAGTTAATGAACATTACTGTTGTTCATGGTAATTAGGCAATTAATGTTTATGAACTGTTTTAACAGGGGGATACCAGTCTATTTAAACAAGAGTGACAAATTATATTAAATACAAGTTATCTCAAACCCTGTGAAAAAATTCACGGAGTACATGAGAAGATAGCAAACTTACAAACACTTGGCAACTGTTCATGAACATTAAATGGCAAGTTTCTCATGAACTGTTTATGGAAATTGGGTCATCTAACGTTCATGAACAGTTTACACAAGAGAAACAATCAACTGGTGAAAGGTAAATTACTCACCTGTATAGTATGGGAGTTACTAGCTTGTCCTAGGATTTCCAACAGAGCAGGATCAGAAACAAAGAAAAATCGAGGAAATACCAGTCTCTTCTTTTCAAGGTAGCTGGAAATGAAATAACGAATATGATTAACTTATATAAAAGATAATATTAAAAACATTTCTCAACTCTTTGTTCATCATTCATATTCAAATTCCATTAAAATATCCAATACTGTTTGATATTGAATATTATTGACACAATTATTTAATTTGATATTTTGTTTTGTAACTACAAAGTTTCAAGCATAATTTTAAATCTACATTTATCCCAATCTATTACATCTAAATTCTTTGCATAACTCATTGAAATTACACCAATATTGAAATTCATCTTATGTAACAATGACGTCAAATGAATCTTACCCACTTAATGACTTCTGGCATAATTCCAATTGTTCAAGCAAATGAGGTAACAATTGACCAAGAGTTTCGTCACCAACACAACAGACAATAACATTTGGTGTCTCATGTGCACGTGTCATAATCTTAACCCATGATTTATCAATGTTGGAAAATCGCTTGGCTTCCTAAAGAATAAAATTGAGGAAAAATTAAATTATATTGTAAGATATAATTCACTCTGAACTCACAGAAGATCACCGACAGCAGTTGTTGACAGCAGTTCAGAAGTTCACAAATTAATATGAAATAGTCCAACTGTCATTAAAAATGCTCATGAACATTATCAAAGGATCATTCTTCCCCATTCAACGTACGTCAGTATTATAGCTAGATTTAACAATATCATTGATCACTGTGCAATCCAGGGACTTGTTTGAATTCCAGAAAAACAATTTGAAAGTCATGAGATAAATGTGCTAAGGTCTTAAAGAAACAATTCAACGACGGTATGATGGCATACACTTGCAATACATACCTTTGGCAGTTGCTTAGCAATATCACCACCAACAAAAACAGCTTCCAAATAAATCCATAAATTCTGTACAGTCATCCAGTTCTCAATAATGTCAGTTGTATTTGATAGTTTGTGCACCCATTCTTGGATTTTCTTTTTAAAAGGAGCATTATACCTTGAGTGTAAAATTATTGTAGATGATGCTAATAATACAAAGATACCAAGATTGACATGCCCCACCCTAGCTCAAATCAAGCAACAGCAACAAAATCAAAGAATTCACAAAGAGTTCATGAACAACTTATAAACAGTCAGTAATGAACCCTTCGTAATTGTCAACTTAAAAAATAATTATGAAATTAGGCCCATTTAAAGTTCCCAGGCTTTTGGAAAAAGGGGCAAGCATGTTAGATGGAATACTTGCTATTCCCTGGGTAAAGACACAAAGCACATAACTAATATTGTGCATAAGATTGCAGAGTCGAAGCAGCAAAGTAACCTTATTATAGAATCCCCTATATACCGCAAATCTTGCCAAATAAGGACCCGCACTAAAGCACATTTCCAAAGATTTGCATCGTGCTTTAGATTTCTGATGGAAAACTGCCAGCTCAAAACATATAATTCCTTTTCATACACATAATTTGATTGATTAAAAATCCTACCTATTACTCATCAATGATCCCAAAACCATCAAACTATCTTCCATCAATGATATAATCTCTGATGTATGATCACCGCGTAATAATAATTCACCACGGTTTTTAAATGATGAAAAAACTAATTCATGTGTGTTCCATTCAGTTACAACATTCTTTAATTTGGCTTCAATATCTTTTTCTTTTGTAGCAGCAATACAAACATCCTAATATATAATCAAAATTAATAATAATAATTAGAAGGTCAAGAAAGACACATCCTTTGGTTGAAACTTCAAGTTTTACATTATTAAAAAATCATCATAAATTAAATTATATTGAAGTCAATTTTCCAAGTACATACGAATATACATTTACGACATCTACGACATGTACACATAAGAAGAGACATGATAATTTATAAAATCAGCTGTTCATATTGTCTATGAAAAAATTAGTCGAGTTCATGAACTCTAATTGAACTTTACAAACTTTCATGAATTGTTCATGAACACTTTATTAACAGTAGTTCATGAATGTAAAATGATCCAATTTCCATGAATCTTTTTCATGAACAGTTCATGAAAACTAGGCCATTTAACGTTCATGAACTGTTTTCATAAGGAAATTATATATGGAAAATCGAATTGTTTTCTAACTTTAGCAGAAACTCATGAGAATATTTAATCAATTTAATCAATTAAGATATTTGAACCGACAGTTTTTAAAACCAGATCGAAACAACTACCATAAAAATCAACTAGAATAAGTTGCTCAGGTCAAAGATGAGGTGAATATTGGTTGATTATAATTGATATCCGCCTAGCTAGGTTATTATGCTGAAGGTAATTACGCCTAAGAACAATAACTATTTATTAGTCAATGATAGACAGGTTAATTTTGAAACAAATAATCATAACACGTATTTCAATGTATTTCAATGCATCAAGAATGCAATTATCGATTGTGTCTATCTAGTAAATCCAGTGCGGTCAATATAAATTTAGAATTAACAGCTGCTTGACCAATCAAATTCCATATTGACCTGTAAGTCAATGACTAAATATTAAGATAACAACCAGCAGATATTTAAAGTCTGGCTTGTCACTTGAGAACTACAAGTAAAGAAAATAAATGAAATCACTGATTGCTTCTTAGTTCATTGCAGGTTTATCGAAGCATAAAAAGTTGACAAAGTGAAGGTAACTATAATGTAACTTGCTTGAATGCAATTCGGATAAGATAAATTCCTGCTTAACTGCAGCCTGGACCTAAGACCCTATAGGCCTAAACTATTTTCTGGTCAAACTCTTGATAAACAATTTTGGATAAGTGCAAGTTTGGATAAATGCAACTGAAATCGTTACCAATTTTGACTTGCACTGTGTAAACAAATGAATGTTTCTCCTTTGCAGAGGAGTGCACTGTAGACATTGAAATGTATTAATTTAATAGATTGAGTCTTCAGTAATTTGTACCTCTATATCTTCCTTGAATTTCAATAATGGGGCTTCCATAATATTCTTCAAGAGGAAGTTCTCAGAATCAACATCAAATGAATGACTAGTGAGTGCACCAATTCGTTCCCAATGGCGTGTCTTCATTGCTTTGTTAGCCATAAGTTCTAATAAAGGACAACTCTCATTGAAATCGTCAATTGTTTCTTTCAAATCAAGGAATGCTTGCCAGTCCTTTAGGGCTTTGGGTAATTTCCGACATCTAGAGATATTCAAAATAGTACTCTACATTCTCATTTAAAGTTATATAACAATGAATCAGTAATTGCTAACAGATTTATTGTTTTAAGTGCCTCAATTGTGTTAAATTGCTACTGAAATGGTAGTGAAAGTCATCAGAATCTAGATTGTACTCATTCTACTGTAAAATTACTGAAAGGCACCATAAACTTTTAAAATCTACCAAATTGTATATTATTGTGCAAATATACCCAAATTGATCAGTGCTCTATTGAATAACTTGAATAACTCACTAGGTTTCAGTAAGATTTCAGTGTCTCACGATTTTGACAGATGACAGATAATGACAGATGGAGGCAATCTGCCAGAAAATCAAGACCAGCAGGGGTCCGTGCCTTATAGCAAGACTTTTGAGTGCCATAACAAGGCTTTTGAGTGTCATACCAAGGTTTTTGAGTGCCATAACAAGACTTTTGAGTGATTCATAGCAACCTGAGTGTTTATACATGCCATATTGCACAAACAAGAAAATGATTATAGAATAGAAATATCTTTCTAACCAACCTTACTTGTGTATGTATAATGACAAATATTGTATCAATAGGGTTGTAAAAAATACCTCGAATATTGTACAATATGGTCTTAGATTATCAGAAATATTGTGCAATATGAGAAAAGCCCATGATTTGCAGCAATGTTCTTGTTTAATCGGCTCATGTTCGTCGTAGTAGAATTCAAATGCATCTTGAATCACCAATTGAAGAGTGTTTGTGAGGCGATATATTGATGAAAGTTTCGCTTGTTCTATTTTATAAGTTGAAATATCAAATAAAATAAATTCTATCGGAGACTACATTGATTTACATTACTTATTGGCATTAATTATTGATTGTAGCAGTTAGAAAGTGTCATTGCCCCTGAGACAAACAGTTCAGGAGTTCATGAACAGTTCATGAACGTTAAATGGCTTCAATTTTCCGGAACTGTTCATGAACGGTTCATGAACCCTCACGGGAAGTTCATGAACAGTTCATGAACCCTCACAGGCAGTTCATGAACAATTCATGAACAGTTTATGAAAATTTGAGGCCATTTAACGTTCATGAACTGTTCATGAACTGTTTTCGCAGGGGTGGTACCTCCAGGCACTATGTGGACTCAACGATGCCAATATTAGAGGCAGGGATTCGTTGATTTCATTCTTGCTTGTATGTAATCGCTAGATTCCTTACAATGTGTCAATTTCGCTATTACGCTAATTATTTCGCTATCTAGCTGGTCTAACGCAAATCTTATTTATAAAATCCCATCATACAAACACCAAACATCAAAACGAATCAATATGATTTGTTTTAATTCTTGATGAGATTCATAAATACCCACCTATTTTGGAATTCCAATAATTCTTGATTGATTTTCTCTATATCTACTTCAACCCACGGTATCTCATAATAACTGTTCACCTTTTCTATGACATCGTTATACAGACCATAAAGTTTTTGAAGAAGATTTAATTCTTTTTTGGTTTGTTGCAATTCAGGATAATCTGTTACTGGCAAACCAAATAATTGTTCACCACTTGAAAAAGTAATGTATTTACGCCAGAGATTATCAAAACGATTCTAAAAGACAAAAGAAAACAATGATAAATCACAATGGTATAGACATTCCAGGAAATGTTTATAATTTTATCGTAATCTCATCAACACTTTTCGCAGGTTAATAATGATATTTTATTTCCAATCATAAAAATGGTGACAGATAGTCACCCTGTACGCTCTGGTGCCTGTCATTGTCAGAGCATATTGCAAATGTCTACTTACAAACCTGATTTGTGAGTAATAGCAAATAATTCAACTGCTCACCTGAAATATCACAAGACAGTCACTGGCTTCACGAGGTGGAATTTTAGCAGCCATTGGCCCATTCTATGACATAAGAAATAATATTTCATCATCATCATTAACATCATCATTTATTCAGAGATCGATAAGCTTTGAGTTCTTGAATGCCAGAAGCACGAAGATACAACAGTAATCACCAATATCATCATCTTATCATCACCATCATTCAAGGATGGCACAGCTATGTGAGGCCTTAATGTAGTGGTTAAGGTGTTGGATCTTTGACCGCAGGGTCTTGGGTTCAATCCCTGGGAGAAGCACTATTGGTTGGCGCAGGTAGGGAGTAAAGGCCATAACACTCACACATATTCCAATAATATTAATCAATTAACCAACCACCCCAGTAAGAAGCTGTTAGCTTACCCGGTCTGTGGAAAAATGATAAATCAAATGGGCATTAATTAGACTGTGCCTGAAAGATTTCAACAGTTTTCAAAAGCACTATTAATAGAAGTATCAAAAGTAAAAACGATAACGTAACAATGTTAGCGGCTTCTGCAGGCTTATTGTCATTGTTGTGTCTTCGTTGTGAAACTCCCTATTGTGTGCATGAGGAATAAGATCCTCCTCTGTAGCTATATGTTATACTTTCATAAAAGCTATGGTTACTATCCCCTCAAGTCTGCAATGCATAATAGAGGAGGTTCATACAAACTTACCATGCGGTAATCATCAGTGAACTCCCCTACATCTTCTATAAATACACTGACTTTAGCAAGAAGATCACCTTTGAAACCAGGTTGGATCTCTACAAGCTCAGATTGGACTTCACCCTACATATTCAAAAGAGAGCTATGCTAAAATATAATCTAAAATATGAACATACCATATTATGGTTGGTATGAAAAATGACAACATAATTCAATAGTGCCCCTGTGAAAACAGTTCAGGAGTTCATGAACAGTTCATGAACAGTTCATGAACAGTTCATGAACGTTAAATGGCTCAAATTTTCCAGAACTGTTCATGAACTGTTCATGAACAGTTCATGAAAATTTGGGGCCATGTAACGTTCATGAATTGTTCATGAACTGTTCATGAACTCCTGAATGGTTTTCCCAGGAATGAATTGAGTCTTGAAATTCTATGATTTATCCAAGTAAGGCACAATTGATTCTTCAATTTCAGAAATCTACAATCTGTGCAGTAGTGCAGTTGAATAGAAAATCTATCAATAATAGGGACACTTTGACTATAAGATTAATATTGAAAATTGTCTAGAATCTCACCATAACTAGTTCCCGGCTCTTTTCCTCTGTGCCTGGCTACTTACATGAACAGCCTGGTACTGGATCCGGTGCATATTTGAAAATATTTTTGACTCTAAATACATCAGAATATCACGGTGAATAGTTCTAGACTATCTTCAATATCAATCTAGTAGTCAAAATGTCGCTATGATTGTTTGATTTTTCTACAAGACTAAGCTACTAAAGAGATTGTGGATTTTCCTTCAACTTTAAATGAGGTTCTGAAACACAAACCAATGCCAATTGATCATTTGATTGTTAGAATTATTTCAAGATAATTAGCTGGGATAGTGAGCTGTTGTTGTGTGACTCTTTCTAGGAGTTGTATTGAAACATATGATGATAACATTGTTGACATAAAACAGAATCTATGTAAACTCTCAAATTATAAATCAATACTGAAAGATAGTGTCCAACAAATGATTTTGCCTAAGGAAAAACTTGATTTCTTATTCAAAAACCTGTGCACATGAAATGTTATCATTTCTCTAACTTGAAGAGAAAAACAAAATACGATCAATTTTCTTCTGAATTAAGACTAGCTTTCCAGAAACCTAGTTACCAATGCCAGGTTTGGTTGGCCCCTGCAGACAGATAATGTTTTATTTATCAAATTTCTATGAAATGAAATGAAATAGATAAAAAAATTACTTACAGCTAACACATTTAGTTTTTCCCATGTGTAACGCAGACTGTCCACTTTCTCTGCTTCTTCTTTTGGGACACCCAGATCGAATTTAGTCATCATAGCATACGATTCCTGAAAATATCAACATAGAAATCAGCTCATCAAATTATCTATCATTTATTAAATTTGAGACAAATGACAGCAATAAAAGAGACATGTTTGGCAATGTTTCATTATCTTTATAATAACATTGTCAGGCAAGAGAGTGGTAATGGAAATTTTCAAAATATACAGAGAAAATATAGCTAATTAGCATAACACAATTCATACAGCGCAAAATAGAATAAAAAGAGTGCTAATAACTAAACAAAGAGCCATGATTTCACAGAATCTAATTGTGTATCAAGTGTAGGTCTGCCAAATCGAAAACATTTTATTAATAAGGCAATCAAAGCGATTTTTGCTTTTTATGATCACTCTGAAATTTTTATAGCAATCCCGGACAGTTACACCATGCGTATGTAGAAGATGAGATCCTATGTCCGTCAATATGTTGATGTACCACTCTCTTGCCTGACGATGTTATGAAGATAACGAAATATTGCCAATCATGTATGATGTCTCTTTTATCGCTGTCATTTATTTCAGATTTAATAAGTAAGAATTTATTATTTCTTTAAATTGTAATATAGTATATTAAAATTATTGGAAGATATGAAATTGCTTGAAATTTTATTATTTTACAATTTCAGAATAAAGGAACGCATTCAATCTCTAGATCTCATCTTATGAGTAGTGGTGACATTAAATTAATAGAAGATCCTGTAAGTTCCATATCAAATAAATATACAGAAGAACTAGCCTAGCTCCACAAGGCCAACTATTCCGCTCTCCATCTGGGCCTTGTAAAATTTCAGCGAATGAAATGATGCGCTATCATTGCTGTGCCATCTACTTTATAAACAGAATACAATAGACCACTTGAAACACACATGTGTAATTTAAATGTGGAACGATGTCCCCCACGATGCACAAATCACACTTAATGCCTTTCCGATTCACAACAACGTCACAAATAATTTCAAGAGCTAGATATTATGACCAATTGCCACCTAAGGTTGCACATGATAAGCTGTGATTGGTCATTCTAATTTTTTGTGATGAGCGCATCATTTCCTTAACTAATGCTGTTATGCTAACGTACCTCAGGTCTATAGGAGAACGTACCTCAATTGGGGCAATACACATATCAATCCTAATTTCATTTTCACGTAAGTCTCTCAAAGCATTCATAGCGAGACGTATATCATCTAGATCATTAACCGGACGTGATAATCTTTTTGTTAAATCATCCATAAATGAAAACGCTTCATCCATTTGATTACGATATACGGTATTAGCATTACGACCATATAATATCATCCAAGATTGAATTTCAGTAGAGAGAGCCAATTTCAAACGTTCTAATGGAAATAAATCATGATTCGTGACACACAAAATGTAATAACTTTGTCTTGTCTTTATATTAATAGTATTGTCTATTTGTAAATAAATTATTTGTGATTTGTCTGTCTTATAATGCCTAATCTAGAATAAGCGTTACAGATAGACTAGAAGTATTAGAAATAATTTATGATTACAGCATATGGTGTTCGTCAGGTGGTGTAATTTGTAGCCTCTATACTTAGCTTTTAATGATCACCTGATGGTATGAAACTCTAAGCAGTGTCAACTACTAGCACAGTATGTCTCATCTGATATTTGTAAGACATTGTCTTACTGATCGGACATAGGGCTCAATGCAATAAATAAATAGCAGAGCTTAGATAATAATAATAGTAAGATAATCATTCAAGTTGCACGTCAGGCAAACGTTTGCTCCGGCCATGGTTTGAATTATAGAGATGACAAAGGTGCTATATAACGCACGCCTAAATGATCAAAGGCGTGCTATCGCACGCCACAGATGATTGTTGTCATGATAACATGCATCATGATTATAAGCTGTCATGGCAACACAAATTTATTCTTTTCAACATCACATTTGCTGGTAAATCCTAACTCGATGGAACGGAATGTCTGATTCTCTGACTATTATTGTTAACATTTATTCTATAAATCCGAATCATTTTAGTCAGTCCTGTGAAACAGGTAAAACCCACTGCTACTGTTATTATTACAGTATATTTTGCATTCATTTTATAGTATAAAAAGTTCACATACATTACTCAATAGTGAAAAAATTTTGATCAAATTTACAATTCGCTCACCATGTAAACAGTCCACAAACGTTAAATAGCCAATTTCCATGAAATGTTCATGAATAGTTTCATGAAAAACAGGCGACTATGAAGTTTTATAAGCTGTTCATGACACGTCTGAGACAAGGAAGATTGCATCTAGATCTCAAATAAATTTTAAATGCAAACTTATCAATTATTGAGTTGCTCTTGTTTAAACTTACCAGTCATAAGAGCAACCGCTCCTACATTGTAGCATTCAGGTTTAGCTTTAATAGTCTGCTGTAGTTCTTTGTAGCGAAGGATTTCCATTTCAAATTCACCAAGATCTGGATTATCTTTAAGAAAGTTAGCGATGACTTCATCTTTGACATCCATCCATATAGGTTTATACTGTCCAAAATGATCAAGAACAATACTGATTGCTTTCTTTTGTGAATTCACAACCGTTTGTATGAGAGATAAAAGCTTAGTAATTTCTTTATTATCAAAAACATTTTTATGATAATTCTGCTGTTGTGCTGAAGAAATAGGATGACTAACGAATGAATCTGCTTTTTCTCTTGTTAACAATCGTTGCTGTCTTGATGTTTCTGACGAATGTTGGGGCTGTTGGTCATCACTTATATTCGATCGTATATCGTCCATTATCATATTCGAAGCATTAGGCTGGAGTTGAACTTCTGGTGCAATTGTTGGTGATACAACCTTTTGTAATGCTCGACATGATTTATCCCATAATATAATATTTCTTGATACATCTAATACCATAGTTGCAGCTTTGTTTAAAGCTTGTTGCATATCATCCAATGTTGGTTGAATAATTATATTTGGTATCGCAAGAACAATGTTTGATGCAAAACATGGATGTATATGATTATTTGGTTCATCAATCGATGCAAAATCATCAGTACTATAATGAGATGATAATGATACAGCAACGCGGCGTTTCATAGAATCTAATGTTGATCTTGTAACACGGATAATCGCATCAAGATTTTTATGATTAAAATGATTCAATATTTCATTTGCATGTTCTTCTAACGTTTCTTGAATTTCACGTTTTTTCTTGATTGCAGCTGCATTAGGATCAATCGTACCACTTCCTAGGCGACTGCCCCTGCTTGTTTGTCTGTCTAAATCAGCAGTGTCAGAATGCTCAGAGATTTTCTTTTGGTCTGTTGAAGAAACAAAAATATTGTAATGATAATATAAGAAGCGCAAGTCGAAATTGTCAATGATTTCTATTGCATTGTCCAAATTTACACTTATCTTGATTCTTAAACAAAGACTTGTCTACAAGATAGTGTATAGCGATTCAAAGCTACTTTCAAAGCTAAGTAACAGATGAAGCAGAAATTTCTTATATGTGAATTTATTTGTTGCATTTATCTAATAGCTCAATTCCACATGGGCAGTGGTAGTTTGTTAATGTTTTCTATTTAGTGTGTGTGCATAGTTTCAATGGTTAGATGGATGTCCTTCCCAGAACACCAATAAATAGTGCTCCTGTAGGGATTGAACCCAAGACCCTGTGGGCCAAGGTCTAACAACGCCCTAGCCACTACACTATAATGTCACAACCAATATGTCTCCTGCCAGGGATTGAGCCCAAGACCCTGTGGGCCGAGGTCTAACAACGCCCTAGCCACTACACTATAATGTCACAACCAATAGGTCTCCTGCCAGGGATTGAACCCAAGACCCTGTGGGCTGAGGTCTAACAACGCCCTAGCCACTACACTATAATATCACAACCAATAGTGTTCCTGCAAGAGATTGAACCCAAGACCCTGTGGGCCGAGGTCTAACAACATCCTAGCCACTACACTATAATGTCACACCCAATAGTGCTCCTGCCAGGGATTGAACCCAAGACCCTGTGAGCTGAGGTCTAACAACGCCCTAGCCACTACACTATAATGTCACAACCAATATGTCTCCTGCCAGGGGTTGAGCCCAAGACCCTGTGGGCCGAGGTCTAACAACATCCTAGCCACTACACTATAATGTCACACCCAATAGTGCTCCTGCCAGGGATTGAACCCAAGACCCTGTGAGCTGAGGTCTAACAACGCCCTAGCCACTACACTATAATGTCACAACCAATAGGTCTCCTGCCAGGGATTGAACCCAAGACCCTGTGGGCTGAGGTCTAACAACGCCCTAGCCACTACACTATAATGTCACAACCAATAGTGCTCCTGCAAGAGATTGAACCCAAGACCCTGTGGGCCGAGGTCTAACAACATCCTAGCCCTTACACTATAATGTCACACCCAATAGTGCTCCTGCCAGGGATTGAACCCAAGACCCTGTGAGCTGAGGTCCAACAACGCCCTAGCCACTACACTATAATGTCACACCCAATAGTGCCCCTGCCAGGGATTGAACCCAAGACCCTGTGAGCTGAGGTCCAACAACGCCCTAGCCACTACACTATAATGTCACAACCAATAGTGCTCCTGCTAGAGATTGAACCCAAGACCCTGTGGGCTGAGGTCTAACAACACCCTAGCCACTACACTATAATGTCACAACCAATAGTGCTCCTGCCAAGGATTTACTCAAGACCCTGCGGGCCGAGGTCCAAAGCACTAACTACTACACTAAAGACTCAGCTTCATTGTACTAAAGCGGGTTACACTGTATAGCAATAATGTATTACGAGTGCAGCTATGATGAAGAGCATGGATACTGTGAATGTCGGCATGCTTCCCGGACTGATGAATTAACAACTACTTCAATAAAATGAAAACATTGAATATTGGAAAAGTAGCTCTGAGGAATGCATCATATATGCGGATACTTGACATATTATAGCTTACTGAGTTATATAACATTATTAAACATAATTTGTCAGGTATATTTTCATTGCAATGGCCACCTGCTCTATTTATCTAGCCTACGAGTTATGAAATGCAAAACAAACCTTTCATGGTGATTGTGTCATCTTTTGCTTTTTTTAGGTCCACCGTTAATAGCATTTCAATTAGCTCGTTGACTGCAACTTGCACCAAATGACTTTTCATTTGCAATTGATTCGCACCTTTTTGACATAATTGCTAGAATTAAAATATGAAATTCATCAGCAAGGCAAACATAACTTTGAAATAACATGTTCTTCTTAACATGTATCTATATTTCTTTTCTATGATTCTCATAATTTAACATAGATTAATCTATTGTGGATATGCAAACTTGAAGTGACTGTTTTTTGAAGCCATGTTTGCTGTAGAAGAATTTGAGAGAGAAATATGGAATGGTACTTTATAATGTATCAAGGGCAAAAATATATGCAGTACTCAGGGAATCTAAGTTCAAAGTTCAAACTGACCATGAACTGTTCATGGATAAAGGTTCCTATGTCAGACTGTGTTTGTATTCATATTTACTATATACAGAATGTTAGAAGACACAAGTGAATTGTAGAGCAAGATCATCCGAGTGTGTAGGAACCCTTTTATAAAATAAAACAAAATTTCAAAATCAAGTTTGACTAAATTGTGTAAGGTTGTTAGAATCTTGTGTTAATGATTTCAAATTCACTTTCAATCCGTCTTTTGTGAAATGAAAATGTCCATGAAAATTGGGCAATTTAACGTTCATGAATTACTGAATTGAGAGAACTAAGCCGAAACACCTTAAATGAGAAAAAACTTAGGAAACAAAATATGACTTTATGTACAATTACATTAACTGAGAATTAAACATCTGTAATTCCCATTTAGTAAACATTTGTTTTAATAAATATGATATGCTTTGACTAGTTATAATCAAACAGATTGATAGATACACATGATTTCATTGAGCATACCAGCCTAGCCTCCTGAGAATCAATATGTCAATTTTTAAATTCTCCACAAACTTTATTTTTCAATTCTTTGAAATTTCAAAAAATAACTGTAATAAAAGTTCTGAATTTTGTAATATGAAATTTTATCTATTTCCAAATAAAAAGGTACACTGAAAATCATTTGTGTAATATTAGTGCCGATTTCTCTCAATGATTTAAAGATCTTTAAAAGAACAATGTTTAACATACCGTTGTTTTCTGTAGAAATTCATCGATTGTCCATGGTAAAGTTGTTGGCATTTCACAAAGTAAAACAGACGCCATTTCTTCAAATATTTTATCCACACGATAAGAAATCAAATCATTTGCTCTGTTTATCAATAACTCAAGTTCCCCTAATGCATGACGGACATTTTTTATGTAAGACTGTAGATTCAATGATGTCCAAGTTAGCATTGTTAAGCCAGGCTCAACAGCAGCGTCTAATTTAGCTAAATGAGGTGCCATCAGTGATTGATAAGTTAATGGGATTTTATCTAGAACTTTCTTTCTGTCAGCAAGAAGAGTCTGCAAAAAGAAAAACAGACAGTAAGATCTGCCAACTGTGAAACATACTGAAACAAAAATAATAATAACAATTTATGGATACAATAACAATTATGACTCAAACAAAGTTATTAAAAAGCATTATCTTTTAGAATAATGAATTACCATATATAAACGTATTTAAAAGGCGAATTGCATCTATTAAAAGGCATCTTTACAAACATAGAAAGTCCAATAAATGATTCAGAATTCTATTCATAAAAATCAATCCACATTAGTATAAAGGGATGAGAGTAAAGTCAAAAGCAAACCACTGTGAAGCAGTTCATTAATGTTAAATGGCCCAATATTCATGAACTGTTAAGGAAGTTAATGAGCAGTTCATGAACTCAACAAATTTTTTTCGAAGGGGAATGACATTGAAAATCAACCCCGTATATATTTCTCAACAGATTTGTACAAATTACAGGAACAAGCTCAGATCAAAAACCGGATCAAAAAGTTCAAAAACATGTAACCCCATATTTGTGCGAGGAACTCAATCATACCTGAATATACAACATTGCTATGATGCCAAATGAAATAGGCGAGGGAACTTCTAAAATATTGTACAATTTTCTATGCACTATTGAAAATTTGTGTACAAGAAGAGGCAAAAGAAAATTCATGAATGTCATGTAAAACCAAACACCTTTTCATCGACACCTAAAATCAAATTTCATGAACTTTTCATGGAATTTTCATGAAATAATGGGCAATTTCATCTTGTTTATGAAGTCCTGCATATTTTTACAGGCACATTTTATTTGAAATCACTTGGATATCTAATAGAAAGTAAACCACTCTAATGACTCTACTCCACTATAATAGGTACAATACCTTCATACTGTTGTAATTCTTCTTGAAAATATTCTGATTCTGCATTAATGGCAACACAATTGGTGGTATTTCCAATTTAAGTCTTGCCAAACACTGTGCTTCTCTCATTAAAATCAGAATTAACGGATCAAAATTAACAAATAATTCTTTAGTTTCAGGATGCTTTACAAGTAATGTGACAAGAAGGCCAGATTTACTTAATTCAACTTGTTTTAGCCAAGCTTGATGGTATAACAATTCAAATTCAATTAACACTTTAGAAACTTTGTTGTAGTTCTTAATTAACCTCTTGCATTCAGGATCAGCTAATAAAAATTCTTTTTTCTCCAAAACTTGCATTGGTTCTTGTATTCTTCTGTATAACTGTCTTGCCCATGCTATTTTACCAGCTACCGGGGGCATTGCTCTACCAATTGGCGGATCAGTTTTATTCCTTTGGTATACTTTTGAAACTCTATCTAATTCTTTACCAAAGAGCATCATCAAACGACGATAATGATCTTTAATTGGATCACCAAGATTTTCAATTGACAACCTTATATCAACACACATGAGTAAATTTAGCAAAATTACAATCAATTAATTGTCAGATAGGCACTAAACTCAGAAATCAATACCATGAAAAAAATTTCATTGCGTTTCGATGGCGTTTTCAAGGCATTTTTACATTTTAATATCGTGAATATTTTTTTAATGTTTTTCTCAATTTTAAACTTTTTCATGGCTTAACAAATTATTGTTTTCACCTTTTTACATTGTCATAGTGTTTTCACACTTTCATGGCATTTTCATGGTTTTGGTGTTGGTAGTGAGGTAACCTTAGAGATTATGAATGTTATTATAAACTCATCACAATATGCAAGGTCAATTCCATAAAACATAATTATGTTATGTTAATTTCTATAAAATTTGCGAAACAGTTCAAGAAAATTGGAGCCATTTAACGTTCATGAACTGTTCATGAACCCTCACAGACAGTCCATGACTGGTTGATTGACCATTTTAAATTTAATTTGATCACCGACATTTTCAATTGACAACTTGATATCAACACACAAGACCAGTATAAAGCAAACCATAATCAATGAATTGATCTAAAGTAATCTTAAAAATTCTGAATGTTGACAGAAAGTCTGAACTTAGACTAGGTGAACAAAGGACTACTATAGTCTACAGCATACCCTGAAAATAAAGTTCATGAGTCAATGAACAGAATTCCATGGACATGAAGAATGAGCATAAGTCCATTGTGAGTCCATAAACATGAGTCCATGAACATAAGTCCATGAACTTGAGTCAATGAACATGAGTCCATAAACATGAGTCCATGAACATAAGTCCACAAACTTGTGTTCACAAACATGAGTGCATGAACATAATTCCATGAACTTGAGTCAATGAACATGAGTCCATAAATATGAGTCCATGAACATAAGTCCACAAATTTGTGTCTCACAAACATGAGTGCATGAACATAATTCCATGAACTTGAGTCAATGAACATGAGTCCATAAATATGAGTCCATGAACATAAGTCCACAAACTTGTGTTCACAAACATGAGTGCATGAACATAATTCCATGAACTTGAGTCAATGAACATGAGTCCATAAATATGAGTCCATGAACATAAGTCCACAAATTTGTGTCTCACAAACATGAGTGCGTGAACATAATTCCATGAACTTGAGTCAATGAACATGAGTCCATAAATATGAGTCCATGAGCATAAGTCCACAAACCTGTGTCACAAACATGAGTGCATGAACATAATTCCATGAACTTGAGTCAATGAACATGAGTCCATAAATATGAGTCCATGAACATAAGTCCACAAACTTGTGTTCACAAACTTGAGTGCATGGACATAATTTCATGAACTTGAGTCAATGAACATGAGTCCATAAACATGAGTCCATGAACATAAGTCCACAAATTTGTGTCTCACAAACATGAGTGCATGAACATAATTCCATGAACTTGAGTCAATGAACGTGAGTCCATAAACATGAGTCCATAAACATAAGTCCACAAACTTGTGTCCATAAGCATGAATCCATGAACAATGTTGAACGAGACTCCACAAACATGAGGAGTAAATTAACACAAACAAAAGTCCATGAACATCATAAGTCCATGAATGTGGGTCTATGACCAGTAAAAGTATATCGAAAATTATCAAAAGAAATACACACTATACAAGCTTACCATTCAAACCTTGATAGCATTTTCAATGCAACAGAAAGATTACTAATCTGACCCATTGTTTGATTCATAAATGAGATCATTTGAATCTAAAAATTTCAAATTTCAAATGTTATCTAAGATCAAATCAAGCAATCAATAATGAGACATTACAGATAGCACATATTAGGCCTACTCAGATAACAGGTAGGCCTACTCTGTTAGAAATAGTTATGAGTACTCTTAAGCCCCGGCCAAATGACTTTTTATTTCGCCAACATTCATGAATTCAACAAAATCCGATGAAGGTTGGCGAAAGAAAAAGTCATTTGGCCACCTTCACCTTTTCGGATTTTGTTGGCTGATGTTGAATTTGGATTTTGAATAAATTCAAAAATTTCGCCAACATTCATTGGATTTTGTTTGAGTTCTATTGTTATCTACCGATGTTGACGAAGCTACTTGATTGACTAGCTTCCAAGCCTCAAAATACCAACCACTGCTGACGAAAATGAACTCAACAAAATCCAATGAATGTTGGCGAAATAAAAAAGTCATTTGGTTGGGGCTTTAGAGGACATAACAAATCATCTTAATTGAACATTGTTCTAAACAGCGTTATAATCAGACAATAATAACGTTTATCTAATATCATTACAGCTCATATATGCAGAATAGGGAAAGATTTGAAATTATGTGCAGGGAAGTAGGAATTCTGCAATCCTAGATTCCGGAAGGTAATAGAGAAAAGTTAGAAGAAAAAATAATATTTTTACGATTTAATAGTCAAACATCAACAACAAAATTCTGAAGAAAATGTTGAAATGCCTCTAGGATTCCAGAAGGCTAGAGCAACTTCAGAAGAAAATTGATATTTTTATGATTTAATGGTCAAACATCAACAACAAAATTCTGAAGAAAATGTTGTGACTCAAATGTGGATTCCAGAAGGCAGAACCTTTTGTCAGACCCTTTTTCTGTGATTTGATATTACTCTTTCCGTAGCTAATTCAGTTTGTTATTGCGTCACTACGCTGATAGCATATGTTATGGTCCAAAGAGAGCAACAATTGCCGTAAAGTGTCATTACTCAATTTTCATTATTTCAAAATACTTGGTTCACATTTGTTCACATATTTTATTAGCCAATCACAACAAACTACCAATAAAGTAGTAAACTTAGCGCTAATGCACAGACGGGCTATACAAAGAAAAAATATGTTGCACACAGGCTACTCTACCATAAATAAAAGAGTGATGGGGATACAGCCTGTGCAGGGCGAAACCCTCTTTCTACTTAATTACCTTACATTTTTTAGCTTACTTAACACATAGTTTTACATATTGAATCAGCTAAAATAGTATTGAATTGACAACATAGAATGATTATAGGCATGGAATGTATTAGGTGATAACCATATAGAATTCGATAGCTATTGATTTCATAATTCACAACAACTGTAGTAATGATATTGGATGTGAAGTGAGGAGGCCAATTAAATATTACTCCTGTGAAAAAAATCCATGAGTTCATGAAGTTTCATGAAGTTTCATGAACTTCATGAACTTCCATAAACAGTTTCTGCACAGATCATGAACAATTCATGAACTACATGATTTTTTGTGGGTTCATGAACAGTTCATGAATAGTCACGAAGAAATCATGAACACTTCATGAACCGGTTCATGAACTGGTTTGTGAATGTGAAATTGCCTGATAGTTCATGAACAGTTCATAAACAGTCACGAAGAAATCATGAACACTTCATGAACAGGTTCATGAACTGGTTTGTGAATGTGAAATTGCCTGAGAGTTCATGAACAGTTCATAAACAGTCACGAAGAGTTCATGAACATTTCATGAACCGGTTCATGAACTGGTTTGTGAATGTGAAATTGCCTGATAGTTCATGAACAGTTCATAAACAGTCACGAAGAAATCATGAACACTTCATGAACCGGTTCATGAACTGGTTCATGAATGTGAATTTGTCTGAGAGTTCATGAACAGTTCATAAACAGTCATGAAGAGTTCATGAACATTTCATGAACAGGTTCATGAACTGGTTTGTGGATGTGAAATTGCCTGATAGTTCATGAACAGTTCATAAACAGTCACAGAGAGTTCATGAACACTTTATGGACCGGTTCATGAACTGGTTTGTGAATGTGAAATTGCCTGATAGTTCATGAACAGTTCATAAACAGTCACGAAGAAATCATGAACACTTCATGAACCGGTTTATGAACTGGTTCATGAATGTGAATTTGTCTGAGAGTTCATGAACAGTTCATAAACAGCCTTGAAGAGTTCATGAACATTTCATGAACTGGTTTGTGGATGTGAAATTGCCTGATAGTTCATGAACAGTTCATAAACAGTCACAGAGAGTTCATGAACACTTTATGAACCGGTTCATGAACTGGTTTGTGAATGTGAAATTCATGAGCAGTTCTTGAACTTTGGGCAATTTCACATTCAGGAACTCATAATTTTTATTTCACAGGGGTACCTCCAACATGCAAACATCAAACATCAAACTTCACAAACATTAAATAAAGATACAAACCTCAAGATCACATATTTGTCTTCTGAAATCATCAAAATCAGAATCAAAATCCATTTTTCTATAATCCAAAATATCATATGGTTTTTTCTTCATAGTCGTGACGATCAATTGAAATTTTGCATTTAGAATATCAATTCCTTCAATATTTGATTTTTCAAGAATTTGGAAACCTTTCAATGTGTTTGTCATTTCAATTAATTTTTCCAAACGTCTTACAAATGTATTGATTTTTCCAAAGACATATGTTTCACTGAAATCAAATTGTCTTTCGTCGGGGTTATCAGCGATTTTCTGTTTTGTTTTATGAAAACCTTTTTGATAATGTTCATTTAATTTTAAACAGTCTTTGCATTTCACAATCAGTTCATCTTGTTCTTGTGTCCATACAGTTTTTGTGCCATCCTCTGTGATATAGTTTCTACATGCAGCTATCATTTGGTTTGTAACCTATTTGATTAAAATCAAAATAATAAAATCCAATATGAGGGGAATGAGACTTAACCTGTATCCAATATTTCCTTTACTAATTATTCAAATTGATCAGACTTCTGAGCTTTTATATATTTTGCAATTGAACAATATCCTGTAAAATACCTTTTAGAAAACACCGGATTGACTGACTAAGCGTTTGAGCAATTATTCCCCTGCAAAGAACAGTTCAAAAGTTCATCTGTTGTGAAAGTTTATATTGTTGACGTTCAAAACATCAGAATTCGAAACAAGCTATTTTCTATTGTTAACATCCTCTCTAGTTACAAACGTGCCGCAAATAAAAAAGTTTTGTTTTTAACGATATAGTGGAAATAATACTTATTAAGGAAAAAGAACCCGGTGGATTGATGCAAAATTGTACTATCTTTCCGATAAGCTATACATTAGGTGTTGACTTTGCGTTGTTTTTGTGAACACTTCAGGGTCAGTTTTTCTTTGACAAAAATAATAAGTCTCAAATAAAGCTGAGGCTCAAAATAGCATAAAAGATTTGAACAGAACAATGTAAAGGAAAATGCACGTAAAATGCAAGTCACGATAAAAAGTTCATGAATTGTTCAGGTAGACTTCATAACTTTATGACAGCTTATGATCAGCTGTTCATTGTTGTTTGTTTCTTGATTAGTTTGTATCATAACTCATGAACACGTTAGAAACAGTTCATAAACCGTTCAAGAATGTTAAACTTGTTTTACGTGAAGCTTTTCCTGAAGCATTTATGAATAGTTCATGAAATTTGGGTCATTAAACATTCATGAACTCCCCAGCAAAAAACAATTCAATGAAAATTGGGGGCCATTTAACGTTCATGAACTTTTCATGAAGTGCTCATAAACCCCTGGACTGTTTTTTGCAGGGGCTGCTTTCACAGGGAAAAGTAGACAACTTTGTGTTCATGAACTTTCACTTTCATTCGTACCTTGACAAATATCGCTGTCATTCTTTCAGAAGTATTGTAATACCGTGAATAGCTATGTATCATACGTATAGCATTCAATAAACCAGGAATAGCATCAAGCATAGATACAGGGTTATTATTATACAATGGTTCACAAAATGTTTCTAATGTGTAGAGAAACTTGACATTATCTTTAGCTTCATTTGCATTTTCAGTTATTCTTTTATCAACTTCTTTCCATTGCTAAAAGTAAAAAAGAATACAGCTTTCAGCAATATATAACTGCCTGTGTAATAAATTCTTTAATTCATTTATTGAGAGGGTTCTATACAAAAAGAATTACAGAATATTTGTACTATTTGTAATATTTGTATTTGTAATAATAATAATAATAATAATAATAATAATAATAATAATAATAATAATAATAATAATAATAATAATAATAATAATAATAATAATAATAATAATAATAATAATAATAATAATAATAATAATAATAATAATAATAATAATAATAATAATAATAATAATAATAATAATAATAATAATAATAATAATAATAATAATAATAATAATAATAATAATAATAATAATAATAATAATAATAATAATAATAATAATAATAATAATAATAATAATAATAATAATAATAATAATAATAATAATAATAATAATAATAATAATAATAATAATAATAATAATAATAATAATAATAATAATAATAATAATAATAATAATAATAATAATAATAATAATAATAATAATAATAATAATAATAATAATAATAATAATAATAATAATAATAATAATAATATGCAGACCATTTAAGAGAGTGCTCAATATAGTTAAGTAGAGCTATGTATAAATGAAACAAAGAATAGTCAAATTTTGCCGTGACTCTGAATTTCGCACTTGTGCGCTCTTCAGACGGTATTTATTCTAATGAAGAAACAAACCAATAACTATTAGTATATACACGTAAAAAAATTTCGCAAATAGAAGTTTCGCAAGTAATATTTGTTTTCGTGGGGACAGTTAGAAATACAATACAATATAGCTAAATGTAAATTATTTTCATAAGTGTATATAGGCCTACTGATAGCTATTGGTTTGTTTTTCTCGTTAGAACATGGTTAGAATAAATACCGTCTGAAGACCACACAAGCATAAAACTTAGAGTCACTGCAAAACTTGACTAATCTTTGTTTCATTTATACAAAAAAATAATTTCACTATCTAAATTTGAGTTGAAAAATGCGGAAACTACATTCTGGCTGCCTGTATTCTATTGAATGGCAATTCTGCAGAGACAATTTCGGATTGCAGCTGAGATGTGACTTATATAATATCACAAAGAAATCTTAATTAACAACGTATGAAGGTTCCATAAAATATCAAGTGAGAATCCGGCAATTTCATTGGCTAACAGATGATGGATGAACTTCGAAGGTAAACAGAACTAGAAACCAGAGTAGAAAGTTGATTCTAAAACATCAAACAACTAATAAGGTACTGCCAACAAAATTTTAAAATTTCAATTTGTATTACTTTGATAAGTTTTGACTTTGCAGCCATCAGAATGCCAAGAACAGCTTTACATTCCTGTCCTTTGATTTGATCAAGCAACGAATTGAATCTTGCCATCCTTTTCTTCCAATGTTCTAATTCAGCTTTAGGTCCAACGCTATCTGCCTCTCGTCGCATTTGTTCACTCTCTGCAAGAACCTAGAATAAAATGATTACATAAATGCATGTGACAATAGGTCAACTAAAAGCCAATACAATAATCAAAGCATCGACTGCTATAAAACCTTCATTTGAGCAATTCATACTTTGCTAACCCTGTCTTGTTACAAAGGCTATACTAGTGTGTATGGCATTATGGCCACTCCACCAAGACATCTGATGTGAAACTCGTGTAACAATTAATAGTTGCTATCAGTTGCAGATTTTTTCGTCTGAATCGTCGTGCCGTTAACAGCTGTTTGTAACAAGCTCAACAACATTGGTCAATTTATTTTCAACATTAATCAAAATTGCATTTATTCTTTAAAATCTATGTTGTAGTCATTAGAACAGTTACAGTCAAACCTATTATTACGGTCACCTCTATACAGCAACCACATGTATATAGTGGCCACCCTTGCAATTTCTTAAATAGTATTTTCTATTGAATCAAACCTGCATATAAAGGCCACCTGTCTATAATGGTCAATTTATCCACCTCTAGTACTGGCTGTTATATATACAGGTTTCACTGTATCAAGGTTTATAAGGAAAATATCAATGACAGAGATATCGATGCTGCAATATGTTTTACTGCTGTCCATTTATTTGCGTGTGTTAGTACTCAGCTTTTGTTGAAGTAGTTTGATAAAAAAATTGAATAATAACGTCACAAATATAAACGCACGGCAGAACAAAGGTATCGAAACATCGATATCTCCACCGCCTCTTATCAGATAAGCTTCAAACTTTGACCAATTTGTCTAGTTATTTTAAAATCACATTACATTTATATTTGATGGCGACTTTTTCATAAGAAACCCCAGTTACTCATTTTAAAAATGTTGTAGTTAAAATATAGGCTATACAATTTCTACACAAATCATGACGACAATAAATAATTTGAGCTCACCTGCTCAATTTCTTTCATCCAAATATGAAATTGTCTTTCTACATTATCAAGAATCTCAGTAGAGTTAGCAGCGTTAGTATAAGCAGACATTGTTTTCAAATTACTCAGGTCAACACTTGTACATTTTGATAAGACAACTGCATCATTAAGACTTTCCTGTGCACCAGATAATATATGAACAAAATTATCTAATGATGCTAAGAACTTTGTTTTTAATGTTGTGTCTTTTTCTTCGGATAGTTTACCCCAGTTATCTGATTTTCTCATTGCAGGTAAATAAACTGATGAAAACGTTTGTTCAATGGCTGCTAGTAAACCATCACCACGTGCATCAAGCATACCAAAATTCACCTCCTAATGAAAGAAAGGTATTTAGTGAGTTAAATGTTTTCACAAATGTGGATATTTTACAATCTGAGATTTGGGAAGGATAAAGAAAATAAACTTCAATTTTAATGAATATTTCTGAAAGCTTGCAACGGAACCAGGGTCTTATAAAATATCATTCCTTCTGGGATTTCAATTTTTTCATGCAAACTATTTAGGAAGATTTTACCATGTAAACGTTTTCACATATTTTATTCGACGGTTTAAAATTGTCAAATAAATATGATAAAAACTGCACAGCTTTACTTCTCTGTCCAGGAAAAGAAAGCAAATTATTCAAGAAAGAAGCTTGAATACAGCTACTTCTTCCACTTCCTTCTGGATTTCCAGTCCCGGAAACTTCCATGTATCAAACCCTGGCGCAAGCATTATACCTGTATCCTATCTATGGGATTTGAAAAGTCTCTATGGCTAGTATCCAATCTTTTACGGTTCATGAAATTCCATTATCTGGGAAGGCTGAACAAATTTCTTGAATCTGAAATGTGTAGGCCTAGGCCACGATACCATCCAGTATTAAATAATAGCATTCACTGTATGATGCTACCGAATTTATAGCCTATATGTAATTATGACTGATTAAAAGTGGACTTCTACAAGACAAAGCAATGTTATAACAAGTAGCATGTTGCTGGCAAAGTAGTCTCGATAAGAGAATATTCTTAATAAATTGAAATCATCACAGTACCGGTAAGTTAAATCACAAGTTATAAACAAACAGAAGCAATCTATTTTTTAATAACAACACAATAATATAAAAATTTGATGGCAACTGCATTAGTACGCCAATAATTATTGGTGATATATTAGGATATATTTTTAGATTTTTGACAACAAATTTCATAAAAACCTTAATTAAAACATTCTTAAAGACAACTGCTACATTGAGAGTTCACGATGTAATGTCCTGGAAGAATTATGAGGTTCATAAGCTTCGTTTTCAGGAGGGCTAAGTAATAAGGATAGGTGTAAGTCCGTAGGGTCAGTGTAGAGGAGACAGAAAATACTATAAAAGTTCAAACAATAACTTTAATGATACCACGATGAATGGTAAATTGGAAGCGCGATAAAATGTGCTGGAAGAATTATGAGGTTCATGAGCTTCGTTTTCAGGAGGGCTAAGTAATAAGGATAGGTGTAAGTCCGTAGGGTCAGTGCAGAGGAGACAGAAAATACTATAAAAGTTCAAACAATAACTTTAATGATACCACGGTGAATGGTAAATTGGAAGCGCGATATGAATACAAAATCAATGATTTATAGTAAATAATGCGCATGCATCATGCATGGAATCCACTGACCAAATGAAATAAGCAGCCAATCAAAGTTCAGTATGCAACAACGTAATAAAGCGATAATCGATAATAAGCAAACAACTGCTTCGTGACAATAACAACGGATATGATACGACATTACTTTAAGCAATTAAACAATTAAACAATTAACATATACACGAAATACATAGATCAGGAAATAATAAGAAATATCAAGTACAAATTCAATTAGTCAATAATAAAACTACAATAGGATATATGACCTATGTTTAAAGGACCAACATTGACCGGTGGTCGCTACGGGCTCTACTTGAATTAAACTTAGCGTAAAATCAACAATCAATTGTCATGGCATGGCTTAGCATGGATTCAAATTTAAAGTTTCAGCATGGCTTCAGACACAGAAACAATACAAACGACAAACATGCATGTGACTCTAGGGGTATAGAACCCACTGTTCATTTTGTCCCCTTAATATAACTTACATTGTGTATATTTGCTGTTGTGATTTTCCTTCTAGGGCTTGATTTAATGAAATATAAACAAAGACCATTTAACCTTTCTTGTTTGCCATCCGTGATAAATAATTTCAACTTTGCAATTTTGACTTTATTGCTTTGCAAATGCTGCAAACTTCGTATGTGCTCTAGAGGACAATTGATAAACATAGCAATGAATGTCAATAAATAATTATCAATGTCAGCATAACGTTTGGGACAAATCAAAAGATTGCCAATTTGCTACCCCTGTGAAAAAATCCTGAGTTCATGAACACTTCATGAACCAGTTGATGAACTGGTTCATGAATATGAAATTGCCTGAAAGTTCATGAACAGTTCACAAACCTTCACAAACTGTTCATGTACAGTTCATGAACGTTTGAGTAATTTCATGTTCCTGAACTCAAGAACTTTTACAGGGGTAGGTGCGCATTTGGAATTTATGGTGACACATCAAACACTTCCAGTAAAATCTTTGATAACTTTTGGTTGATAGTCATCTTTTAAATTATTACTTTATAAACTTTATTCTTTCTGTTTTTTGAAATCAATTTTTCTAATAAGTTGTACTTAATTTTATCAATATTGTAAGTTTTAAATGCGTCTCTCACTTTCAATAGAAAGACAAATTTTTCCTATGCGATGATTTCAACCGTTTGTACGTAGCATATGTAGTAAAAATATCAATTATGTAGGGTATTGTTCATATGTGGTTACAATGCAGCTCAGGCCTATTTCCCCTGCGAAAAAAATTGTTGCGCTTATGAACAGCTGATGAACTAAGTTCATGTATGTTAAAAGGCTCAATTTTCATAAACTTTACATGAACTCTTCATGAGCAGTTTATGAAAGTTGGGGCTTTGAATGTTTATGTACTCTTTTGACACGCTTAGGGCAGGTCTTCTACAATGTCATATAGCTTGTCAAGTACAAATGGTTATTATTGACATACCTTGGTCATTAAATGGTTCAACATCTTGATAGTAAAACATTAATTGTCCTCTGCCGTTGATGTCAAAGAAATCCTCCATCTCATCAATCTATGAAAGAAAATTTTAAATCAAATATTACATGAATATGGCTATAAAATTTAAAAAAAAAATGTTTTGTTCACATTATAATTCACACTGATTCACGAGGGAAATAATAAGTCCAAACTAGACAATACAAACTCATTCATTTAGCGTTGAGGATAAAACTACAAAAGGATCAATGGTTCATATAAATAATACCAGGTTATTTACTAAGGAAAATGAACCAATTCAATGGATTAAAATGAATGAGTTCTTCTTCGTATGAAAATCAAAGGCAGAGCAACAGCAAAGCGAAGCAGTGTGAAGCCAGATTATGATTGAAATGTTTCCCACTGTGTTCCATTCAACCACATTGTGAGTCTTGCAACATAAACACTACCTAATGGAAAGTTTGTTGGAAAGGACAAAAATAACAACTGCCAACGTCATAACACGGAAATTCTCTGCACAATGGTATGCAATCAAACCTGATGCATGAAGAAATGAAAATAAAATCGAATGTGGTGTAAAAAGCAAATGACTTATACCGTGTATACACATTTTCAAAGGCTAATAATATTTGATTTACGTTATGTATCAAAATAAAAACTTTCCACAATGTTTAGACTATGTAAGAACAATGTCCTGCTGCAATTTTGTAATTTTTGGGTATTTAGAAGTTTGTATTCCAGTTCACCCCCGTTCCATTTCATTTCGCTTTCCCCTACTATATAATAGTCTAAATGTCTCTATGTGTGGTTAATTTTTCTACGGGACTACACTACCCCTGCGAAAAACAGTTCAGAGGTTCATGAACAGTTCATAAATAGTTCACGAACGTTAAATTGTCCCAAATTTTCATGAACAGTTCATGAATGTTAAAGGGTCCCAAATTTTCATGAACAGTTCATGAACGTTAAATGGCCCTCCTAAATTATCATAAAGTGCTCATGAACTCCTAACCTGTTTTTCGCAGGGGTACTGCACATATTGTAGATTTGCTGATTTATGGCAATCTTCGTATATAATAAATAAAATATGTCACATTTGTATAGTGTGACTTTCTATTACCATTAAATGAAGACCAGCAAACCAATAACACAAACCTGATTTCCTTCCAGTAAATGTTCAACAGCCTCATGATAATCCATACCAATGACATCAGCGACTTGTGTAATGATGTAGTCATGACGACTATCAAGTTGTGATCTTTTTGCCTCTTTCTCTTCCCTTGCTCTTTGCTGCAAAGCACATAAATATCACATTTATAATTGTTTAATGATTGGGTTGTTGTTATATCCACTTGTAATCAATACAAATCATCCAGTTACGGAAGGCGAAAATGAAATGTATCTGTGTCACTCCCTTTGCATATCTCAACAAGAATACAATGCATCATCATTGTTCGACAAAAGATCTAGTCTATTTCGTCTAAATAAAACGCTGCAACTTCAAGATTTCTTCAATTCCATAACTCCAGATTATTTATTTTATTTATTTATATCATTCAAAATACATTTTATTTATTCATATTCAAAGACTGCTTTTGTAACAGTTTATCCATGAATTCATCTTGTCTAAGAATTTATAGGCTGTGTTGCCGCAAAACGGAAAAGGACTCATGTAGTCGACTCAGGTTTTGAAAAAAATCTCTGTTCAGAAAACAAAAAGACTCAGTTTTTGAAGAGCCTGGTTTCAAAAATCCGGGTTTCCTAGCCAGACTTGAAAGTCCTGATAAGGGTTCTGAGCAGACTAATCAAGAAAAACTATTGACTCTAAAAACAACACATTTTGAACATGACAGGCTAGGCCGGTATACCAGAATAAAAATTATTATTATTAATAAATTATTATGACACACATTTTCAATACGAGGCATTATCTCTACGCACTAACCAACACCCCCTCCCCCCTACTGCAAAATCATTACAGTAATATTTCATTTCATTTCATTTATTTTGTCAAAATTGACAGGCAAAACAAAGGAGAGTCACATAATATGATCTCTCACTAAAATGTAGCCTAGTTACAACTGATGTTAATAAAAATTGATATAAATTTAAGCATGCAAAATTATTGATCGATTTACATTACGTTGTTTTATAATTACTAAGTGCCGTAAATTACGAAAATACCTTGCAAAAAGATGAGAGTCTTGTCTCATCAAGACCCCTTTTAAAGGTAGAACAACTGGCTGAGGTTACAAGTTTTTCTGATAGAGAATTCCACCAAGGTATTACTCTACAACAAAACTGGTACCGAACACAGTCAGTTTTAGCAATACATAATTGATTTTAATGTTAATGAATGTGACCTCAAGCAATATTTTGATGATTCAATTTTAAACAATTGATCAAATGGAACATCCGCAATTCCATGTAAAATTTTGTAAACAAGGGAAAGATCAGCTTTGATACGACGAACTTCTAGCGATTCAATGTCTAATTTATTTAATCGATCTGTATAGTCAACATAATTGATATTTGCAAAACCGCAAACTCTACGGGTAAATGACCTCAAGTCAAGTCAATATGTTCCATAAAGTATTATTTGAATTTAACAGTATTGTATTTTTGTGCAGCTAGAAGTTTGGATTTGTTCTGAGCAGTCAATATATTAGTAGACAAAACAAACTCTGTAGCCTAGCAGCCACTCTAGTGCCAGTCTGCAGAGTACGGCAATGTCGTCCTGAGATAAAGATTCAAGCACTCAAGCCACCTGCAAATTTTTTTCACGGAAACCCAATTAAGTAGGCCTACAACTTATCTATACAATATTGTTATTCCTACATTGAGCTGCAATTCAAAAGTTAGTGTTTCTTACAGATATGTTTTATACTGGGCTTGGCATATAGGCTTATAATTAAGGTAGTTTATATTTGATGTCCTAGATTAAAGCCTAGAGACTCTAAACATGCTTTATATTATCATAGATGAGACCATACCTCATAAATGGAATGATACATGCATGCAAGCACTCAGGTATTCCCTACCGCAAATTCAACTCAATATGATTTGCATGGATAGAGCAGCACATCAAATCTAATAACACAGGAGTAAGCTATTGCATTGGTCTGGTCTGACTGAGAAATAGCTGGGAAAAAACATTATATTATCAAACATCTCTACCTGCTTTTCTTTAATTGTTTCTCCTGGTGCAAGAGCAGTAAGACGGGAAACTCTCCTTGCATCCTTCCCATCTGAACCAAGATTTCTCTTCGTCCTGCTCCTAGGCGTAGATAAGGCAGATACTGGTTCTGTTGATGAAGAATCAGACATTTTAGCCAAAACTCGACATTTTTCTCACTATAAAGATTTAGTTGATAATACTGATGCTTTACCATGTGAATCAAAGCCACATCGTTCGGTTGCTGGGGGATTTGTTTCAGATTATTGTTTGAACCTAGCAACAGAGTACAGTGGATGCAGATACAAACAGACGCCATTTTGAAATGTGCTTTCGCGGGATTTGTGGCAAGTATATGCTCGTTTCCAGACTTCAAATTCTCTGCGCGAAAATGCAATATGTTAGTTTATACTACTTTATATATTATATACTAGTTTATAAAATCATCGAATTTGATACTGATCGCTGAATGTTGATTAGATGTTGTTGATGTTTGTGTCAGGCTACCTGAAATCGTAAAATTACGGCTTCTGTTCTGGCTATAAGAAGCAAGATCTTTGTTTTATCATCCGGCTAGGAGAATTAAGATATGATCATTATTTTGAGCTTTTTAAAGTCAAAATAAACAGGTTATTTATTTTATAAAACAAAATAGAAAACGGTTATCCGTGTTATTAGTACTCTGATACGAATACTTTGATGATGAGACACTCAAGAGGCCAAAATCATTTTAAGCCTCTTCCATGTCTTATACGCACCCATGACCCAGCGTGTTTGCGTCAGATCAGAGGCACACGGAACTCAGCACTGTTAGTCTATGTAGTTAAATCATAAACATAAACATCAGATCAGCATACATTGTGTAACTAATTCAATATGTTACACGTGAAGTGAGTTTTACTAACAGTAAGAAACTATATATATATCTAATATTGATCTTGAATGAGAGGCTACATGTTAAAAGTTAACCAATATCTTACATCCCTCCGAGATTACTTATAAATCTCATCAGACTCAATTTAATAATTAGATTTTAAATTAAAAGTTGCTAAAGTATTATAAGAAAGAAAAAGCTACAGTGAAACATGTATATAACGACCAGCTACGAGAGGTAGATAAATTGCCCACTATAGACAGGTGGCCTTTATATACAGGTTCGATTCAATGGAAAATATTATTTTAGACATTGCAAAAGTGACCACTATAGACAGGTGGCCGCTGTATAGAGGTAAGCGTTATAGCAGGTTTGACTGTATAAGAACGCAGTAGCGTAGAAAGTATACATTTAGTTGTACTTTAATAAAAAATAAGGTTATCTAATTCTATATAATTAGAAAACTTTCCTCACGCTCGGGAGTATTCCGATGATGACTTTAGGTCAACGTACAATTTAAGCACTCATGCCAATACTTTATGTGGCGGATTCAACTCCGGATACTGTATATTAACTTGTTTACCATTCAATGTTACATATCCAGATCGGACTCCGGTGAAGTCGGCAAATGTTTTGCTCGACACCCCCTTAAAGAAAGCTTCTCGGGACGGCATTGCGCCGCACACATTGAGAACATGTATTATTATAATTATTCGATATCATCCTCAGTGTAACGTTGCGTACATCCATGCTCATCTGGTTTACCCACACATAATCTCCAGGACTCTGGAGCTGGTTTGTATAATCATATTTATATAGTCCTTCTTACGCCTAACATATTTGCTACACAAACAGCGCCACGAATCACGGTCAGACATAGCTGACAAAGAAACTTGTAAATAAGACAATTGTACGATTTGAGCGAGTCTAGGGCAATAAATTACAATCACGAATTACGTTGTCGTCAATATAAGCACTTAAGCCCTCTTGCGTCAGCCGAAAGCTCTTATTCCCTCATTTGCAGTTAAACAACCTGCTAAAAATAAATTTCACCCGGTATATGATTTTCGGGAAATAAATAGAGTGTTTGATATATATTCGGTAAAAAGTGACATTTGCTTTGATAAAATACGCGAAGAGACAATTTGGTTTCAAGGGACAGCAATAATTTTTTCGGAAATTTCTGAAGTTGACAACGTTTCAATATCTTATCAAAATTCAATCTTTTGTTTTCCCGTATAAATTCGATTATAATAACTATATCCAGTACCATATCCAGATGGAATTCTATAATCACATCTTATGCTTTTTATTTTATTTAAATCCTTATATTATCAACGAAACAGATGATTTTAAAATGACACCATTGGGAGATATAAGAATTAAACATATAAGAATAGCATTTGTGTCCTTTCAAATTACAATGTATTCATTTGTTGCGATGTTAGGGTGGAGGCGGGGGTCCATAATCATACGAAGAACTGTAGTTTGAACATCGCGCGGGAATCTTTTTTATTTTGTTTTTGCAATTTTATATCTGTAATCTGGTGGAGCTGTTGTGATACTTTTTCAAGTTCTAAAGTTTCAAAGCTTTATTAAAATTTTAATGCTTCGTTACTGTTGATAGGAAATTTTGTTTGTAATGTATTCCGCGTACCTAACTTCAGGCATTTTGTACGGGATTTTGTAGAATGTGCAATGATTTACTGTGAACCCATTAACTGACTGCGTTATCCGATTACAAAATCAATCCGGTGATGAATCTTATCGGAACGAAGCGACAAGACCCAGGCGCTGGCTGCAAGCCAAAGTCTTGTCTAGAAATATTTACGGTATTAAATCAGTTAGCTCAGTCAAAAATATTTCAACATGCATTAACGACTAACTGTATTTCGGATAAATTTACTTCCTATAATCGTATTGAAGTTCCGTAAAGGTAGTTTCATTGACGTCATTGTATAAATGGATCTTATATCCTATTGGGTAAAATATATTTAGAATAAGCGGATCTTATTTCCTATTGGTTAAATTTAATTTTCAGTTTACGTAATTAACTTTTCTCTGTATTAATTTAGTTTCGTTTGTGTATTAATTTATGTCAATAGTTTCTTGTATAGAAATAGTCGTTCTGTAAAATAACATCAGAGATAATTGGAGCGAGTTACAGAGAAGTTGCAATTTCTTATCGCCAGCTATATATTGTGAGACACCATTGTGCAGAAGCTGCTCCGAAGGTATGAAGATTTATTACAATCTGATTACACTGTTGTTTACTTAGATTATTAAATATTATTGTATTATTATTATCATTGTTGTTTTTCATTTTTAAAAAAACAGTGTAGCCCCATTGTAGGGATTAAATTCTCCATCGCAAATGTATAAATTTCTTGAAAGGATCGATCGAATAATTATTTGAGAATGCTACTCTCGCTTGGTGTAATGTCATTTAAGCATGAATTGTAAGAAATCGAACACATGTAATCTATTATAAAAATATTGCCAAAATTGAATTTTTGTGACAAAAAGTACATCTTATATAGTGCATAAGTATCAATTATAGCTTGTTGCCTGAAATAATAATCTAAAAATAGTTCCAATATGACGTCATCGTATTTTTCTTAAAATTGACTAAATAACTTATAGACCGTATGAGGACCGTAGTTTGGCATCAGTTAAAAGTGGAACCACCAAGTATCACCAAAAAACATTTTTACCCAGAAGTTCATGAACATTTCCTAAAAATAAGGGCTATTTAATGTTCATGAACAGTAATTTTTCAATAGAAGTGATTTAAAATTTATTTCATTAACATGTGAAAACATATTATTTTTCAAAGGAGATATATATATATTTTATTAATTTCATTCATATCTAGTCGCGTGCCATCTTCAGATAATATTGATTTCAGAACATTAACAATTTCAATGTCACAAATGGCTTTCAAAAGGGAACTTAGATCGTAAGAAAAGTCATCTATATTAATTGCTTGATGCTTCAAGTTTCCGGGAATCTATATTCTCAAACAATTAATAGTATGATATTTCATATTTTGGGCAAATGCGTCTAATTTCTCATTGACAAATAGAAAAATGAACTGGAGTTTGTAGAATTCCTAATTCTGAGGAATTTCAAATCCATTAATTAACACCGGATGAAACATTGTGTAATTCGTCTTCAATTTTGAATTCTTGGCAAAATACACTTTTTGTTCTTCAAAAAGTTATCAGATTTTTGTACTAGGTCCTTCTAAAGAAGCGTCAGTTTCATTTCATAATCTATGATGATACCTATTTTTATCCGTACCATCATTCACCGTAGATTCGTCTTTTAGTCTGGCCCTGTTCAATTTGTAGTGTCTGTAATGACTGTACTATCAGTGCCCTATCTGGTTGTTATAATATGTGCCACAACCACATAAACTGCTGTACTAGGGCACTGCATTGACGACGATATAAACATTTTCCAACCACGATGCGCAAATCATTTTGACCCGATCCCCGCTTCATATACTTCTACGAAAATTTTATCATACCATCGAATTTGAAGTTAATATTTAATTTTTTATAGGACAAGGACCAAACATGCTTCATCCAACATCTATAGTCATGGCAGTATTCCTCATGATAGCCACAGCTCCGAAGTCAGTCGTTTCACAGGATATATGCAGGTCCTCTGGAGCAATTAAAACGATACCTCCGGCTGATAGGTATGTGGAAACTGGAAATTGTAACTGGATAAATCATGGGAAAACCACTACTAAAACCACGAGCCTTTTAAAATCAGTTCACAAGATGTCTGACAGCAAGAGCACATTTGAGAAGAATTTTCCCCAAGCGGTGTTGCTCAGTGACAATTTCCTTGGGACATCAAGTTTTAATGAGATAGACTGGAGTTTGTCTGTAAAGGGCGGTTGTCATTTTTATCATGTACATGAATGCAGTGTTTACGCTCATGAATATGCATGCATTAAGAAGATGGGTTGGGATAGGATTGCCTATTATGATAACATTCATTCAAGTATCAAACTTGTTAATACTGTTAGTTACAGAGACTTGGAAGAATACAGCACTTTATCGACACATACTGCAACAAGAGGGATAAAGCAGACAACTACAAAAAGTATAGAGGCGTCAATAGGAGCTTTGTTTAAGGGTGTGTCAGCTGGTATGACAGGGAGTGTTACACAATCAATAGAAAAGACATATAGCACTTCAAAGACCGCAACAACAGGAACAAAAAAATTGAGAGAAATACAAAAGACAAGGAAAGTGGATGTGCCACCAAAAACCCATGCTGAGATATATCAATTCAAGTCAATTGTAAAACAATCGAGAGTTCTCAATTACGTTTGCAAGAATTATCTCAACATGGACAACTATAGTGCTAATGGTGAATGTTATAAAAGGTATAACACACTCACAGGGAAGAAGCTTTGGGACTATATTGTGTTACCCCAGCATGCGCGCCTACTATATGAGGGTACAAGCTACATTAGAGAAACAAAAGACATGTGCACACTGGCAACAGAGTATGACACACTCAAGCAGTTCACAAAGCGATGTCTGACACGCTAAGTTATAAGTAGAAGAGACAAAGAGATCGAAAAACAAAAAACGAAAAAACGAGGATAGTCAGGAATATGACAAAAACATTTAGAAATATTACGCTACTAAATCATTTTTTTTTTTAATTTTACTATACTTTTTTAGCAACATTTGGTACATCAACTTTTTAATCAAATTTTTACTATAATCATATAAAATTTTGTTCTAAATTTTTTCTTTTTATAATTGAAATTGAAACTAAAATAATATAATAAAATAATAAATTAATTAACGAATTAATTATCTAAATATATATTTCTAGCCTATTTACATCTTTCCTATATTATAACATCAACACAACACATTTAGTTTTTTACACCCTCCAGCTCTACGTTACTGAATGTCTCCATAATATTTTTTGCGTTACCTCTCTGAACAGCAATGGCAATTCATTCACGGGGATTCCCCATGAACATGTTTTCCAGACATAGTGTTGAATCATTTATACGAGAAGATAGTTCTTCAATGAAAGATAGAGCTGATGGGCCATAATTTCTCCCATTGTCTCAACAGCAAGAAGAATGAATATGTAATTGTGAATTAGCTCCTTATGCTTGGCGATTTTTTTATTTCTGCATTTTCAGCAGCTGCTCCTACTTTTCTTGATGTTTTTAAATAGTGGCTATACGAGCTGAGTCTAAAATATTTCAATATGTAGATACAGAATACAATTTTTTGATAGCCTTATTTGCTTGATGTAATTACATTCCAGTAGAACCATTGCAGGGATTAAATAATCCATAGCAAATTTATAAATCTCTTGAAATCTTGAAAGGATTGAACGAATAGTAGTATGTAAGTCAATGTTCAATGTTCAATGTGTAATCATGAAATAGCTGTATTGGCAGTCATTAAGAATCTCTTTTTTAAAAGAAAATGAATAAGTTTTCATCATTTACTCGATGTTTTCGGATTGCGTGGTTTCAGGTTTGGATGCTTTACCTTACCTACCACAGGGCTAATTTCAAACTGTATATACTGTAATATAATATTGAGAATAAAATGTTTGGCATTTGTCGTTGTAGATGTTGTTGTGAGCAAAATTAGCAAATTGAGTTAGCTAAATATCCGTCAAAATTCAACTGGCTTTTGATTGGATGATACAACACCGGCCTACCATTGGCTGAATCCTGTTGCGATCACTATGTCGATCTCGAAAGTCGAATCCGCTATATGCGATCCTGTGATCTTTCACCTATAAACAACCCGCTTTAATGGACGATAATTAAATATAATAAACACTAGAAATAAGGAATATATATACGAAAAATTATCACATCACGAATCTCCTTGGAAGAAATACACATATGGATAGCCCAATATTACATTCTCGTCGAAAGGCGGAAAAATACTATGATGTTGATGAAATTTTAGAACTTTCTGGTGGTTTTGGCAAATTTCAAATAATGATTGAAATAATGTTTTGTATTGCAATATTACCAGAATCATTTCAATTATTTTTAATGTATTTTACAGCCAATAATCCAGGATGGAGATGTGTATCTACTTCCAAAGATTGTAATATTACAAGTGACGTATCACCAGGTTCAGATAACTATGAGATTAGATGTCAACTTCAACGCAATGAATGGGAATATACAAGACGTAAAGAATATTCAATAGTTACAGAGGTATATATCATACACAGAAAATATGCGTGCTTAAAACAAGAAATGTGTTCTCAGAATGATGATAATTTTCCTCAAAGCAAAGCATTAAAACCTGTCTACAGCAGACAGGATAGATTTTCCTATTTTAGGTACAAATTTTCTAAAAAATTTATTTATTATTTTGATAAATAGATTTCTCAAATGAAGAAAATTACGCATAGCCTGCTCGCAGACTCACTGTCAAAATGTAAACTTGGTAGAGCAGTAGAGCTTGGTCTGCTATTCTTCCAAATTTATATATTGACAATGAGTTTTCAAACAGGCTACTCTATATGCATAGCACATACGTTTTCCACCGTCACAGTGTAAATTATGTATGCTCTAAACGTCTAAATGAATGTTGTATGGTCTAACGTCTAGAAACAGCAGATATATTATATAGGGTAGAACTTGTTTATATAGTTCTGGAAAAAGTCAGATCATTAACCAAGGAGGTTCATGGGTAAGATGTATAAATACGAGGAAATATGAAACTAGAATTCAGCTTTATGTGGGGATATTCGGGGATATTAAGCAATGTGCAACATTAAAAGAGGAGGTATTAGTAAGTCTGATTGGCATATCCGAAAATACAAACAGAGCATAGAAAATGAATTGTAAAATTAAAGGTATTAACACAATATATTACTAGATTTGTGAAATTAGCTACTGCCTTATACACCGTATATAATAAAATAAAAATTTGCTTTTATATGTTAGATAGTATAGAAAATTATTCAGCTATTTGCTACATGAATGTGTGAATGTTTCACCAAGACCCCAATGTTTACGGACGGTGAAAATTAGATGTTTACATTTAGCATTATGGGATCATTGATTTGAATTTTAAATGGCGGTGTTTAAAAATTAATGTAGTTTTTATTGTAAAATATTTGTTTGAGATAAATACGGGAACAAAAATATGGAGAAAAAAAGTTAAAGTTAGAAAAAAGCGCGAGATGATAAGCCCGGGGATTAGCAATATGACAAGAGTAAGTGTCAGCAATTTATATCATCTTATAATTTGCAAAACATATATGGTTACACTACAGGAATGTCAATGACACATTAATTTGTTATATGTTGAAGTATGACAATACTGTACATATCTAGACGTACAGTAGTAATCAATATGGTAAATTAATAAGTCAGTCAGAGATAAAACAACCATGTAATAATGTGATTGAAATAATTGTTATGATTTCATTGTTTTTATAAAATTCTTCTTTTTATTTATACAGTTTGATCTTTACTGTGAAAACGAACATATTCCATACGTGATATCAACTTGTTTCTTCATGTCATGGGCGAGTGGTGCTGTAGTACTTGGATGGAACGCAGATAGGTGAGACTGAATAATACAGCAAAGTTAAAGGATGTACCACTGTAAAATATGTGTATTGTGACAAAGGAGAAAGGAAGTGGGAAAGGGGAGAAATTATCCAAGCAACACTAGACCAACTATCTGGAAAATACATCCGTGACTGAATTGCATTGCTGTCCATAGACGCAACTGTACTAGCGTCATGGGTACATTTAATAACGAAGGGACGTTAACAATTAATTGTAATGCGGTGAAACCTGTTATAACGGTCACTTCTATACAGCAGCCAGCTGTATACAATGGTCACTGTATCAATGTCTAAAATAGTATTTTCTATTGAAATTACCCCGTATATAAAGGCCACCTGCATATAGTGGTCAATTTATCTACCTCTCATAGCTGGCTGTTATATACATGTTTCACCGTATAGGAAAGGCTGGAAATTCATTTACCGTTTCACATACCATTTTAATCCATTTAATTTTAGTTTCTGTTTGGAATCCCTTTAGGAGAAAACTTGAAGGCGAACATCACAGCCATGGCTGCTCTCCTTATACGAGTCCTCTTATACGTCATAAAGCTATAGTTCATAGGAAACTGTGCACCAATTGCTTAGTATTACTGAATATAAAATCTCATCTAATTTTTTTTCTATTACATAATTTATAGATATGGTAGAAAGAATGTTTTATTTCTTTCATTAATGCTAATGATGATCATTGGTTTTGCTGGTACATTTGCACAATCTGTTACAATGTATGGTATAACCCAATCATTCGTTGGTTTCTTCATACCAGGTGTTGGTATACAAATGTTTGTAATGGCATCTGAATTAGTTGGACCAAAATTTAGACCAATGACTGGTATATTAATATGGGTATCACTTACAGTCGGTTACATGATACTTGGTATTAAAGCATATTTTATACGTCAATGGAGATATTTAATTACAGCTTGTACATTACCATACATATTTACTATAGTATTCTATAAGTAAGTATATTGAATTCTATACATAATAGCCAGTAATCATGGTCCGAAAAGTAGGAATCATGTAATCTTAGATTTCGAAAGGCAGGAGCAAATTCAGAAGACAATTAACGATTTTATCATTCATTGGTCAAACCTTAACAAAAAACTTCAGAAGAAAATGTTAAAATACCTCTAGGATTCAGGAATGCTGAAAATTTCGTCGAACCCTACCAGTAATATTATTTGATAAAGTGACCGCTATGGACAGGTGAATTTTGTAGGGTGTTCATGTGCTTGCCTACCCACGATATTAATTAAAAATAAAGCAAAGCAGCGTAAGGAGAACATAATTGAAAGGTGACATTTGTTATAATAAGTATGATGCATGTAGAACATATATATTCGCATCACGTAAAGGTGGATATATTTATGGGAAGTTGTATCAAATCGTTTCCCAGACAATGATCTGAAAATATACTCCGACAAGTATCTGGCATTGAACATTCAATGCAATGATGATGACAATAACATTTTCAAATTTTGAAAGGAATACAGTCAAATATTGAAAATATGAAATCCAAAAACTCGTAATGTTAAAAAGAAAGAAATCTTGATCATTGAATTGTAATTGAAACCGAATGCACCAGTACCACTCCTCTATCTCTAGATGAGTTGCTCTTCTCGCTGAGAGTGATAATGTTAAATGCTCTCTATTGATCTCAGCCGCGACACACGAGATCAATTTCACCAGATTTCATGACAGATAGGCGTCAATTGTCAATGCGCAACAATGCGCTGCAGCTACTCGCAATTCAATTCCCTCTGAACCAAAGTGAGTTGACCTTTGAGGGATTTGAACCACAGTTGCTCAGATATGATCTGATCTGGAGTTTGATTGCTTTGCCATCTGAGCTAAACCCTACAATCCTTAATCATTGAAAACCTTCTGAATTTGTGTTGCACTTTTAAGAACCAAAATCCCAGGACTTGCGACAAGCCCGTGCTTGTGATTGATGATCCATCATTTTCTCTTTCATGTTTAGGTTTGTTCCTGAGTCAGTGCGTTGGTTGAGAATGCAAGGCCGGATGAATGAAGCCAAGGAAATACTGGGTAGAATAGCACAATCAAACAATGCTCATTTCACAAATGAAATATTCTTAAAACCTGCATCACAAGCAGATCTCCAACACAAACCAAGCTTATTACATCTATTTGATACATTGAAAATGGCAAAAATTTCATGTATACTAGGATTAAGTTGGTACGTCACTACGCCTGCAGAAAACGGTTCAGGAGTTCATGAACAGTTCATAAACCTTCACGGACAGTTCATGAACTGTTCATGAACTATTGAACTGTTTTTTGCAAATGAAAAACTGAATTTTTGACCAGCATATACAGTACAGGAAAAACAGATAAACACATCCCTTATTAATTTTATTTCAACTTTTCTAACGTGATTCAAATTCGTTTGCTTGTAAAGCTTCAAATTGGTTTTAATTAGTTTTCTTGCTTTAAATATATTTGAATTAATTTAATACGTCCGATCCTCTTGAAAACTTTCAACTGGACCATGTTTGACACTGTTACTGTGCTTGGAAGTGTAGTTTGCTCCTCTAATGAATGTTTTAATAGCTTCATAGTCAAGAGTTACTGCTTTCATGGATATTGCAATTACCTAGTGTAGTACATACGATCACGTTATATAATGATGACTGTAGGCTACATTCCCTAGAGAATCTGAGTTTGTTAGCGGTGTAGACAGGCAAATCACATTCTCTGTTAACTTTGTTTTGAATTTTGATAGTAAAATTTAAACTCATTTGGATGTAAGAATTTGTTTTCTTGCTTTAGTAAAATTTTAATGTGCTCATTGGGTACTCAGATAAAATCAAAGCTGAACTGCTATTAAGAGAACTAGACCAAAATACCATAAAAACGGAGATCGCAGTCAATTTCAAAATTATGGTCAAACAAGAGAGCATTGAGGTCCTGCAAGTTGCATCCAGTAAAAAGATTCCATTCAGAATATTATTCAACAACCAATATTGTCTTCGTATTAATTTGTTTTCAGGTTTGTTGATGCTGCTGTGTACTTTGGCATTTCATTGGCAGCTGACGATTTGGGTGGAAGCATGTACCGTGATTTTATTCTTTCAAGTTTAATTGAATTACCTGGGGCATCTCTTGCAATAGTTGCATGCATGTAGTAAGTAACTTGATTCAGATCTATTTTTTATTTGCAAATAAAACTACGAATTTGGAAAATCTGAAAACCTACTGAAAACATGCTGAAAACTTACTGAATAAACTTACTAAATTCATCATTTTTCAGTAACTTTTTTCAAATATAAGGTGTGTTTCAGTCATTTTCCAATAGAATGAGAAGAATTTAGATTTAAGTGTCTGGTGAATTTCAGTATGGTTCAGTATCAAATCTCATTATGTTTTCAGTAGGTTCATAGTAATGATTCAGTAGCTGTTCATAAAGTTTTGCAGGGTCAATGCCAAAAATGCCAAACACTACCATTTTTAATAAAGACCAGAACTATTAGCAGACATGGTTTTCCACTAAAATTAAAATCCTACACCTCCAAAGGATATATTCAAAAATGTTGTTACACTTGACTAATGGCAATTTCATTATTCATTTCAGTTGTGGTCGGAAATTTTCTACGATAATATCAATGATAATTGCTGGCATATCATGCATCATTGTATCTTTTATACCAGATAAAGAAACAGATCCAAGTAAGTAAAGAAGAAAAAAGTTATGAAAAACAATTATAGAGTGATCTGTGTAGTCTGTAGATAAATAAGGACTACCCCCTGAGAAAAACAGTTCAGGAGTTCATGAACATTTCATGAACAGTTCATGAACGTTAAATGGCTCCAATTTTCCTGAACTGTTCATGAACTGTTCATAAACTGTTCATGAACAGTTCATGGACCCTCACAGACTGTTCATGAACAGTTCATGAAAATTTGGGGCCATTTAACGGCGATTTGGGGCGCATATGAAGTATAAACAAACGCTGTCCACAGAGTGACTATTAAAGACAAACACTTGTTATACAAGGGTTTAGATGTTACGCCAAACATCATGCTTCGATTGACATTCGTCAAAATACAAAATTAAACTAGTAAACTTAACACTTGGTTTATAATAATACTTGCGGTATTGTGTAGAAAATACTATTTAACATTACTTTCTAGGTTATCTACCGTATCGTTTAGCAGTTGGCTTAATTGGAAAGTTCTTCATTTCATTATCATTTGATGCAATTTACACATGGGGAGCAGAACTATACCCAACATTAATAAGGTTTGTCATCTAAAATCATTAAGTACACTGTAGCCCGCTAAAGCGCAATCCCTCTTATCTATAGCCTGAATCTGAAACTCTGTAAACTATTTTACGCTTCAAACATGAACTAGTTCATGAACTGCGTGTTCATGAACCTAGATTGACAAACTATTCATGGACAGTTCATGAACTTTTCACTAAGTTAATGAACTCAAATAATGGTTGTTCAGTTCATGTTTGAAACGTAAAATAGTTTATAGGGGAGTTGAACTTTATCCTACATTAATGAGGTTTGCCATCTGAAATCAAAATACAGTACACTGTAGTTTTATCTGCAGCCTGAATCTGAAACCCTATAAACTATTTTCCGTTTCAAACGAGCAGTATAGGTCATAATGATTCCTGAATCGAAATAAAATTACAACGACAACTTGTGGCTGTTATTTAGAGGTGGCCATTTTAACAGGATTGAATGTAGCTTTATCCAGAATGCTTCTTAGCCAATCATAGTTAAATGATAAAATAATTTGACAAGTCATTAAATTCATCTTGAAATTCATCAATCGTGAAAGCATCTTGTTGAAATCTTATGATCGACAGATCCGAAGCACTTGGTTTTCTATTGGTGGCATCAAGAGCTGGTGCTGCCTCAGCAATTTGGATTTCAAAATGGTTGAAACTAATCAACAGAGCATTACCATTTGCAGTTATGGGAACACTGGCATTAATCTTTTCTGTTCCATTATTATTATTAAGAGAAACAATTCACTTAAAAACATTAGAATCAATGAAAGATGAAGGCATTAAGAACAATATCGATAACGATGCTGATGATGATGATGAAGCAAGTGAAGAAAATAAGGCTCATGATCTCCTAGTAGGATAACTAATAGATTATAGGAATATTATTATGCATTAGTTAATCAGCAGACGATTTTATATCTATTTCTGAAAGACACTTTTTATATACATACTATTCTTGATTGCATTTAAATTGAATTCAAAAGCTATTTTATTTGTACCACATATCTTATATTCTATCATCAATACTTGAAGTCTTCCATCATATTTTTCTTTTTATCTTGCTTTCAATTTTAGTTTTAGGTTGTGAACTCCAACACTGTATTTGCCAGTGCAAGGAACCTCCCTCTTTCTATTGAGGCAAGATAATAATGTGTAGGCAAAGTATACATCCTTTTACGGATGCAGTAATAATCAGTAGAATACGCTATTTAGTATAAAACAATGCAGCTGGAACATAGGGGTAGCACAGAAAACCAAATTACCGTTACAGTGAAACAGGGTGTATAACAGCCAGTAGAAGAGGAAGCTTACCATTATAAGCAGATGGTCTTTATATAAAAAATTGTTTCAATGGCAAATAATATTGCAGACATTGAATGGGGGACCACTAATGAAATGCGGCTGCTGTATAGAGGTGACCATTATAACAGGTTTGACTGTATTTTAATTTACTATTTTATTTATACTCTCTTGCGTGACAAACGATAGTATTGTCACAATATTGTCTTGCTATTAACCATAACATGTTTTACAGTTGACTTGCTCCAAGTCTCACTTATTTTATGACGATGTTGATATGTAGGTAAGTGAGGCTTGTGTCTTTTGCTCATTCTATTGTGTACAAAACAAAGGAAATGCATCAAGCCATGCGAGATGACGTCAAATATTTTGAAATTGTCCAGGGGGTCGTCTTCATTCTAAATTCCTTTTTGCAAATGGTGCTATGTAGAAAATCATGCAATTTGGCTTCATGATTAACAGTTAAAAGATGATGATCATCTGTCCAAAATGTTCCAACTGGAAACCATGTTGTTGTTTTTCGACTCAGCCAACTGGTTCTGGCAAGTTGTTGATCTACGAAATGATGCAAACTTTCTCAGAGTCGAGTGATCGTGGTGGTGGTTATGAGGGTTATCATTTTATTCCTTCTGTCAGTTGCTTCGATCAGTTTGATAAAAAACTATCAATTTTTAGAAGAAATAGGTATCATATTGATTCTATTCAAATGACATATTTTTAATCGATAATTTAACGCTGTGTGAACCCCTGACTATTTCATTTTACGAAAACCACTTAGCAAAGGACACAATTCCCGCTTACCAACAATCAAAATGTGGCAAATAACAGTAATTGCAATCACTTAATCAATATTAAAGTAGATTAAAAATGACCTACCAAACGTTTCTTATACATTCATCAACAAATTTGAAAGCCAATCTAGTAAATCTTTCATTGAACGTTCACCATCATGCGATGCAAGGAATGATGAATTTAGCAAACAAGCCACATGATAAGAATTATAAATTTTAAATTCCACATCAACGCCAGAATTCTGTAATCTTTCAGCATAGATCAATGCTTCATCTTTCAATATATCATGTTCGTAAATCATTAAAAATGTTTTAAGTGTATCAGTAAGGTTATGATTCATTAAAGGAAAACAATCTGGATTGAGGAAACGTTGACATATATGTGGTTCACAACCAATTGAAGCGAGTCTCTCATTCCCAATCTTATTACTATTCTCAATATCAATGCTATAGTTGCTCTCGTCTGAATTATATTGCGTAATCATATCTCCATAAATAGTAGGTGATAACGCATACCAAACAGCATTTGTCATTAAGAAATCTTTTTTATCAGCAGTACCATACACCCAGCACGACAGATACTTGGCAAGATCATCCAAAGGCAAAATTGATTCTGATGATGATGGTCTTAAATGAGATTGGAAATCCAACCTTATTCCTTGAAGCCAGGGTGAAATTAGCACCTGAATTAAAACGGAACAGAATTAGATCACAGTCAAACGTTAAGTGCATAAAGAGCACATGACATCACAAATGTTATTCCAGATTCAAGTAGGTTATTTAAAATAAACATTTGGATTATGTAAGAAAAGTTATTGAAATTGTTGCGAGTAGAATGTTTCAGAAATAAAACACTTTTGAAGTTGATAATCATGTCGGACTGAGTGACATTCCGTGTAAACAATAACATAGAAAGTTCTAGACTTGAAAACACATTACAGAGAAATATGTCCTATTTGGGTGTGACTGATTCCAATACCAAAGGTAGAAAATAACTGGTTTTCTTGTTTGAAGCTATTTATGTTATTTTATAATGTTGCTGTTTTCTTTTATTAAACACAATATTGCTTCGGTGAACCAGAAATAGTCAAGACGCGAGTTCTAGTTCTCCTCCCACTCAATCGCTAGTTAATTCAAGTTTATTACAATATTATCAGAATATAATGTAATTATTTTTATTTTTTGGGTTGTGTTTTTAGTAATTTTCCATAGGGTTTCAGTAAAATTGGTGCCTGGTCCTTATCCAATTCAAGTTTATTGCGTTATTATTAGAATATAATTATTTTCTATTTTTTGCATTGTGTTTTGATATTTTCCATTGGATTTCAGTGCGATTGATGCTTGGGGGTGACAGGATTGCTAGTTAGGTCTACTGCAAATCTTAACTCTATTCCACCCACAATTCAAATACCAAACGCCAAAAAGTGATACATTTATTAGACTATGCATAGTTATAGTTAATTAGCCACAGCCATGTGCAGCGGTAGCTCAGCGGAAAGAGGATTAGCTCAGATGGAAGAGTAACCGAACTTCAGATTGGATCATATCTGATCGACTGTGGTTCAAATCCCCTGAAGGTCAACTCAGCCTTGACTTTATCTGAAACATCAAATGAGTACCATCTGAAGATGGCCGATGGAATGGTCCAGCGGGAATTGCATTGTGAGTAGCTGCGGCGCATCGTTGTGCATTGACAATCGAGACCTAGCTGCCATGAAATCTGTTGAAATTGATCTGCAGTGTTGCGGCTGAGATCAACAAAGAGCGTTTAAAATCATTGCTTTCAGCGAAAAAAGCCACTCATCTAGAAATAGAGGAGTGGTACGGGTGCCTTCCGTAGGTCGATACCGTCTACATTACTTTACTTTAGCGGAAGAGTGTTGGTATTCCCACACATGTTTCTATTTGTCGCAAAATGTGTTATGTCACCCAATAAACAAGCACTGCACTTACGGGTTGACTATCAGTTATCATGTAGTTAACTAAAAATAGAATAGTATTATTATAAATTATTATATATTACATGTATTATAATATAATTATATCAAAAAAGCCTGGAAAGGCTAAGCTAATTGTATTGCATAATATAAATGATGATGATGATGAACAGATGTTTAAATGCAAGATTTTGAAAAATATTTCATTTTAAAACAAAGGTTACCAGCCTGATTTCTCCTGTGAAAAAAGTCCACAAGTTCATGAACGTGAAATTGCCAAAAAGTGAGCTGTTCATTAACCCATAAAAAATGTTCATGAACGGTTCATGCTGTTGATGCATTTTTTCACAGAGGACAATACCACATTAGTTAGTGGCAAGAGTTATCATTTGGATGGTATCCTACCTGCGCAAGAGGCATGGTAACTCTATCAATCATTGATGGATCTTTTGTTAGTTTATTAGCAACAGCAGCTGCTGCAGTTCCACCAGCACTATCACCCATTAGTATCACCTTCAATGGATCAATATGAAACTTATGTGGATACTTGAGTAAATATTTTGTAACTGTATAGCAATCATCAATAGCATGTGGACAAGGGAATTCTGGAGCAAGACTATAGCTGAAATGGAACCAAAAATTCAAAATGTATTAGTTCAAAAACAAAATCTATTAGTTGAGGCAAACAGGTTCTGATATTTTCATCCAGTTCTAATGACTCATATTGCACATTTTGGCAGAAACATAAAATAACCGAATGAAAAATTTGATTCAAAGCTTTTAAACAAAATATGAAGGGTGATTTATATATATGAAGGCACATATAATTATTTTAAGGGTGAAATACCTAAACATATAATTGTGAATGTGAATGTCTTTGTGTATGTGTGTTTGCGGTGGTTTCTTGCGATTTTTCTCAACCATTTTAAATCAAGTGAATCACATAGCATATCATCTGATAGATAATTGTAAATACAACCTAACAGGCTGGGCTTTTTTTCGAATTTACTCTTTATTCTTTGTATCAAAAGAAATTATGCCTTCCCGTACAGATTTTGTTTGGCTCCTCAGGCTGCTTTGCTTCAACATGCTTTGTTGGGTTGATTTTCTATTGTTTGATATGTTCTGCGGCTTGGGTCTTCAATACTTCACTTGTGTCTTCTATCACTGCCGTGTAGTAAATATAAATAGAAACATGGCAAGTGTGTGTAACCCTTTATCATAAATACAATTTTAAAGACATGAAGCTGAAATTTGTCTGACAATGATGCCCCTTCCCCTGTAAAAACAGTTCATGAAAGTTAAATGACCCAATTTTCATGAACAGTCTATGAAAAAGTTCATGATAATTAGGTCATTTCATTACAAATCAGAACTTGTTCATTGGCTTCAAGTCATAAGGCTCATATTCAATCTCTTCCTTTCTCAGCGAGATTTTGCCTAAAACAGCAACCTTTGATGACAGTGTTCACCAACAAAATAATGTCATTGTTATTCAACAACTTCAATAGCTTATATATTAAATTATCATTTTATATCAAGATTTCTTCCACCATAAAATGTGCTCAAATATTAAGAACCATAGATTACAAAATCCAGGCTTCAGAATTAAACATACATTTTCCTTGTTGGTGCAACAACTACGGACGTAAGTAGGGACAGGCACAAACAAACACAACTCAGGGAAAATTTAAATGGGTTCATGTAAACAAGTCGCTTCTTTCTACGAATTGCTTATGCTACTGTCAATAGAGTGTTCATGAATTCAGAGTGAATGAAACAGGGGATGCTACATGGGGTCATCATTATATTGATTACACTCTCTATGACGAAAATGATTGGATTAGGAATATAATGAGGCTTTAGAGTCATAGCATCGGTATACAATTGTTTAAAAACGAGTTACACACAAAATAAAAAAATGTACAATCAAACCTGTTATAAGGGTCACCTCTATACAGCAGTATGGTGGCCCATCGTTGCCATAGCGTTTTTTTTTTGAAAAAGTTTTTACGCCATGGCCCATTGTTGCCATAGTAAAAAAAATTTTTACCACGTGGCCCATCGTTGCCATAGTCTAATAATTTTAAATGATGGCCCATCGCTGCCATAGCAAAAAAAATTTTACCACGTGGCCCATCGTTGCCATAGTATAATATTTTTAAATGATGGATGTTGTGCATGTTTTGTCTTTGATTCCTTTTGTTGTATTTAGCTCTGTCAAATGCTGACATTGAGATTGAGCACTATTTCATATCTTTAATGTAATGTAATATGGTTACAATATAATTAAACAACATGGGAATGTGTAGTACAAGATAAACAGAAGTATAGTAATTACATTTGACTATGGCTATGATCAGTGATGTGAAAATTACTTTTGAAAAGTAATAAATTACATTACAAATTACTTTTCCTCAAAAGTAACTAATTACATTACTAATTACTTCAGCCTAAAAAGTAATTGATTACAATTACTAATTACTTTCCCAAAAAAAGTAATTAATTACTAATTACTTCATGATTACTTTAACTTGTGAAACAAAAGATATTGCCTCCCTTGTGATAATGACATAATAAATGGTTTCATTTGATTTATCAAAATGGTTTATTTTTGTCGGATCAATCTATTCATATAGCCATAAATTTTACATCATCTTTTCAATATTCGAAACTCACTCAAATAAAAAGTGAAAACTATTGAATCTATTGATCAACAGAACAATGTCAGATCAGAGAAGAATAGGTTATGGGATAGGGTTTATTGGTCATATATCACACAATTCACGTGGTTTGAATAGCTCTCGTGAAAGCTGCAAATAATGTGAGATTGCATCGCAGACTGAACAATAAAAAGCGGAACTTAGTGACAGCAACGCCTTTCAAAATTATCACAAGACAACAAAGCAAATATTTTGTAATCATAAAAGTAATTTGAAATGTAACGTCAATTACTTTCTCTCAAATAATACTCGTTACTTCAAAAAGTAATCAATTGGATTACTTATTACTTTACTCAAAAAAGTAACTAATTACTCCTAAAATTACTCCAAAAGTAACGAGTAACGAGTAACGCGTTACTTTAGTAACGAGTATTTACAACACTGGCTATGATATGGTTTATTTGGCTATACAATGTAAATGATGTATACACTTACGATCACTAATTATCGGGAGTCAAAGAATAATATGTAATTATAATTCTCCGGAGAGTTCTGAAATCATCGTCATCAATCATCATTATCTTACATTCGCAAATTCACGTTTGGATTTGGATATGTCCAACCTAAATATTTCAATAGTCTAGTTACAATTAATCAATTATATTGTTTCACAGGAAATAATAGTTCACATATACTTATGTCTTTTCAACAGGTCTAGGTCTAGCTATGACAGACTGTTAAAACAGTAGGGTGGAACTCCAGGCTCAAAAGGTTGTCAATATATCAATTTTAAGATAATAAGTTGAGTTGTTAAAGAAAAATTGTTGTAGCTAGCTACGTTGAGCGCTGGCATAGCAAAAACTTTCCATTCATTTATTTGATTCATTTATTTGTTCAAAAGCACGCTGACCGAGAACCGCCATATACCAGCATGCATTGTGGCATTGCCTATACAACTATAGCATAACTAGAAAATAGAACCAATATTCTGAGCAACAATGTGGATTCTAGCCTATACAATATTGAGAGCTTAGCGGGTTAACAGCCATTAACTGTATGGCCTCTACACCCACAGCTAGTTTGCCCTAAAGTATAGACGCGCAACTAAAAATGTAACATGGTCGACATAAATATCAATTTCAAAGATGTCTGTTTTCCGCTTGGCCTACCTCTTGGGCTATCGGTTTCAATTTTATTAATAATATTGTTGATAATTTTAATATCCCACCTGTTGAAATAGTTGCAAGTATTTAAATAGGTATGGATATCTGCAGATTCTATCAAAAATTTATAGACGCTAATTGACTATTTGATGCTAATCTAACAAAAAATGTTGACTGTCTATTAGCTATTCTCCCAACTTTCAATGGAATTCTGGGCCTTTATGCTGTTTCTGTCTCATTTTTCGAGTTGTTTACAACATTGTAGAATATATTATTATTGGCTATATTGTAATATATATATAAATATTGCTATATCCAATGGCTATAAAATAAGATTTCGGAAAATAAAATTTTATGAAAAAGTAAAACAATTTACTATGGCAACGATGGGCCATCATTTAAAAATATTATAGGCTACTATGGCAACAATGGGCCACGTGGTGAAAATTTTTTGCTATGGCAACGATGGGCCATCATTTAAAAATATTAGACTATGGCAACGATGGGCCACGTGGTAAATTTTTTTTGCTATGGCAATGATGGACCATCATTTAAAAATATTAGACTATGGCAACGATGGGCCACGTGGTAAAATTTTTTCTACTATGGCAACAATGGGCCATGGCATAAACATTTTTTCAAAAAAAACGCTATGGCAACAATGGGCCACCATACAGCAGTCACCTGTCTATAGTGGTCACTCTTACAATGTCGAAAATAGTGTTTTTTATTGAATATATTGACTGGCTCTAAGTCTTGCTCACTTTGATTTGCCGAATTTTGATGGTAGGTAAGCGGGACTTGTGTCCTTTGCTAAGTGTTGGGCAGGATTCTATCAAACGCCGGCCTGCCTTGTAAAATGAGCTACCTTCAATGTGATACCAATTTCATCTAATAATTGATATAATTTTTATCAAAATGACCAAAGCAGCTGACAACAGGTATAAAAGTATATCATCAACACCACCACAATCACTGGATTATGAGAAAAGTTGCAGCGTTTCGTAGATCGACAATTTAATTGCCAGAACGGCAAAACCAGCTGGTTAAGGCAAAAAACAACAACATCATTTCCAGTTAGACCATTTTTGACAGCTCTAAAGCTTTAACTGATAATCATGAGGCCAAATTGCAGAGCTTTTCATATGCAAAAATGAAATTTGAATGAAAACGCCCCCTGGACAACTTTAAAATATTTTACGTCATCTCGTATGGTTTGATAAGTTTACTTTGTTTAGGGAAACAATAGAATGAGCAAAGGACATAAATCTCTTATAAATATATCAAAATTGTCATAAAATAAGTGAGACTTGAAGGAAGTCAATTGAATATACAGACTTTGCGTAAATTGACTTACTCAACAGCATAAATGATTGTTGATAGCTTCAAAGAAATTATTTGTAGAAAGTGACGATGAATAACTAAATCAAATAATTGAACAGACAGTAAATTAAACAATCTGCAACAATTTACCTTGGAAATTTGAAGAACAGGAAACCTGACTACGGCAAACTACAGCAATATCTAATTGATTTGGAATGAAATTCATTCAGAATATCAGAATGCTTATGAAATACATTTTTAAAAAGTGTGTAGGCCTAAATTGACAAGGATGAGAATAAATTCAGGCCATCTCACATCCATACAAACTTTTTTTACAGGAAATATACAATTAAAATCTTCTCAGAAGTATAGAAAGAACTAGAAGTAGGTAGTGATGCTATGTTACAACAAAAGATACCAATCTAAAATATTTACTTTACATTTCAACACAATTACGGTAATGCACTGACGATAAAAAGCTACAGTTAAACTATTTTGTGCATTTTCAGTCCTTGAAGAGTAGAACATTTTTCCATTGGCCTTTCCTATATAGGCCTATCATATACTGTGTAATGAGGCTAGTTATAAGATTGTTGACAGCCTTATCCAATTTAGAAAGCTTCTGTTAAGCAAGTTTGATACTGTTAAGATAATGTCATGTGTGCAATATTAAGCAATTAGCGCACAGCTATCTATGAGCTGTTGATATTTAGCGCACAAGAGGGCATGTAAGGAGAAAACAAGAAGGCATCAGAAAATCACAAGTCGCCCCAGCAAGGGATTTTCGCCTATCAGTTTTCTCCTGAAGTGACTCGAACGCACCAAATATTATTATATTATAATGAAAATGGTTCCATCAATCTGATTGGTTTAGAATTTGACGCCAAATCACCATAGCAAAGCTAGGTTCAAAAACACAATTGATCTGAGATTTCGAACTTGATATCACAAAAGAGAATTTCCAATTTGATCAGGAGTTTCAAAAACATTTATGAGCAAGAAAGTCATGTAGATGCTTGCAAAAGTTGTGCTAGTTATAATATAAAGCAATTTTCGCGCATTTTCCTATGAGCTATTGATATTTGGCGTACAAGAGGCACGTAAGGAGAAAACGAGAAGGCATCAGAAAATTACGAGCCGCCTCAGCGAGTAATTTTCGCCTTTGAGTTTTTCCTTTTCGCCAAATATCAATAGATCATTTGAAACTGTGTGCCAATTGCTTAATAGCTCATAGGTAGCTTTGCGCCAATTGCTTTGTATAGTAGCTAGCACACTGTCATTATCTTTTATGTGACTTTCTTATTTATAAGTTAATATTTTTGAAAACTCCTGATCAAATTGAAAATTCTCATTCTCGATAACAAGTTTGAATTTCCGAATAACCGATTGAAAAATTTGCTTAGAAGCTTTTAAACAAAATATGAAGTTATGAACATATAATTATTTAAAGTTGGAATAAACCCCCAGACCATCTTTACATATGTAGTAGAGCCCGACGTGAAAAAAACAATGGCGTAATTTTTTTTTCGATCTGGAAATTATTTCTTGGTGAAAAAGGCCTTCAAAGTGGTATTTTGACCCAAATGTCGCTGTAGCAAGATTAGTGTTTTCTTTGTTTTGGAGATTATAGAAAAGGAGGAACTCTACTGATTGGAGGAAATTTCTCATGCCTGGAAACTTGGCGTCATAATTTTGGAGTCACACACCAATCAGGTTGATCTAATCAATTTCGTAGCCTTCGTTATTATACAAAACCTGATGACTGGTTGACATCAATTGTGATAAACCATTATAATCAAGCCTGTTATAACAACCACCTCTATACAGCAGCCACCTATTTATAGTGCTACATCTTTTTATGTCTAAAATAGAATTTCTATTGTCAAATCAACCGTGTAAATGAAGGCCACCATAAAAATAGCTGGTCAATTTATATTCCATAGCCAGCTGTTATATCCAGCTTTCACTATAGCCTACGGTAACTTGATGTGAATTGCAGTCAATAATGTTCAATATCTTTTCAAATATCGATATCATGGCTTAAACATGAGCATAAACCATAAAACCCCAATTTTCTTCTGAATTCCTACTTTAATTAGTTGGACCCTGAACATGAGCCTAATCTACTACTTACATGCCATAGGCAAGGAAAATCCACCACCATGATAGTATATAATTGTAGAGTATCTTCTTTCAAAGTTGACATATTTGACGACATCTGATTCTAAATGACCATAAAATACATCAACGCCAACTCCATAGATTTCGATTCTTGACCACTTGTATTGTTTTGAACCAAATAGCAATGTTGTTGATATACTACCATCAGCAGATAATTTTCGTTCAATATCAAGTACGCTTTTTCTTGATACAACTGCTATTAGAGAGCTCTGTAAGGAGAGATAAAAGAACAGAGATCTATTATATCTAGATAAATTCAAAACAATAGACAAGTGATCTTTAGGCTATATACTGCGTTGATGAATAATGATTTTGAGATATTACTGAAGTGGCCACTACAGACAGGTGGTCACTCTATAGAGGTCAATCTCAGAAAAACAACAAACGCAAAGCTTTTTATATAATTGTAATAGTATGAGAATACTGTGTGTAAGCAGGATTGAGATAGTAATACAATAGATTGAGTTTAGATGTTGTTCATTAGAGTACCAAGCAAGGAATGAAATTACAATGTATAGAGCATGATATTTATGTGAGTTACGATGAATGAACGATATTAGTACTGTGATGTTAAAGGAAGTGATACAAAGATTACTATATAATAACAATACTACTACAATAATAAGACTACTTTATTCAGAAATTGGTTCTTTAATTATTATCTGTTCAAGGTATTGGTCTGATCTGTGTCAGTCAGGCACTATGGGATTTTGCCCTAATGAAGTTTATAAGTGACGGTGTACTAGGACATTATAATTTGAAATATATAACAATAAATTTGAACAGTTGTTACATAAACGATTGGAAGATATGTTGATGAAAATTAATATGGCCATATTCTATTATAGAATACGACTTCATAATATAGAATAATCTTGCAATTTGATTGGTGGGTTACATTGTGTGTATATATGTATTTTGTAGCACAATAGCTAACAGGTAAAGGATATTTTTACTAAGCAAACACAGCAAGCATGTGGTAACCAAATCACGGCCAAGTATGAAGCATGCAAGCATGTTAGGAGTGTTGAAGAGACGAAATTCATAAAGGTCTGCACGTCAAATTTATTTGGTGAAATTTCGAAGCATGAGAGAATCATCTACTTCTAACAGCTGATGTCTAAAAAGAGACTCCAAGGACTCAATATCAAAATAATGGTTTCTTGGCAGTGATTCTCTGGTGGGAAAGTACAGGGGAACAGCGTTTCCCCGCTAATTTATCAGGGGGATGCCGTCATTCATGCTATTCTCCTCACTATTATTAATTAGTTCCATAAAACATCACTGTTTATCATGGTTCTCATGGGGGGAGCAGAGAACATACAAATATCATATAGCCTACTATAAGCCTTATATGCAGCAGACCATTTTATGCAGACTATCCAGACCGAGAGTTCCACACGACAGTCGACATGCCATATTTGCCGTACAAAATTGCCTACAACTGCAAGTGAGATCAGATCATAATTCAGATGGTTATAGCCATGTTTATAATCCATAGATAGGCCTACCATTCCACCTTGAAGCTACTGATGAATCTGCATGCTTCTGCAAGTAATGCATTTACACTTTGTACAGTATCTAGACCTACTTTAGGCCTATATATTACTTACGATATAGCCCAATATTGTTTTGCCAGCATAGAGGGTACGCATTGTCCAAGGGTCTATAAATCCTTCAATAGGCTCATTAAGCTTATAATATAACCTGGAAGATAGCAGCATGGCTATACTAAATAAAATCAGACGCATTAAATATGACATTCTGACTCTCCGGGTGAAAAATCAATGCTTTGAGTTAAATAACTTGAAGTTCATTGTTCAGTATATTGAATTCGGCTTCCACCTATGCTGCGAGAGAAAGTCATCAAATGCAGTCAACTCACATGACAGAAATGTCATCGTGCAGCAGAGGTTGCTTCTTGTCTTGCACCTTGTTGTCCTCGACTCTCGACCTGTCTTGGCTCTTTTGCATGAAATTAAAAAAGTAAATTTGACACCCTGTATTTGGTTTAGCCAGTCTAGCCGGTGTCTTGCAAATGTAGGCCTAGTCCATAATCTTTCTTAATCTAGCACACAACTACAGTGGAACTTTGAACCATTCTTAACATAGAATGGATAAATGGAGTTAGCATCATGATCCATATAATGGTAACCTGCGTCCAGACTAAAACGTTTCTGAAGGAAAGTGTAAACTTTACACTTTCCTTCAGAAACGTTTTAGTCTGGACGCAGGCTATATAATGGTTACAAGCAGGTTACAAGTTACTCAAATAATATCCAGCGGCAACAGAATTGCTCTGACGTCATTCGATAGAGGCTAGGCTGGTTAAATATGTACAAATTCAATTAATTAAAATCTCTATTGATAGCAATAGATTAATAATAGTGACCACTTCAAACCAGAGCCATCTATTTACAAGAGTTGGGACACGCTTTCATGTGCCGCTATCGTCTATCGTAAATTTATGTAAATAGATGGCTCTGCTTCAAACAGGTGACCTTTACTTGGAGAAATATTTAGCAACATTTTTTCTCCGAGAATTAATAACTAAATATGCAGTGTTCCCTGTCTATGTTGACCCAGATTTCAAAGGCCTTGATTTTCAAAGCGCAGCCATACACCACAGCTATTCTAGTGCAATGCAATAATAGCCTGAATCATTTCATCCGTTATCAGAAAATGGTACTCATTTGATGTTTCAGATAAAGTCAAGGCTGAATTGATCTCAAGGGTATTTGAACCACAGACGATCAGATATGATCAGACCCGAAGTTCGGCTGCTCAGCCATCTGAGCTGATAATGCATAATCGTCTTCCTCCAAAGAAAATGTGATTGTATGGATTTAGAAACTTTATACAAACATTACAATCTTCAATGATTTCCAGTCATCAGTCAGGGAATTCCCCTTATACGGTTAAACCTGTTATAACGGTCACCTCTATATAGCGGCCACCTGTATATAGTGGTCACTCTGGCAATGACTAAAATAGTATTTTCTATTGAATCAAACCTGTATATAAAGGCCACCTGTCTATAGTGGTCAATTTACCTACCTCTCGTAGCTGGCCGTTGTATACAGGTTTTCACTGTACAAAAAACAGACCAGGTTTTTATACATTAACTGCACTGTATTTGTATTCTTTTTACATAAACATATACTATTTGTAACATCTCTATTTAAATTATTATGCTCTGATAAATATACAACAATGCAAATTCATTTTGAGTTAAATAATACAATGAAATAATTACACACATACTCATATCAGTTCTAATACATTTGAATTATTCTAATAAATCATTCACATACATAAACACCTTCCAAAGATATGTATCAAATTAATTTCTGAGATGTCAAATGCTATTATACCACAGTATAGTCTGTCTCATATTGCTCTATACGAATAATGTAAGCGTAGAATGAAGGGTTAAAATCAAACTTGCTTAATATTTCTCATTTGGTGCAACTGAAAAAATATGTGAGGTAAAATAATAGAGTTGTATAAGGAAATTCCATAATTATTGGGAGCAGCTAATCATTAACGACAGTTTGGATAATAAAATATTAGGGAATTTTGAGTAAGTTTGATTGTATAATACATCTTTTCAATTCATTCAAAGCCAATCTTTCCAGTTATAACATAGTTCCACCGAATATGTATTCCACTCTCTGAATAAATAAAAACATCATGACATCAAATATTTGTATACACGGTAAGCGTTTGAAAATAGCAGAACAAGGGATTGAAAATCGAGAAAATTAGGAGGCCTTTGAAATCAAATTTCAATTGATACCATGTATCAATCAGGATATGAAGTTTGTAAAGCAAACCAGGAGAATCTAGAACATTTGTTTTTGTTGCGAAAATAAACATTATTGGGACTTATAATTGATACATAAACAGTTACTTGCCTAATCAGCATTTAACAAAACGTAGAGTTTTCTGGAATCCTATAATGTTTCAATGTTTTCCCCTGAGTTTTCACGCTGAAACTTGAAAAATTTTAATTTAATTCAATCTTCATATTCTTTTATGAATTCAAATTTATATCTAACGGCATTGCTTTTTACTTCTAATGATCCTAGCCTTCTGTAAACCAGGCTTTTGGTCTTTTGTTGCCTGTTGTATTACAAATATACTCACTCATACTCAGGGTCTGACAAAAGTGGGAATCCTGGGATCCTAGATCCCGGAAGGCTAGAGCAAATTCAGAAGAAAATTAATGTTTTTAATGATTTATTGGTCAAACATCAACAAAAATGTCAGAAGAATATCGTAAATTGCCACTATGATTCCAGAAGGCTGAACCTTTTGTCTCAGACCCTGCTCATACTGAATATACAGTAGTCAAGCCTGCTATGGCAGACACTTCCAGGGTTTGACAAAAGGCTAGCCTAGAGGCATTTCAACATTTTCTTTTTTCAGAATTTTTTTGCTAACTTTGACCATCAAATACTCAGAAATATCAATTTTCTTCTGACTTCTGACTAACCTTCCGGGAATCTAGGATTCCAGGATTCATACTTTTTCGGACCTTGTTTACAGATACTTGCCTAATCAGCGTTTAACAAAAAATAAAGTTTTCTGGAATCCTAATATAGCGTTTTTATGTTTTCTAATTGAATTTTGTTTTCATATTCTTTTATGATTTCAAATTTTTATCTAAAAAGCATTGCTTTTTACTACTATTTCTACAACGATACTAGTCTTCCGTAAACCAGGTTTTCAGGTTTATGGGCTTTTGTCGGAAACTGTGTTTTGTATTAAGTTATTATGGATCCAAATTAAATCAAAGATTTTGGTAACATGATAGTGAATCTCTATGTTAAAAATGAAAAATAAAGTTTTATATGTAAGTGAAATAAACACTACGGTAAAATCTATCTAAGAAGACCAAAATGATATTTCATGACACTTTTTGCGAAAGTCCTAATTGCGTCACCCTAATAATACAGACACAAACCTCTCTGTGTTCTTTAAACGCCAACCAGTCAGAGGGTGCAGTTGGTAATAGACCCATGGAATGGCATTTGTACAATGCTAATGCCAAACCACCAAGATTACCAAGAAAATAGACTAGCCTTTGTAAAATAGCTTGATCTCCTTCCAGCACTTTAAATGCTTTTGAATAAAAATAAATACAGTTAAACAATTTGTGTATGTATGTGACGGTTCGTGTCAGAATCAACATTTCAATAAAATTTGGGATTTCGTTTTATTTGATCATCTAATTTGGAATTTCAATTTATTTTCAAATCTTTAATATTTTTCCATTTCGGATGACTCAATCTCATTGTATTTATTAAAATACGTTTTAATTTTTAATATCCCTCTTCTTTCCATTAAACTGTACCATCGGATTTTTCCGCCAATTGTTGATTCAGACACGAACATATATAAAATTCAGTAGCCTCCGATAGAAATTTCAGAGATCTATATTTTTTAAATAAGTAGTCTTTTTATTATTACAAATTGATAAGGTCAATGCCAGATTGAAAATAGTGTTGTGCACAGTAGAATGTGTGCCTTATTAATGCGCCTACCGCTACTCAAGCAGCCATATTGATATTGAATTGAGAGTCTGAACGAAATGCAAATTCATTGAAATAACATAAACACATTGAAAGTAGTGCTGTTTGATTTATCGCATTTTCGATAAATCGGGTCACGATATGGCCAATATGTGATAACTTGGAAATACCGTTGTGCAATGTTTAGGCTACATAGGGACCCAATATATATTTTCTTTTTCGATGTTTCACAACTTTAAAAATATTGCTGTAATGTTTTATGTACACTGTACAGCAGTGATGTTTTCTGGAAAAAATTAGTGGGGAACAGCTCACAATTCTTATAGGGGCCAAAGGCCCTCCTTCTAGGGGGTCGGAGGACATGCATACATCTAGAAACATTTTAAAAATTATAATCTTCTGAGAGCTCTGTAGTGCATATCAAGAGACCAATTCAGTATAATATATTGGGTCATTTAATTCTTTCCTTGTTAAAAAATGAAGTTAACTAGAAAGTTGAATTTATTAAAATTTAGTATCTTATTAAATGACACGGACACTTGTAAAGCTTGGATGGCGATTGCGTTCCAAATTAAATTCAACTGGAAATGAATGAATAAATTTTAATCTCAATCTTGCCATTAGGAATGTTGCCAGATGGTCTGATAAAAACAATTGCTAATAGATATATGCTGTATCACTATAAGAACATATAAAACTTCACTTCAAATGAAAAAAGTGAGGAAACGCTGTTCCCCCGGAGAAAGTAGTGGGGAACAGCGTTCCCCCGCATTCTCCCACTAAAACATCACTGCTGTACAGTATTATCATATTGTTGCCCAAGTTGTATCTTCATTAACTAACTAGAAAATGTATTTGCATAATATCATTGTGTAATTGCAATTTATAGCTGTAATTTTCCTGATATTGGAATTATATCGAATGGGCATTTTAATAATTTATATCGGATCGGGCTTCAAAAATGTAACATTGGATCCAATCGGTTTTGGGAAAGCCTTTTTGGGAAAGCATAATTGAAAGCCTTGACAATCTGTGCCTAAAAGAACAAATCCTATTATGCAATGCACATTAAAGGGCCATTTACACTGCAGCAAAATAGGCACGGTACTCGTCAATTAACACATCAAAGGTGTGAAGGTGTCAAGTGTTTTTGAGCACGGGCCAAGCAAAAACACTGTCTAAACGGCTTTTTCAGACATTGAAAAGCGGCACCGTGCCTACTATTTTGATCGGGCCGAGATCATTTCTCGAGGTAGTCTCGGCCCGCTCAAAAAGGGGGCACCGTGCCGTTTTGCAGTGATTATGACGTCATCGTAGAAGTTGCGTCTCTTTACAGTGGAATTCTGAGGTTTTCTAATAAAATCAGTAACAGACTAAAGATTACCAAAGCTAGATAAGCACATTGAGCATATTTTGTTACGTATTTCTTTTGAAAATGAATGAAGTTTCTGTAGTATAAGGTTTAATTATGCAAATTGTAACTACGAGTGCGGAGCGTGAATTTAGATGTGTCTTTTGTCATAGAAATACTGATCTGGCGTGGTAGCATGTTCAGGAGGTGAAAGACTAACCCAAATGTATTTGAATTTTGCTCAATGGAGATAGGAATGTAACAAAAATTTAAATATTATAATTGATGAAAAACATAGTGATTTTCAGTTCAACGGAATCCTTACAAGTTATTTAACGTAATTGAATCTCAATTTATCGAATTTCACGTGTAAAACCATTAAATAATGAGAAACCTATAATTCAGTTTGTAAGTTTTCAATCTCGGCCCGGGTAAAAATAGGCACGGGCGATCTTGAAAACAGTTTTTAATAAGCGGTGTAAACCCTGAAAAAAAAACAGCACGGGCCGCATTCTTGTTAACACCTCGAGTGTTAATTGACGAGTACCGTGCCTTTTTTGCTGCAGTGTAAATGGCCCTTAAGGTTGCAACAAAACTCTGTCTTACTTAAAACACAGATTAGCAAGAAGAGAATATATACACCGTAATGTAGCATGCTACATGCTACAACCTATCCATAAGATTTTGTTTCCATAGATCTACCTTACTACTACAGTGAAACCTGTATATAACAGCCAGCTACGAGAGGTAGATAAATTGACCACTATAGACAGGTGGCCCTGTATAGAGGTGAGCGTTATAATAACATGTTTGACTGTAGGAGCCTAATTTTTTTTACTACAGTATTGTTCATATCGGTAGTAATGAGGCATAGCTAATGGCCTATTTAACCTAATATGAAACTGTCAAAAGTTCCTTGTCACTTTTGCATCATACATTGTTCTGTGGCTATATATTGCATGTTTGATTCACATACTTGCTTGCAATGTTAAAATCGATTTGATACTTCGGAATATCATCATTCCAACAATCATTATTGGAAAAATCGAAATCGAGCTACCAGCCATGTACATAATGAAAAGATTCATGGGTAATTGTTTAGCAGGAGCAAGGGCGATATTCCATGATCTCTACAAAGACAATTAATTAATAATTTGAAAATTGAAAATACAATAAAATGTAAACAAATAACGTTGTCAATTGTTAGCCTGAAATGTCAGTCTTAATCGTCAATAGATTTCATCATTCTTGTGCTCAGGTTCTAATAAAGTTTGTGGGGCCCTCCCATATGCCATGGGAATAATGTATTCATGCACTTAATCAAAACACGCAATCACAGATTGACTAAAAATGTTAGATTTGCAGTAAAACAGATCCTATTTATTTGATCATTTTTTAACAGCTTTTTCAATGAGTTATGTTTGTCTGTATGTCATAATGATGCACGGAAAAGGAGTTTCCCTAATAAAAGTGACAATACTACATTAATCACAGTTTGCAAGTGAGATATTCAACTTTTTAAACAAATTATTTCAAATCAACGGGCCTATGAAATATTAGATAATCACAAAGTTTCAACCAACCTTTGCTACAAGCTTTGAATCAATATCATGTGTATCCTGGAATAAAACACCAAAGTAAAGTAAATATAATTATAAATTTAAAGTAAGATAAGTAAGAACAGTTTGTGTCAGAATTGACAACCGGGAAAAATCCAATGGTACAGTTTGACGGAAAGAAGTGGGAAATTATTGAAAATTTGAACATATTTTAATAAATAAAATGAAATAGAGTCATTCGAAATGAAAACAAATTGAAGATTTGAAAATAAATGAAAATTCTAAATGAGGTAATCAAATAAAATGAAATTCCAAATTTTATTGAAATGCTGATTTTGACCACATATGTCAAACCTGGTTGTTATGTATCGAAAGGATGCATAGAAATGGAATGTAATGCATTTTACATATACTTTTCAATTTCCATAAATGATTGATATTTGTAATTTTATGATTATTCAATTCGTACCATGTGACGCCTAGCTATTAATTTATTAGTGTTTAGCAAAAAAGCTACAATATAATACTCAGAAAAACGCATGCAGTTACGCTAATTAGTCAGTTACAAGTTCAACAGGTTACAAGTCATTCAGCTAGTAATGTAGACGGTGTTGCCCTACCGAAGGCAACCCGTACCACTCCTCTATTTCTAGATAAGTGACCTTTTTCGCTGAGAGCACTGATTTTAAACGCTATTTGTTGATGTCAGCCGCGACACTGCAGATCAATTTCAACAGATTTCATGGCAGACAGGTCTCGAATGTCAACGCGCAATGATGCGCCGCAGCTACTCACAATGCAATTCCCTCTGGACCATTCCATCCGCCATCTTCAGATGATACTCATTTGATGTTTCAGATAAAGTCAAGGATTAGTTGACCTTCGTAGGAATTGAACCACAGTCGATCAGATATGATCCAATCTGAAGTTTGGTTGCTCTGGCATCTGAGCTAATCCTACTTCTATAGCTACTTGTTACTTTCAACAAAGTTACTAGCAGCTCTGGGTATTTAGTAATAAGTTTATAGAAACAATTGAAAATGTAATCATGTCAAGTAGATTTTACATTCTACCTTCCATTACCAGTATGTTCCTTTACTGTTAGTATCTACTTACTACAAGTGGGAAGGATTTATGATCTGAATAGCCAATTGGCGAAGGCAAGTCGGGTTTGTTACGGTCAGATGTTGTCTTTGACCTGTAAACAATAAGGAATACCATGTATCAAAATTACTGGAACAGAGCATTTTATTTTCTACCAGCCTGCGCACCAGGATTGAGGTTTTTCTGAAACCATAGGGTCTGTGAACTAATGTGTCATTTTCATGCCATCTAAAATAGCATCTATAAAAATTTGGTAATTTATTCACACCCCAATTCACACAGAGCCATATTTACAAGAGTTGGGACACGCTTTCATGTGCTGCTATCGTCCCCTATTAAACAGATGCCGGTCACATGATTTTCGGATGCCATCTATGATCTATCGGAAACAGGTTCTCAATTATTGTGAAACGCGCGAAAAAATACAACTTTTGTGAAAACAAACATAGGCTATTGAATTATTACTTGTTATATTTATGGACGCAATAGTAATCGAAATAAAAGTATTGTTTACTATTCCAAGAAAAAAGAAGTCTTCGACTGCATAGAATAAGCGTAAGAGCGAAAGATGTAATCCAAAAACTCCTTTACCATGTAGTAATTCCAATAGCAATGATCTTTATTTACTCCCAAGCAACATGCAGACGAGATCGATAACATAACATACATTGAAGTAGATTTTGATGCTAATTTCGAGAGTCTAGCAAATAAATATCGGGAAAGACAACCATCAAATGGCTATATTACTCTTGTTAAACGATCACAAATCATTTCACACAGTGCCAAAATGGCTGAAAAAAAGTTACAACATTTTCCTGAAAAAGCGCACTGTTAAAAACGTGCTTGTGTCCAGGCCAAAAAAGCAAAGTGGCATGAGTGTCCCAGCTCTTATAAATAGATGGCTCTGGAATAAATAGAATTCACACACTGTCACAAAAATAATTGTCATAGAATTATTGTGGTTATCACGTCTGTACTGTTTTCCAATGGTCATGGGTTCTATCGGCACCATCATCATCATCATCATCATTTATTGAGAAACCGTTATGCCGTTTGGTTTTTTTCAAAGGGCTCATACATAAGAAAATTAAAATAGTTACGAACATAATTGCAATATAGACAAAAAAGTGGATCAGTGAATGATTAAACTTTACATGCTAGATTTGATTTACATAGTTTTTGGAAAAGCCTACTATCAGTGATATCCTTTATCGAGTTCGGCAGATCATTCCATTTGCGAGCACCAGCTGACTGAAAAGAGTGACGATGACTTGGTGGAATGTAAATATTATTGTTTGTGGATCTTCGATAAGACAAGAGCATAAGATAATTCTAGTTTTCAGCGATAAGAGTTTACTGCTGTATTTTAATAAATTCAAGGATTCCACTATGGTAAGGTAAGGTTCATGAACATTGCAAATGCATAATTTAAATTGCTGCCAAAGTGAATCAATGTCTGACTTTTAAAGAAGGCTAAATTCAAAGCATTTACATTGTATAATCAATATGTATGTGATTGATTAAAATTATTGATTTGAAATTTAACAAAAATTTACAAATTTTGAAATGTCTATTTACAGGTGTGTGGAAACATTAACCCATCGAATAATATACTGGAAAACTTCTCAATTTATAATATTTGATATAGAGATTATTTTCAGACAAAATTCAGCTAATTGGACATACCTCGATGTAAAATCCACCATCCATTTGCTCTTTCCTTTTGTAGATCTCAACGCCATCTTTGCAAGCGAAAGCAATGCTTTTAAAAGAGAGGCTGCGGCTGATAATGTCATCAAAACGAGTGTTTGACCGCATGGCCATAAAGAAGAGAAAATGGCTTCAGAATACAACGTTCATCGGATTCATTTCGTCAAATATACGCCTAAAAGTATTACTTGTATTGCCGTTGAAGACAAAGATAATCCTCATTGCCGTATAGCTGTGGCACGACAAAATGGAAGTATAGAAATATGGTGTCCATCCCGTGATTGGACATTAGAAAAAACCGTTCCTGCACGTTTCAAAGACGGGGTAGAAATTGTGATCTGGTGTCGGTCTAAATTATACAGTGCTGGTCTTAATGGTGAGATAATAGAATGGGATTTAAATACATTAAAAGAAAATTTAAAAACGGATTCATTTGGTGGACCAGTTTGGTCAATGCGTAACAATAATGCAAAAACAAGATTAGCTGTCGGTTGTGAAGACGGTGGAGTAAGACTATTTGATATTTCTAATGATTCTTTGGAGTTTTTGAAGGTAATTGATTTTCAAAAATACCGAGTTACAGCTTTAGCATGGAGCTTTGATGATAGTATATTAGCAGCTGGTACAGGGAAGGGACATATTCGAATTTATGATACAACTCAAAACATTTGTATTGATAGAATTACCCCTGAAAAAAGCACTAAAAAAGATGTGATGATATGGTCTTTAATCTTACTAAAAGATTCAACTTTAGTAAGTACAGATTCAGAAGGACGGACACAATTTTGGGATGTTAACTCATGCACTCTTCTACATAGTTTCCAAGCACACATTGCCGATGTGTTAACAGTATGTGCATCGCAGGACGAGAGAGATGTTTTCTCATCAGGTATAGATTGTAAAATTGTAAAATTCTCTGCAATTCAAAAAGAAAATGGTATCACAGAATGGACAGAGGCTTGTAATGCACGTCCAGGGAATCATGATATGAAATCAATTGTATGTTACCCTGGAGATCCTGAATTGGTTTTATGTGGGGGCGTGGATCCAAGACTTACTCATTGTCCCAAAAATAAGACTTTCTCTGGCAAAAATTATACAAAACAACCATGTATACCTCATTTTAAAGTTTGTCAAATAGCACCAATGTCATCTAGGCTGATGTTCACTAACGATACAGAATTGACTGTATGGCAATTGCCTGTCAATAAAAAAATTGACAAAGATGACAAAAAGGAATTGATAAAAACAACACCAAAACAAATACTTTCATTCAAGGCAAAGAAATCACGATTCATAACTGCATCTGCTATTTCTCCCAATGGACGTTTTATTGCTTACTGTGATGGTGTTAATGTCAATATATTACAAATGGTCATTGATGATAATGGGAAAGATATTGATGTCAGTAAACTTAAAAACTTACCTGATGTTAACGACTCACTTGGTTTATTAGCTTTCACTGCAAAATCAAATAAATTAATTTTTGCAACAAATGAATGCAAAATACTTGTTTACGATTTGAAAGATTGTAATAATATTACTGTTAAAAATATTTTAGAGCAAGGTTTTGAAGGCAGTCATGAACCATGGTCATTTTTATCTATATGTGGTAATGATCGCTTAGTTTGTGCTATAAATGCCATTGGGGAAGGATTTGTGTATGTTATTAACAGTGGAAAGCTAATTTATACTCTACCGTGCGGAACAACAAGACCTGTAGCCATTAAATTCCAACCTAAATCAGATATACTTGCCGTAGCATATTCAGATAAAAGTTTGTGCTTGTTCAATACTTTGGAAAAAACATTGACTTCTTGGTCGAAATATATGTGCGAAACGGGGAAAATATCTTCTATTATTGGTAAACGAAATACAATATATCAAATATCATTTAATCCTATCGACTCTAAAGAAATTTTTATTCATACCAAAAATTATTTAGTCAAGGTATCGATTACAAAGAAATCATTACTATACGAGGCTTCACAAAAATCAATTGGAGAAGACAATGGTGTTCCAAAGAAAAAAAGACTTATTAATAAATATCCAGTTGAAATTAAAACAACACAAAGTTTAATGGGATCTTTATTAATTGATTTTTGTAATGATGGAAGTCTAGTAGCGGTTGAAGGTTCTCTCAAAGAATTGTTGTCGTCCTTGGCACCACCTTTAAAAATCAGCCGTTTTGGTGCCAAATAAAGATTTGTGAGAACCAAATAACTTAAATTAATTAATTTTCAAATGTACTGTTTATCATTTATATTACATTTGATTTGCAATTCAGTAAAGATTAAGTCAGTCTATATGTGAATAATACAACTATGTAATGATATTGCAAAATTATCGGTATAGTTTTCATTTTAATTACTAGTATTTCTACAGAGCATTACTTGTTTTCAATTAATGAAATTAAAGATATGCTGCATTATTAATGCAGTGTCACATTGATAGATGATAATAAAGACCCATTTCTGACCTCAAGGGCAACGCGCGCTGCAGGTCAATTTCAGTATTTACTTCATGGCAAATCGTGCCACGGTTGTCAGGACTCACTATTCAATTCGATAAGAACATTGGTGAATTCTTTTGTACAATGTTGATTATGCATTGACCAATCCTCTAATACTTCTACTCACTCATTCGCAATTCGGGTGCTTGCATATCCCGTGCTAAACGCCGGACCGCAGAGTGGTCGTGACGGAAAACATTTGTCCGCTACAAAAATTGTGTGACATCGAGACATTTTCAAGATGGGGTCATTTCTTGGTAAAAACTATGTTATTAGATGACCTTAAAGGCCTTGGATGTCTTAGATCTGCTCTTTCATGATACGCCATGTGGAATTTAAATAAAATCTAGTGAATGTATCAATGTAAAATCATGGTTCCAAGAAATGGTATCTGTTGCTTGACTAGAGTGACTCATTTGAAGTCTTGCATTGGTTTCAAGCCAGCTTCATTTCAGGCCTTATTTTGTACAAATGCTGCAGAAGAATTTACCGAAATCGATACAGAAAACAACCAAGGGAAAGTTTTTCTTGGGACTATTCATCCACCTGCAGATTTAAGTAACGCTGTGAGAAGCATCTTGAAGAGTAAGAATAAGCATTCACGCCGTTTTTATTGTAGTTTAATTTGGAATCATTGTGTGTGTCTTTCTGTGGCATTTGAAGACCCCTTAACCCCTTATTTCATCAGGCCCAGTCATTCATAGTAAAGGTTAACAAATATGTGCTAAATAGCCCCCAAAATGACTAGTTCTGTTGTAAATCGATTTGTAAAGACTTTCCGTGGACTATGCTCTCATAGCACCACTCGAATCACTCGGACAGGAGAATACTCGAAAGGCATCAGAGATCTCGGGGATGATAGTACCATAAAAAGTTGGGATTTGGGTTGGGGCAGTAGGCCTACAGGCCCAAAAAGGATAGGCTTTCATTTCCCGATCAGCCAATCCTGCATCTGAAAATTTCCCTGCGAGGTATTTAATTTTCCCGCAAATATCCCTGATTTTCCATGCAGAATTATTTGATAACAACAAGAAATGCATACCCTAATGAGTAAATGGGTAATGAGTTTTACAAAATACGATTCAAAAATTCACTACCATAGCATAAAAATGGATATTCCAATCCAGATTTGCCTGGCGGGAAAATGCCAACAGATATGCAAACACGTTTAAGGGCACCTAAAAAACAAATTATTGAATTGGTTATAGCATACTAAATTGGGTTTAATTCAGTAGGCCAACATCTGATTATGGTAACGCCTTTTGGTAGTTTTGAAACTGTAGAATGAGAAGATCGTAGATCAAAGTGTAGGCCTTGTAAGATTCTTACGGGGTTGGCATGGAGGAGACAGAAAACACGCAGCTAAATTCACGTTATAACTTTACTAGTTCACACAGCAACGGTCAACAAGCAAGAGGGCGAAACAACAGACATTCAAAATACATATAACAGCTACTAATTACACGACATTACGAAGCATCAATCACAACACATAACTAATTATCACATGGCATCACATGCACTCAAACAATACAATCACGTGAACAACATGCACAATACCTAAAATGCTACATCACTTCACATATTCAAAACATCGTCACTACAACACTTCACACAGATATACAACTGAGACCAAGAAGACGTGTTACCATAAACAATATCATTACTAAATCCTACAGGCCTACTGCTAAATCTCAGTAAACCGTTTCAGTACCCAATACCAATCAAAGACTAGATAAGCCATATAGTAGCCTATAACACTACCGACACCAAAACCATGAAAATGCCATGGAGTTGAAAGCATTGTGAAAACACCATTTAAATGTAATTAGGTGAAAACCACACATTTTTAAGCCATGGAAAAGTTTGAAAACCACATGTGAAAACATCTATCACAGTATCAATCATCTATCTTTTCACAATATCACAATTGTGAAAAGGCCATGACAACATCATGAAATTTCACGTTTTGTCATGGTTCTGGTTTCAGTCTAGTATATATTCCAGTCTGCGTACCTTTTTCACTCGTGATTTTAAAATTGTCAAAACATAGAAAGGTAACTATTAGCAAAGAAGATAGGGCCTAATAATAAGAGTCTTCTTGTAGTATTCATAATAATTAGCATAATTAGTTATTAGTCTCTTTTGTATGTAACCTCGTAATCGTGTAGTATAAATAGCTTTGTAATCATTTAGTTTAGATAGAGTGTTATTCAAGCAGTGTTATATGCTGTATGTTATTAATTATATCTTTGACTTTATACAATTGACTACTTATTGTTGTTACCATTCTCTGGCTAGAGTTAATACAGAACTCTACATTGGCGCAGTTGATAGGATTTTCTTCATATTTGTGAGAATGGCTACTTTTCGCGGTCGATTGCCACCCGAATTTGACCCTGGACAACGTAACGCTTATGACCGCTTTACAAAATGGAAGGCAACATTTTCAAATTATATGCTTGCAACAGACCTTGATGAAAAGTCAGAAGAAAAGAAACTGGCTATATTATACAACGTGGCTGGAGATGATTTCAGAAGATTTGCTAAAAAAAATTGTCAATTTGGACAACTGGTTGAAAACTCGACAAACGTGCTTACCGAAATTGAACGAATATTGAAACCTCAAAGACGGAACCTGGAATATCGGTGTCGATTGTTAGATTTGAAACAAACACATGATGAAACAATACATGAATTTCTACAGCAATTACGAGCATTGTATCAGGAATCTGGTTATACAGACAGAAATCTCACAGGTGAACTATTAATTCGTGATCTACTGATTAGAGGCATTAAAAACGACGACGCGAAACGCCTCGTTTTACAACAAGATATTGATAATTTAGAAATTGATCAATGTATGCGTTTAATATCTACTTTCGAAACGGTAAGCGATACCGTTTTAACGCCATCTACATCCGATACAAACGCAGTCATAGATGATTGTAAATATTGCGGTAAAAATCATGTAAGAGGTAAATGTCCTGCATATCGTAAAACGTGTTCAAAATGTGGTCGATTAAACCATTTTAATTCTGTTTGTCTATCAAAATCAAAAGTGTCGTCACACTCGCGTGATAGATTTGATAACCGTGATGCATCTACATCAAGTAAACATAAATATGATAATAAGAAATCTGATAAACGTAATAGCAAGTCGAAATCTAAATCCCGCTCAGAAAGAGCGGCAGCAGTAGTTTATTCCGATTCTGATTCGTCTGACACGCCTTCAGATAGTTCTTTTGCCGTCCATTCTAACACTCCCGGCAAGAGGGCATATGTTGATTTATGGGCGTTTGATAAAAAAATAACGTTTCTTATTGATCCTGGCAGTACGTCCACTATGATACCGTTTAATATTTTAAAATATGCCAAGGATCTTACGCAACCAACTGATAAATTTGTAAAACCATGGAATAGCAAAGCTATTCGTATTACCGCCGAGGGCACCGTTGGTTTATCCGCTTCACCAAATCATAGCCCGCTCAAAATTACAGCGAAATGTACTGATAATATGACGTGTCCATTACTTAGTTATTCTGATTATTTAAATTTAGGTGGTCAGCCGTTGACTTTACCAAAAGAATATTTTGTACAAATTAATGAGACTACATTGTTAGGAAGTATTGGCACGGCTACACTACAAATGAAACCTAATGCTCAACCTGCTGTACAGGGCGCTCGAAAGCTACCTTTCAGGTTACATGAATCCGTTTCAAATGAGCTTGATCGTTTAGAAAATTTAGGAATAATCGAGCGTGTATTAAAGCCTAGTAAATGGTTATCGCCAATTGTTGTAGCTAAGAGAAAAAATAATAAAATTCGAATTTGTGGCGATTTTCGTAAATTGAATGAATCTATACAACGTGAACGGTTTGTTATTCCAACCGCTGATTCATTTTTTGCTAAACTAAACGGAGCAAAGCTCTTTTCTATTCTCGATTTAGAAAGCGGTTTTCATCAATTAAAATTAGATGAATCATCTTCAGATTTGACAACAATAGCGACACACCGTGGTAATTATCGGTATTTACGCTTACCGTTCGGTGTTAGTTCGGCACCGGAAATATTTCAAAGAACAATGACCGATCATTTGTCTGATCTTAATGGTTGTATGGTGTATATAGACGATATATTGGTATATGGTAAGGACAAAGCTGAACACGATTTAAATTTATCTGCTGTTAAAGAACGTCTCAATTCTATTGGTGCAAAGTTGAATAAAAGTAAATGTAAGTTTGCGCAACGTGAGCTATTATATCTAGGACATACAATTTCAGACGAGGGTATTTCACCAGATCAACAGAAGATTGTAGAAGCATTATCACTTTCTGCACCTACTACAATTGCTGAAGCCCGTAGAGTGTTAGGGATGTTGAATTATTTACAGAAATTTCTTCCCAATCTCTCAACTAATGTGAAATCTATCAGAGACATCATCAAAGGACAGTTTGATAATGAAGCAGTAAACAGTGCCTGGAAACATGTTAAGGTGGCACTTGCAGAAGCAGCTAAAACTACATTTTCATTTTACGATTGTAACGCTCGTACAGCTATTTTGTGTGACGCAAGTCCTTATGGCTTAGGCGCTGTACTTATGCAGTTTATTAACAACAATTGGACTCCGGTGTTAACAGCTAGTCGTTCGTTAACATCTACTGAGCAGAAATACTCACAAATGGAACGCGAGTTGTTAGCTATAGTCTTTGGCGCAACACGTTTCCGGCAATTTATATTAGGGGGAACAGTTGAATTTTGGACAGACCATAAGCCCCTAGAATCAATATGGTTGAAACCATTTGAAGCAATTCCACCTCGCCTTCAACGTATGATGTTACGATTGCAACAATATGGATCAAATATTATTTATAAACCGGCGAAAGAAAATATGAATACTTTGCCTGATACGTTATCACGTTCACCATCTATTAAGAACACTCCTGAGCTGAGTGTTAATGATTATAGCGAAATTTGTTCGATAGCTATTGACGATTTTGAACACTTTTTAGATCCTAATTTTGTTACATTAAGAGACGTAGAGCTAGAAACAGCTGCTAGTAATGCCCTGACACGTGTCATCGAAGCAATAGAATATAATAATTGGTCTAGTATTCCGGAAGTTTTAGAACCATATTTTAAAGAACGTTTTGATTTATCTGTTTTGCAGAAGCCACGAGTACTCATGCGTGGTACTCAAGTAGTTATTCCGTCTAGTTTACGTGAACGTTTAATCAAACTAGCACATGATAGTCATCTTGGACTTAAAACAACACTGTCTCAACTTTCATCTGTCTGGTGGCCTGGTCTTTCTGCAGAGGTAAAGTCTACAATAGCTTCCTGTGAGACATGCAGAGAAGTTTCTCAACGATGGCCTGAGTTGGAATTGAAGCCATCAGAAGTTCTACCACCCTGGCATACTTTGGCGACGGACATTTTCCATGTTGATGGTAAGCCATATTTATCTGTCGTTGATTACGGTTCACGTTATCCTGAAGTGTTTCCACTAAAACATGAGAAAACACCTGAAGTAATTGATGCATTAGAAGCTATATTTTGTCGCCATGGACCTTGTCTTGAACTAATGTCAGACAATGGATCCCAATTCACCTCAAAAAAGTTCAAACGATTTTGCAAAAGTTGGGGTGTGGTGTTACGTAATTCACCTCCCCGTTACCCTCGTTCTAATGGAATGGTAGAACGATTTCATAGGACATTTAAATATCGATGGACAAGAACAGATGACCTTACACGAACACAGCGTTTACGTCATGTGCTATTTACAATAAGATCCACAGTACATCGTATGATTGGTACATCTCCTCTACATGCTCTAATGGGACGTAAACCTGTTACACCAATTCCTGCGGTGTCATCAAGCAAACCTGTCAATGTAAATCATCAAATTAAAGCTAAAGCAGCTATGAAACTATTTCATGATCAACAAAAACTTGTATCAAATTTACCAACTCCAAATGAAGGAGAAAGAGTAATATTACGTGATGGAGGAGGAGATATAATTCGTGGTAATGTTATATCGTCGTCACCTCGTCGTACTACCGTTGAAACAGAATCTGGTGGAACATTAGTTCGCGCTCGTTCTCACGTGAGAACAACATCTCGTTTAACTCGGTCAGGTCGCATAAGTAAACCACCTGTAAGATTTGACCCGTCTAATCCAGACACTCATTAAAGGGATTCGTATTTATTAAAAGCGATTCTATTAAATCGGATTTTACGATTAATCATCAATTATCAATTCAACTTATTACTATTTAATTCTAACTATTCAATTATCGTTTATTCGTTTTTAATATTCTTTAGAAGAAATAGCGAGTGTAGTATTCATAATAATTAGCATAATTAGTTATTAGTCTCTTTTGTATGTAACCTCGTAATCGTGTAGTATAAATAGCTTTGTAATCATTTAGTTTAGATAGAGTGTTATTCAAGCAGTGTTATATGCTGTATGTTATTAATTATATCTTTGACTTTATACAATTGACTACTTATTGTTGTTACCATTCTCTGGCTAGAGTTAATACAGAACTCTACATCTTGAACAATAATTTGACACTGTTAGCTATTGAGTCAAAAAAAAGATAATAATACATGTAGCCTATTAACAATTTTTTTGACTTTTGTTGAATTGTTTTGCAGGACATCCTAGGGACGTTGTAGTAAACGATGGACTGAAACTTTCTCGTTATTTGAAAAATAGAGGACGTCCAACTGATAAACCCAGGAAGAAAAAAGAAAATCAAGTAATAGAGACTGAAAGTATGTTAAGTGCTGTATCTGTATTTCAATTTAATTTGTATCGCAATCATGAATCAATGATAGACTAATAATTATTTGTGATCAGATCCTTATTAGGCACTCTATCTATGTTATTACCCTGAAAGCTGCTTCATGAAGTGCATACTTACTCCATAAACGCTTTTCTTAAAATTACTGTAGGCCTACTAATAATCGATCAAGTCTTATTTATGGAAAAAGGACCTTTAATTTAATAAAAGAAATAAAATAAAAAATGGCTCTGCTACTCTCAGACTCAAAGTTGACAGATTCAAAAATTCAAAGAAATCTTTGGTAGAAAGCTAGTAGGGGAAAGGGAAAATCATCTGGCATTGCAATCATCACTTGAACTAATGTCTTCAAAGCTTATTAGATAGGCTATCTATTAATAAAAAGATGATGATGAAAAAGAAAATCAAAGTTTTTCCAGCAGCATATGATAGACTCATAAATTCTGATGAAACTATCTAATGCTTTTTTGCTGAAACATTTCATCACAAACATCAGTGGAAACAGGAACTTTGTATCAACTAACGAACAACGTTTGGACTTGCATTCATTAGCCATTTCCAAACTAAGGTATATAAAAATTATTAGCTATTTATTTACATGATCAAATTTACAATCTATAAAATGTTGACTATGGTCCATGAGATGTTCATAAACTGAACACTTTATAAACAATCCATGAACTGTTCATGAACTGTCCCAATTTTAATGGACTTTTTAATGAACCGTCCATGAATTGTTTTTAAGGTTATTAGCTGAAACATTGGTTATTAATAAAAATTTGTTTTTGCCACTGACGTTTGTGATTAAATATAATTACATAACAGAATATATACTGTATCTTCATATATCTTGCTTATTTCAAGAGTTATATGATATTATTCCAGAATTAGATGATATTTTCAAAGAACTAGAAGATCCACCAAATGAAGAAGAGATTCAAATAATGTTGGACGGTTCTAACAAATCTACAAAAACAGACAGACGAGAAAACCGGAATAAACGTCAACAAGAACTTATAAGACAGCACAATATTGTCAGGTAGCTATATAATTATAATGTTCTTATTATCATAACCTCCCTTGCGAAAATTTGGTTGAATTCATAAACAGTTCATGAACTTTAAAAAATTTTATGAACTATTTCGTGAATACCATATAAACAGTCCATGAGCAGTTCATGAACTTTTTTCACTAACTATTTATGAACTGATTTTTATGCATAGCGGATTGATTCATATTGCTTGTACCTAGCTAGCACTACTGACATCAAAACCATGAAAAAAATCGTGAAATTTCATAGGATTTTCATAGTGGATCAACAGCATTTTCATGACATTGAGTGGAAAATGCTCAAAATAAACAACAAATCTTATTTCAGGCGTTTTTTGTTAGCACTACTGACATCAAAACCATGAAAAAAGTCGTGAAATTTCATAGCATTTTCATGGCATTTTCACATTTTAATATTATGAATATGGATGTTTGCATGGTTTTCAAACTTTTTCGTGGCTTAAAAAATTTTTGGTTTTCACTTTTTTACATTTTCATAGTGTTTTCACAACACTTTCATGACATTTTCAAGGTTTGGTGGTGGTAGTGTAAGTATTCTCTCTCAAAAATCTTTTATGGATTAACAATTTATTTGAATGTCACCTTTTTTTGTCAAAAGTAATGTGAGTTAAATAGCTTGACATTTATTTTCCAGGTATGGTGATCGTGAAACAAAAGCATTTGCCGCTGGTCGCATCCCAGCGTGTTATGGTGTAACAAAGAGAGTTTTCAATGAAGTGAGTTGTTATTTCGTCTATTAAATTATTTTTATTCAAGGTTCTAAATAAATAAAGAAGATGGTCCAGGATTTATTTTCGCTGGCCACTCCCATTTGATACGCTCATACGGCCAAATGACTTTTTATTTTCCCATCATCAGCAAATTGAACCACAATTTTCATTAACAGAAAGGACACCGTAAACGATAGGAACAAAGAAGTGGCGGTGTTGTCATACATGCCTATCGACTTCATGTAAAATGTGTAGAGACTAAATTGATTGAAGGATATAGCATCATAATATGTTAAACGGCATTCAAATTTACAACTCTAAAGTAACAAAATTTTGCACCTGAAATAAATCTGAGCAAAGTATATAATTGTCTGCCAAAGTCCATTGGTTAGTAGACTGAGTCGAATTACATCATTTTCAACCAATGGTTAATGCCTCGTATCTTGCTGATCGAATTGCTGTTGACGTGAGTTGGCGAAAGTATGCCAATGACCTTTTCCAGCTCGCCTGGAAAATTGATAAAGGTTGAGAACGATAGCTTGTTGCCCTTAGTTGCACAAATTTCTGATCATCTTCAAACTGCTTTGCCAACACACACCAGCTCATCTCGATTCATGCCAACTCAATTTTGGGGTTGCCAAATGACTTTTATTTTGGCCAACATTCATAAAATCTTAATTGGTGTTGTCGGGCTATAAAAAAGTCATTTGGCCGAAGCTTTAAAGGCCATTTATACTGCAACAAAAGAGGCACAGTACTCGTCAATTGACAACCGAGGTGTTAACAGAATGTGGATCTTGCTGAGTTTTTTTTCAGGGTTTACACAGCTTTTTGAAAATTGTTTTCAAGATCGCCTGTACCCATTTTTACGTGGGCCGGGATTGAAAACTTACAAACTGAATTATAGGTTTCTCATTAATTTGTGGTTTTATCTGTGAAATTTGATAAATTAAGGTTAAATCAAGTTAAATAACTTGTTAGGATTCTGTTGAACTGAAATCACTTCATTTTTCATCAATTATAATATTTGTATTTTTGTAACATTCTTATCTCAATTAAGCAAAATTCAAGTACATTTGGTTAATCTTTCACCTCCTCAACATGCTACTACGCTAGAGCTCCCTAGAGTAGTATTTCTTTAATAAAATTCACATCTAAATTCACTCTCCGCACTTGTAGAAAGAGTTTGCATATTTAAGCCTTATATTACAGAAACTTCATAAATTTTCTATAGAAATATGAAACAAACTATTCTTATTATCACTGCTTTTGCTTGGCCAGTGCTCAAAACCACTTGACAATTTCACACCTTTGATGTGTTAATTGATGAGTACCGTGCCTATTTTGCTGCAGTGTAAATGACCCTTTAGTATTGAGATCAGTATTTGAATGATAATAAGTTTAAACATGAAAGAATCAATTGAAAAGATGGTGTGATATCGGAAGAAAGTTGATCTTACAGAAAACACTAAGAAAGTTTGCTACGTTATTGCGTTTTATTGTACATAATTATTACAAGTTAGTATGCTAACATAAACAATCTAAAGTAAAAATGCATTGACGTTAGTAGCATCTTTTTCTGCCACTTTTGGGAAATCATCATTTGCTTGATTAATTTTATCATTAATTTATTTGTAGAATAAATAAACCTTCAGAAATAGATATTATAGAGGCAAACAAAGAAAGTTTGACAGTCATGATGTCAGTGAAATACCATTAGCAGTAGGCCTACATTGATTTATACTAACCTGTTTTAATTTTGCTTTCTATAGATTCTTGTGAGAAAACCAGATTTCTCTCCAAAAACAGTGCTTGACTTTGGTTCTGGGACAGGCACTGGCTACTGGTATGTCAGTATAATGATTTTATTATATTACAGGAGTTAGCCTTTAGCATTGAAACAAACTCTCTTACCCTGTATGATCACATCATGCATACTGTTTGAAAGCTAACAACAAGACTGCTATTACCGAAAAACGTGGTAAAAAGGGTCTGATCGCAAAACTATTAACTTTACCAAACATTGGTCACATGCTTCTACCGGCTTACATGCCCATCATCATCATTTATTCAGAAACCTTCAAGTTACATACAACTGTTTTTCAATAACTTATAAATCACAAAACAAACTAATTAAATACAAACTAAATTACACCATACAAGGCTAATTATTAAATATATTTTATCTGATTGCATGAAAGTCAGGCTATTATTAACACAAATACAAGATTATGCAAAAAACTATTATAATATCACTACAGTGATACCTGTATATAACTGCCAGCTAAGAGAGGTAGAAAAATTGACCACTATAGACAGGTGGCCTTTATATACAGGTTTGATTCAATAGAAAATACTATTTTAGACATTGAAAGAGTGACCACTATAGACAGGTGGCCGCTGTATAGAGGTGACCGTTATAACAGGTTTGACTGTATTATCATGCTGTTTTCTCCCAAACAAGTGATATTAAATGCTGTGTGGTATTTAACAGTACATAGTGTTATTAACGGGGCCACACTTTACCCAGAAATACTTTTGATTAAAAGATAGACTTAGGCATAATTAATGTGCTCTGCGTGTTCTGTGTTTTTGGCGTTATTTGTATATCAAATATGTTCGCATTGCATAATATCATTATAATTATGCTAATGTTGTGCATTAACCATATTATGTTTTCAGGGCAACAAGAGCAACTTGGGAAAAGGCACCTATAGATTATCAATGTGTTGAGCCATCTGATTCAATGTTAAAATTATCAGAAGACCTTATCAGAAGTATGTAAATTAAACTAATTCAATAATGGAAAAGTTTTAAACAGTATGTATTTAACCAATGTTATATACAAAGCTACTGAAGAGAGATGGTAAATGATGATTTGGTTCACTTTCAATGGCTTTTGTTAAAGTGTGAAACATTCCAGACACCATCTTCAGATCAGTTCCCCTGCTAAAAAGTTACTGAGTTACTTTACGTAAAATGTTCACAAATGGTAATGGCCTGTTTTTCATGAACCTGTTTGTGAGGAACTTGCGCGTAGACCCAAATCTTTTTGAGGATTAGTAGGGTAAGTGTGATGTCGATAGAATGCTTGCGCTGGGCTGAATTGGAGAGTGGTCAAAACATGAGAAAACCATTGTTTGTCTACTGTTTTTCAGCCAATTGCTAGTGAGTTCTGCCAAACTAAAACCAGAGCGTGATTGACTGATAAATAATAAACAAACAATGGTTTTCTTATTGTCGTTCACTCCCTAATTCAGCCAAGTGCAAGCATTCTGTCGACATCACACATACTCTACTGATATGATAAACAATAGAAAACCTAAAATCTGGGTCTGCGTGCATTCTAGTTTGTAAGTGGTTCATGAATAATGAGCTGTTCCATGTTCGTGAACTGTTTTCACAGGGGTAGGCCTAATGGTTTTATTTTTTACCTTGATTGTGTACAATAGATTGTGTACTATGGACTGCAGTATATCATATGCAAATATTGTATTTGAAGTTGAATTGATTAAAGTTTGCTGTGTAAGCTTGTGAATCATATTAATAAAGTAATGAAAATTTTGTGGCACAATATAAAGCATTATTTCAAGGTATGATTAATAACAAGCTTGACCTACGTTGCATCGATAATTTTATTAATGTCAACTGCTGCCTCATTTATTTTGCAGATTCCCATTCATCTCAAGATGTACCTTTATATGGCCTCAACTTCAGAAAATTCCTTCCTCTGACCAAGGTAATCTTATGTTAATGATATGATTAATGTTTTCATATATATGTACTGAATATAACAGCTGTGTGCTATTGCTAACTTTATATTGTAACTTCCGTTTATTAATCACAACATCACGTATTCTCTGCCTTGTAAATAATAATGTATTATCTGTATTCGCTCTCTTACTCTTGAACCGTGATCGTGTGAATATTAACTTGTATAGCTTGTTCACCGTCATAGAGGCTCTGTTGCTAGTTATATGATACTCTATATTATTCCATACATATTTCATATGTGAAAATACATGCATAAAATTCGAAATGCTTGTTACATTCAACTCTTTGCAACTGTTCTTTTATGTTATGTTTTTCAGTGTAGAGTAGACCTATAAAAGTTATTATAAAAGTTAAGTTATTGTAGTATTCGTAAATATTCTTTTTAAAGTGGACTTCAAAGCCCCCTTGTAATGCTAGAATATACAAAAACATCATTCGAATAATGTCCATCCACAAAAGGATTTCCAAGATTTCTCAAAACGTTTCTATAAACCAAAGTTTGTAAAATATTTTTTACCATTTCTTTAAAATGCTTTCAATGAGATTTATATGGGAAAATTCCCAACATAATCACTTGCAGACTGTCACATTTGGAGATATACATCATTTTTCTTCAGATAAAAAGCTTCTCACTTTCAAATTTTATTGTGAACCTGAACCATTTTTTTTTTAGATTACATATGATTTGGTTGTCGCTGCGTACACACTGAGTGAAATACCATTTTCTTTTCAACGCAAGCAATTAATCAAACAATTATGGGGAAAAACAAAAGATTTCTTGGTATGTTGGATTGTGACTTTGCTTTTGGTGATGGTATCTTTGCTTTCCATAAACTATAAGCTATGTCAATTCCCCTGTGAAAAACAGACCATGAGTTCATGAACTGTTTATGAACGTTTAATTAATTAATTTTCATGAACTTGTTTGTGAACTTTCCATTGCAATTAATGAACTGTGTGTAAAAAGTTCATGAATAAGCTCAGGAACCGATCATTAACTTGTGAACTATTATTTTGTTCCAGATTATTTTTTCTAACATTAAGTAAGTTGAATTCCAAAGCATTTTAATTTCATTCATGCCACAATCAATTCATATGTGAATTTGATAGCAAGAATATGAGAAAGGTCTGGTTTTGATAATAACATTAAAGTTTGACAAAAATCATGAACATTTTGATAGACCTTGAATTGTTATGACCTTGAATTTAAGAATGTCATTTAATTAAGTAACATCAAATAGATAATAATTGAATGTACTTATAATATTAATACAGTGTAACCTGCTTAAGGGCAATTCGGATAAGTGAAATTCTTGTTTAACTGCAACCTTGATATGAAACCCTATAAACTATCTTGTGGTCAAACCCTTATAAATATGTGCAAATTTGGATAAATGCAACAGAAATCGTTGGCAATTTTGACTTGCACTAAAGTGAGTTACATTGTACTTTAGTTTAAAGTGCATATATCACATATTGGAAGATTTGCGCTAATCCTGCCTCGGGCTTAGTGGTAAAGAAGTGCCAACCTGTTAACTGACAGTGTACCATTCTATCAACTGCGCCAATGTAGAGCTTGCTTGATACTCTAGTGTATAACAAAAAGACAACGACTAATTTTATTCAACAGTAAGATATAATTCATGTAGTCTTCATATTACTACATTCCAAAACGGACTAATCAGTAATTACATTAAGAAGTACTTATATATAGTTGACAATGATATTGAGGCTTAATAATGATAACGAGGCACTACAACCGCAGAAAATCTTTATAGAAAAATGTCCAAAACTTTTTTGATTTTGAATGCTTATCTTTTTACTTGGATCTCAAATCTATATAAAAATATCTCTACATCTTGAGCTGAACCTTCAAATGATGATTCTGAAATCAGATTGCTGTTTAGCTTATTCGTTTCTCTGTAAGATACAAATAAGTTAGGTGTTTTTTACTTTGTATGATGATTTTAACAGTTGATAATTTATAAGCTGATTGAAATTCTAGGTTATTATTGAGCATGGCAGTAACGAAGGGTTTGGAATCAATCTGCATGCAAGAAATCTAATAGCAAAGGTTTGTGATCTCCATCAAAGTTGTTTTTTCAAAAATACTTCAATGTTATCACTGTAATTCGTAAATACAATTACAGTTAATCTACTATAGCAGCCACCTCTATATAGTGACCACCTGATATAGTGGCCAATTCGCCCTCTGAAGATTACAATTAGTAGTGGTTGTGTAATATATGTTATAGTGGTTTATCTGTCATAGTGGTTTATCTGTCATAGTCATGTAAGTTGTCACGTTGTAACCTATTTCCCCTATTGCTGTCATCTTGTATGGTTGTCTGTTGTATCAGAGAGCTCTGACTAACGGCCATAGTAGCCCTTAGCAACGTCAGCAGGTATGACCTACCATTATTATAATAAAGAGCCAACTCAAACCATTGAACTTATTGTGCCGTTGTTGACGTTCTAATCAGATGGTACACTCTGTTGAAGCAGCCATATATTTGAAGATCATCTATATCTGATGATAATTTTTCAGATTATATTATGAACAGGTTTCATAAATAATTACTTAATTAGTCTTCTGAAGAACTACCTTATGGAGCTTGGTTATCCATTAACGGATGCTCTGTGTTTCCAGAATTTTATTATAAGTGAAGGTACATTAATTTTGAACTCTTGTAGTCTCATTCTCTAGGTGCCGAAGTGTTTTCCTTTGTTAAACATTTTCAATAATACAATGATAAAATTCCTTACAGTATTCCAGTGCATTTTTTGGGATCAAGCTTTCATCAAAAACTTGATTGACAATGGGGCAACAAATAATCCATAATATAATGTATTGAGATCGTGGAATAAATAATTACAAGTAATGTACTGCTTGATAAGCCTAACACACAACCTGGCCAACATTTATAGTATGATAAACACCAATTACCTTTGCAATGGCTGCACACTAACTCAATCGTGGACAGCTAGATTTGACAACCAGGAACTCAATAAAAAATAGTAAATGAACCAACATTAGCAACTGTTTGATAACAAAGTTAATTGGCAACAGATTTTTATTCGTCACTACGTTTCGACGTAACATTACGTCATCTTCAGGTGTATAAAAATGAATTTTTATTTTACAGCGTTACATTTATATGATTAAAAAAAACTTTTAACAATGTACATTACTATCAAGGGAAAATCTAAAAACAACTGAAATATAAACTTGCTTATTACCTATGCTTAACTAAAATAGAAAATTAAAAGACCTATTCAAATTAATTGTAAAGTTTGGATTTTACGGAATCCTTTTGTGTATTTAGCGATGGTTTTAGATCTCTTATGAAGAGCATTTCATGGATCAAACAGTCAAATTTGTTTTTGCATTTTCGTAAAATTGTAAAGTTCTTTGTTTGTTCGTCGTATTGTTACTTCATTACCATAGCAACGTTGACAAGCGTTATAAAACCGGTCTAGTTAAGACAATGTTAAATCGTGCGTTACGACTCTCGTCGACAGAGACAATTTTTAAAGAAGAATGTAATTTTATTAAGCATGTTTTTAGCCAACTTAGATATCCTCTAGATCTTTTTAACTCAATTTTATCACGTTTTAATTTTAACTCCAATCTTAATACAAATAATTTAAATCCAAAACCTGTAGATAAAGATTGTAATGTAAATATTGTTCTACCTTTTATTAACCAAAAATGCGCCGATTCGGTTCGAAAAGATTTATTTAATTTAAGCAATAAGGTAGATATTGCTATTAGGCCAATTTTTAAAAGTCGCAAAGTTGCTGATGATGTACGTTTTAGGGAAGAACAGCCAAAAGAAATTACCGCTCATACAGTAGTATATAAATATCAGTGTGACCTGTGCGATGCAGGTTATGTCGGCTATACTTGCCGGCATCTACATGAACGGATTCCAGAACACAAGAATTTTGCTATTGGTAATCATATCGTTAAACATCACAACCAAGAATACGACGAACAAACAAAGAACTTTACAATTTTACGAAAATGCAAAAACAAATTTGACTGTTTGATCCATGAAATGCTCTTCATAAGAGATCTAAAACCATCGCTAAATACACAAAAGGATTCCGTAAAATCCAAACTTTACAATTAATTTGAATAGGTCTTTTAATTTTCTATTTTAGTTAAGCATAGGTAATAAGCAAGTTTATATTTCAGTTGTTTTTAGATTTTCCCTTGATAGTAATGTACATTGTTAAAAGTTTTTTTTAATCATATAAATATAACGCTGTAAAATAAAAATTCATTTTTATACACCTGAAGATGACGTAATGTTACGTCGAAACGTAGTGACGAATAAAAATCTGTTGCCAATTAACTTTGTTATCAAATGTGTAAGCCATCGGCTTCTTATAAATATTAGCAACTGTATAAAAATAATTGTACACATGGATAAAACCGGGTATGCGATCCACTTTGGAAATAATAAGCTGTTTTTGAAATCAAACTCAATTGATCTGAGAAACCCTCTTTTACTAAACATATCTCATAAATTAATCCTGTACCTTACAATGAGTTATTTCATATGTTTTTTCTACTTTTTTTTTCAGGGTCTCAATGAGATTCCTTTATCGGATAGTGGTATGTATGGCACATTGTATACTGGCATTAATGTAGCCTGCGTGCGGACTAAAACCTATCTTAACGAAAGTGAAGACACTTTCGTTAAGATAGGTTTTAGTCTGCATGCAGGCTAGCATTGATGAAGTTTGTGCAGCTTAAGCTAATTGACAATATCACTGAAGAATCTACCAAAGGACAGCGAAAATATTTTGATATAAATTTAAATATATATTATCTAATCACACTGTTGTTATAGTTGTTGCGTGTTATTCAGAATGTTTACCAAATTTCCCAACAACATAAAAAGCAATTTGTATTACCATAATTTGTTATTTTATTAAAGTGGGAATAAACCCCCAGACTATCTTTACATATGTAGTAGAACCCGACGTGAAAAAAACAATGGCGTAATTTTTTTTTCGATCTGGAAATTATTTCTTGGTGAAAAATGCCTCCAAAGTGGTGTTTTGACCCAAATGTCGCTGAGGAAAAAAAAGGGATTGGATCTAGCTTTATGACGACAAAGTCACAAGTCGTGTGGTTTTTCTAATAGACTTTAGATCGGATTAATCACGCGATGTTACGTTTGAGATGGCGTAGCTCTGTAACGGCAATCTATTTTTCTCTCCCACAAAACTGAGATAAGGAAGAACATATAAACTTAAGAGCAGCAAAATCCCAGATGATTTAATGATTTTAAAGTTCACGAATTTCAAGAAAATAAAAATCAGATAATATTTCATTCGTAGCGCGCGTTATACAGATTATATTTTGACATATCATTCTCACACATATTTAACACATATCAAAATATTCTCTGGTGACCACAAAAGCTAGCTAAGTAACTTCTGCACTGTATTACCGCATCCTATAAACTACAGATTGTGACGACATGATGCTAACATGTTCCACTTTCTAGCCGAAGGAATGAATACTAGACTGGTAAAATCACTTTGTGGCGTATGTATAATCAGGAACGAGCCTTCACATTGCAAAACCCTAATTTTGTTAATCAGATAACTTTGATAGAGAGGATAATAATTTATGCAATGAAGATATACCCCAAAACCGACAAATGATAAAGAATCTGCATTACTGTAGTTCTAGTATACGGCTGTAAACTTGAATAAGAACGCCCGATCCCTCTATCATGTAATGTACTGAAGAATTCTCAATGGTACTTTGTTAGACTATAGTATTGAGTATAATATATCTATCTATACAGTCGTATAAACTATACGATTACATGGTTTAAGTTTTACTATACAAACATCAATTTAAAACTTAAACGTTGAAATGATAATAGTGAAAAATGTCTATTTAATAATTTAGTAATACCGGTACTTGAATAAATCCGAAAAAGTACAATTAAAACTTTACAGACCAACTATCTTGAGGAAAAGTCGTCTGTGCATGCCCATGCAAATCAAGTCAGTTTACATTCACATTTATATCATGAAAAGGATATCCTGTGAAATGTTCACGATTAATTTGAAACTGATACTAAACACTGTCAGAGGACTGAATTCAGTCAAAAGTTTTTAAAACTATTTTTAAAAAATGTTTATATTTTTGATATTTTCAATCTAATTGTTTTCATATTGTTGTTATAAATATAAGTACTTGTTGTAAAAATTTGTTTAGTTATCTTGAAAATGATCAGTAGTGGTGATCGAAATGTTGATCTTGATAAAATAATAGAATATGTTCTTAGAAAGTTACTTTATCTGTTAAGATGTATGTCACGTAAGCCTCTGTTAAATAAATTAAGTTAATTGGTTAAGACTTTAGTGCAAATTCTATAGACTTGTTGATAGCTATATTAAATACTCCTGATGACTTTCCATTGACATTGAGATACATTGTTACGATTTTATTATTTCAATTATCTACTTGTATCTTTCCACATTAATAAACATTTGGCAAATAATCAGACACTTTCTGTGCAATATGAAATATCCACAATACACTGAAAGTGTTTGATATTTGATTTAAGAAAAATAATTTATACCATCAAAATGAAAAAATTAATTATATTAAGTGTAATCTCAGATACACATATGTCTATGAAAGTGCTTAATGTTGGATAAAACAGAGCATTATAGAATAAGAGGCTAAGATGAGGCAAAAGCCTTTTTCCGTTACTCACAGTTTCACACGTTTAATTGCAATCTTTAGACGGTGATACTCAGAACTTTTGAGCAGTTTCACGTTTATGAAACAGTTCTGAGTATTGAGTTCTGAGCTGAGTACCAAATGGCTGAGTATTATCGTCTGGAGATTACAATTAAACATGCGAATCTCTGAGTAACGGAAAAGGCTTTTGTCTCATCTTTGTCACTTATTTAAAAAATTTTTTATAAAATTCCCCCATTATAGAATCAAATCTGTGATTCTCAATTTGAATCTTGAAACAGTGCGGATCGTCATTCATTAATTGTGTCCATTTTTGATTTCAGAATTTGAAGGAAATCAAGATGTTGCCTCTGTTTTTGCGCCGGTATGTCACGCAATGTCCTACAAAAGATTTAGCCTTCTGTAAACTTAAATCATTTTCAGCCATTTTCTTCTGAGCTTTTTTGTTAAGGTTTCGGCTATAAATCAGAAAATGATTTATTTTCTTTTGAATTTGCGTTACTATTTGGGGATCTAGGGGATTCCCATTTTTGTTAGGCACTGAGTATGTGATAATTGTGATACCGTATATACATTAGATGGTAAATTTAAATTCAAAATAAAATTTTCTTTATGTTTGCTAGCTAGATTGTAGCTTTTAAATTTGTTTAATCAGTTGAATCAAGTCAAACATTCCTGTGAAAACAAATATGTGAGTTCTTGAACATTTTATGAACTATTAATGAGAAATTGGGTAACTTACGTTCATGAACTCATTACATTTTTTACTCAGGGGTTATAGAAAGTCTTTCTCTCTTCTACTTTACCAACTGTCCCATATTGCTTACAACACAGAGCTTGTATCCAGTATCCATTTCCCATACAATCTCTCATATTATAGTTTCATTAATATCCCATCTCTCTTAATTTTCGCACTGTTTGTTTACACTTTCATATATTCCAATGGATGATAACATATAACATATAACATGTAACATATAACATATAACATATAACATATAACATATAACATATAACATATAACATGTTATGTTATATATTACATGAATGATGAGGTATGATTATCATTAAATACTTTCCAATTGCCTTTGAATTTTGTATTCTGATTTGATAGTGCCCTCACGAGGAAGTATGTGCGCGATCGGAAAAAGAAACAAGAGATCATCCTTGTAATTTTACGCAACGAGTTGGCCTATCATACGCTCAGGTACGGTATGTCATTATATACTATAAAATAAAAAACAGTGCTCAGTTTTATGTACTCTGATACGACACAAAAATTAACAACAACCAATCAGCAATCAGTATCACATATGATGATTTTATAGTATGAAATAGCGATGTAATAACTGATTCTGGTTTTATTATCATCAGAATAACAGTGCTCGTAAAGCTTGTCTACAAAATTGTGTTACCGGTAATTACAGCACTTTGATAGATTTTAAACGGTAACACAACTGACCAGTTGTAAAAAATCTGTGAGTTCTTGAACTTTCATGAAGTTCATGTTGTTCATTTTTCTGTTGGTTTATGAATAGTTCATGAATATGTTTTGTATGTTCATCAACAGTCACAAGCAGTTCATGAACCGGTTCATAAACTAATTAATAAACTTCAAATTGTTCAAAAGTATAACTTCACAGGGGTATAAACGGTAACTACTTTTCGATCAGAACCAAACGTTTTTCAAGGCATTACACATGATAACATATTATGTGATTGAGCATTTCCTTTGAAAAGAGCCTTTGATGGTATTGACACAAGATTATGATAAAATATTATGTGATATTGAATGTAATTTGTTTCCACCATTTATTGCTTTGCTTATTTTATTCTATATAGGAGAACACAGGATTGAAACGTTATGGTTTCAGTACAGAACGTTTCTCTTACATCATCTTGCAAAAAGGACAAACTAAAGGTGCATAATTTAGTTTTGATAGATTAGATTGTTTATATTTGTAACTGAATGCCGCGAAACCTGTATATAACAGCCAGCTATGAGAAGTAGACAAATTGACCACTATAGACAGGTGGCCTTTATATACAGAGTTGATTCAATAGAAAATACTGATTTAGACATACCAAGACTAAACGGCCTTGGTGTAGTGGCTAGGGCGTTGGACCACAACCCACAGGGTCTTGGGTTCAATCCCTGGCCAGAGCACTATAGGTTGGCGTCACGAAGGGCATCCGGCTATTAAACGCACACAAAAAAAGCTGACAAAATAACCAACCACGCCAGTGAAAAAATGCTGCAAGCTTACCAGGTTTGTGGATAAATGATAAATCAAAAACTAAAGTATATATAGACAGATGGCAACTTGAGGAGGTGACCGCTTTAACAGATTTGACTCTATATAATAATCTTTATTTCAAACATATTTGAATTTCGCATACAAATCGGAAATAATCTGAGCCAATGATTACCACTAAAATGTGATCTGATCCAAAGACCTGAAATTTCAAACCGAATCCGATCGGATTGAGTTTGGAGTTTTTTTTGACAGTGGTACACCTTAGAATATTAATTAACTTAGTTTTACCCTGCGTCTGCCTGACATGGCAATTTTATTGTTATGCAAATATACCTTATCTTATCTTGTCATATAGAACGAGCTACATTGCAGTAATGTTGTTACATGTTGTTGTGCGCCGCTTATGTGTGTTCAAACGACAGCCTGACGCGCACGTGTGTCAACCATATATCAAGAAACTAAACTTTGTTGATTTAAACAATCTCTTGATAAATTGGTGAAACTAAAGTAAATAATACATGAGAATCTATTACAGTAATAAAGTAATTGAGCTAAATTAATATGAATATATAAAATAAAATGTATTAAGTACTAAAACATGTATACATGAAAGCTATCATTAGTTAATAAGATGTAATAGTAAAATAATTCTTTACTTACAACTTGTTTTTCGATACTCTCTGACGACTGTCAATGCGTGAATAAATCGTAATATTACATTATGTGGCTATTGCAATAAAATATATACAAACGAGGTTTCATCGAAACGAGGCTAAATTGCGGAGCGTAACACATGTTATATTTATACTTATGACTGATACGATAGGCCTTTAAGTCACAAGCACACACGCTCATAACTCCTATGAAAACGGTTCATGAACGTTGAATGACCAATGATAGTTCATTTGAAACAATTGCCATTAACCGTCACAATCTGTTCATAAATGTCTGTAACAAACTTTCAAAAAAGATAAATAGTATGTAATGAATCTGTGACAGATCATGTGATGTCTTCTATCGATGTTAGCCTTGTTTATTTTAGTATATAATGTTTAACATGGTTAGATTCAGATTCGATTTGTCTTGGCTATAATCGCATTGTTATCTGTCTACTGATATATTCACTATGTGCTTGTGATATCTCAGAATCATAATATATTGCTTTGATATATTGCAGAACTTGATCATCCAAGGCTACTTCATTCGATTAAAAAACGCAAGCGACATATTATTTGTGATCTGTGTTGTGCTAATGGTAAGTTCACATTAGATGAATAATTAATTATTAGTGTTTGTTTGATTCATATAGTTTTTATAGTGAACGGTATTAAACAAGCCAGAAAGGCCTTAATTAAGTAGATGCGTTATTAGGGTGTTATCACATGTAATATGTTCATGAATGTAATATAGCACGCTTTTCAGGAACATTGACATACACAATTTCATTAAAGGTGTTTCCTGGACTCATCAACTTTTTTCACAGGGGTATGATTGATGCAACGCAGCGTGTTTTCACAGCCACGTGAGTGCAATTATCAGCCTGTAATTCATATCTCCCTATTCATTATTTGTTCTATGGCAGAATGATTGATAACCATAATTATTTTTGAGGTTATTTTGTTAATTGGTTTTTAAAGCTGCGCAATGATTTGAATCTTAACATTCGAAACGATAATTCATGGCTGGAAGATTGAAATAATAATTCATAGCTGCGTTCAGTGTTGTGAGAATTACTTGAAAAAGTAATTAATTAAATTACAAATTACTTTTACCAGAAATTCAAAAATTACATTACTAATTACTTTTCCGAGAAAAGTAATTAATTACAAATTACTAATTACTTCGCCGAAAAATTAATTACTTACTAATTACTTTGTTACTTTTGGAATATTTATCAAAACATTTCTGTCTGTAAAGATGCAAAATTATATGTATTTTAGGCTAGACAGGAAGCGTTCATTATAATATGTTTACTGTCTGTAGCTGAACCATAGTCAAACAACATTGAAATATTCAAAACTTTGAACGACCAAACAATAAATATATGCATGAAAAAAGAAATTATAAAATAAATAAACTTTTTTCGAATAGTTTGGTCAAATTAATGTGATTAATCTCAGTGTCAATTTTTGTGTTTTAACATGATTTTTTCTAGCGAAAAATTGTTGCAAAGATTATGTTTTTCATTAATGAAATATCATATTATTCATTCATAAGTCAAAAAAATGTGCGTGTTTTTATCATCAAGTCTAAATGTGTTGACATTTTCAAATTTGAACAATAGAAGTGTGACGAATAAATTCTATGTAAACAATGGAATAGTTTATTTCGAAAATCTTGCTGCTGCTAATATAATTTCAAAATCAAAACGTTTAGAAGACAATAACCAACTTCACACAAACAACAATCATTTCTGATCATTTGGGACTTCACAATAATTATGCACTGAAAATATTTATACCTACTTCATAATATCAAAACAATGAAATAAATCGAGAATAAATTACTTTGTAAAGTAATCGGGAAGTAACGTCAATTACTTTATGGCTGCGAATACTCGTTACTTGGAAAAGTAATTAATTAGTTACTTATTACTTTCCTCAAAAAGTAATTAATTACCCCTAAAATTACTTCAAAAGTAACGAGTACCAAGTAACGCGTTACTTTTGTAACGAGTGCTCACAACACTGGCTACGTTTGCCTATACGTTTGATCATTGGTCAGTTATATCATTCCATTGCTTTGTTGTTTATTACTTGTATTGTTTCCAAGTAACAAATCCATGAAATTATAGCTTGAGAGTTAGTTCCATAACAATTCAACTATCATAACTGAGTAGACATTCGAACTACAACACGTCATGTCATAATGCTGTTTGTGTTATAGGGAATATCGAGAAACATGTTTTAACAAAGAAGAAAAACAGGTACAATTATTTTAGAATTACAGATATGCCATATTAAGCAATTATGAAATGCTCATCGTTCTTACGGTAATTGGAATTTTATGCATGAGAGATGCGTAATGAGAACAGGCATCAGAAATCACAAGATGCAATAGAGTGAGTGATTTCAGCCTTTTGAATGTCTAGTATCATCTTAAGTGTGTTAAATTCAAACTAAGAATTGTAAAGCATTTCACCATTGGTTTATAAAATAACTACAGTAGAACATTTCTATTGTCCAATTTTTTTATTTTAATAGATTCAGATCAAGCGCATATGTTTTCTATTTTCATGACTAAATTTTGGTTTTGTGAAATCTTGACATTATAGGGAATATTTCGTATGTATTTAAGCAAATCTCAAAGGATCTAACCATCAAGTTGGGTCCTTGATCATTCAGTGGAAAGGTCTGTTGTTGAATTTTTCATTAAATTTTGAGAAAAAGCATTTGTCAAATTAGATTCCAGAATGAAATTCGAAAATTTATAATGAATTGTATTTTCTTCGAAAAACATTTCAAGGAAAGGATATTGACACAAAACTTTGAAACATTTACATTTTCTCATTCCATTTATTTTTTTATAAATTTCAAAATCTATGTAATATTGTCAATACTGTTTGATGCTACATTCTCTGTGAATAAAAAGTTCATGAACAGTTCATGTACAGTTCATGAATTTTACTTTCAGGCAATTTCACATTTATGAGCTCTTTGTGGCTGTTTATAAACCCACAAAAAAAATGTTCATGAACTCATGGATATTACTTTATGGCAATTTCACATTCATGAACCGGTTCATGAAGTGTTCATGAACTCTTTGTGACTGTTCATGAACCCACACAAGAAATGTTAATGAACAGTTCATGAATTTTACTTTTAAGCAATTTCAGATTCATGAACCGGTTCATGAAGTGTTCATGAACTCTTTGTGACTGTTCATGAACCCACAAAAAAATGTTCATGAACTCTTTGTGACTGTTCCCGAACCCACAAAAAAACGTTCATGAACATTTCATGAATTTTTCTTTCAGGCAATTTCACATTTATGAACCGGTTCATGAAGTGTTCATGAACTCTTTTTGACTGTTCCCAAACCTACAAAAAAATGTTTATGAACAGTTCATGAACTCTCTGTGACTGTTCATGAATAGTTCACGAATTTTACGTTCGGGCAATTTCACATTCATGAACCAGTTCATGAAGTGTTCATGAACTCTTTGTGACTGTTCATGAACCCACAAAAAAAATGTTCATGAACTCTTTGTGACTGTTCCCGAACCCACAAAAAAAACGTTCATGAACATTTCATGAATTTTTCTTTCAGGCAATTTCACATTTATGAACCGGTTCATGAAGTGTTCATGAACTCTTTTTGACTGTTCCCAAACCTACAAAAAAATGTTTATGAACAGTTCATGAACTCTCTGTGACTGTTCATGAATAGTTCACGAATTTTACGTTCGGGCAATTTCACATTCATGAACCAGTTCATGAAGTGTTCATGAACTCTTTGTGACTGTTCATGAACCCACAAAAGAAATTTTCATGAGCTCATGGATTTTTTTCACAGGGGCTGTCTCATTATTTAACCATTTTTTTGTTTTCTATTCTTTCTCCAGCGAAATCTACAAAAGAGCAAGACATCGACTCAACTGGGGTGATATGTTACCATTTGATACAGACACAAATAAACCTCTTCATATCAAGAAACCCCCAAATAATAAAATTAAAACTGATGATGAACAATGACTGCTCCAGGATAAGAATAATAGTTGTAGACAGACAATAAACATTTTCCATCAGGTAACGATAATGTGTGACAATGCAGCTGTGTTTGACAAATCAAGAAGTAATTGAACATATTTTATGTCATTTGTTTCTATATTAATTTGAAATTGCCATGAAGACAATATAGTGGAATAATATGAAATCATGGAATGTTTTTATGAGCTATGATTGGCTGAGAGCTATTTCGAAAAAAAGCTATACAGATTAGTTTTGGGCTACCATGGTTTAAAAATGCATTTCATAATTACGATATGCAACTTAGTAATACAAGCTGTATCGTGTTATGTTAACACTCAAGGTGCTGTAAGACACACAAAAAGCTAACGCTTTTCTTGTGTTAATATAACGTGATACGGCCCTCTTACCCATTCCATATCGCATAATTAGGTTATACTCTGAGCAAGATCTGCCACCATCCAGGTTCCGACAAAAGGTTCTGCCGTCTGGAATCCAGGAACATTTTGTTTTCAGCATTTTCTGTTTCAACATCATCTACGATTCCCACTTTTGTCGGACCCTGCATCCATTGTTGATCTCTATCAGCTTAAGTGACAGGAATCCACTTAGGTGAGACAGTAATGCTGATATTAACATATTGTCATGTTAGGTGTACCAAATATAGTCATTAGCAACCTCATGGGAAAAATAAGAAGAGTTTGACCGCAAAAAACTTGCAACTATGCCCAGCTGGGGTTTCATTTTTTCATCAGCCTAATACATCACTGTACAAATTGGCACAATCTTACAGCAACAAAATCCCATCGTACGACTCAATGTTGCGTCTGATTGGCTTTTTGCAATTTGATAGATAAAGAACTGCTTTTGTGAAACGTTTATCTAGCCCATGTGCCGGAATAATCAGTTTAGTGGGGCAGAGGCTTGAGAGGATGGAAAAGCATAGCAAAGGTATGCCAGGTTGAATGTAGGAAGACATTACTGTATGTAAATTAACACCTTGACCAGCCTGGATCAAATAGGGAGGATTAGCTCAGATGGCAGAGCAACCGAACTTCAGATCATATCATATCTGATCGAATGTGGTTCAAATCCCTTGAAGGTCAACTCAGCCTTGACTTTAAATTATCTAAAACATCAAATGAGTACCATCTTCTGATGGTAGCGAATGGTCCAGAGGGAATTGCATTGTGAGTAGCTGCGGCGCATTGACAATCGAGACCTACCTGCCATGAAATCTGTTGAAATTGATCTGCAGTGTCGCGGCTGAGATCAGTAAAGAGCGTTTAAAAATCAGTTTCAACACTCCTCTAGAAATAGATGAGTGGTACGGGTGACTTCGGTAGGGCGTTACTGTCTACATTACTTTTACTATTTGAATCAAGTAAAAAAGTTTCATACTTTAATGTATGATTGATACGCGATAAGGTGAGAAAAAAACAATAATTCATTGTTGATGTATTGTTGGGAAGAAGTAGGACTAGAAGACATTCAGCTTGGATATCCCTAAATTGTAACACTTTATGTTGTATTGTAGTAAACAGTGAAGGAAGACTTTAGTAGATTGAAATAACCAACAGTACCTCAAATAATTAATTACATTTTTTTCTTGGAAAATATTATTACGTTAAAGATAAAACATTGACTTTCCTATCATAGTCGTTGGATGCAGAAAAGCTGGTTAATAATAATAACAACTAATGTATACAACCAGAATTAACTAAGTGCAATTTTATTTACAAATGCTGAAGAAAAAAATAGTAAAGTGTGGATTGTCACACCAAACTGTGTAACTGTCAGATAATGATTTCTCTATAATCCATTAAAAGAAACCAATCACGCACAAAAAGTAGATTACCTTGATAAGGTGACAATAGTAAGCTTGACAGCGGAACTTCTTATTATACATTGCAAAATTGATATTATTATAAGCTTTCTAAAAACTAAACCGTTCACGTAGCTTTATCATCACACAATGCTGCCAGTGTCGATATTTGAATTATAAATAATAATAATAATATAACGCATGAAAATATACATGGCGATTCATCACAGTTGGGGAGAAACACCTCGTATTCTTTTATTTGTCGCAAAGTTTGGTGTCATTGCTTCCGTTAATGGAATATTACTTTTTTGAATTTGAAATTCTTTAAATGTTGGTACAGGTCTAGCTGTATGAACAATACTTCTTCGAAACTTTTTAATTTGTTTATTTTCTTCCATTTCCTTCTCTTTGTCAATGACTTGTTTTTGCAATTCCTTTTCTTCGTGTGCCTTTTGAAGTTGCATATCGTATTCTTCTCTTTTCTTTGAACGAGTATCAGTATTTAAATTGAATGGTTGGATGGCTGTTAATGGCTTACTAGCAGGCTTTGGTTGAAATGGGGCATTATATAAAACTTGACTAGATTGTGCTTTAAACTCAGCTTTTTCTTTCATTTCTTCTTGTTCTTTTTGGAGCTGAAAGATCAACAATCACATGAACAATCACATACAATTGTGACTGAGGGTCTGACAAAACGTTTAGCCTTCTGAAATCCTAAAACATCTTGAAAATTTTTTATTTCAGAATGTTTTGTTGTTGATTTTTGGGCTATAAATTATATAACATATTTTTCTAAATTTAATTATTTGTCTCTCAGGCTGCTTTTACACGACAAGTAGATTTGCGAAACCCAGGTGAATTTTAGTCCGGATCGCCAATTCCAATGAAAAACGTATAAGAAATGCTGGAGTTACAGCGTTTTGTTTAGACAAAATAGAAAAATCTAGCCTTGCGTAAACTGATAACCTATCTGAACTTTTTGAAAGACTTAAATTTGAAAACCCAAGTTTTTGCTCTTGTGTAAACGTAGCCTCAGAATCTAGGATTGAAGGACAGTGGTTGCAGTGTCAAAGTCTGTCAATAGCAATGCATCAATGCTAATCATATGTGTAACATCAAAATTGGGAGATCCTGGTTTGATCCCTTGTCGGTGTCAGGGTCCGACAAAAGATTCAGCCTTCCGGAATCCTAGAGACATTTCAACTTTTTTTTGAATTTTTTGTTGAAGTTTGATTAAAAAATCATAAAAATATCAATTTTCTTCTGAATTTGCTCTAGCATTCCAGAATCTAGGATCCCAGGAACCAGGATTCCTACTTTTGTTGGACCCTGGTTGGTGCACACATGTATTTGTATCTGTCTCCAAATTTGTTTGTATGTCCCTTGAATAAATTAGCACTTGCGTTTATGAGGTGACTGTCAAACACATTTATATGCAAATGAAAATGTAACGTTGTTATTAAAGGGGCAAAATTGACCGGCGACCGCTGCGAGCACAAGTTGAATTTATGCTTAGCGTAATTCAACCGTCTCGCTTTGAAACTATTGTTATACGCGAGCCTAATTTGTTATAAATTCATGTCAACAATGAACATTGTGTGTTATAAACAATAAACATGCACGTGATCCTAAGTGCGTAACGCCTGCTGGTCATTTTTGCTCCTTTAATAATTAATTTACCTTATCTTGAAATTTCTTCTCCTTTTCAACAGTGATGAGTTCACCTTGCATTTTAAAAGGTTGTAACTTTGTTGGTAGCTTTGATTGAACTTCAGGTAGTTTTGGTGTTTCAAAGGCTGGTAGAGGTCGAGCATGGAATTCTCTTAGCTAATCAAGACAAATGAACAAATAAATTAGCAATGATCAATGCTTTCCTTTTATTTAATGTGTGATGAATCACAAATGCACACACAAAATTATGCGAGGAAAAAAAACGCCAAAAACTGTAAATCTTCATGGACATTTTCATTTCAGTAATAATTTTTTAAAAATTTATTAAATCAGACATGAGAATTGAAATTTCAAAATAGTCTGAAATCTACAATATCTTGATACATTTTAATGGAATTGAATGGCAAAAAGCAATAACTAGAGTTTCACAAGGCCCAAAATAGTCTGAAATCCGTTAAAAGTCTGAAAATTCTCATGTCTGATTAAATGAATGTGAAATCACACACATCATTCAGAATTATTTGTGTAAAAGTGCATTTCAAGTTCATGCACTTATTTATTTGAATTTCATTGTCTAAAAAACAATCAGTTGAACGATTGACAAAGTGGTTGATTTGTTGATGCCGATTAGTAAAAATTGACGTTGATGGTCTGCAGAACCGATTATTTTCAGAACTATCGTCTCACCCCTACTAATTTCTGTTTGATGGTGACTTGCTTGCCCTGGGTCCATGTGAAGGGCTTTAAATAACAAGTAGAAGAGCATTACTCATGGTTGCTGATAGAATTGAGATTATGCTGGCCAAGATTTTGAGATGACCCAACAGAAGTACACATTGTGAATATTTACCTTTTCTTCTGCCTGGATTACTTCTTTTATCTTTCGTTCTTTTAATGTTTTTCGAATCATATCTCTTTCATAGATAGAATGATTATTTGGCTCAGTAATACGTGATCTTATGCTTGGAACAGATCTGCGTTGAGTTTGATTTTTACATTGTGTTTGGTCTTGTGAGGAATCCTATAAACAATATACAGTTAATTATCAAGCTGATTAAAAAGAGAATATTTTTAACACAGTAAATGCTTCAAACTTAAGCGTAAGCCTAACCCTGATAATTTCATAGTCTGCTTAATGTTACGATTTTGGACTGCCAAAAGACGGTGATATTAGCGAGGTTGCATTTTTTTAAATTGACGTGATTTCCAAGTTTCAACTGACTCTATCTTTTATCATTATTCTATCTAATTAGGTAAACAATGCTGATAATTTTACGTTACCTTCAAACTTTTTATTCCACTTCTCTTATCGCTTTCAAAACTGAATGGTTTGACTTCGGTCGATTTGATTTTTTTCAATGGTGAGACACCGTACATTCCATTCTTTTGTACAATCTTCGAATCAAATTCTGTTGCTTTGAATTGATAGCTAAAAATATATAACAACACAGATGTTGAAACTCAGCATAATCTGATTGATCACAAATAATGTATCATTGTTAATTAAGCAACTAGCAATGAAATGAAATAGGGGTGGGACACTTAACCGGTTAATTGTTTGATAGGACAACTACTGGTTTATTTTGATGCTAAACACTTAACCATTAAACAAGAAAGCAAATGAGATGATATTTTTCATTATTTTTCTATGGTGTGAATAATAAAATAATAAAGATATTGTTCTTTCGGTTAACGAGTTATTTATTTTGGTTAACCATGTGTGAAAATTTCCCCACCGTCTCACCTGCCACCCCCTAATGAAAGTGTTGCTGGGTAAAAATGCTCAAGTGGATATATAATTAGAATAAATAATAAGCCGGTGTTTATCATCAGTTTTTCTTTTCTTATTGTTTTTGTTTTCCCAAGAGAAAAATCAGGATAATTCTAATTGAAATATGCAGAATTGTCCTGGATCAAAACCATGAAACCACTAGACTCCGAGCTAGCTTATTCATCCCAATTCTGAGAAATACCAATGGCAGAAAGATTTTAATAACAGATAATTCTACTTGTATAATGTTTGAAATTTTGAACCCAGTGTGTAGCATATGTGTGTAGCTGAGCTGATCATAACGTTCACCGATTATATTTGATAATTGCTCAATGGATTGGAAAATAAAGAAAATTGGAAAAACAATGGAAATCCTTTGAAAATGTTTTTAGATCTTCAATCACGCAGTTACTGAAGTTTCTTTTAAGGATTTGAAAAGTCTTCAAAATCACAACAAATGTGTTGCAAAATTGATCGCTGTCAGTGGTAGAAAATATTGTGGCTACTGGGGCCGATTAATCATATTATCTCTCCAATCCAATGTTAGCAGCCAGTGCAATTCATAAAATGTTACCTACCTACTATGAATCACAAATGCACACACAAAATTATGCGAGGAAAAAAAACGTCAAAAACTGTAAATCTTCATGGACATTTTCGTTTCAGTAATAATTTTTTGAAAATTTATTAAATCAGACATGAGAATTGAAATTTCAAAATAGTCTGAAATCTACAATATCTTGATACATTTCAATGGAATTGAATGGCAAAAAGCAATAACTAGAGTTTAACAAGGCCCAAAATAGTCTGAAATCCGCTAAAAGTCTGAAAATTCTCATGTCTGATTAAATGAATGTGAAATCACACACATTATTCAGAATTATTTGTGTAAAAGTGCATGTGAATACATGTATAATTCAACTCAAACCTTTTCATTGATTCAATCTCCTTTTCAACTTGATCACTGTGACTTTCAATATGAACATTTCGTGACCTTCTTTTGGTTAATAGATTCGGTGTATGTGGATGAGTTATAGTAAGTTTTGTAGCTGGTTTGTTGGTGTCACAGCTGTTTGTTCTCTTACGACTGTGACGGAAACTGAACAAAAACAAAACAAAGTTTGTCATGAAAATATATGCAGCATTTGACTAGCAATAGGGACGGCACCATAAATGTGTTCATGTATTAGCCTACTTTCTGAAATTATGTTTGCAATAGACCTACATCATCATAATAGATTGAATTGTTATGCAAACTAGTTTAACTCTTCTATCCGAAATAAATTGTACAGGCTTTGTGGGAAAACAGCTTAAAACAAACTAGAAGGCTTCAACATTTGCGGTCAACTCTTCTTACTTAAAAATCATACAAATCTGGCAAGAATATAATTCAAAGCTATTAAAACTATGAGATGATATAGTAAAAAGATTATAGTTCATGATTATTTTTCAAAAACCGACGGAAACAAGGTCTTGAATGTCATAAGAGTAGCCTTTATATGGGACGAATTTAGTTCTTGCAGCAGACTGTGCTTGAGATATGGATTGTTTGACCGCATTTGGTGAATTGTAGACACACTTGGGCCTACCGTTCTGGTGTCTTTGTTTGAAAGTCCATTGCTATTGCAGCAAGTGGTTTGTATGCAACTTCAGAATTACTTCTTTGTTTTGATGCATGCGTATCAGCAGTAGCACATTTGAACGGTTTGGCTTTGGTGGGCCCAGTTGGTCCAGGAATCTACCAAAAATTGAATATTATATTATTAAACTACTGAGTAGGCCACTGAAACAGGAATATCTAAATGGATTTTTAGTAGCATAAAACAGAAATTTTCCAAAAGTAGTAGTTCGGGAAATGTTAATTTTAAATCAATAATACTAAAACAGCACAGTTCGGGCATATGTGAAATGTGATTCAAGTTATACTGCTGTGACTATTTGACCAGCAGTCGTAGCCATTATGGATACCAACGCATCTGTATCATGAACGAACAGTAACTTTACATTTTACAATAAACATTTTGGAATATAAATAATGAAAATAAATTAAAAATTTTGAACGACCTGAACTTGAACCAGCAGGACCTGCACACTAGTCAGACGCACTCTGGATGAACTACGCCATCGACGAAAGCTCATGAAACAGAAATGAATTTAACCTTGACCGGGGGGTTATCACGTGATCGGACCTTAACGCTAACCCTAAACGGGTGGTTATCACATGATTGGACCCTAAACCTAACCCTGGGACGAGTGAAACATGTGATCAAGTGAATGACGTAATGACTGTCTGCGCACCCGCAGTTAAATCCATAATGGATGCGACTGCCGGTCAAATAGACACTTCGAAGTTATACCTCCTATGACCCCTTTATTATTACTCTGCTATCTGAAAAGTAATTCAGAAATGTGCATTACTAACAAACTGAAGCAGATAAAGTAAATCTGATTGTGATAATGCAGTTGTTTTTTTTTTTACAGCGCAGAACAAAGAACCAAACAGCTGGTATGTTCGAAATCACCAAAATCATTGTCGAAAGATAGATGTTGGAACTTTTTGATAGAAAAAATATTTTCATTCTTTTGAAGATGATTTCTATGTATTTATGTATCTAAATTTCAAGAAGAAGTTTGTCTTACTGGAGATGGTGAATGTCTTCTTAGTTGTGACGTGAATGGTTTCTCTGCTACCGTAGCATCACTTCGTGTTTGCATATCATGGGTTTTTTGAGCTTTGATTCTATCATCGGTTGCAAATTTGAATTCTTTGGTCATAGTCAAAGATGCTTTTGGTTTTGATGGCAATTGTATAGGGCCAAGAGCTTTCTTCATGTAATTTTGATTCAATTTAATTTGTTTATTTGTTTCTTTTTGTAATTCCTCTAGTTTTTCCACTTCTGAGTTTTCTACTGTTGTCTTTTTTGGCTGAGCCTTCATCCTCCTACATGAAAACAAATGCAAAATAATTTGATCATTAGAATTTAAATGGTCATAAAGTCCAGAATTCTGGGAACCTCCTCATAGGAATGCTAACAGAAATTTAAAAGGTTAACAAGCCATCTTGATTAAATTCAGCCTGTGAAGTATAACTGTTGAAAAAATTTGACTGAAACCAAGGATATAGATTGCAGGGCTCAATAAAACGGGAACCGGCGGCTGCAGACACATTTTTGGAACAATAAAATCTATCAAGATTGCACAAATTTCTGCATTTGGAGTGACTATTGCATATTTTTCTGAACTAATAACCGTTAGGAATTCTAAAACTATTTCAGTAACCCAAACAACTTGCAGGTACTTTAAAAGGGGAAAATTTGCAAATCACTCACTAAAATTTGGAACTCACTATGGTGATACTGATGATTTCCCGACAGTTTGTGGCGTAGGCTACTACAGGGTGACATATTGTCCCCTTTTTTATTTACACTATTTATTGATTATGTTTTTCGTATTTCATGTCCTGACTCTTCCGGTTTTACCCTTGATCGTCGTAAGTCTTCACGTCATCCAGAGCGCAGCGTATCGGACCTCTCATTCGTTGACGATATTGCTATCTTAACAAATAGCATATCTGATGCACAACAGCTTCTTGATGAAGTTGAACGGGTTGGTAAAACGGTAGGCTTGACAATTAACACGACTAAGACGAAATTTATTGCTTTAGGCATAAAACAGGCACACCTTGCTACATCTAATGGTGACATAGAACGTGTAGATTCGTTCAAGTACCTAGGTTCTGTACTTCCATCTTCTTCAGATGATTTAACACAACATAGAGGCCAGGCTTGGGCAGCCATTAGAGGTCTGAATAAATTCTGGGCGTCCGATGTCAACACTGACGTTAAGTTAAGACTGTTCAGACACACGATAGAACCTGTTCTATTCTATGCATCTGAAACGTGGGTTCTATCAACCTCACTCTTGACCCGACTTGACTCAGCTTATGACACCATGCTTCGGCATGCTTTAGGAGTACATTGGCCCAACTTACTGTCTACTGCTAAACTTATAAAACTTTCCCCTTCTGCCTCTGCTATTGCTCACCAACGTCAGATATCTTTTTTAGGTCACATCGAAAGATCAAAGACGTATGCCCCTCAACCCGCTGCATGACATCCTTCATTGGCAACGAAGGAGATGCTTCGACGGGGCTATGGTAGAGTAGTATCTTTTCATAATGTTTTGTATCGTGAATTGTGTTATTTAAAAGTTTCTTTGTCAGCTATGTGTTGTCTGACCGTGTTTTGTGGCGTTCTTTGTGTAACAAATATGTAAGGCGTAAGAGGGACGGCACATTCATATGTGACTGTCTATACTACTACTACTACGTCTGATAGACTGAAAAAACACACATTTTTTAGCAAAGGCAGAAAAAAACTGAAAAAATTTCATATGTCTGTCAATCTGATGCCATTAATTAATGAAACCCTCATTGACTGTACCTCATCATTGCTGGTGTTCGTGGAATACACATAAGGCTTTTCTTGATTTCCATCTTAGTTTTTTTCTTAGCAGATCCACTTTCTTCCTCGTGTGTTGAATTGTGAAGTAGTGAACGTTTCTTACTTGAATTCTTTTGTGTGGAATCATTTTTAGTCTTATTTGAAGTCTCTTGGTTGGGTTTAGGTGTTTTCTTTGCGCTTCTCAAGATTCGATCTCTGGAATTAACAAGAAAAAAAGCCTAATGATATTGATATTTATTGTTTAATCTTGGCATTATTGTGTGAATTTATTCCACATGTTTGCAATCCGTTAGAAATCAGGTATATAACTTTGTACTCATTACAATAAGAAGCTAACAAAAGAATAACTATGTTGGTCCAATATGAGCCCATTCGGTTTAGTATGACACTGCTGAATGAGGTTATGGAACCCAGACTTTGTGGAAAAAGCATTGGAGCTGCCAATTGCCAATGTCAGGGTCGATAAAGTTTTTAACCTTCGATTCCCCTTAATTTTTAAAACTTTTTTTTCAACTTTAATGGTTTAGAATACCATCTTACATTCATTATTTTACACGGTCCTTTAAGGGAATACAAAAGTCTTGATGGCAGCTCATGGCATGGCAAACATGAAATAGTTGCAAGCTTTCTGATTTTGCATCTGCCTTCAGCAATCTATAAAATTTTGTGATGTTTATCTAACAACCCTAGCCAAGATATATAAAGATGTGTTCCATTAAATATGGTTTATCAAATGTACAAATATTAACGGTTTTTTGTAGCATATTTACCTATCATTACTTACGTTTTTGGAATTTCTGATTGGGTTGTTTTCTTTGGCGTTTTCGTTGCAATCTCTTTTAGTGGTGATTCACGTTGAACTTTTTGTTTTAATTCTGGGTGTTCAATCTCCATGATTATTGATTTGGCAGGTTCTGAAATTTCGGGTTGGATGGTGTTTGCTAGCCTAGCAGATTCTGGGTTTGAGCAAATTGGAGACTCCATTAAAAATGAATTAAAGCCTCCATCATCCCCATTTCGTTCATCTGAAAATAAATGTCAGATATTTAACAAATAAGTTACAGTTGGATCCAAACAATGCTTGCTTTGAAATTACTATACGGAAACATTTACAATGCCAATAAATATGATTTGAATTATTACTGTAAAGGGCAACACGAATCTAAATGCAGTTTAGCCACTTTTTACAGTATTTTGACAACATACCAAACCATTTGTCGGGATTTTCATGTTCAGCATCATTTAAAAAATCAATATATTGGGGTGCATCAAAATCATATAATGGTTCATCTACTTCCATCTCCATGGTAAATTTCTTTGCCCAAGCTTTCAAAATATGCCCGGGGTTCTATCTTTGCCTTCTTCGGTAATCTTCGGTAAACTTTGGCGCTCTCAGCGATATAATCAACTCAAAAATACTCGTTGCAGAATTTCGATTGTTGTTTATTCAAATCACGCGCATCTGAAATAAACCAATCAACATCCTTCAAATACTCATCTCCATGTCTCTATGCTGTAGATATGATCGGCGATAGTCGTCGATCACTTGCGACTGTTTCATAATGGCGCAAATCAGGATAATAAGCGTCTCACGATTTTTGTGAGATTTTTGAGTGAGGAGAGAACTGCTCAAAATTGTAATTTATTAATTATTATGGAAGAAACACCAAGAGATTTCCTTCATAATTCTGGAGCTATCGATTTGATACGCAGCTCACTTCTTCTGTTACTTAGAAGTCGCCCATCGGACCCATACAGATTCTTAGCTGATTATTTTACTAGATCAAGCGATACTACTCAATTATCACCAAGCTGTAAAGCTTATAAGATCATAATATCAGCTCATTATTCAAGTAGAATATATCATGAAAATGTCTTGATTGCCTATGAACTTCTAGCTGCTTCTTCTACTACTAGCCTTCAAGATACGGTAACAGGTTATCTCATAAATGAATTATTAGACAAACTTTTCAAGCGAAATATAGACTTTAGTAGTTACTCAGATACCTTCATACAATTAATGAAAGAAAAATTTGAAGAAAAAATGAAAGTGGAAAACAACGAACTATATAATTTTTTATTTTTCAAACGAAAAGTTCACCTGGCTCTAATATATATTGAATATCGGTCAACAGCTATGGACCTGTATGAAGATTTACAATTCTGCTGGCATAATAATTTAGGTTCTGATGAATCATTATTGAGAGCAACTGTTGAAACAATTGAAGAATCTACAAGAACATTGCATAGAAATTATCGTAGTAGTATCTCAATTGAGATTTCCCAGGAGCCAAAAACAGAAAACTTTGCTGCTTGCACAGACAACGAGCAATTTGTACTAACTACACTTGAGTCGTTCTTCAATTCTGTCACTCAATGTTATATTAAAAATATAGACATCAACATCTAAACAATTAGGTCTTTATCACATATGGCAATTGTCAAGTTTGATCTAGGATATCTCGAAACTAAAAGTAGGCTTCAGGGGAAACTCGAAAACTGATAGGCCTATCCCAAAGCAATCCATCAATTTGAGATGACCCCCTCGATCTAGGAAACTTAATGACCATATCAACACGATTATTATCTTCCATTTTATTTCACAGTATCCCAACTTACCTGGTTCTGATTCTTAAATAGGTCCACTCAGAAAATTAAAACTCAAAATGTTTACCTTGAGTTGTTATACTAAATGCCTTGACTATTTTGTCAAGTTCTTTTGATGATAAACGGATAAGTATTTATTGAGAAATAAAAGTGAGATTTCATTGTTATGAAGGAATGCTTCATAGCTGTTGTGATCTTACCGCGTTCACTCATTGTGAAAAGAATTCTTACAGTATGACGTACTTACTACTTACTCAACTTTATATCTCTGTTTTTCAAGATTTGAAAATCTCACTTTTTCAAGAGCTTATTTCTCAGAAAATACTTACCCCTTTATCGACTAAACTTAGCTTGGTAATCAAGGCACTTACTACAACAAGTTAAGGTAAAAATTTGAGCTTTAATTTTCTATGAGTCAACCCTATTATTAAACATATATTTACATATTCCTTATATAAGCATTAATACTCATTGCTTTAATCTCACTAAGAAATTTATTAGTTAGATGATTCCAAAATTGATTACTAGGAGTGCTGGTAATACACTATAATAAGATAATTTAGCAGTAAGCCAACCCAAACTAAAACCAAGCAACTGTATCTAACTGCTCTAACCCTCTTCTGACCTGTTGTATTCAGGGCACAAAAAAAGGTTCAGCCTTTTGGGATCCTAGAGGCATTTCAACATTTTCTTCTGAATTGCTTTGTTGATGTTTGACTGATAAATAATTAAAAATATTAATTTTCTTCTAAATTTGATCTGACCTGCTGGAATCTAGGATTCCTAAATTTGTCCGACTCTGATTGTATTTACAAAGCAGCGAATTGGAAAGTCAAGAGTAATCAAATTATCAAATGCAAACCATTATATATAATACATATCAACACAGTGCATACTTAAACGGTGACCAAATATTAACTAAGTTATAAATTTAAATCAAATATCCTATTTTATTTGCATGATAGTGTTCTGCCGGTGTTTATCGACATGTTTTGAGTATCATATATATATAATGTGTTAACATAGAACATGTGTTGGATATTTTCTACTTTCTGTTTGCTTTTTTCAAAGTTCTTCTTTGATTTCAATGGTCTTGAACATGTTTAATACATTTACACGGCGATGCATCTCATCGCGTTTAGCTTGGCTGATTTTACCACCTAAAATATAAAACATACATTTGCATTAGAAAGTTGGTACAATTCTTTTGTAGCTACAATGAAACCCATATGTAACCATCCTCATATAGATTGGCCTTACTAGTAAATTTATAGTGAGATATTGAAGCTTTTCTAACATTTTGAATTTTGAAAAGAGCTCAAAAAATGTGCTCAATTAGTGTTGAAAGTGTCAGTACTCTTACAGCACGTTTCAAATTCATAGTACAGTGAAAACTGTATTTAACAGCCAGCTAGGAAAAGTAGATAAATTGACCATTAATTTATAGACAGGTGGCCTTTATATACAGGTTTGATTCAATAGAAAATACTATTATAGACATTGCAAAGATTGACCACTATAGACAGGTGGCCGCTGTATAGAGGTGACCGTTATAACAGGTTTGACTGTATTAGTAGCCATTGGCCATTGTCAAAACAAATTGTCCAAAAATGGCTTGTTTAAAATCATTTACGAATGGCAAGGCACAATACAAATCCAAAATATAGTCTGGAAATTACTTACTGAGCATTCCACTAACTCTTGACAGTTGTGATTTAGCATAATCATCCCCTTTTTCCATCATCTTTTTCATCACTCTGACGTAAAAGTTAGCAGATCTATAATCAATCAAATAACATTATTATTAGCATTGTATCAGAATGATTTTAGCACTATATAATAAATAAATAAATTGCTGGAGAAGGAAAGTTGATAGAAAAGCCCTTAAAATATTATTTGTCAAAAAGAAGGCCTAAATATTTTATAATTTTGAAATATATTTCCAATTTTTTGTAAATTTAAGGCCTCCCAAAAAAAAACAAGTTTTTAGAGATTACAGGATGACCTGATCATGTAACATTTTAGAAGAATCATTGAAAATTTGTATTTATGTAAATGCTATTATGATCAAATAAACATCCATCCAATATTTGAACAAATTTAAGCGTTAAATGTTGTGGATATGTTGAAGGATGATCTGATAACATTGGTATTGTCTTCCCATATTGTTCATCATCATCACCGATGTCTATTCCAGGCCATATTGAGAGATCAAAGTCGTATGATCTGCAATCACTGCACAAAATCCTTCACTGGCAACCGAAGAAGGACTTTCGCAGGGTGTCACAAAAGTTTTGATCTTCCGGGAACCGTGTTGTTCGATTGTGAAACCTTCTGGGATTGAATTTATAATGCTTCATAGTTTTGAAGAATTGATCTTAAAATTTCAGAAATTTGACTTACTTTGAAGCTACATGCATGGATTTCAAAACATAAAAACTATGAAATCCAAAAATAATAAATTTTGAATAAGAAAATAATCATGATACGATTGAAAACATTCTGATTCTGTGCTGGCCTTCCGGGAACCAGATTCCCAGGATCCCGCACTTTGTGACAGCCTGGAGTTTCGAAAAAGATATGGACATGTAGTGTCATAATATTTCGAGTCGTGAATTGTCATTTTTACAAGTAATTTAACAAGTCTCTTTGTTACGTATATGTGTGGTCAAGATTTGTGACGTCCCTCTTGTAGTAAATATGAAAGACGAAGAGGAACTTCCTATAATGTTAATAGGGAGGTTTAGATTTAGTACAGGTACAGCTACGAGTACATCTTTCTCGTTGCGCATCACTTCTGCGCATTGGGGGAAGCCCCTATGCTCTGAAACCTGTACTGACCTCCTCGTTTCGGAACGCCTTTTGGCACCAAACATGAACCACGGAGTACATGTTTTGATTTCGTTGTTTGCATTGTTTTGGTTTTACTTTAGCTTTTTTGAATAAAATTTTATTGTCGCTATAAAATTTATACATAGAATCAAAATGAATCCTGATCAAATTGTCAGAATTTTGTTTTTACCTGGGAAACAGAAACTGAGGTTTTATGTTATTGAATCTAAACGTCTTGTTTTGAAAAAACGAGTACAGGGACCCAGTCCATGAATTTGAACCGGTACCGGTACTAAATCTAAACCTCCCTAATGCCACTGTCTATACTGCTACTAAGTACTACTGTATTGGTCAACATATTCAATTCATAATATCACAATTCCAATTGTTTATTCCAAAGTTATATGATATCATAAAGACACTTACTCTTTGTCTTCTGTAATGCTTGCTGCAATCTCCTCTGCAGCTTTGACTGTTGCTTCGCGTTGATCCTTTATAAAAATAAAATAAATTAATAATGAGAAATTTCAAATCAAAGATCTCTTCTGGAATATCCTGGTTGTATGCATAGGTAGCCTATATACTGTAGCATAGTGATGCAAACAGCACAATCATACAGAAGTAGGTAGGGTTAACCTTTTTTAACAGACACCTGTCTATTATGTGGTCACTCCATGCTCAACAAATATTTACTTTTAATTGTGCCCGTGAAAAAACTACATGCATATAGTGGACAGTTTCTCTGCATCTCATCGATGATTGTTAGATTTATGCAGGTTTCATCAGTTTCATTTCATATGCTTACCGTGTGTGTGAGAAAATTTTCAACCAATTTATCAAGCTCCTCAATTCTTCCCGCCTGTATAACATAAATAAGTAACAATCAGCAACCTGCATTGATTAGCTTATATGTATGGGTTAATTGAATTTAATTAGAATTTAGATGCTAGAATATTTATGAATATTGTCAATTTGATTCTGTGAAATAAAAAAGCAGGAGAAAATGCTTTTGCTTCTAATTTTAGAAATTGAATTGAAATTTTATTTTTCAAATTTCCCAACGATTTTTACTTTCTATTCAAAATATAGGGGACGTGCAGTCGCATGACGAATTATGTTGAAATCCAATTTTATGGCCTTTGTAGGACACTTCATTTGAAAACATGTCTGGGGAGGGTTGATAGCCTCTTAAAAACGCAAGATCGCCTCTTGAAGCAGAATAATCAAGTAAATCAAGTAATCAGCTGGGCAAGTACCATGTTTTATAGCTTTACAGGTAAATAAACATTTATTATTACTTATTATCTCATTTATTGCGATGTAATGTCATTTTAACTTCAATTTTTATGGTCTCAAACATGCCACGATATTGTAAAAAAGTACGAAGAATGTATATATGACAAGATTGATGAAAGGTTTTTGACCATAAAAAAACAAAGTTCAAACGACATTACGGTTACCAGTGAAAACGTCCTTGGTGTGAGACGTCCACGCAGTTGCGCCAAGTTATAATAGTAATCGCACCAACTAACGTAAGATTAAATTTTTCTAAATATACTTTATTTTTTTAAAAACAAATCCAGAAACTATTTCGAACATTTTTAATTCTACATCTCCATCAAAATATGAGATACTTCCAAGTTCAAAAATCCATCAAAATTTGAAAACCCTCGGTATTTGCACGGCATTTGCTACAAATCATCTATTCTTTTTTGTATCGATCAAAATATTCCATTTATCAATTCATTCACAGAATGTTTAATAATTAATCTTTTAAAACATATATAATTAGATCTACATATAGTATGTGTGCACATTAGGTGACATAAGCAAATGTATGACGTGCTAGATTACGCTGGAATATTCGTTGCCTCTTATTCATGTAATTTTGTAAACATTGAAGACTAGAAATTTCTGTAAAAATCAATTAATTAACTTGTAAACTAATATCCCTAGAAACTTCTTAAACTAGAATAATCTTCATGTCAGCAAAAATATAGTATATAAACAGTGTCAGTAATAGTAAATAAATCAGTAAGGAAGTAAACAATTCGAAACAAGAACACCTAGATGAAGCTAAAGATTGTTACTGAGTAAAGCTATGTATGTTAATTTTATTATTTGAATTATATTATTATCAAAACATTAGAAGACTTGGTAATTATTTATTCATCTTGGCCCTGTATTCGAAATCGTCCAAGCTCATTAGAAGGAAACCAAACAGTTTCGAATTAGTATTTCGGATACAATCAAGGTAGTGACGAAGATTGGATGAAGCGCGATGACTTCAGAATTTACAAACTTCGCCGATGACGCCGAACATTTGAGAAGAAAATGGGAGAGACGATCAAAGTTGTTTAAATTACAAGTAGAATCGTTTCACCAGCAGACGAAAAACAAGGTTGCGTATTTGGATCAATGGGAAAATATACGAAGAAAAATTACAGAGGCATTTGATAGCTACGAAATAATTTGCAATACTTACGTAGCAGTTTTGGAAGAAAACAATGCGCTAAGTGATGAAATCGAAGAAAATATAGACCAGCGAAGCAACCATTATAGAGAAATTCACAGCGACATCCTTAATAGCTGTTTGAAAAGTATTAAAGAATTAAAACAAGAAGAATTAAACTTTGAAGCAGAAAAACTTCAAATATTAAATGAACGAAGACAACTTGAATTAAACACGGAGACAACAAAAGCAAAAGTGAGCGCCACAACTTATCACCATGATGAAACAGCCTCACATAAGGATAATGACGTCACCGATGCAAGCGATAACTCCGACGATGAACAAGACGATCAAGAAGACGATCAGGAAAACGATCAAGATCAACAAGAGAATCAACAAGAGAATCAACGAGAAGATCAACAAGAGAATCAACAAGAAGATCAACAAGAAGATCAACAAGAAGATCAAGCAAATTTCAACAAAAGAAAAAAGAAAAAACAAGAATTAATAAAGCATGAGAAAAAAGAAAACATAGAAAATGTTGAAAGACAACAGAATAATATTCCACAAATTATCACCATGGAAACAATGATTGAATTAGCAACAAAGGTAGCAGTCAAAGCAGTTCAAGAATCAAAAGGAACAAAGCCAAGAACAATACCAACGGTTAAGTTAGCGGGATTTACACCTAACTCGTGGAACGGTGATTTTAAAAGCTTTCCATCATACAAGAAAAGATTTGTGTCTGCAATGAAGAATGCTGCAGTAGACGACGATGATGTTAAATTACAATGGCTTGAAAAAACCATTCCTGAAGCATATCATGCAACAATAGAAGGAAGATCAACCCTTGAAGACGCATGGACGGCTCTAAAGTTGGTCATAACAGATAGGAAGATTTCAGATGAACTCATGTGGGATTTTAGACGCCTGAAGCCACTGATAGATCACGATGCTCAGACAATTCAGAAGTTTGTGTCAACAATTAGGACACATATGATGTATCTTAACGATTTTGGTAAAGGATATCGTATTAAAGATGAAGAGTTTGTGAAAGATTTAAAACGAAAGACTGGTTATGAATTTGAAGATCAAATTGAGGATCAGTTGGCACAGGAGAACAGATTAGCAAAAAAATCATCAGACATTAAAGTAGAAGAATTATCAGCACACTACATTCTAGAATTCTTAGAGAGAAGAATTGATTCAGCAAGCAGTAGAAAAAGAGAAAAGAAGCAACAAAACCAGCAACAGAAGCCATGGTCAACAAAAGAAAGACACACAAGCGGTACAAAATCAGCAAAGTTCAATAGTTTCAATTCAAATACAGATGAAGATTGTCTACTATGTGGAGATGCTAAACATGATATAGATGAATGTGAACAATTCAAAGACATGTCTGTATGGCAAAGAGGAGAATATATCAAAGGTAAAAGATATTGCTTCAAATGTCTTCAAAGAGGTCATATCAAGCCCAAGTGTCAGTCCAAATCAGAATGCAAAGAATGCAAGAAAGACCATCATACACTTCTTCATCGACCTAGTGCAACAAATCAAGAAAATCATGAAGCTAAGAAAATATCTACCAACACCGTGAATGCCAACAGTGCCAAAGATGTCAATGACGAGGAATCACCAAGATTACCAATCCTCAAGATTTGGGTCAAAAGTGGATACAACAACCCAGATGGTACACCAAGACTCCAAAAAGCAACATGTCTAATAGATGGCGGCGCAGACACCACCTTGGTAAGAACGGAATTTGTGAAGAACCTTGGCATAGAAGGTGAAGATACCGTCATCCAGTATGAAGTGGTAGGAGGACGAAAACACAAAGAAAAAACTACAAAATATGGTCTAACAATTGGACGCCTCATACCAATACAAGAACATGGTATAATAGAAGCATATGCCATTGGAAAACTCTGTGGAGCAGCAAGTAAATTAACTGAGGAGTTCTTTATCAAAAATCCTCATCTACAACATCTAAAGAATATGGTAGATAGAGAAGGTGGAGAGATTGATATATTATTAGGAAGAGATGTACAACCATTACACAAAGAAATGAACAAAGTGGAAACAGAAGTGGTCAATGCAAACAAAGCGACAGCCATTGAATACCCTTTGGGTTGGACAGTTGTTGGAGGAAAAGGCAACAAATTCAAGCATGTAGCCAACGTTAAAAGAATTTCAACAGTAAAGTTTGACGAAGAAACAAGAAAATCAAACGATGAAATTAAAGAACTGTTCATGGCTGATCTGGCAGGAGTAAACACTACAAAGAGATGTGTATGTACAGATAATGAAATCAATGAGTCAAGATTCATCAAGATGTCACAACAGCACACAAAGTTTAATGACGATGGCAGAGTTGAAGTAAGCTTACCATGGAAAGAAGGATTTCCTGAAAATTTGGTCAACAATTACAATGATGTCAGTGCTGTTTTAAAGAAACGTGTCGATAAAATGAAGAAAACAGGAGAATATGAAGACTACAATAAGGCAATACAAGATGTCATCAACTCGGGATTTGTGACTGAAGTAAAACACAAAGAAGGTGAAAAGGCATTCTACATAGAACATCACATTGTGAAGAGAGAAGGAAGCTCATCCACACCGACAATAGTTGTATGGAATTCAGCCAAAGAATTCAAAGGAATGTCAATCGGGAACGCTTTAGAAAAAGGTCCTGATTTGTTAAATTCACTTTTCAAAGTATTGGTTGGTTTCAGAGAAGAAGCTATAGCTTTCACTGGAGATATTCGGAAGATGTTTAATATGATATCAATATCACCTCAAGACAGACCTTATCATCGTTTCCTGTGGATACCAGATGCAAGCTCTGAGCCTACAGCGTATGAATGGAATCGACTACTATTTGGTGACCCGCCAAGCCCTGATCTGTCACAAGCAAGTCTTCATTTTCTGGCCAATACTTCAGCTGATAGATGGCCAATTGGAGCAACGATAGTAAAAACACACATATACATGGACGACGTTGCAGACTCCAAAGAAAACATCATTGAAGCAGAAAAGGCAATTTTAGAGACAACTGAAATACTAAAGCAAGGAAAATTTGTAATCAAGAAATGGCACTCAAATAATGAAGACATTGAACAATTGATGAACAAAGAAAACAATGATGATAAGAAAACATCACAGCAACTTGTTCAAAATAAAGATAATGAAAAAACAAAGGAAGATCAAACAACAATGATCCTTGGACATCAATGGGATAAAGATAAAGATACTATCTCATTAAAGATTAACACAGTACTGAATTTGATTAGAAGCAAACCTGAACTGACAAAAAGAATTATACTTGGCCTGGTAGCAAAAGTATGGGACCCTCTTGGAATACTGGCTCCAGCTATGGTCAACCTCAGAATTCCATTGCAAGGACTTTGGCATCGAGGATATGAATGGGACACAGTCATTACAGATGAAGAAACTGAAGACTGGATGCAAAGAATAACTGAATTAGAGGAAAAACTGGGGACGTCCATTTCCAGAAGCATGAAAGTAGACGATGCAATAGATCAACCTGAGTTACATGCATTTGCTGATGGTGGGGAAAAAGGATTTGGTGCCTGTGTTTACCTCAGATGGAAGTTGAAAAATGGTACACATGCTGTTCGATTCGTGGCAGCAAAAGCACTTGTGACACCTGTTCGTGGATGGACAATACCTAGAACAGAATTGGTAGCCTCATTAATTATGGTACGCCTTGTCAATAACGCCAGAGATGCTATACGACAAGAGATCAAGTCTGTTACCTATTGGGTAGATTCAAAAGTGGTATTACATTGGATAAGGTCAACCACCCAACAGATGAAAGCATTTGTAGAAGCCAGAATTGGTGAAATACAAGAGACTGCAGATATCAGCAGATTCAAATATGTGCCATCCAAACATAATGCAGCAGATCCATTAACAAAAGAAAACAACATTAACTTAGAAGAATGGCATAAAAGACCAACATTTCTGTATGATGAAGACATTCCAGAATTTGAAACAGATGAGATCAGGAATAACATCGAAGTAGAACAAGATCCAGCAGAAATTAAAGCTGTAAAGAAGCGTAAAAAGAAAAGAAAGGTATCAAAGAAGAAGTTGAATGCAATTATTAATATTGAACAACCTCAGCTACTAGACAAAGAATTGAGCAAAAAGATACTGACCATCGCAACAAAGGAAAATACGTGGAAAGAAGCAGTAGAAAGTGTCCACAAGGAATTTAAAGAAGAAGGTGAAATTACAATTTTCAAAGCTTTACAAGCATTCACTGATTGGGATAACAAAAGTTTCAAGAAGTTGTGTCCCTTTTTTGACAACAAAGAAAAGGTATATCGCTTGGGAGGACGCTTATATCAAGCAAAAGATTTCAGTCCTGCTTTAGTATCACCAATCATCATCCCTAAAACATCAGAAGAAACTCAGAAGTTACATCAAGAAGTTATTGCAAAATTAGCAGAACATTACCATGAGAGTACTGGTCATCCTGGCTTGAATAGAACAATTGCAGCAATTGAAAACGATGGATTATGGATTATTGGAATTACAAGAATATTAAAAAAGATAAGAAAGTGTTGTCTATTTTGCCGAACAAGAAATCGACAACTACTAGAGCAACAGATGGGACAACTACCAAACTTCAGAATGGAAGGCAACAATCCTGCATTTTGTAATACATCAGTAGACTTCTTTGGTCCGTTAAAGACAAAACTTAGACGTGGAGTAGTGAAAGATGCACATGCAGCGGTATTTGTTTGCACAACAACTCGAGCAGTACACTTGGAGTACTGTTATGATCAAGAAGGTGAGAAAAGTGACTATAAAGACAAAGAAAAGTACCTACAGCAGACCAATCGCAAAGCTAGTGCTGATAGCAACGAAGGAAGAAATTGAAGAAAAATCAGTCAAAGGGACAGATAAAGTAGTTACAGAAATTGAAGATTAATTAAGTATTATCATTCAAAAACTTTTTATTATGAATAAAGTTCTCTCACTAGGAGGGAGTGTTTAATAATTAATCTTTTAAAACATATATAATTAGATCTACATATAGTATGTGTGCACATTAGGTGACATAAGCAAATGTATGACGTGCTAGATTACGCTGGAATATTCGTTGCCTCTTATTCATGTAATTTTGTAAACATTGAAGACTAGAAATTTCTGTAAAAATCAATTCATTAACTTGTAAACTAATATCCCTAGAAACTTCTTAAACTAGAATAATCTTCATGTCAGCAAAAATATAGTATATAAACAGTGTCAGTAATAGTAAATAAATCAGTAAGGAAGTAAACAATTCGAAACAAGAACACCTAGATGAAGCTAAAGATTGTTACTGAGTAAAGCTATGTATGTTAATTTTATTATTTGAATTATATTATTATCAAAACATTAGAAGACTTGGTAATTATTTATTCATCTTGGCCCTGTATTCGAAATCGTCCAAGCTCATTAGAAGGAAACCAAACACAGAACACCTTTAATAATACATAAACTTAAGTTCTAGACTTAAATAAAGTCTGAAAACAACTGCTACATCATTCTTTTTATCAATAACAGTACAGTAAAAATACGCGGACGGAGTAATCTGAGGACGATTTAACTGGATACCGACATTACAGAGCCGTAAATAAAATAATAATTAAAAATAAAGGTTATACTATCTACTGTATCAAGCTTAATAAAACAGGACATACCCATCTAAATATCTGATAATTCTTCGCCAGTAATCTTTGTTTTTAAGAGGCTATTGACCTTTCGTAGCCATGATTTTGATAGAAATGACCCCCTCCAGCAATGTTACGAGGTCTACATTCCACTGCAAGCCCTTTACTACTTTTTCAATCTGACTATTTCTAGCCTTCCAAACAACATTTTCAAATTTATAGATTCTGCCAGTTTGCAGTGGTCTAAATTGATAAACCACAAAAACACTACAGTTGGGACTTACATCTTCAGTCAAAGCACCAGCAGAAGTTCTTTTCAATCCACATTTGTCGTTCAAGAAGTTAATGAAATCTTGCTCATCACGTCCGCCATGGTACTAAATAATGAAAATTAGAAATTAGTATTTCAGTTGATCTTATAACGATAGGAAACTAGTTCAGTTATATTGGCAGATGGCAGCTGTAAAAGACAGTAATATTAATTAACTATTGATGCCTATTAAAACTATTTTGAGTTCTAGACGTGAACAAAACAAAAAGCTTAGTAGATGGAGTAATCAAGATTGCGACATCAGTATTGATAAAAACATGAATTTGATTCAAATCACCCTATCACTATCAGGGATAATATTATTTTGAAACATTTGAGGGATCTCAGATTCTATTTACCTAAATAATCTGATATAACAATAAAGTAGCCTACACAGGGTCCGACAAAATGTTTTACCTTCAGCAAACTTTAAATTTTTAAATAAACTTTTGAGTAATTTTACTGACATAAAAATGTAAAATAAGCTTTCTTTTAGGATTATATCCAGCATTTTGCCTTTTCCTTCTGAATTTTGCTGGCCTTCCGCAAACTAGGTTTCCAAGTTTCCGGACTTTGTCGGACCCTGAGCCTACATATTGCGAAAATCACTTAATTGCAAATCCAATAAATGAAATCCTGTGTTTCTCTTTCAATAAGAATTTTGGCTTTAAGATTCAGTCAATTATTGCAAATAAATGCAATTTGTTTCATTGTTAATTTGGGTTTGCATAATTGGTGCTACACTGCTGTGTGGTTTTGTGGCAGGAGATACAGTATAGAATTAAAAATAAAATATTGATTTTGTTGTTGCGCCAACCAGCATCAGACAAGTCATGGCCGATTTAAAGTATCAAGGCTAGTTACACGTAATTTATTGGAACGGTACGCCTAAAGGCTGACAATGTAATTTTGATTATCTAAGGCCGATAATACATATAATGAAAACAATTTCTCACCTCTTCACCGTCTTTGTTGTTTTTGGGAAAAAACTTCAATGTGGGAAACCCAGAAACCTTGAATCTTAAACAGAAAAATACAAGTTTGACCTAAAACTCCGAAATGGTTATAGCTATATTGATCAGGGGTGATTCAAGGACATTGTATATCAAAAGCATGGATTGACACAAGACTATGGCAGATCCATTTGATCACATGTTCCACTGGTTGCTTCATTTACTAGGAACCCATCAACGTTTATGTTTTCAAAATGTTACTTGTCATACACGCATTGCTTGAATTCAATAAATATAAAATGTGATTGAGTAACCCTAGACCTAGCCACAACATTTAAAACCCTCATAAATATCAAATATTTAATAAAAAATAGCTATGCTATTATGACTAATGGTTGACTATGATAGAAGAAGGAAGAACTATAACAACTACAGTAAAAGCCGTATAATGATTTAAAAGAAAGCTTGGAACTAAATAGCCAAAACAGAACCGCCAAACTCTCTCGTGGTAAATAATATTGTTCCGTTTTGATTTCAAAAAATCTGCCACGAGAATCCCCAAAATACCATGTTCAAGTTCAATTTGACGGGGAAAGTGTTGCGCAGTACAAAAACGCAACAGTGAAATGTATGAATAGAAAAACAAGTTCTATATAAATCTGTTGTCCTCTAAAAGGCAATATATACACTTTGATAAAATTAGTTTTCAATGAAAAAAATTGATCTTGCATTGAGAATGTATTAGGAAAAGTGGAAACAAAGCATCAAAACATACCTTTCTGCAAGTGATCGTTCAGAATCAGCATCAAGTTTGGCAACAACACACTACGTAAAACATAAATATTTATTTTCACATTATAAAACCAAAAAAGATCAACTACATATAGTTAGTTATAGCAGGGATATTAGTTATAGTTTTACTTGTCAATCATGTTTTTATATCACTTCATTAATAGAAGACCCCAATCAAAAAATCACGCATAGACCTATGCGAGTCCCCTATTCAAAGAATAAATTTCATTTTCCATTCAACAAAAGTTTGCCATACTCATCTTTGTTTCTTTAGATCTTTAGATCACACACACATATATATATATATATATATATATATATATATATATATATATATATATATATATATATATATATAATATTTCGTCATCTAGTAATTACTTGATTGTCGATCCAATCGCAGCGTTATAGTGCTCAATGTCAGTAAATGACAGAACAGACTTAGATAAATAGAGTCAATGAATAAATAAATGTGTAGCCATTGACTCTATTTATTTATTGAGTCATCTACCAATAGGGTAATTCGATTAGTTGAATATGGCCGGACAGCGGTCAATTCTAAATCTTTATTGACTGCTCAAAGTTTTCTAGCCGTTATGACAGAAAGACAAAAAGGAATACTCGTGTGTTCTCAATACAAATTAAATATATGATTTCGAATTCAGTAGTAAACATTTAGTTATTATTAATTGTTATAAATATTATCAAGTTATTCATCTTCTGATTATATTTTTCAAGATTGATCTGTTGATCACTGACTAAAACACTTAGTGGTCACAGGCTTGATGAATATCGGTATAATGACCAGGGTCCACTGAGGTTCACCTTCACCTTGCCTTCTGTCAGTAACTGCTGAATATATGGACGCTTTTGACCACAATAATAGTAATCTACCGGTAATAATAATTGTCATGAACCAACATGTAATATTTCAGAACTCTACACAAACTCAATAGCTTTGAAAATCTCATTCACTGTAGATGTGAATAATGAGAGATTGATTTCAAATTGCACAGTGACTCCCTGGAAAACTAACAGACTATGTGCCTCACTTTTGAGATTGTATCTCTGTGTTTAAAGACAATATGTTAGACAAAGGACACAAGTCTCATTTCCCGATCCATGAAGATCAGCATAGCACAGAAGTAAGATTTGAACAAGCCAATGATAGGTACAGAAACTTACATTTGTGTCATAGCGAAAAATATCAGCCACTTTTTCGTAAATAGGAGCAAGCCGTTTGCAATGACCACACCCTAAACAAGAAAAAGTTGAAATCAGACATTCAAGCACTACTTATTTATATCATTAATATTGTTTCATTGCTCAATATTGTTTTATTGTTATTTCCGCTGCTAGCGGCAGATAAATGACAGGAAAGGCGGCAGATCACCAACCTGTAGTCTCATTCTGATACTCGAAAACACAATAGAAACCTCTATTTAAACTCTTCCGTAAATCTCTCCGTGTTTAAGACGGTAGAGACGAATGGTCACCCTATACAGTCTCTGACGTCACATCTCCAAAACGAGGTCACTATTAAGATTGAAGTCTTTCTATATCTGGACTTCTGGAGTCAAATCCGAAATAATATTTGAAAGATCTTGTCGAACTGTCATGGCGATAAAAACAGTTTTTCTAACAACTGTCACCAACTTTGACTTTATTTACAATCAAATTTTTATTACATATTTTGCAAATTTAGTAGTGCTACTTTATTGAACCTTGCATCAATATTGTGGATATTAAGTTTTATATGATGTAGGCTACAAGTAATTATTTATTTGGAACAATTTTTCACATCCTGGAAGCCAAACTTCATCCTCCTTCCTGTCAAGGCCGTTTTCATACCAGCTCAAACATCAAAGCTATGCCTTATATATGGTGTTATACGTTTGATAAGTATTCAAGCAATTGTAACAAAATGAACAGTATTTACATTTCATTTTTGTTTTGAAATAAATTGATTCGTGAATCGTGATCCCCACAAAAAAGATGGCGTGTTTAAGTTTTGACATAAATCAAACAAGTATCAAATTATGAATCAGATATTTTCGAGTAAATATGTTAGTTCAATTTTTCTCACTATCGATTGTTATTGGAGAGAAGTAACACCGTGTTGTCATAGGCATTGCCTGTTATTTGGTCACCTATGACACCCAAATTAAATTTCTTCCGCTTTCTTTTCAAAAAGTTATGGTAAAATAATGGCGCCAAAAGGCGCGCTTTCTCGAACTGAAGGCTCACTCATTATTATAGTTCCTTGCAATCATGGATATGATCCTATAAATTACCTGGGTAGTATAGTAATAAAGCCGAAAACATTATTTGTAGCAATTAGAGATAATATCTTGCTATAATAGACTTGAAAATAGTCCAATCTGTAGGCATTAATTGTTACGTCGCTTTCTAAATTCTGTCTTCATAATCAGTCTTACAAATAAGTTAAATAATAAATACGTAGCATCAGTACAGCAAAATATCCCACTTTACAAAACTTAAATCCATCGACAACAAAAACAAGTAATCTATTTAATAATTATTCCAAATCAATTGGCGGTATGCTGACAAAATAAAATGAAGGATATTTGTTAAAATTGTGGACCGCCATGTCAGTCAGTCAAATAGTTTGATTGAGTTGTGAGTGAATTCGGATTTGATGAGATTCAAAGGAAATACAATCCAAGGGGTAGTCTCGTTTTGGAGATGTGACGTCAGAGACTGTATGGGGTGACCATTCGTCTCTACCGTTTAAGACCTGCCGCACACAAAGCCTCTTACTAGACTACAATTCAACTGTGAATTTAGCCATAAACTGGTTGTATTTAGGCTATATTTTGTAAAAAAAATTGCGAGCATTACAAAAAAAACAATTATAGGGTTGTATATTCCCGGGGACCTAGATATCACTCTGTTGCTAGCTAGTTCTAAGAGATCTAAAAATCTGACACAAAAATGTTTACAAATATGAAATATGTTTAGGTTTATGCGAACAAATTAGGAACAATTTCTTGGAGTTGGAACATTTAACTTACTAAGATCATAACAAATTACTTTAATTTAATTAAATCAAAACAGTACGATCTAGTATATTCCAATATACTTTTAAATGTATCAATAGCTTATTGTAAAAGCTGAACTTATCGGGATTTGCCTTTGGCCTTGGCTTGGGTGACATTGTCGTCGACGACAGCAGGCATTCCTATAAGCAATGTAATTGCATTGCAATTGGGCACATTGATCTGAGTAAGATTATTGTAGGTTTTCATTCAGAAACTATAACATGATGCATGGCTGAACCTAGCAGAACCAAATAGTAACAAGGGATAGGGAATCCGAATACCAGATTTCGCTATACTTACAAGGGGCATAAAATTCTACCAAAACATCTTTCTTTTGATCCAAGACCACTTTATCAAAATTATCAGCCGTTAATACTATCGATTCTCCTTTTACAAGACTATAGCAGCAGGCAAGAAGTAATATAATTAGGCACTTCATTTTGAAATCAAGCTTTCTAAAAACTTTAGAAAATGTTTGAAAGAGCTATGGAATGATAAGACTTACAAAATTGTTTGGCGTCCCGGAAATCAAATTTTGACAGAATTTGCAGCTGAGACAAAGATGCAAAAGAGACCACCAATCACAGGCTTCCATCTGGCTGCTTCTAGTCTGCACGAAGACCAAACACTTTAATTGAACAACTGTTCTAGTCTGCACACAGACTGCCGCACAGATTACACAACAACCTTGTTGAGGCGGCAGTCAAATTACAAATATCAAAGCCCTAACAAGGTACTACGGCAGTATGGTGGCCCATTCAAGTCATAGCGTTTTTTATTTTCACTGTGGCTTCAATGGGCCACCATACAGCTGCCACCGCCACCAATTAGCATAGCGGAACAATCTGGGTACAATCACTCACAAGGCCACAATGGCTGCACAATGTTAGCTCAACTCCGATCCGGAGCTTCATTACTATTATCGCTGCAACAATTCCCTCGCAATCCCTCGTGATTTTCTCCATTTATTCAACTGTCCAGTGCATCCTACATCTCTGACGCCTATAGACCTCTGGGAACGCCCAGTCGAGAGCATGCATGAGCTTGAAAATTTACGTCAATAGCCATTACCTATAACATAGCAATAGTCCACTAATTGTTTACTATTTAATCCATGTTTGTCCTTGTTATCATGAAACATAATGAATAACATTTTTTACTTACTGTGTATATGTTTTTCTAGTTTTTCTATGTCGATTTGTTTAACATTCATACATTGCCTCGTTTTGATAACTTGATACATAATGACAGTAAAGAAATTTTAAGCACATTATATAAGTTAATTGATGTAGGGCTACTATGTCTGATGGTATTCCCTCAAATTAAATTACTTGATTGCACTGAAACTGGACAGCCTCGCTTTTATGTTTCTACTGGGAATGCCATAAATCAAATTGCAAAATTAAGGCATTTTGCCTACTCCGATTTCGGAACATTTTGGATATGTTGTTTGTGCTCAGCACCCTCTCCCTCCTCCTCTTCAAGTGTATTTCAGATTTCATCAATTTAAAATTGAGCTGTGGCTGTTTCGAGACCAAATAGTAGTATAGTACCAGAACTTTATTACTGTCATGTAAAGATATGTATGTCATGTAATAATACACTGTTTGTATGTATGTATGTATGTATTTTGTAGCACAATGGCTAACAGGCAAATAAACAATGTATTATATGATTGACGAACTGAAAATGATTGTCTGATTTTGACTTCATATTTTATACATGATATATCATTTTTTAAATTTATCAACAAATTTACTTCTCCAATTTTTTAAAAAAGTTTTACGCAAAAAAATTTATTCGGCGAACGACCCGTCGAAGTGCAATGGAAGCTACTTCCCCCCTGAACGCCAGCCCCTGGAGCCAATAGTAATGCTATTTGCTTGGTTTATAATTTTAATCATTTTATCTATAATCACAGCTTTCAGCTACGACAAAGTGACTTTACCGACAACTCCACCCGTTTAATGTTTGCATAGATGCTGTTTGTTTGCACATAACATCAAGCAACGTATTAGCTGGATTTAAAAATCGAGCTTACTCATAGTAAATACTAGTGACAGACCTTGCCTCGCTAGAAGAATTGAAGCTAGACAGCTGTTGTAAGACGTCGAAGATACAACAACGGTTTGACCTTGACATTATTTTACAATGTATTCAAATGTTGCTATTATATTTACACTACTGTGTATCTACTTAATAGCTGTATTCCATATTGAAAGTAAAAACTTGGTTTATAAAGAAATTGGAGAACCAAAGACCGTTGGACCAGAAGGTGTACGTCCATATTGTAGGACTATCAAGAAAACTAAATGTGAAAATGTCTGCTTTGATTTCTACGGGCAACGTTTATGTTCACAATCTTGTAATGATTATTACGAAAAAGAATGTACTCGTTTTCCTGCATATTCTCGCTAACTGAAAATAATGAAGGTAATTAATTGAGAATTTGACTTATATATTGTATTGTTTGTATGTTCAACATCGTAATATTTTGACATTTTTGATTTGATTATTTGCCCTTTGACAATGTGACTTTTGATAAGGGTTCACATTCACATGTCTTATTATTGTCGTCGTGTTTGCATTCTAGATGTTACGATATAGAAAACTATATATACCTTAAATGTGATTGCACTTAAATACCCTACAATTCTGTTAACCAACAACAATTTCGAAGGTAGAGAATCAATATCATAGTTACTGATTATAAGAAAATAAGGGATTACATCACTCTTGTGCGTGGGAGCGGAATCTATAGACCCACGAGTTCCGGAGAGCCAGAAGTTATCTCAAAGCCGTTATTTCAAATGCAGTTAACTCAAATCGGCCCGTTTTGGAAGTGATGACCGATTTGAGATAACGGCTTTATTCATAAGTCACGCACGATTTAAAATAGCGGCTTTGGGGTCATTTTCCAGACGCTTTTGTATGAAGAATGGGTTTGAGATAGCGGCTTTAGTCATTTTTGAAATGATGACCGATTTGAGATAACGGCTTTAGTCATTTTAGAAACTATGAACGATTTGAGATAACGGCTTTAGTCATATTAGAAGTAATGGCCGATTTGAGATAACAGCCTTAGTCATTTTAGAAACTATGAACGATTTGAGATAACGGCTTTAGTAATGTTAGAATCAATGACCGATTTGAGACAACGGCTTTAGTCATTTTAGAAGTAATGGCCGATTTGAGATAACGGGGGTCATTTTGCAGACGCTTTTGTATGAAGGATTTTTGAGATAGCGTCTATCAAACCTACTTGCACATTTGAAAATCCCAAAGAATGAATACCTGCTCACAATCAACCCTTCACACGATTATATACTTGATTGTATAAAAAAAACGAAGAATAGTGCACGACCTTAATAATTAAATGTCATGTCACCAAGAAAAGAAACAGCATATTCATTGGCTGACTTTGAATCTTATTATTCTAAAATCGCGTTTAGTTCCACATCAACTCTATAATGTTCACATATTATTCATCTCGAATACTAAGTTGAAGACTTAATACGAATTTAATTTAGTTTAAATATGTTACATTTAAAATGCAATTGTTTTTTCAAGTTAAGTTACGATCCACAAATGACTAAAAAAAAGTCGATAAATCGAGTGTGATAGACGGAAACAAAAACATCCCGACAACTACAAATTAGATATAAAAAATGAAACGAAAACCCATGCACGTGAACACGACAATGGAGCGACAATATGAGAGTGATCTCTATAACGAAAATCACTTTGTCTAGAAAATCGGCCGACTTCGAGAAAACCATTAGCCGTTATCTCAATTTACTTTTGAGATCCGGCACTATGAGTTCCGCTCTAATAAAGTATGAGAAATCCATATCGTTTAAACGAGGCTGCCGAGTTATGATACAAATCTGATACAAATGCTATATGTGGAACACATATTAAAGGAGCAAAAATGACCGGCAGGCGCTACGCACTTAGGATCACGTGCACGCTTATTGTTATAACACAATGTTCATTGTTGAAATGAATTTTATTACAAGTTAGGCCTGCGTATAACAATTGTTTCAAAGCGAGACGGTTGAATTACGCTAAGCATGTTAGCGGTCGCCGGTCAACTTTGCCCCTTTAAAGCTTCATATTTTGTTCAACCTCAGAGTTTAATAATGAAGGCCTTTTTAGTATTTATACATTCTGATGTGGGGGTCCCAAGGAATTGGAATATATACAATTTGACTTTATTCAGTGGTTAATGGAAATCTAAACGCTTTACAATTCACTTAAGAATAGCTAAGAATAACAGCTTCCTGCCACATATATATTTAATTATGATTAATACACATTCTTTACTGTTACTCAAGTTTCACGCATTTCACAGCGATCTTCAGACAGATTTTTTAATCAATGTTACTGAATTTTGTACTAATTTTTAAAGAATGTGTATGTAATTATGATTTAACTTTTGATGACTTCAATCAGATGGGAGGGACACACATGAAATACACTATAAGCAACCTTTGCAACTTTTCTTTCCAATTTCACTGGATGATGATACAATATATTTATTACACGTGAGTTGTGTAATCTTCGGAATTCAGAGCTTGTATTCTTCAATTATGCTCAAGATTTGATCTTATTATTCTAATTTCGATTTTGCAGGACAACATGATGATACGTCTGTGATCAGGAAGAAAGATATACCAAATTATTACCCAAGAATATATCATACTATTATTATAACTATAACTATATAATAATAATACTACAGTATAATACATCATTATAATAACAGTAATATTATAATAATTATCAAAATGACAAGCTAATTACAGCGGGCAAATATGCAAGTAAAGCTATTCAAATTCAAAACCAGTCAGGTATATGTTGATCGTATAAACCTAAATTTATTTGAAAGTTATAGAAATTATTATTTCTTTAGAATTAAAAATGTGATACCATATGTTGAAGTATAGTATTTAATCTATTTAGGACTCTCTTTACCGTAGAGGCCCGTATAGAATGTCAATTTCAGGGTTTCTATACATCTTCTACTTGTCTCACGTAAGTCACATTAAAGTCCCGGAGGGGGGAAACTTCCATTGCGCTTTAATGGGGTTGTTCAAATGGAACTTTAGCAGAATGACCATAAATATTTTCCACGTAATATCTTGTTAACATTAGACTATGCATAGACTCATTCCAAGAACGAAAGGCATCTGAGTATGGTTTTACGGAATACAAAACTACGGACACATAAAAGGCTGCGGAAGTAATAAGAAAAGAGGCTGAATCGAAAAGATGATCAAAAATCTGAAAACCTGTACTTATTTCTTATTTTAGTCAGGATTTTAGTTTATGTTTAATTTATATTTGAAACTTTTTCCTCGCCTCGAAATGCAAACTTATTGATATTCTTACTGCTTATGAATGATAACGTTGATTATTAATCATAAGCTACACAAGTTTTTTGTTTGAGAGAGAGAATTATACAAAGAAAGCATGGATCTGGAAGACAAGAAGAACACCACGACTGATGTGGAGAATCTCTTGACAGACTCTGAAGATGAAATTCCTAACGGTTGGGAAATTAAAGCAACTGATGACGGAAACGTATATTATATCGAGTAAGGGCAATATTATGAAAACATTGTTGATTCTAATATATTACCACAGTACACAAAGAAATTATCTGTCATTAATAGGGTGGGTGAGAAAAGCCAACTCACCGACTCGCCGACTCTCTCAACCTTTCTTGCCCTATTCGTTCAGAGCCATAAAAACAAATGTCCTGCATTATATAGTCTTCACCTGACTGAAAGTTTGTTGTGCGCACCTGAGATCTAAGGAACGCAGCAGATTTTCCTATGTAGAATTTCAACTCACTTTATTTAAAGTTTATTCCCCAAACCTGCAAATTGCAGTATTTTCAATCTGGAGTCTCAATACATAAGATGAATAAAGTATTTGCATATACATATACCTTGAAATTCAATCGAACTCATAAGAGAATCAAAAAAGTTGAAATTCTGAAAAAAAAAGAACAATGTGGCATGCAGGCCCCATGTTGACGCGGTCGTCATTTTGACCACACTCTCAATCTTTTCTAAAAACATGCTGATTAGGATTAAGTTGAACAACTTCATAAGGTTTTATTATTATTGGTATTGTATTTGTCAAAATTTGTGTGGGTTGTATGAATAAACAAGAAACTTGTGCTGAGCGAAAATATTTGAATATTCTGATGTTAGGGAACGTGTTTCCCTCACAATGTTTTCCTTACATACTTGTGGCGCTATATAGACATAAGAGCTGTATAATATTTGACTATACCAATATATGCAATTGGTATATTGTATTAAGTATTAGAAGGTAAGAGACGAAAGAAACATTCATTAACTTAAAATTATCTGTGATGATTTAATTGATTTTTCAGCCACAACAACCGTTCCACACAATGGGAACATCCTCACAATGGAAAAAGAAAATTCTTAGCCAAAGGTGAGACGAATGATAGAACTATCTAATTGCATTCCTTGCTTAAAATTACGTTTTTAATACGTTGAAAATTGAGCAATACATGAACACATGCAATTCACAGTGCTTGACACCAAGATTGATGTTATCATTATTTTTTTACCAAATAGCACTAATATTCTATAATTTATTATCAAATTCCTGGATTGATTATCATACATTGCTTTTTGATTTATTACCTATCCCGAAAAACTGGATATCAATTGGCCTGTGTTTGAAATTGTATAATATATAACCGGTCAGCTGATACTCTCTTCTATAACAAAGCTTTCCCATCTTTTCTATGCTGACGACCTAGTATTCTATTCAACGGACCCTAATATTGTACAATCAGGTATAAACAAGCTTGACGTATGATGCAAACAGAATTCCTTAGAAGTAAACCTGGAGAAAACCAAATGTATGAAATTCTGAGGTGGACGACTAAGTCCAAAAGACACACTTCATTTTGGAAATAAACCTTTGGACTCAGCAATATATTGTACTTATCTTGTTGTTACATTTCAACAGACCCTAACCATTATGTCACATATTAGGAAAGCAAAGCACATTCTAACAATCTTTTTTCCCTTCTGTCAAATACTCAAGTTTTTATCAAACAAATTCACTACATACTGCATTAGGTGTGATTAAAATTAAAAAATGTTGTACAACTAACTTTTTTTGAAAATGTTAAATTTCCATCAAACTCATTAGGACAAGATGCAATACACCTGCAAAATAGATTGTTGAGTTTTTGTACTGTTTATCTAAATGTTCATGAACAGTTCATGGACAATAAATGACCAAACTTTCATGAACTTTTTCATTTAATCGTTCATGCACAGGTTGCCATGCTTCATTGGAAAATTCATGCACAAGTTGGGAGACATGAATGGAGGGTAATGAATAAACAAGCCACTGCCGAGTTTATTCTAGCTTCCCGAGTGTTGGACAACATCCCGAGTGTAGGAATTTGCGATGGAGCATGGCAAAACCCGTGCATGAACGCTTTTCTAAAAGGAACAACATACCCATCTAATCGGTCTCTTCAGTTCTAAATTTTTATCAACAAAACTTGTCTATTTCACTCACAAAGAATCTAACAAATGTTGACCCAATCAGAATCGTGAGTTTTATCATGTGATGTGGTCGGACTAGATGCCGCGTGATCAGTGTTGAAAATGCCACCATCAATTTTTTCTTACTGTAATTTCTGTAAACTTTTGACGATAAAATATCAACGAAGATACACTGCATGAATGGTCATGAATAAAACAGTATTTGGAATATTTTATATTAATAAGTGTGATTTAGATCATCTAACAGTTATAAGTAATATTTGCCGATGCAATCTTACGACGATGGTTCTGGTTAAGCTAGATGAATATTTCAATTGCTTGAGCCGTTTTGAGCATGGTTTCCTTTGCATATTGAATTTAGAAGAAGTTCATCGAATTCTTCGCCAGTCTTCTTCGAAAACCTGCCACCATTGTTGTATTTATTACTATTTATATTATTACTACAATCATATCCGAAATTAAAGTTTGGCTTGTTTGCCATTTTAGCTGTTTTGATTTTGTTTTATCTTAGGGTGAACAGAAATTAAAGGTTCAACTTTCGCGCGTGCCTTCATCTATATTTCTTGCACGTTCAATTGACCTATCAAATAGATAGGAATCATTTGATTTTTCCAGAACAAAGGACGCTGCCTGCCTTCATAGACTTTTACCCGCACGCTCAAGAACCAATCAATTGCTAGGAATCATTCAATGGTTTTAGAAGAGCTCTTCATTGACTTTACGAAATTTCATGAACTTTTCATGGACGCTAAATGACCCAATTTTTATGAACTTTTTCATGAACTCTTGATTAACTTACCAAATTTCATGAATTCTTCATGAGCTTTACAAAAGTTCATGAACGTTGAATGGCCTAATCTAACATGAACTGTTCATGGACACTAGATGACACAATTTCCAGGAACATGTTTTCACAGGAGGATGATCCAGCGGCATCAGCAAATGGCAGGAGTTTTAAATGGCGCAGAATTTTGAATACAAAAAGTGATCAATATGAAGCTTTCTGTACTTTAGAATCACTTTAGACCTTTAAAACTTGAAAAAATTTATATTTGTTTATTCAAGCAGCAATGTTTGTTGAATAATATATATCAAATACCACGTTAGGTCCAAATTAAAAACCATTGTTGTTTACTCTAAAGCCACGGGCAAACGAGGGTAACTTTTTTGCAAAAATCTGTGCTTGTCTGACGTGGGTTTTTTGTGTTCTGAAGCAGTCTTTTCAAGAGCGGCTAAACAGCCTCGACTTTCTAAACACTTTTCTAGAACAAACTCAGTTTGAGCTTAAACGAAGCCATGGAGAAGCCTTAACATCTAAACAGTTCAATACATTTCAAATGAAACGATTCGAAAATGATAACGAAGGCATCCGATAACAAAAGTCCTTGGAAAATGTTTGATGCCCATCAAACACAATGCAACAAATAAAATGCACAATGCAACATGTCAGACAAAATCGAAAGAGTGGCTAAACGACTAGGATTTTCGATTAGGATTTAAAATTGCGGAAATGTTGCTGTCTTTTGCCCAGTGCTCAAGATAGATATATTGATACTTTTGTGTTCCATATATTCCAAAATGTTATCTAAAGATATTTAATTTGTTGCTCATTTGTTGACAGATTTACCTTATGGATGGAAGAAGTCTGTTGATGATAAAGGAAAGGAAATTTTTTATGAGTATGTAAAATGTTTAATTCTTTCACAAATCAACTGTTCAGACATTTGTCTTTTGTATATTACCCTGCATGTCATCCCGATGTATTTGGTGAATTATTCACACATGATCAAAAACACCCATTTACATTTATTTGGGAACATGATTCTTGTTTTTACGTTTCCAGTTAAAGTTAAAAGTTAGCAAAAACACAACTCAAATATTAACACAGATTCAAGTACCTGAAGCTAAAGGATGAAGAATGGGTTAGAGAATTTTGCAATTTGGACGCGTATGAGTGGTGATATTTGATGTTGAATGCCTAATGTTAATTTTCAATCAGTCACTTTTTCTAAACTTAGAACAACAGTCGGAATGACAAAAAGGCTTACTATAGGCAAAGGTTCAATCCGGAATTATAAATATTTGTATCTCCTTTTGCACAAAATCAAAATTTTCTAAAAAGTTTATAAAAAGTTTCAAATTTTTATAATTCTAGCTTCTCTTTTTTCCTATAGTAAGCCTTTTTGTCATTCCTATTATTGTTCTGTGTTTGGAAAAAGTAACTGATCAAAAATTAACATTAAACATTCATCATTAAACACCACTGCTTATACAAGTACAAATTGAACAACTCTTTCCACCATTCTTTGTCATTTAGCTTTAGCTACCCGGATCTGTGTTAAATACTTTTTTTGTGTCATGTGCACTTTAACAAGACCAATGATTAACTAAGTAGTGATATTGACAGGTTATACTATCCCCTGCGGAAAAAATCCACGAGATCATGAACAGTTCATGAACAATTCATGAACTTCATGAACAGTTCATGAACATATGCTTCATGAACAGTTCATGAACATATGCTTCATGAACCGTTCATGAACATATGCTTGATGAACAGTTCATGAACATATGCTTCATGAACAGTTCATGAACATATGCTTGATGAACAGTTCATGAACATATGCTTCATAAACAGTTCATGAACATATTTTGTGGGTTCATGAACAATTCATGAACTCCTGAACTTTTTTCGAAGGGGATACCCACGACCTGCAGCCTGCAGCAGTACAAAATTCTAGAAATACTTATTTCTTCAAACCAATATTTACAAAGTCATTTCAAACTTCATTATTAAATAAATGAAATTTGATGATTGCTTTTATAACTTAAAATACGACAAATCACATTGTTTGCTTGATATGAAATATGTACGCTATTAAGGTTTAAAACTTATTTTGATCTGAGGAAATGAACAAGTTAAATTATGAAACAGATGTTACACTCAATGATAAAGCTATTTCCTGACCACGACCAAATGGAATTTTGCTACTGTGGGTCTAGCTGAGCAATTTGAGAATTGATTGGATTTTTATATTTTTGTCCTGGATTCATCATTTTATCACAAACCTGGTAAGCTAATAGCTTTTTTTCACCGGCGTGATTGGCTATTTAAATAGTAATTTTGAAGCGTGCGTGAGTTTAATGGCCGGATGTGCTGCCTGACCAATTGTGCTTCTGCCAGGGATTGAACCCAAGACCCTGCAGACCAATGCCCTAACCACTACATTAAGGCCCGTTGTCTGGCACAGGAGTTATCAGTTAGTACAAGACTACATAATCACTCATCTTTATTAAACATTTGTTTTCCTTGTTTTAAATTGAAAATTGTGATGTAAAATGTAAAGTCACTATTTCCTTCTCTATTTTAAGTTTGATTAGTAAGAGAACAACTTATGTTGATCCACGTATGGCGTATTCACATACTGGCAGTAACAAAGGAAAGAAGAAATATGATTCATATAGTACTGCAATGGAGGTGATGCGAGGTCAGGACATGACTGGAAAAACAGCAATTGTTACTGGTGGGAACTGTGGTATAGGTAAGTGTAGAGACAGTTGTTTCTCATTTCCAAAAGATGTCCGGCTTCACATTCTCTTAACATTCTCCTTGGACACTTTTGAAACTCGACTAAAAACATTTTTATTTGGAAAGGCCTATTTTCAACTAGTGAACAGATGCTAAGTAATTTCTTATTTTTTAATATTCAAAAAAAAACCAACCAACGATATAATTTTGTTGTACAACATTAAACAATGGATGTTGAAATCTTTTGTGATTTTGTTTTATGGCAATTTATGACTTGCATACAACAACTAACATGTTCATGACTTCAAACCGTGCTGTACAACAATGTATTGATCATTAAACTGCATACAACTATGTATGAATAATATAGGGTGGGCTAACGATGCAACATGTTGAATACAACAAAAGTTGTATGATGTTGTACAACAATATCGTATCGTTTGCCCAGGCCTTTACAGATTTGTGTTCTACCTTAATATAATTGGCTGACTTTGATGTCTGTCAATTATTATTTATTTACATAATGTAGTGGCTATTGCATTTTTGAAGCTTGATGAAGTTTGATTATTCGTTGAGAAGGGCTGCTCTTTGAAATACAAAATACTGTACTCTTTTCCTTGTTCTGTTGTAACTTTTGATATGGCTGAGTTCTTTTTGCATGCTCCGATGTGGATTTTCAGAACATTTCTTTAAGATTCCAATGATTGATATTGATTTTTATGTCATGCACACAGTTCTGAGAGTATTATCCCCTGGAAGGGGTCTGTTACACTCTCAAATTCAAAAGAAAATTGATATTTTTATGATTTATTGGTCAAATTTCAACAACAAAAAATTCAGAAAAATATATTGAAATGCCTTTAGGATTCCAGAAGGCTGAACGTTTCGTTGCCACTACAATCAAACATTGTTTTCAAATAGTTTGAATGGTACATTATTTATCATTCAATTATTCTTGATGCAAGCTTGTGTAGGAATATTTAAGACTGATTAATTACTATTTGTCATTGTTTATAAAGTCAAACTTTTAATGGCACACATTTTCATGAACTTATTGCAAAAATATTTATGTAAAGTACGCCATTCACAAGACTTTCACAATTAATTTGACAGGGAGAATATTGTATCATATTAAACATGGAATTTATCTAAAACAAAAATACTTTTTAACTTGGACTGAATTATAATGTTTTAGTTTCATGTGGTATTTTCCTTCTATTTGTTGCATAACAAGGTTTCCAAACTGTTCGAGCGCTTGCTCTCCATGGGTGTCATGTTGTTATGGCATGTAGAGATGTTACAAGAGGTAAAGCTGCAGCCAAGAAAATCTATGAAGAACAGGTGATGCTCTGCTCTTATTCCATTGTACTGTTGCTCAAGGTTAAGAAACATTTGAACACATGAATCATCATAGGTTTTGTAAGTTAATCATTGTTAGATTTGATGAATGGAAGAAAAAACGTGTTTTGGGATTCAATATTTGGTGCTGAATCAGAACCATATTCTCAAATCAAATCAAATAGGGTTTAAATCATTTTGATTGCCTGTTGCCGTCACATCTTGAGAATAATAGAGTTATACAGATGCAATTTCAAAACTTCACAATGATTATGCAATAGGCTATACTCCTATGAAAAACAGTTCAGGAGTTCATGAACAGTTATTGAATGTTAAATATTACTGTTTTTGTTCAATTTGTTATTGCAACAATGATGAAATTTACACCTTGAATGATGCATTTGTGCATCAGCAATTCTTGGCTACCTGAAATAGAGATGAATATTCAAGTTGTGTTTGAGATCAGTCTGTCAAAAGAATTTCTAACCAATCACAGTACAGTGTAATGAAATGAATTATATTTCCTTAGCAAAATCTACCCTCTGACATTGATGTTGTTGAATGCAATCTGGCATCTCTAGCAAGCATTAAAAGATTTGTCACTTCGTTCTTAGAAAATAAATGGTAGGTATATGACTATTGATTTAAAATTTATTGTCCGGTGCAAATGACTTTTTATGTCTGACTAAATCCTACCGTTGTTGGCAAAATAAAAGTAATTTGTCCACCCTAACGAGGTTGGCTTTTGTTGACTGTAGTGATTTTCACTTTTTCTGATTTTGAAGACGTTTTGAAAAATATCTTGAAAAACATCTTGAATGCTGTATTGTTCTCTGCGTAGTTTAACCGATGTTGCTGACATGGCCAAATGACTTTTAATTTTCATCAACATTGGTGAAATATGAACTGATATATCTTCTGATTGGTAGACAGTCACATAACTCAGATCAGGATTCACGTGTTCGATTGACTAAGTCATCAATCCTCAAACTATTGTTGATGCTGACGAAAATGAAAAAACTAAATCCTACCAATGTTGGCAAAAATAAAAGTTCATTTGGCCACTTGCAAGATGTTGGTGAAAAAACAACAACATCAATAGGATTTGAATGCTACTAAGTACGAATGTGTCGAAAACATCAATTTCAATTTAGTTTCTTTACATAGATTTTGAAAGATTTTGAATACATAAATACAACAGTTTGTTTGTTTGTTTGTTCGCCTTCTTCAAAACAACCCTTATTATGTTCCTCTGCAAAATAATTTACGAAGTTCATAAACTTCATAAATTATTTGGGTGCTACTGTATTTATAAATTCATGAACACGGAAATTAATTTATTTTTCATGAACCGTTGATGAATCATTTCAAATACTACCTTCAAACTTGTACATAAACCGTTCATGAAGTGTATCATTTGGATATCCTTTGTGGACTGTTTTCACAGTGGCTATTTGTATTTGTAACAATTTTTAACCTACATATAATTATCTTGATTTATACTGACAGGCCCCTTGACATCTTAATATGCAATGCAGCTGTAATGGGTTTACCATACACAACTAGTGACGATGGAATAGAAATGACATTTGCTGTCAATCATCTTGGTCATTTCTATTTGACAAAGTTATTAACAGAATGTCTATGTAATACACCAGATTCAAGAGTCGTTGTGGTTGCATCTGAGTCTCACAGGTAAGATCGTAATTATTATTTTTATTATTATAGAAGTCAAAGACCACACATTTTGGTACTGTTACTGAAGGTTTCACGCTTTATACGCGATCCTCAGACAGTTGAAAACTAATCAATAATTACATGATACATCATACCTGTAGTTAAACTTGCGTAAACCAGGTATTGTTAAATAATATAAAATGATATTGTTGTTGCTATAGATGCGATAATCCTTTGTTGTGATATCCTATCTGGTAGTTAATTATTTTGTTTTAGTGGATTTATAGTTAGAAAAATGAAATTTATTTTCATGCCTCCATTTAGAGATTAGATCTCAGAATTTATCTCTTAAAACCTTTTAGACAAGGTTGTTGGTCAGTTGGTTAGTATTTTTGCTTATGGCCGGATGCTCTTGTTGACTCCAACCAATAGTTTTTCTGCCGGGGATTGAATCCAAAACCCTGCGGACTTACCCTATGAAAAAAATCCATGAGTTCAGGAATTGTTCCTTAACATCATGCACCGTTCATGAACAATTCATGAACTTCATGAACAATTCATGAACTTCATGAAACGTTCATGAACATTTTTTTGTGGGTTCATCAACAGTTCATGAACAGTCACAAAGAGTTCATGAACTGGTTCATGAATGTTAAATTGCTGGAAAGTTCATGAATAGTTCATGAACTTTCCAGCAATTTCAGGTTCATGAACTAATGAACTTTTTTCGCAAGGATAGCCCAACACCCTAACCACTATACCAAGGCCCCATAGTAGTAGTGTGGTGTTCATAATGTTTGAAGTTGAAGTTTAATTGTTCAATTAGTGATTAATTGCATTGTTGGTTTTTTCAAAACTACCAACTTTGCAACAGCTATGTTCCAGGTCGTTTGTTTTATAATAACAGAAAAAATACAAGATAACTTCCAATTCCACTGTCCCTGCAGGAAAATAGATTGATTACAAGAATTTTTCATCAACTGTTCATGAACATAAATTTTTATTTTTATGAACATTCGTGAACTGTTTATGAATACCTTTTAACGTATAAACAGTTCATGAATGTCAAAACTCAAATGACCTGATTTTCACGGATTTCGCTAGAGCTATCCATGAAAATATGGCTATTCAACATTCGTTTTATGTAATCTAAAGTATTTTCTATTTAATCATCAGATTACCTTGTCTTCCGACATCAACATTCTCTGTTAAAGATCTACCACTTAATGAAAGTAATTATTGGTCTATGCTTGCATATAACCAATCAAAACTATGTAACGTTCTATTTACTGTTGAGCTTAGTCGGCGATTGGCTGATTCAGGTGTATTATGTAATGCTGTACATCCTGGTAACATGGTTTATTCTAATATATCGCGCTATTCAACATTTTATTGGTTACTATATTTAATGGCCAGACCATTTACAAAATCAAAGGTTAGTGGATAGATTTTCATTTTAGAATACAAATAGGTCAATGGTAAAAATTTAAATCAATGAAATAGGAGACTAACTGAAATTATTCTCAAACTATATAGACTAACACTAGAATCTATTAAACCAGAATGGATAAATTAGTCACTTTTGAATACAATGAATCACTCTTTCGTATCTTTCTGGAGTAATTGATTCGCAACCCCGAAACTGATAAAAAATAAAATAATATTTTAAACCCAAATCATTGAATGGTTCTTTTCATTTTTGTGATCAAAAATGGATTGCATATTATTATTGCGCAGAGGAGAAAGGAATTGACAATCAATTTCAGAAACGATTGATATAGTCTGTTGAACTGGTAGAAATTCTTGACTTGACGGTGGTTGTTTTCTGTGTGGAGGTATAATTGGTAGGTCCCTTCATAACAAATATTGATGATAGGATCTGAAAAAAGTTTAGTCTTCTGGTATACTTATAAATCAAAAATATATCGATTTTCTTCTGAATTTTTTTGTTTAGGTTGTACTTATAAATCAAAAAAATATCGATTTTCTTCTGAATTTTTTTGTTTAGGTTGTACTTATAAATAAAAAAATATCGATTTTCTTCTGATTTTTTTGTTTAGGTTGTACTTATAAATCAAAAAATAAAGAGGTGTTAATCGTGTGAGCACTTGAGTGAGAAAAATCCAAAACTAAAAACTTTTGATTTTAGAGGCTTATATCTCTTTACCTGGATCTTGAATATTGATCAAATATAGCTCTAAATCTTCAGCTGAACGTTGAAAATTTCATTCCGAAAGCAGATTGTCATTTGTTTGATTTAGCGTTTTTTTTATTTAGAGACAAATAAGTAAAAAGTTTAGTGTTTTTTCCGGTGTAAACTCTCTTGTTGAAAATAAACGGGTTCCTGTTCGAGGAAAAAGAGTGAGACACAAAATTAACCCAAAATCGTCACTTTGACAGCATTTTTGAAAGAGAAATGATCGCGCAAAGTAAAAACACAAGAAGATCATGTACGAATAGAAAATGTTTCTCTATCTAAAGAAGCAATCTCCCAATATTCGGGATATACACTTTAATGCGAAATAGGAGTGAGAAATTGCCTGTATAGGAAAGCAATAGCACAGATCTTTACTACCATGGCACCTAGAATATTTCGATCCTCCTTAAGCAATTTATTAGCCCTCGAGCACCATGAATACTTTCAGGGCCGTCCCTTGCCGTCCCGAGAAATTTTCTTTGAGAGGAGTGTTGACCAATAAATCTGCCTACTTCACGGGATTCCGACCCGGATATGTAACCATATATTGCAAGAAAGTTATCGTGCGGTATCCGGACGGAGTTGTATCAGCCCCACACGTGTTTGCATTACGTGTTTATTTGTACATTGGCCTAAAATCATCATCGGGGGCCTAAAATTTCTCTCGTCTATCCTCTTGAACAAACACCAAAAGTTGAAGATAATTGTTGCTATATACATGATTTGTGTGGACAATTAGAATTAAAAAATTCTCTTACTTCTAGTCTTCGAACATCACAATATTCCTATGCCATTTCTTCCCTCTTTTGCTGACTGGAGACATTTCAAGGAAGATTTGCCGGCTGAGCAAGATCCCCCATTACCCCATTCTAGGAACGGCCATAAAATTTAGCCCCCAAACTATTTATTTTATTCTTCGTATTTTCTTCAAAATCTTCCTGGGCAATAATCATTTCATGTTTTTTGTAAATATAAAATATTTTTTTTTAAAAATAACATTCTGGATCTCTTTCTGTGTCTGTATATAGGAACAAGCAGCTGCCACCCAAATCTACACTGCCACTGCACCAGAAATGAATGGAATATCTGGTTATTATTTTAATCATTGTTGCGCGTGCTCACCTTCAGATTATACGAAAGATGAACAATTATGCAAAGAGTTATGGGATTATAGTGAACATTTAATTAAAGAAATTACAGAACGAGGCTGTTATCAAAACCAGCAAGGAAACTTGATTTAATCAATCATAATTTTACACTACAGTTGTATAAAATGTTTCAAACATTTTTAATTTTCAATTACATAGCATGCTTTAACATAATGAAATCAAAGATTTCATATTAATTTCTGTAACTCAAAATTTTTTTGTGTTATATACGAATTGAATATTTTATAGATTATAGTATTAATATTATTTACTGCTCTATAGTTGTAAATATTGTATTTTATTTGTTGCGAGAAAGCATAATGTTGATTGAGCATGAGCACATATAAAACAGCAGCAAGAATACAATTATAATTACGTTATACAGTATAACCCGCTTACGTGCAAATCAACGTTGCCAACGGTTTTCATTGCATTTATCCGAATTTGCAGTTATCCGAAATTGTTTACCAAGGGCTTAGCCAAAAAATTGTTTAACAGATTTCAAAGCCGGGTTGCAGATAAGCGGGAATTTCACTTATCCGAATTGCACATAAGCGGGTTACACTGTATAACTATTTGAATAAACCAATTATACCGAAAGTGATATATGGTAATATATACACATGCATATAAAATTTTTTAAACGTATTTCGAAAGAGCATAACTATATATGTATTCTCTGTCATATTTCTGTCGTACGTCCTATATGACGATGACTGATGACTGATTCATGATTGACGCTGTGACAACGTCGTAACAACATCGTGTGCTTACTTGGATGTCTTTCTGTTCCGATTGTTAATTATCTATAGTGAGCACTTGGGATATAGCCAGTACTAAATAAATATACTTAAATCTTCAATATTTCAATCTACAATCTATGTCTGAACGTTGGGCGGTATGCATGCACACAGAATTATTAATTAAAATATTATCGCTTTAAGATTTAAAACTGATTAGGATCGTGATTATGATTGGATGAAAAAATTGATTTTTGAAATTCAACAAATATAATCTATCAAGAACCAAGAGTTTTAAATTTCAAAATGCTTGCTTTTCCTGAGAATCTATACGTACTACGTAGTACATATACAGACTCGGTTATCGATGGAACTGCCTTCCTGAATCCATCGTCACATCAAAAACTTTGCAAACATTTAAAAAATATCTCAATCAACACGATCTAACTGGCATGTGCACAGTGCATAATGCGGTAAACAGATACAAATAAAATAAAATAATCTAAATTGTATATCAATACTGACTATTTTTTCACACTCAAATAGTAAAGATTGTTAGTATAGTTATCATATATATTAGTTTTAGTTAATAACCAATTTAAATTTTTGTATCTCGTTGTTTTTGTATGTATTTGTAAGTTATGTAATTGCGGCAATATGTAAGTGGAAGTTTACTTCCCTTTATATGCCAGTCAGAATTTTAACAAATAAATCAACAACAACATTATCCCCTCTTTCTAATTTGTGCGATAACTTTCTGCACTTTGAAAAACCGATACAATATCAACTAGCATCAACAAGCAACAAATGCACATTATCATAGGTCATTATCACAGAATAAGGCAATAAAACCAAAATAAATGTCTAATTACACCTAGCAAATTATGAGCATTAAAACATTTTTTTGCGAATTGTTTCCGCGCCGATTATCAAATTTCAAATTATTTTGATGAATCTATAGATTACAAATATTTACAGCTGTACAAAGGATTTATTTGCAGGGGTTTGCAAAATACTTATATTTCAAATTTCAAATTCTGGAATATATCAAGTATGATTAATGTTTCGGATATTATTTCAACATATGCAGCGACGCCTCAATTAAATATGATTTAGGCCATGAAGAATGTCAAGGCGTTGAAATTTCTCTTGACGGACCTGAGTACAGCATGGTAAGATTGTTTGGTCATAATTTTTATCATATCAACCTTTGACAATAATTAATATTGTGCATACGTTAATGTACTAAACACGTACGTTTCTAGTGCCGTTTTACATTCTGTAGTCATATTTAAAGATGTGAATTTCAAATATTTCCAGGATTGTTGCAACGATTTATCAAAAATCCAACAAAAATGTACTGTTGCGACTTGCGAGGCCCCGGGTGCGAGGCTTGCGAGTATTTCCTTGGGAAACATTGGCAAAACACCAAAGAAAAATTAATTACGACTACGATTTCCATTTTTACTGTTGCTTACAGGCAATGTAAATAGGTATCTCGAAGTTTTAGTTAATGCTAAATGGCTTGAAAGAAAATTTCAGTATATATTTCCAGGTTTATTCGAGTTACTAAAACTTATATAATGGTTTATGTGTTAATTAATTCAACTGCTGACCTCGTAGTCTGCAGTCTCACAATCCTTGTCCTGTGAAATTTCCAATATGGCGGGTGAGTGGAGTAGCATTTGCATAACTTTGAGTCTTTGATCTTTTCGCTTTGTATGTTGAAATATTCACTTTTGAATAACGTCCAATCTCGTAGTAGTTGCTATCAACCGTTTATTATATCTGCTGGAATTGCAATTCGTGAAACAGATAGCTGCTCTCTTATTATTAGATGTTGGAGCTATGATGGAAGTTGGGATGTCTGACGCTGAAGCCGACAATTCTGACCAAGATTTTTCAGGTTTGAATATATTTTGAAATAATTGACCTATCAGAAAATAATTAGGCATCCTGATTTAATGCTTGTTTACTCTATATATCATACCAACTATAAATCATAACCAGGCTATTGGTTTAGACGGGGTATGCTTATCATTTACGATTGACATTGAAACAATTTCTTATGTGGGAGGCGGTTTGTCGTCGCCTTCCGTTTGACATATTCAAGAGTAACCATGCAATGCTAGCATTCCTTGCATTAGCATTCCTTGCATACAGCGTGTACTTTCATTGTAATTACTGAACCCTCGTCCCCATATGTATTTTCCTCAGCACTACGGCTACAGACAAGGGCATTATTTTTGAATTGTGACTGTCTGGTCAGTGACTTCAATCTGATTACGAACTGATCATATTAATCAATTATCGAATGCTGATACATCTTTGCAACATAATTCTATTAATCAGCCATGATGAAGTCTATTATATATGCTTATGAAAAATAATTTTCAATTTACACAAAATCAAATGTACAATTTCAGATTTTGTTATTAAATGTTAATATAATGTGGATATTTCATGTTGGCTAGGCTACAGTACGTAGATCACTCTAATATCAAACTTCAACTGTTCAACATTTCCAAGTCAGTCTTTCAAAAGTTGAATATTTGAAGATTTTTGTACATCACACCATAGATTTCAAATTGACCTGTTCTAAGAAAAAAATTTAATTAAAACATCAGAATTACAATTGTTTTTCAATGAAATTTGATGCAAGGTTAAATCAGTTGTACTTCATTTTGATAATAGTATCTGTCACATTCATTAGACATCACACACAATACTGCATATCGTAAATTTGTAGGCTATCATTAAGATGCCATGATTCACGGGATGGAAGAAATTAAGGTGCCCATTACACCCACAATTTTTAACACATATTTGGAAACCTTTTTTGACATATTCAGGATACCTTCTCTGCCTGGAATGAATAAAATTATGTTAATAAAATACACGAAATAAAAGGGTCCCCTATTAGTTAAGTTTACTTTTTCTGTCAAAAATGACTATGAGTCAATCATCATCCTCGGTGTGCAATCTGGAGTATGCACCCACTGTTTCACCATGGTTTTACATTCACATCACCTCGTTTTGTGACATATGTTTGTCATGTCCTTGAGCCTTTTTCGACATGGAATGATTTTTGAATTACCAAATGCTGTTGCATTTCATGTATTTCCTAATAAATTATATTTGTTTCAAGAAAAAATGGGTCCTAAAGGTGTGGACCTAACTGATTTGCATGCAAAAGGACTAAAGGAGATGCATTTTTTATAGTTTCAAGTTATCCTTTTTTCTATAGCAAGCCCTCTTGTCATTGTGACAGACATTCGGAGGTTTGAATGTTGGAATAATTGAAAATAGAGCTCTTTCAACAGTTAATATCTCCGATTATATGTGTCCAAATTGCGAAATCATTGTCACTATTTTTTATCATTTCCAGCTACCTGCAACTGTGTTAGAATTTGTTGGTGTTATGTGCACTTTAAGTTATGTTAAAATCTAGGGAGTTGTTGTGAAGCAGAAAAGCATGTCCGAGTGAGTGTGAAAGTTGAATCCACAATCTCTGAATGTCCAGTCAGTACTCTAACCTTTGAGTTATGCGGTCATCTGATCTACTCACACAACAACTGCAAATCACTCTTGTTACGTCAGCTGTGAACTCGTATAGTTAGACTAGACAGACCGCCTGTTAGTTTTGCTGTGCCACACAAATTGATTCGACAAGTGTCTAGTGACAACTTGCACTTTCCAACACATTCACCATCCTTCCAATTTATACCAATGTACAATATTGTGTGAAATCAAGTGCAGTGCAATGTTAATATTTATGTTTTATATATCTTATCATATTCAACTATGCAAGCTTTCTATTTACACTTGATATAACGCTATATAGCCCTCTTGATTGTTCCATATATTGCATAAGTAAAAAATTCTGATATGCTGAATGCTAGCCTAGCTCCACAAGGCCCATCATCCCGCTACTCTACATCTGAGCCTTGTATAATTTAAGCAAATGAAATGATGCACTAGCAACGTTGTGTCATCTATTTTATAAACGGAATACAATAGACCACGTGAAAAAACAGATGTAATCTACATGTGAAACAATGTTCCCTCGATGCGCACATTATTGTTAATGCCTTTTAAATACACAAAGACGTCACAAATTTTTCACGACTTAGAAAATCCAATCATCACCTTAGGTTACACATGTTAAGCTGTGATTGATCATTCTGATTTTCTGTAATGAGCGCATCACTTCATTTGCTAAAAAGTTACATGTCCCAGAGACCTCAACCTTGTTTGACAAAATATAGGGAGGTTTTCGTGAAGGCACCCAGAAGGGGTGCCTCCTTCTAGGGGGGCCTGGGGCTGTCCCCAAAATTTTTTAGCAATTATAATATACCTGAAGGACTCTCCTGACAACTTGAGAGTATATTTTGATAAAAGCAATTGGAAAATAGACATTCTGCATACAGTCTGTCAACATGAAATCTCATTTTCACGGAAAAATATGCCCATTTTAAAATAGCCTCCTTAACAATTTTGAAGCGAAAGTCACATTTGCACATTTTTACTCCTGATTTTTGAAGGTACAATTATTACAATGTTTATCGTGGCTGTTTTTCGTCATTTCAGAGTCGAAAAGCTTATGTTATTGAACAAAATATGTTATAACTTGTAAATTAATTGATTATTTAGAATAATGAGCATAATATCGAATTAGCGGGAGGATTTTGCCGAAATCGGGAAAGCGGGAGAATAGTCTCGAAATAGGGAGACTCCCAACGAGATCGGGAGGGTTGAGGTCTCTGCATGTCCCCTATACAAAACAGGTGTTGGTAAAGTGGAGTACAGGGGGCATGAGGCACAGGTCTAGCTGAATGTTAACATAACGATGTTTTGAAACAGTTATTTTTTCATTTATTTATAGATTACGATGCTAACTATTATCACGATGATATGTATGATACGGATTCCTCTCAGTTAGCAGTTCTACGTAGAAATTGTACATCTGATGATGTGTTACAAAGGTAACTTACAGTTAACTATTCACAATGTAGGCCTATATCTGAAGTTTAATACCCTTGAAAACTTGTTAATACAAATTAAAAAAAGTTGAAAAAGCAGTAGTTCCTCTATAATATTATGCAGTTAATTGCGTAATGGTGACTGAAAGTCACAGCCTAGGGAACCTTCTACTGTTGTCAACTTCTAACAGTTTCAACATTTTTTGTTCCATAAGCCTTTCTCTTTATTTGTGTAATTTTTTGTAATTGGTTTCAGATTTTTTATATCCAATGAATACTACATTTTTATTATGATAGGCAATTGGCAGCAAAAAGTGTCAACTACACTGCCAAATCATTACAATTGGAATCAGAGTTTCAAATGCTTTTGCAGATTGTTAACCATCTCTCGAATGATGCAGGTAAAAACATTATAGGCTTAGAGGGCCTACTTATTGAAAAACTAACAGTGGGAAGATTTTTTGTTTGTTTTTGTTGAATTTCTCATTTAGCCACAAACCAGGTAAGTCAATAGCTTTTTATCACCTGGGTGATTGATTAATTTGTTAATGTTTTTTGATATATGTGCAAGTTTAATGGATGGATGCCCTTTCTGACGCTAACCAATAGTGCTCCTGCCAGGGATTGAACCCAAGACCCTGTGGGCTGAGGTCTAACAACGCCCTAGCCAGTACTATAATGTCACAACCAATAGTGCTCCTGCCAGGGATTGAACCCAAGACCCTGCGGGCCGAGGTCCAACGCCCCTAGCCACTACACTAAGTCTTCGCTAGATGTCCTTGTTAGAACTGGATATGAATCAAGACATTTTCACATAACTCCACTTACCAAATATTTATTGGAAGTAGATCCAGGCGTTCATGTCACTAATTTCTAATGATAATATTATGATTAATTTAGTATTCACTAATTTTTACAAACATATTATAAATATCATGTTCTACCATTTCACTCCAGTTTATATCACAAACGCCTTACTATTACGATTCTCCGCTTCACTTGGCCAGGCTGATTTTTGTTCATAAATCTGACAGCTCTCCTTTGAACTAATTAAACTAATATTTCATTGTTTTGTAAACTAATTATTTTCTTCAATATAGGGGTTTCTATTGAAACATTTGTTTCAAATAAATGATTGATTCTGATATAGATATTGACTAAAAAATAATTATTGGTAAAAGTTTGAAGCCGATCCAAATAGAAAGGACAAAGATTTCGATGTTTTAAAGTGTCTATTCTGCTGCATGTTTATCCTCGTGGCGTCAATACTCAAATTTTTCTTTGAATAATTTAAAATAATATTGCATATTGATGTCACGGAAGCAAACCCTCGATATACTGTGGTGATGTATAGTGGTCACTCCTGCAATGTCTTAAATTGTATTTTCCATTGAATCAAACCTGTATAGAAAGGCCACCTGTCTATAGTGGTCACTTTGTATGCCTCTTGTAACGGGTCATTATATACAGGTTTCATTGTAATATAATTATCGCTTTCGCTTCAAACACTTCAATCAGTTTTTTCAGTCAATATACATCAGCGTCAATCATTTATTTGATAAAGATATCATCAATAATTATAATAAATATTAATTCATTTTTTGTTTTAGAAACTGCAATTTGTATAGAATTGATGGAAAGACTGCCAGAGCTTTGTCTTATTCTTCTAGAAAGTGGTATTCTACCTTTGGCAATCCCAAATTATATTTTACCAATTATTGTAAAGTATCTTGGTGATAGGAATAATGATGTAAGTTGATATTGAGATACATATGTAAATAGCTAATATGAAATTGAACAAGTGAAACGTAAATTATAACCCTCAGTGTCGGATTAACCCCTCATGCCAAAAGTAATAATGGGCCTCCAAAAAAAAGAGACAAAAAGATTGAAAAAACCCAGTATTTTTGTAGTTCTTCTAGACAAGACAATAATTTATATTTCAAGGAGAGTGATTGCTCATATAAAAGTATAATGAAGGGGACTAACAAACAGTAAAATAAATCTACCTTCCCAAATTTCTGTGAAATTTTCTTTAGGCCCCTGATAGTATTAATCCGGGACTGTTAACCCTTATGTAGAAACGTTGTAAATAAAACGTGACGAAAACCAGCATCCATAACATTGCTTTTCTCCATAAAATTACAATATGGTTGCTATCCATAATGAATTGCAACCAAGGCTACTTTGTTTGTTCACAAAATGCAAAAACAAAGTTTATTGTTAATGCGAAGTAGCAAAGTATTAATCTGATACAATTCGAATAATAAAAGTTTTGAATCTAAATCTGTTTTTTTCAAAATATTTGCGTGCAATTGTGTGCTAGCCTGCATGCAGATAAACTTTTCTTTGTATTATCCATCTGCGCATTGGCGCCAAGTATCGCCTACCAAGCTATTGTACTGAATTCATATAGAATAAATATTTATGGAGTGTGGTATTACTTCATTACTCAATTTCCATTATTTAAAATACTTGCCAATTACAATTCCCATATGTTATTAGCCAATCACAGCATACATTCTAACCTACTCAATATCCCCCTCTGGTACATATGCAAAATGGGACATTAAGCGCGGATATGAGAGTTAATATGGAGAATTGAAACTAATTGAAAATCAGTTTCATGTTGGGATATTAAGCAAGATGGAACATAGAAAGATGGGGTATTAACCGAGTTAGACAGTACTACCAAAAGGTGGTAGTGGTTCAAAGATCAATCATACACTAGACTCGGAGCTAATGCGCACAGACAGACAATACGAAGACAATGTCTGTCTGCATGCAGGCTATAATTTCCTGGCTTATTTCTCTTTTGTTGTTAAATGGTATACCAAATCAACCTGCTTTTTCTTATAATCTAGATACGACGGCTTGCTCATAATGGACTTTTAAAACTGGTTGATAACAATATCATTGGTCGTGATGATGTAGAAAGGCATGTAACAGATGTTTTATTGCAATTAGTCGAAGTTGGAAATGGTGAAGAATTCAGGACTGAAGCAGTTGCTGTAAGTTGCCAGAATCTATTTCAATTGAGGTTATCATGGAGGATAAAACCTGTTTATCTTGTTCAGTCACTTACAATACAATTTATTTTCAAAGTTGACTTTTAACAATACCTTCCCTGCTTATCGATTCAGATGATGACAAAGTTAGCTCCTTACCTCGGGAAAGATATAACATTGCGTGTGTTCTACAAACCGTTCAAAGAATTATGCTCAGATGATGCTTTCCTGATTCGCAAGGTATACAATCTTTATAATAATAACAACAGCAATTACATGTTAAATGCACTGAAAGTTGTGTTTAACAGCCAGCCAACTACCAGATGTAAAAAATTAACTGCTATATTCAATGTTGATTTAATAAAAAATAAATTCTATTTTGGACATTGCTAGAGTGACCGGTATAAGCAGATTACCTTTGTATACAGGGTGACAGGGTAGATTCAATAGAAAATACTAGCTTGAACATTGCTAGATCTACCACTATATACAGGTAGCAGCTCCATATAGGTGAATGGCTTTATAGCATGCTTGATTGTATCATTCGTTTTTCATTTTTCCACAACCGTCCAACTGTTCATTCGCTTCATTATCGATAAAAACACTTCTGATCAGTGATAATGTTACAGACATGATAAAATTGGGAAACAATGTTTATTCTTTACTCTTCCAATTTTATTTTCATACATTACTCTCGTCAGGATTCGATAGCTCACGATTTAGGATTCTTGGAATCATAGATTTCGGGAGACTAGAGCATATTCAAAAGAAAATTGATATTTATATGATTTAATAAAATTTATGTTTATCTAATAGCAGATAATATAAGGCTCTATGTCTTCATTTGACAGAGAGAGTCAAACAATACATTTTCTTTAGTTACAGTCAAACCTGTTATAGCGGTCACCTCTATACAGCGGCCACCTGTCTATAGTGGTCACTTTTGCAATGTCTAAAATAGTATATTCTATTGAATACAACCTGTATATAAAGGCCACCTGTCTATGGTGGTCAATTTATCTATCTCTCGTTGCTGGCTGTTATATACAGGTTTCACTGTACTCAAGTAACTTCAAGCATATTTTTATGATTATGTTCAAATTTGAACAACCAAAATGTTAAAGAAATGTTTCTGAGATTCGAAAAGCCTAAACCTTTTGCCAAACCTTGACACGCTGCCAATACTGATATTGAGCATTATTTTTTATCTGCTTTTGTAGTAGATATAACCTAGCTTGTTTATACAAGACTTGCTTATTCATGTTTGAAAATGTTAGGCAAACAATATCAACTTTTATCTAACAAACATCTAATGAAATCGACTGTTTCTTACTTGAATTATAAGTTCAATTTGTCACATATAGCCTACCAGATGAGCAATCTGGATTGCTTGCATTAAATGTCTATCGATCAAGATTACTTTGTTAGCAAATGTTTATGTGTTCATTGTTTTATTTGTGTTATAGATGTGTGCAACTAATTTCACCGACATAGCTTCCGTTGTAGATTTTGATACTGCTGAAAAGTTATTTGTGAGTATTATTTTCACCTCAGCTAGATTATTTTTTATACATACATTTTTTATGTAGAAGATTGTTGTGTGGAATTTAACAATCAGTTTTACTACTTTTGATTGCAATCCCTAAACCCCTACTGCAGGGTCTGGCAAAAGGGAGGATCCTTGGATCCTAGACTCAAGAAGGCTAAATCCCTGGACAAACGACGGGAACTTTTACGCAACAAATCTGTTTTTGACTGGCGTGTCTTTTTCGTTTTCTGAAGCAGTCTTTTCAGGAGCGGTTAAACGGCCCCGACTTTCTTAAGACTTTTCTAGAACAACTCAGGCTGGGCTTAAATGGAAGCCATGGATAAACTCGACATTGGAAGAGCTTGATACATTTCGAACAAAATGGTTCGAAATGGATAACAAAGACGTTCGATAACAAAATTCTTGGGAGGACTTAGAAAATGTTTGATGGTTATCAAACACAATGCGACAAATAAAATCCACGATGCAACACGTCAGACAAAATCGAGAAAGTGGCTAAACGACAAGGATTTTCAAAGGATTTAAAAGTTGCGCAAATGTTGCTGTCGTTTGCCCAGGGCTTAAAGCAATTTCATCTTTCTTCTGAATTTGTTCTAGCCTTCGTTCAACTGGAGTTGCTATTTTATGAAACATGTATCTAGGAATCCAGGATTCCTACTTTTGTCGGACCCATCCATAAATGAACCATTTTTTACATGGACGCAAGTGAATTTTACGTACAGACATTGTGTACATTCAACATTATGAAACTTCTCTGTAAATTTGGATTTTAAACAATGAATGTGAATTTCACAATTTCTACATCAAATTTTTTCTGAATTTAAAAAGTTTATATTTAGGACATTATTATGAACAACTCTATGTAGTATTCAAATTTCCCAGAGAAACCCACCATTATTTTACTAAATGTTCACCTCTTCAATTGATTAATCATTTATTTTATATTTCTATATTTTATATCTAGCTCCCATTATTTTCTCAACTTTGTCTTGATGTTGTTTGGGGTGTAAGAAAGGTAAGTAATCCTTATATGGTATGCAGGGTCCAACAAAATGTTTTACCTTCTGGAAAATCAGACAAACGAAAAAAAATGTTTAATATTTTATACAGTGAAACCTGTATATAACAACCAGCTGCTAGAGGTAGATAAATTGACCACTATGTACAGGTGGCCTTTATGTACATGTTTGGTTCAATAGAATATACTGTTATAGACATTGCAAGAGTGACCATTATAGACAGGCGGACACCATATAGAGGTGACTGTTATAACAGGTTTGACTGTTATAACAGGTTTGACTGTTATAACAGGTTTGACTTCGCCTTTCGCAAACCAGTTTTCCAAGTTTCAGGAATTTGTCAGACCCTGATGGTATGCCGTCATTTAATATCATTCAAAACAGTAATTGTCTACAACAAGTGAGTAGGCCTACAAGTGAGCGTCCAACAAATATAAGCAGATGATGCAGGAAGGCGTGTTTATAACTTGAAATGCTCCTATAATCAATATTGCGTGTTGAATTTCCGTCACAAATTCACGCTGTCACAACGTTGTAGATCTTTGTCATTTTGAAATCCAATCTCGAAAAAACCTTATAAACATCCAAATACCTTCAAAATTAAAATTTTCAAAATTTTATAATCCCATAAAATATCACAACTTTTCTGTACTCGTGTTAGTACTAGCACTTGTACTAGTAAGATCACAGAATACCATTTTTTGAATAAAATCTATTTTCTTCAGAACTTTGTAACTTTGTCCTGTCTTATAGAAACATACTTGCTGAATTTAATTAGAACCTGGTTATCATATTGAAATTGGATATCTGTATAATAGACCTTGAACAGAACTGCTCATGCTCTCACTAGATGAATGCATTTCATAAATCAACCAAATTACCTCTCCACAGTGATCACCTGTATATAGTGGTCATTCATCCGTCATTGTCTATAACGAAGATTCAAGACTTGAAAGTTTCAAATGTCTCCTTTAGAAGTATTCAAACAGCAACATTCAATCACAGTTTACTTTTATATAATAAGTCTGAATCAATTATTATAATGATAATGAATGATGTTGTGATCTTCTATGGATTAACCTGCAGATGAATACTATCTGTCTATAGTGGTCAATATATCTACATTCCATAGCTGACTGTTATATAAAGGTTTTGCTGTAAGATGTTGATTGTTTAAACATCCAATATTTATTTCCACTTTTCAGGCTTGTGCTGAATCCTTTCCATCATTAGCCTCATGCTTTTCAAGAGAAGTTCGATTTCAAAGTCTGTCTCCTTTATTTGTTAACTTCTTTGGTGATACATCTAGATGGGTAAGCCAAATAATCACTTGAAACCTATATTGCCCCTGTGAGAACAGTTCATGAAGGTTAAATGCATTAATTCTTATGAACAGTTCATGAAGGTTAAATGCATTAATTCTTATGAACAGTTCATGAAGAAAGTTAATGAAAATTTGGCCATTTAACGTTTGAATTCTTCTTTTGCTTGCCAGTTGATGGGTAGCGCAGAAAATCATGTAACGGCTGAGGGCATCTCTCTTCTGCTTGTATATGATGTCCAATAAATTGCATTATTTTATGCTTCACTGTGATGGTGGCTGATGGAATAATAGCTCTCAATGATTATGTGGACAATTTATTTGGCCAGTGGCAACCAAGGGTCTGTAAAAAAAGTAATGTAGACGGTGTTGCCCTACCGAAGGCACCCGTACCACTCCTCTATTTCTAGATGAGTGAGTGGCTTTTTTCGCTGAGAGCAATGATTTTAAACGCTCTTTGTTGATCTCAGCCGAGACACTGCAGATCAATTTTAACAGATTTCATGGCAGACAGGTCTTGATTGTCAATGCGCAGTGATGCGCCGCAGCTACTCACAATGCAATCCCCCCTGGACCATTCCATCCGCCATCCTCAGATGGCCCTCATTTGATGTTTCAGATAAAGTCAAGGCTGACTTTACCTTAGGGGGGATTTGAACCACAGTCGATCATATCCGATCCGATCTGAAGTTCAGTTGCTCTGCCATCTGAGCTAATCCTCCTGTCTGGTCTGGTAAAGCATAGCAAGATAATAAAATGAGAACTAAGATTGTGCAAGTCAAATTTGCATTGAATAACTTAAATCTAATAACAGCTTCTTGGGCCAATATCAATAAAATCGTCAATAATATGTGTTTTTGTTGACCTCAGTTGAGACATTTTCACAAAAACGTATCACTGTTGTTCAACCAACAGTTTTAAACATGAGGGGTTTTGGGTATTTTTAGATTTTCAGATTTTGCTAATTATGATTGTGTACTATTTTAATATTTTTAGGTACAAGTTTCTGCATATCAGTCATTAGGGCAATTCATTTCGACGTTTAGTGATCCAAGTCGATCAGGGTTCGAATTAAGTATTGATGGAGTTCTTGTACCATTTAATGGTCCAGTTGATATTGATAGTGATAGGAATTGTGATGCAGAAACTTCAAATGATTCTAAAGAAAAGACATCAGGCGATGAAGGAATGAAACAAGATGAAAATTGTGATACTGATAAAGAATCAACCACAGATACAACAGTGTGTGATACTCCTGTGTCAACTGAAATGGAAAGGTTAGCTAACACATTATGCAGGGTTCCATAAAACGTGAACCGCCGGTTGCAGGAACATTTTGAGCACAATTACTGCAGGCGCAACTTTCAAAATTTCACAAATTTCAGGATTTGGAAGGATTATTGCAAATTTTTGCTAGTAACTGTTTTAAATTCTAACCATGCTTCAATCAATGGTTTTCCCTCTAAAATAATATCCTTTCATAACTTGCAGGCACGTTGAAAGAGGTTGATTTGATCACATGCATAAATATGTTTTGTAGAACCACTGACTCATTATACATGTCTCTGCAATCTCATTTTCCATTGATGTGATGTAAAATACAATATTTCTCTAACATTTTAATGTTTCTAAGCTTCTAGAAAATATCCTTTGAATTGATTTTGAACCAGAAATTATGCATTATAAATCATTAAGGAATATTATTCAACTATGAATTCCAATCTTTGAGATTTACTAAAAAAATATGTTACCGGTACTTGATTCATATTTTAGCTACTAAAAACTGTTCCTAAATTAAATATATTGTTATTGTAAAGCCTCTCACATGAAAGAATGATAGCCTTAAATTGCAAGAGGGTTTTTTTGAATTTTTCAATTCAATATCAGATTTTCCCAATTTGATTTCAGAAGTTTTCAAGTCAGTTTAAATATTGTCAGTTAAAAACGTGCTCGGGTCCAGGCCAAAAGATCAAAAATGGCTGGAGTGTCCATACTCTTGTAAATTGATGGCTTTGGGCCATAGACTTACATAGACTGCTGACGAAAATGTGCAACATGGGGAACAAAGATGGCTGACGCAAAGGACTTATTTTAGTGCTCTCCTCATTGACATTTTCAAAATTATGTGACCTCTCCTATAAACTCTTTTGTAATCTAAACTCTAAACAATATGTTCTCGCTGTCATAGAAAGATAGTTTAAATAGGATTTACCTTCCAGCGAAGTGAAATCTGTTCATAGGATCACAATTAATTTCAAACGTTTATGAATAATATAAAATCACACCGAGAGACAAGGAAATATAAAAATTAAAAAAAAATACTATTTACCTTCAAATACGATTAAAAATAGATATTTTAACTCATGTATGATGCAGCTTGAAATTGGTGGTCATAAATAACTCTTTTATAAAAAAAAGTGGCTTGAAATTTCGCGGTTTTCAAGCCTCTGTTTTGGTACTTTGCGTCAGCCATTATGGATGCCCATGGTCGCTATGTGTTTTCCATGAAGTTTGGCAATGAAATCAGCAGTCTATGTAAGTCTATGCTTCAGGCTACCCTGCAACTAGGTTTCTGGAAGTCTAGAAAAAAATCGATTTTCTCTTCTAATTTTAATTTGCTATCTTGCGGAAATGAATTAAAAAACGTTTTTGCAAAGGTTTAATTTTTTTTAAATGATGCTCAAAGAGTTTGATGTAAGCCTTTGTCTCCTCCTTTAATTGTTGTTTTTATCTATTCTTTTGAATACTTTTCTTTACTATACTTTTTAATAATTGTGGATTGATATTTAATGGGTTTTTAGTATTTCTGGAAAATTTTTGAATATAAATCCAGGCTTTTGAAAGTGAAAATAGTTTGTCGGACCCTGTGTCCGATAACATATTGTCTCATCAATTTATGTAGTTGACTATCTTTTTTAATTCTTATGTAATAGCGAAGAATCCAATGAAGAACCCAAAACCTCAGAAGATATAAAAGATGGTCAATCGACTAAATGTGAAACTGAAAACAACAAAGAAGAAACATCACCCTCAACCAGTTTCAGTTCATTTGTATTTTGGAAAACACCAATCCCTGATCTTGATTTATCAGATGATTTATTAAACAATGACAATGATAATGATAATCATATATCAGTTAATGATGGCAACGATGACGATGTCGAACAATGCCGAAGAGAGATACCACAATTAAGTATAACAAAAGCAGATGGATATAACATTGGAAATGAAACATATCAAAATACATTTCGTTCATCTTTATGGCCGTTTTGTGATGATGAATCTTTAGATCAAGATGACGTGGATTTGTATACTAACGATCGACATTCATTTAGCGAAGATTTGCCTGATTTAATACAAGTATGTATCACTTAATCATTATCATCAGGGAGGTTGAGATTTTATTGGCGAGACGAGATTTTTGACGAGTTATGCCATCATGCATGCGTACTTACAACAAAGCAAAGGAGATGCCCTTCATTTTGTGATTTGTGCTTCGTTTTTGACGGGATTTGCTATAAAAATGTGCGATGATTAACAAATTTTGTAGTCATTCCAAAAACGACAGTCTGTGAACTCTGTATACTACCCAGATCGGCTCCTTTGCAAAGCTGGATTACTCCTACCGAAATAGGAGTTTTACTCCTACTCCTGTACACCTCTGCTTCAAACTGAAGCCTCTATAGTTTAATCATGTTAAATCCCATGTAAGCAGCGTTTAAGGGGGTTCGCTACACATAATGCCAAATTTCAATTCTATAATAAATCGTTGACATTTGGTGGAAACATTCTTAAAGTATAGAAGTCTGAAAATATGAAATAAAAACGAGGGGTCACCATATTATTTGGGGCACAGGGGTCGCTCAAACCCCCACTGATTTTGGGGACCAAAATCTGCGCAGTTGTTTGATATTCTTCAAAAATCAGACGGATGCACGAGCGACACAGATTTTTTGAAGAAAGACTATCAGACATTCATATCATGTCAATACATAGCATATTTAAAATTTGACTCTACCTAATCATGATTGTCTCTAATGAGACCCCCTGGGGATTGCTCATTTTCACCTATTTTCAGTACTTTACATCAAGATGCTCATATAAAAAACTATAATTTTTTCTTCAAATTTTCTGTGAATTATGTCTATGGTGTGTACTATCTATATCACAAATAAAAATAAGGGGTCACCATATTTGTTTACCGGCAAAAGTGGATCAAAGTGGAAATATTCAAATTAAGGACGAAAATTCAGTTCTCTACAAGGGGCAAGTGAGCTCCAGAACATTTCAAGCAAACAATTTATGTAGCACAGTCGCGTACATATGTAGAAATGCTATTTGACGAATATAACATGAATTCCTCAAATTAATTTCTCATCAGGGGAACGAGGATAATTACACCCCGTTTTGCTCATCAAAACCCATAAAATCAATTAAAATAGAACTGAGTTAATTTCAAGAGAGCTCTCTCAGGAATCTTAATGGAGCCCTCCAGTTTAATGGACAACATCTGAAAACAATTGATTTTAAACAGTGGGAAAGATTTTTGAGACTTCTAAATAGTGAAATGATATGTTGGACTTTTACTATTTAGATCATAAATAGCTAGGTTAATCTTTGCATGGCTAGATCACAAATACAGACAATCACCAAGGCCATTTGATGAGTTAATACAGTAATTACAAATCAAAAGCTATGTTGAAATGAGTTTGAATGCTTTCAAACTTACCTTTCGGAAGTCACTACATAATGTAAACATTGTAATTTCACAACAAAAAACTCCCATTCCAGAAGCAGAAACAAATGTATGCTGCCACTATTTTAGCCATTATAAGCAAAAACAACATTTCAAGCACTACTGAGGCACTTATAAACAATAAATATTGTGATATACTCATTTGATTGAATATCCAAAAGCTATTTTTAAAAACATTTCAGTTAGCGTTGCCTTTTCACATTTCCCGCTTGTTCTTACGAAACAAGCTGCCATCTTTAAATACAAAAATGACTAATTATAAATTCAAAATGGAGCTACTGTTGCGAACCCCCTTAAAAACAATCAAACATGTAAATGATGTGAATATGATTATATTCTAGGATGTTCTTCCAACACAAATTTTATTTCATTACATAAGTATGACAAGATCATCTAAAGCATCAGTGATTGATACAGACATTGCATTACATTGTGCTTATACGATACCTGGCGTTGTGCTAACCCTCGGGAGAAAGAATTGGCATTGTTTGAAAGAGACTTATGAAACGTTATCACAAAATATGCAGGTTGGTTAAATTGATTAGATTACAATGATTATCAAAGATGCACATTTTCCTATGAAGAATAGTTTTATTGCGCATAAAACAGAACGTAAGGAGAAAGCAAGAAGGTATCAGAATTTTTGCCTCAGAGTTTTCTCCTGAAGTGACTCGAGTGCACCATCAAGCTATAGCTCGTAAGAAATGGTGTGCCAATTGCTTTGTATAACGACTAGTACAATTTTATAATTTTCTGCATGACTTTCTTACCGGTACTCGTAAGTTATTGTTTTTTGAAAATTCCTGGTGAAATTGGAAAATTTCATTTTTGATGTCAACTTGAATTGTAAAATCGATTGCGTTTTCGAACCTTGTCAGGTGATTTCTAAGATTGTACCAAAGATTTTTTTACTTGTTTGCAGTGGAAAATCAGGCGAACTTTAGCATATTCGATTCATCATTTGGCACTCATTCTTGGCGATGATATCACCGTTACCGATTTAACGCCTGTTTTTAATTCATTTGTCAAAGATCTTGACGAGGTATGTATGTTTATTTTGATACTAATATGTTTCAGTAAATAAGTCATGTAGTTACAGAATTATTAAGATTTATATTAAACTGCAAATTTATTTATTATTTTAAAATGTATGAATTAATTCTTTAAACTGCAAAGTAGATGAGTACAGTTAAACATGTTATAACGGTCACCTCTATAAAGCGGCCCCCTGTCTATAGTGGTCATTTTGCAATGTCTAAAATAGTATTTTCTATTGAATCAAACCTGTATATAAAGGCCACCTGTCTATAATGGCCACCTGTCTATAATGGTCAATTTTTCTACCTCTCATAGCTGGTCGTTATATACAGGTTTCATTGTATAAGATATAGAGGCGGAGATATGGGATTTATTTTTCGAATTTTCAAATCTCTATCTCAAGAGCGAGGCTTGAACACTCAATAATAATTTCATATCTCTGCGCGTGTCCAGAAATGATTCCGTTTATTATACAAAAAATTAACTTGAGAAAATGTAGAACTTCGACAAACAACTTTATTAAAAATATTTAAAATGCAATGTAGAGGATTGTGTAACCTCGTAAGCACAAGTGCGTATTTGTTTGAGGAACATAATGGATTTACAGGCAGATGCAATGAACCTGTGACACATTTACAATATATGTAAGCTTGGCCTTTCTTGAAAATGTCCAAAGTAAATCTTCTAGTAGTAGTAATATAGAAAGTCACATTAAAGAAATGTACCATCTCCCTTTTGCTTGTTCAATCTCAGGTTCGAATCGGCGTCCTTAAGCATCTCTATGAATTTGTATCGCTTCTACCTGTTGAAATTCAAAAGAGTTATCTATCAATGTTTAAAGATTTCGCCAAGTCGGACAATAGTAGAAATTGGCGATTCAGACAAGAACTAGGAAGGTGAGATTTTGTGTAATGTGCTGTAGAATGTCTTAGGTTTACACCTAGGTATTGCTGATTTAATAATATGCAAGTTTTCACAAAAGGGAAGAATGATTTGAATCTGAAAATAGGATAGAATGATAGATTGCAGATACATATCCATGTGCAGTCATCCCTGTAACCTCCCAACCATTTTTTATTAGCACTCAAATGCGTTTTTCAATTTCAATTTTAACATACTTGTAATTTGAATAATTCAATTCTAATCTTCTAATATACAGTCTATTTCAAAATGCTTGAAAAGTATGTCATTAAGTAGAGCGTAACCTCGCCACTTTGTTGACTAACTTCGATTCCTTCTCAGAAAAATTGAACTTTAGATTTTGAAGGAAATCTGGTTTCCACAGTAACAATTGATCACGTACCTTAGATTTCTGAGGTGTCTGTTTCATCACGCAGATGTACAATCTGTATAGTAGTATAGTTTAATGAAAAACTTTCAAAAAACCTTTTATTGTTTACTGTGTTTCAGGCAATTGATATTACTAAGCGGTCTTTACACCATTGAAGAGATCAATGACCATTTTGTACCTATCGCTCTTCTTCTTGCTGTCGACCAAGTCGCTGAAGTCAGAATGATTGCATTCAAAGTGGTAATTATGGAAATGTTTTTCTTCAAATTCATGTTAAATAGTATGGATGCTTGATGTTACCTTTTTACCCAATTTTTGATACTCAAGGTGTCCAGCATCTTCTGTTTGGCCTGGCTTAACTTTCTATTTCTGATAAAGACGATTCGTGAGATGCTCCTCTATGAAAACAGATCATCAACAGTTCATGAAATAATTCTACGAAAAACAGTCCATTTAACGTTCACAGACTTTTCATAAGATGCTCATGAATGTCTGTCAAGTTCATGGACAGTTCTTCAAAAGTTCAAGATGTTTATAAGCTTAAACAGCTTATATTTATTAATTGGTCTGTTTCTCCTTCAATTTATGTACATGAACAGTTCATGAACTCAACAATTTTGAGTTCCAAATAATGTTAATTTGTTGTGGACCACCAATACTACCCGTGTGAACACAGTTCATGATAAATGTTTGGAAAAAAACATGCCAGCTAATTTCCATAAATGTTCACAAAGTACATGAACAATTAAATAAATTGCTAACATTTTTGATAAGGGTAACATTAATGCATCCTATTTTAAATAAAAACCTGACCTGAGTTGAATCAATCGGCCCCTTGAACATGAATCAACCTTAAATTGCATTATCTTGACTGAGATCTCAATCGTGTTTCAATATCAATACTTCGTTGAAAATATCTCCCATGGACCATAACGACAGTGGCTTGGGAAAATTCAGAAACCAAAGTTAAGATTTCGTAAGGCTTAGACTTTGACACAGACATCATTTTTTCACAATATTATAAGAAAATTGTATTGCCGTCTGGCCAAGGACAAAATGATGGCACCTGGAGACATGTAAAACCTCCATCTGTTGATACAAATTTATTTTGTCTGTTTATTTTAGCTATCTGTGATTCTTGGTGCATTACGTGATTCAAATCAGACTTCTTTTGTCAGAAAATTTGTAGCTGAAATTATCGGTCTTTGCACATTTCATCAAAGTTGGGTGAAAAGGAAATCGTAAGTTGGTCAAGTTTTGATTACCAAATGTAATTGTTGGCTTGATTATGAATTAATGAATAATTCTGCTGTACATTGAAGCATATATAATAGGCATCTATGAGAGGTAGATAAAATTTGACCACTATATGCAGGTTGCTTTTATATACACGGTCATTTCAATAAAAAATACCCTCTTAGGCATAGCAAGACTGAGTACTATAGACAGCCCTTGCAAAAAACAGTTTAGGAGTTCATGAACAATTCATAAACAGTTCATGACGTTAAATGGCCCCAAATGTTCATAAACTATTCATGAACTCCTGAATTGTTTTTCGGTGACCGCTATAAAAGGTTTGACTGTACTTGTAATGACATAATAATGTCCCAACCCAATTTTCTAACATCTTTCTGAAATGCTGAACCTTTCGTTGTACCATTACACATGCATAATTGCTCACCTTTCACCACAATATGTTTTCATTCTATTCTAGCTGTGCACATGCTTGTTTAACATTTTTACAACATAATGTTGAAAAACCGCAGATGTTCGCTGAAGATTTTCTTCCTGGTTTACTGACGCTAGCTTCAGATCCAGTTCCAAATGTTCGATTAATTGCTGCCAAGGCGTTAGTGAAATTTGTTAATAGTGGTATGTATCTCTGATGTTAATTTATGCTCCCAGCAATCTTGTAAGATTCTGTACATTGCATATATCCAAAGGTCGAGCTATTATCAGAGAAGTGTGTTTTAAGGATTTCATAACAGGACTTCTTTTGTATGATTTCAAAACCAAATTTTATTTATGCAATATATAGAGATTGCTTCATGGGTAGCGCGTGCGTACGGATTTTATTCACGAGTTGTGACGTATCAGAAAACGAACAAGCGAGGCTCTGCGAGCGAGTGACTTTTCTGATACGTCACAACTCGTGAATAAAATGTGTATAAAGCGCTACCCATGAAGTAATCCTTTTATGTAATACCCAGCGAGATTTCAACATCAACGATTATTGTTATTATCGTGATTGAAAAAAGGAATTTTATATTTTGCTTGGATGAGGTGTGCTTATTATTTTGTTTAGTTTAGCTTTATGATGTGGGTTTATTCAGATTCCTAGAACAGTTATTATTTTATTCAATTTCATGAATAGTAATATATAAGAATTTTATTCAAATTGTATTTAATGAAAAATCAATGAGCCATTAAATTAGAAAACAAATCATTGTTTTGTTGAAATTGATGAGAGACAATTGATGTTCCAGACAAAGGTTATGTTGCATGATTATTAAAATGGTTACAAGTTCGCAAGTTCGATATTTGAAGTTCGCAAGTCAAAACAAAATTCAGCTGTGCATGTTTTTCAAAGTTGAAAAAGTTATTTTACCGGACAATTATTTTCCTGGGCAATGTTTACATTTTTTGTCAGAAATGAAGTGGGTTTTGATTGGTTATATCATTTTCCTCACACGTAAAGACACATGATACAAGCAATATGATTGGTTATATCGTTTTCTTCACGTGTGAGAAACTGATATTGATTTCTGATTGGTTAAAATAAAAACAGACGAAAATTACAGCAACAAGAGAACAATGGGAAATCTCGCTGGGTATAAAATAAGACATTATATGAACCACTTCATGAACTGGTTTGTGAACGTGAAGTTGATTAAAAGTTCATGATTACTTCATGAACAGTTAGTTAACGTTTTAGTGTATTGAGTTCACTGAGATGAAATGAGTTTATTGAGTTTACGTTCATGAAGATGATAATGGTTATGATAATGGCGGTTAAACTACAAGGTAATAGAATGATAAAATGGATTGATATACATGCTAAGCTAAGTAAGTAAATAATAACACAAGATAATGATAAATGATAATGACAAACAATTATTTATATTTCTACATACCGTGTATCAGCTTATTGCTTCTGGTCACACCGACCTCCTCTCTACAACTAGTTTCACAAGTGTGATGAATCAGATTTCAATCACGTTTGGCGCTTGCGCACAAGCGTGACCGACATAGGATAAATTGACGAAAATGTGAGGCATTGATAGATAGTTTATGAATGATTGACAGTAGTTGTGTTTTGAAACTTATGATATCCGATAAGAGTTTTTTTTACTTTTACTGTAAAAGTACAATTGTGATTCCCCTCCCAAAGTCCTGGACCAGAATCGGACATGGTTCTAGGGGGTCCTGGCTGGGTCCGACAAAATGTTTTACCTTCTGCAAACCTTATATTGTTAGATAAACGCTAGAAAAATGTTCAAGTAATTTTGCTGACATAAAAGCGTAAAATCGAAACTTTATTTTAGATTTATATCCAACATTTTGGCTAACCTTCTGAATTTTGCTAGCCTTCCGCAAACTAGGCTCCCAAGTTTCCGGACTTTGTCGGACCCTGGGCCCTGTTGATACTTTTCATCTGTTACTATCAACTATTACTGTAAAAGTACAATTGTGATCCCCTCCCAAAGTCCTGGACCAGAATTGGACATAGTTCTAGGGGGCCCTGTTGATACTTTTCATCTGTTACATCTGCATCTGTAAAGGGAGTAGGGTGATATATAATGAAAAGATAGAAATGTAATCAATTGATCAATCAGTGAGAATCCTATATCACAAATCATCCAGTCGTCTCTACAAAACTTTTTATTTTCTCCGCTTGCTATTGAGGAGGCATAAAGTTGATATGAATATTGCAGACATGAGAATTTTCAGACTTTTAGCAGATTTCAGACTATTTTGGGCCTTGTGAAACTCTAGTTATTGCTTTTTTCCATTCAATTCCATTGAAATATATCAAGACATAGTAGATTTCAGATTATTTTTGAAATTTCAATTCTCATGTCTGATATTGTTACAATTTATTATGATTAATCAAATTGATAGTTGTGTTCTTATGTCTGATGTTCTCAATTTGAATGTTTCCTTTATTTGTTACTTGTTTTTATATCTGTATTATCTGTCAATTGTTCGTAAACTTGTGCACTTTTGAATAAGTGATAAAGTTGTTATCTTTCCATTCAAAATCAACAGTTAAAACCCTACTTCATGAGTAAGTCATACAATGTGCTCTTTTCTTTTGTTACAGATTTCTTTCTTTCATTACCTGAAGATAACGACACACGCAAATTAGTTGAGTCTCATATGCGCCGATTAAAAATCGACGATGATCGTGATGTTCGTTTCTTCTCTGGTGGAGATCGTAATGCAATTGTTCATAATTCATGTAATCTTGAAAAATCATTAGATTCCGATTCATCATTATATAATAACGAAAGTCATGGCAACCCATCAAGAAATCTTGTTGTTGTTGTACAGGAATCATCGCAACGAAATTCACCTTTATCTGTTTCTTCATCTGGAAATCAGACAACGACATACGATAACAATGAAGATTCATCAACAAATACATTTGTTCAGTCATCGCCACCATCAATTCAAGTTCATGGATCTGGTCATCGAAGTTTAACTGTAAGAAGTCTTCCTGATGATTATACGGTAACGCGAAGAGATGAAACATTATCACCGGATGGTAAATCGATAGTTGTTGAAGAGGTTATTGAAACATATTCACCGTCATCCGACGAGGATAGCGATCTACGACCTGGTGAACAAGTCGTTGTCGAAGAAGTTGTTGAAGAAATAACTGAAGAATATGAAGAAACATGACTGAGATAGTATTATTGTATTTTTATATACAGTGTAGAAATCAATAAGAAAATATCAAAGCCAAGCTTATTTTATATTATTTTGTGGAAGAATAATAGTTATATATAATGTTAGCCACTGATCGACCCCCACACAGCACAGTAAATGCTTGGATGAAACACGAATGAAGATAGCTGAAAAGCAATTAAGATACTGTAATATTGATTTGGAAACTGAAAAAAGATATTTTATGAATTAGGAATAATTTAGAAACAAATAATGTTGAAATAAAGTAATCTTATAAAACTTTCAAGATGTTGTATAAAAATATAAATGAAAATTTAGTAATCCACTTTCAAGAAATCGTGTCAAATATTCTTTTTTTTCTATAGTTGTTAACAAATTAGTGGATAAAATGAAAGTCATTATTAATATTATTATAATGTGATAATGTGAAAATATTGATTTTTGTGTAATATGGAACAATTAAAATACCATTATATAATTATAACATTTTTATTACTATAACTGTTCATTTGCAAGGAAGAAATGTTCTCAAGAAAACTGAATTTAAAATGCATGTTTCACTAATTTTATGTCAATCTCTTAACTTTTGTCATTCTACTTATATGTTTATGGACTTGGTTTTTATCAATTATCAACATATTTTTATCAGTTCATGCCATCTGATGAGGTCAGATGTGGTATCATTTGATTTGATTGGCTGATTTGATTTTTCGCAGTTCTGAGTCAAGTAAAGTACTAATTAAGTAAATAATAATAACAATATATGGCGAAAGAGTCAAAGAATACACATTATTTACCGCTCTGTCAAATGAAGACATAGAGCCCTGTATTATCTGCTATTAGATAAACATAAATTTTATAATTAAGTAAATATAATGTAATTGCATTCCTTTGTATAATCGAAAATTTGAGTATCTATGACCTGGGCACTATCTGTGTCACCTGTGGTAAAAAACTATTTTTCTAAAAGTTAAATATTTTGTCAAATTACTTTGCGGGCAAGGACTATGAACGGAGTTGATCGCGGGCTGGTTATCGGCTTGCGGATCATGCGGTGAGCCTTAACGCAAATCCAAACCGAGGATCACACACCAGAACTGTCCTCAATATGGAATTTTTGAATTTTTGCTACCGAATGATCAGAAGTTAGATAAGCATTCAATATTATGCGGATATCAACAGAGAGCGAAGTAAATTATTTGGACACGTATCAGGTAACGTTTTATTAGATAATATCAGCTATAATCAAGCTGTCGAAATTTAGAACTTGTTTCATCTTTAAGATTTCAATATGGCTTGAAATGAAATTGGTATAAATAAACGTTGGGAAGACGAGACTCGGCAGTAGGCCTATATAATTTACTTTTTGACCAGATGCTGCTTTAGTATAGTTATATAATGCATATGCATCGTGTCATGACATTGAAATTAATTTTATTTAACTATATCTATTTTCGTTTCGTTTTGCAAAGTACAGTAATAGCCCCACAAGAGTCGATACGAGGTAGCTGTAGTTTGCGAAACGAAGAACTTATAGAATAGAATAGAATAGAATATATTTGTCAAAAATTAAATGGTGTAAAAAAATTGACAGACAAATAATGGGAAGTACAAATTTCACTTAAATAGAGTCTACAAATGCTTTATGCATGATTAATAAAATGAATAATCAAATATATTGATACAGTATTTTGTTCAAAGTTGAACAAAATTCGGTGTCGTCAACATGCAAGCATGGTAGTCAAATCTTTTGTAGCCATTTTGAATTTTTTTATCTGGAATATATTTGGTATGAAAATGATGCAGAATTCTTTGGTATGATCATATAAGTCAATCCGGAAAGAAAAACATTAAAAATGTGACACCGGAACTAGTGCCAGGCTCTTTTCGTTCAAATGAAATGGGTCTTCTTAAAAAGGTCGGGTGTAAAATTGCTTTGCATAAATCGTAATTATTTTTGCTGGTAATTGTACCTTCACATATTTGCTGGTAATTGTACCTTCACATATTTGCTTGGATTCTACCGCGTGATCTTTTGATTGGTGAAGAAACAAAAAGGTTGTAGTGTTTTGAAGTTTCAAAAAGCAGTCACGCTCCAGCTGTTTTAGAAAGTTTCTAAACATCTGATTGAATAACTTTTTTTGTTTCTTCACCAATCAAAAAAAGCACACGGTAGAATCCAAGCAAATATGTGAAGGTACAATTACCAGCAAAAATAATTAAGATTTATGCAAAGCAATTTACACCAGACCTTTTTTAGAAGACCCATTTTATTTGAATGAAAAGAGCCTGGCACTAGTTTCGGTGTCACATTTTTAATGTTTTTCTTTCCGGATTGACTTATATGATCATACCAAAGAATTCTGCATCATTTTCATACCAAATATATTCCAGATAAAAAATTCAAAATGGCTACAAAAGATTTTACTACCATGCTCAACATGCATGCCTGCGTGCTTGCGTGCCTCATTGTTTATTTTTCAGAAATTTACGTAATTCAGCCTCCTTTGAAATCTGTTTCTCGCGGCCGTAGTCACGCCACTCGGTCGTGATTTCTGTTGTCTTCTCCGTGTTTCTCCTCGTCAAGATATATGCTCCTCGTATTATCGCACGTTTATAATCAATGTGATATGTAATGTCAAATAACATATCTAATGAAATTAGGTTCATCTTGTAGTCATAAAATGGTCAAGTAAAACTTGAAATAGGGGATTTATAATGTATAATTTTCATTAATGAAATAAACTGTCTGAGGATCGCTATACGTCTGAAACTACATTAGTAACAAGAAAATATGTGTAAATGCAATACATGAATTATTTGTGTCTCACAGCGAGCTTCTGATGTCTGTCTGATGTCTGATTCAATGATAGGCCTTACATATAATGTGTAGGCTTTTAATAACAACTTTGGATTTCTTGATTTGAAGCATTTCCAATTTAAAAAAAGAACGAGAATGAGCTTTTGACGCAATTGCTTTGCAATGAAGGGAGAATTTCAGATCGAAAGAAATAATGATACCAAGATCCAATGTCATAGATAAAGGATCTGAATTGTTATTTTCGTTATTGTCCCTTGATGAATAGAATTTTGCATCATCTGCATAAATTTTTAGCTTACATCCAGCGCGTAAACTGTCTGGGATATCGTTGACAAATATTATCAATAATAACGGATCTAAAACAGATCCTTATGGTACACCACTCGTAACAGGAAGGTCATCCGATAAACTATTACCAACAGATACGTGTTGCGTGCAATGTGTTAGGTACGATGTAATCCATGACAGAAGTTCATAGCCTATGCCATTGTCTAATGTAATAACGTTTATAACAATATATGTTGCTAAAAAGGATTTCTGTGCCTAACTTGACCTTATTTCAAGCGACTGAGTGTGATTTACATTGGACTTTGCTCTCTGTAGTTTTTTTTTTGGGCCTATCTTGGAAGAATTATATACATGCCTAGAAGTTTCAAACTTCATCTCATCTGTAAATTTCAAGATTGACCGAAATTTGACATAATTAGACGTCGAGATTCGGCGGTATATAATTTACTTTTTGACCAGTATGCTGTATTATTATAGTTAAATAATGCATATGCATGGTGTTGTGACATTGAAATTGATTTTATTTACAAACTACATCCATTTTGATTTCATTTCCTTTCGTTTCACAAAGTACAGTAAATACCTATTTCATGCGTACTGTATCTGTCAATCATAAAGTTAATGATAGTTTCTATGCTTTCATAATGCGGATATAGAGCATAATGAAATTAGCAAAGACAGGGGGAATGCGGAGTTTGGCAAGTGCATTAATATAAAATATTTCATGCCAAATATAGGTGAGAAAATATCTAATGCCTTGCCAATTTCCGTCAAATTTCCTTGGAAAAAATGTAATATTTTGATAAATTTATTAATTAGGTCTACTAACAAATCAACAATTTCATTTCTTTACTTGAATGTCTCGAGTAGCATTCGACTCTTGAGCGCACTGCACCGTAGCGTTTGGCATGGCTGTAGGCTATAATTCTGCCCAAATATCTAGATAAAATTTAAAAGAGTCGTCAGTTGGCAACCCTGTGACCCAGGTAATTACTATGCCAATAATGTAATCATGCACACTCAATTTTATCAAATTCACGCATAAAACAATAAACATTTCAATTTTCACCCAATCAATCAGCAGCCCTTGAAATTGATTTCATTTAGACCTAGGCTTTGAAATCGTAGGCTATCATTTCCATAGTGAATTACGCCTTACTTGAAGCTTCCTATATTGTAGAGTTTGAATTGTGGTTAAACAATTTCTGATACATAGGTCATACAGTACATCATATTTATTAAGGTATTTTCTGCTTGAGTTGCATGCTATTGTAACATTATTATTCAGACAACACTAAATATCTAAGCCAACAACACCAATAACAACATGAGTTTGAAATTAAAATGCATTTATTTGTTGGTTGACGATGCAAACAGTATCTTTCATAACCCTTCAAATAATTGTATAAACACCAAGATGTATATTATTTTAAACTTTATTATCTGTTTTATAGTTGGTAGTTAAAACCTCAAAAAATATGTTTCAAGTAGAAACAAATATTGATTTCAGTACTTAATTATCTTTGTACAACTGTTGAGTTTTCACGTCCATATTGAACTAAGTAGACTGCCTCGTCAGCTTTTGGACGACAGGATGGATCTCTATCCAAACACATTACTATCAAATCAGCCATGTGTTCTTCAAGAATTTGGCGTGGTACAGGGTGCTTATAATCACTTTTGCAGACAAGTGCTTTAATTTGATTTGCTTTTGTATCTAGAAAACAACCATCAAATAATTTGTTAAGAAATCTGATGTTAACATATTTAACCTACTGACATGATGATTTTCACTTTTCAGTCTTTTAGCGGATTTCAGACTATTTATGGGACTGCGAGACTCCTCCTCAACATCAGTGTCCGACAAAAAGTTTGACCTTCTGGATTCCTAGAACAATTTTTACATTTTTGTTCTGAATTTGTTTGTTGAGGTTTGGCCTATAAATCATAAAAATATCAACTTTTTTTCTGAAATCTCTCTAGCCTTCCAGGTCTGTGGTCAAACCCTGCTCAAAATCTAAAGATATTGAATCAACCCTTGGAAATTTATGCTACCTGTTTACAGCTTGTGCGCAGGCCTATCTGTTATGTATAGATTTCACTGTGAAACTACTGGCAATTCAGGAATCATGCCAACTCAAACAATTTGTTAATCAGTGATCGCAATTCTGAAAACTTACCTTTAAAATTTCTTTCTTCTGCAAACAATTCAATCAGAACAAGACCCAACGAATACATATCGGCAAGACCTCTTTGATGTATATTTAATTTGTCACCACGCATTACCTCCGGTGGCATATAATTCAATGTACCAAACATACCACCTTTATCCAATGCATAGGGATCTACGCCAAAACGACTTAGACCAAAATCAGCTAGTTTAGCTGTGATAACCAAATCTTCAAATTCCCTATTTTCTTGTCCAAAATCACTGTATTGTAGTAGAATATTAAGTGATTTAATATCACAATGAGCAACATTATTATTGTGTAGATATTCCAGACCTCTACATAAACCTATGGCAATGTCATCTTTTTGGGTGTCTGTGAATCCTCTTTTGTCGATAAATAAGGTTTTGAAAAGATTGTCATGTACATATTCCATGACAAGACATCTCGGATTGACAACTGCAGCAATCAGCTTGACAATATTAACATGATTGAGTTGTCCTTGGAGTATTGCTTCTTTTTTAAACATTGCTTCATCAGCTATTTAAGAAAAACAACAATAAAAAATATTAGATATTATCTAATAGCAAAAAATAGTGCTCGATGTCATTTGACAGAGCTAAATATAATAAAAGGAGTCAAAGACTACACATTCATAATTGTTATTAATAGTTTCATGCTTACGCATCCATCAGACAAATAAGCTAAATAATCTTTTAATTTATTTGTTCAAAACTAATTTTTTTTTAGTTTATTTGTCTGATGAATGCGTAAGCATGAAACTATTAGTAACAATTATGAATGTGTAGTCTTTGACTCCTATTATTATATTTTATAAAATATATATTTGTAATTAGATACATTATTTCTTTTCAACGTTGATGATCACAACAAAAATGTTGTAAGTTTGGAACAATTAAATTGCGATTTTCTGTCACTATCTTTCCTATTAAAATGTTTTTCAAAGAAATTTTTAATTACTAAATTTTGAATTAGCATTGATATAAATATATATTAACGGAGCAAAATTGACCCGCGGTCGCTACAAGCTCAAATTTGACATATGCTTAAGGTCAATTCGACAATCAACGTCAGTCATGGCTTCGGCATGGTTTTAAGTTTCAGTTTCAGCATGGTTTTAGGCACAGAAACAATACCAACCACAAACATGCATGTGACGCTACGCGCTTAGAGCCCATCGGTCAAATTTGCTCTTTTAAATTCGAAAATTTATTCAATTTGTTTCCTGACTTTAATGAACCAAATATAGTATAATGAAAGTGTATCCTGTTACTAATTTATGTTTGTAAGTTTCATATTTCAACAAGCTGTATAGATGTGCTTGTGTATACAGTGAAACCTGTATATAACAGCCATCTACAAGAGGTAGGTGAATTGACCATTATAGACAGGTGGCCTTTATATACAGGTTTGATTCAATAGAAAATGCTATTTTAGACATTGCAAGAGTGACCACTATAGACAGGTTTGATTGTAACATGACCTACCTTTCTTACGCATTTCTTTAACAGCAACAATGCATCCTCTGAAGCTTGCCATTGAGACTTTGGCTGTTGCACCAGCACCTAACATACCAGTAATACTCAGATCATCATACTGAATAAGTGGTATAGTCCCTTGAAATAATGATAAATCTGTGCATAGTGAAACGTCATCATTCTCTATAGCTATTTTAATAGTTTTGTTGCGTATCTTTTCATTTTGAACAAATAACACTTCATCTGACTCCATTTCAGGATTATACAGGCCTGTTGTCAACTGATCCATCAATTCAGTCACAGTTTGTTCCTAGATAAAAAAAAATCATGCAAAAATATTAAAATAACATAATCATTAACATGTTCTTGTGAATAAAATTTGAACCCTCCTGGTCTACTGTTATACTATGAACATTGAAAGTAGGGGAGAGCGGGGTGAATTGGAACAAATTTTCTTAAAAAAATTATTGCTCCAAAACGGCTCACGCAAAACTCACAATTTTGGTATCGATTTGTAGGAAATTGTCTGAAGTTTATAATGCAAAATACCTGAATATTGTCAAATCAAAGTTGAAACAATGTTTAAAGGAAGAATGACATTTTTTCAAAACCGCGATTTTGCGAAAATGTGGGGTGAAACGGAATGACCACAAATTTACCATTATTTCATCGAATTTGTTCAAATAAATTGAGTATCATAGCTATTGAGCCTTTAAAAATTGATATCAACAATAATAAATTAGATAGATAAAGAAACTTACTTCCAAATATAAATTTATAAGATTATAATTTTCCATTCAAAAAAATGCGTCTCCGTAAAACACGATAACATTTTCCCGTACTAGTATAATTTTTCAAATTTCAGTTATAATTGAGAGAATATGAGTAAGGTTAATCATTCAAATGGGTTTTAATTAGATTTAACCAATATAATATGAATAAAACAACATTTAATTTCATGCAGCCTTCGACAAAGTCGCTTTCCTTCCGAAGGTGTCAAATTCAAAGAAACCGCTCATGCAGATGTTTTGTTTACATTATAATTCACATTGATTCACGAAGGAAATAATAAGTCAAAACAAGACAATGCAAACTCATTAATTTTACGTTGAAAATAAAACAACAAAAAGATCAATGGTTCATAGAAATAATACAAGGCTATTTACTAATGAAAAGAGGCAATTGAACCAATTTAATGGATTAATTTGAATGATTTCTTCTTGGTGTGAAATCAAAGGCGGAGCAACAACAAAGCAAAGCAGTGTGAAGCCAGACTGTGATTGAAATGTTTCCCGCCGTGTTCCATTCAACCCCATCGTGAATCTTGCAACATAAACACTATTTACTAGAAAGTTTGTTGGAAAAGACAAAAATGACAACTGCCTACGTCATAACACGGAAATTCTCTACACAATGGTATGCAATAACACCTGATGCGTGAAGAAATGAAAATAAAATCAAACGCGATGTGAAAAGCGAATGACTTGCATCGCGCGTACAAATTTTCAAAGGCCTATAACATTTTATTTACTTTATGTATCGAAATGAAACTTTACACAATGTTTATACTATATAAGAACAATGTTCTGCTGCAATTTTGTAATTTTTGAGTCTTTAGAAGTTGTGTATTCCGATTCACCCCCGTTCCATTTCACCCCGCTCTCCCCTACTGAATAGCTACAGAAAACCTACTGAAACCATACTGGAATTCACCAGGCATTTTAATCGAGATTCTTCTCATTTTTTATTGAAAAACTACTGAATGCTCATATTAAAATTGCCTTCAGTTAGCTTTCAGATTTTCCAAAGGTGTAGTGTTACATGACCTATTGTTAGTTTATAAGTTCATAGGCTGACATTATTTGTGCTGGTAGCTCAGTGTTTAGTGTTCTCATATCACATGCTCATGCATCCCACCGGGATTTGATTCCTTGTCAAAACACATACATTTCCATAATGATCAATTTTAATTTCAGCCAATGTACAAAGGGACAATGTATAAGAAATGAGAATGACTCAATTTTCAAACGCCTTCAAACGTAACTTACACTTCTATGAACGGATAAATTATTGTTTACAAAGTAATTTTCGGAAAAAAAGAATTGAATGATTGATGATCTCGACTTGCATTAATGTCGGTAAAACTGTAATTAGCAATAAGTCATCCGCATTACAGGGTTGATTTAAATAATAGAGATGAACAATAACTAATGTTTCTGTTGTTGTGTTCGTAAACTACGACATCTTATGACTTTTGAAATCAAATGCGAAAGCCGTACAATTTATGCAGTGGAAACATTATATTTTCTTTTCTTACATGATAAAAGTGTCTTATTATTGAAGCCTGTCCGAACCGCAACTAGAAAACAATGATTCTAATAATAGATAAAGTGACCGAGAAAAGATCAGAAAACTGGAAATATACACATAGGCCTACAGTTCATGAACAGTTCATAAAAATTGGTCCTTTTAACGTTCATGAATTGTTCATGACTTCCTGGACTGTTTTTAACAGGGGTACACACACAGAATTTAGCATTTATTAGTATAGATTGTACCTGTTGTAATCGCTGTTGGATTCTCTCAGCAGCTGGATCTATAATTGTAACTGGTGCTGTACCATACTTCATTCCAACACGATTAAGCATTCTATTCAATTGATTGTCAACATATATTTCTTGTCTACATGAACCCAAAGGTTTATTAACACGGCATAACCTTCTATTTAAGGGAGTGTCTTTGTAAACACCACATCCTGGATGCCTGGCTGATGATCCTGTGAAATACATAGGCTACCATATTATTACACTTAAACATTATAGAATGTTTTAAAGAAAAGTCTTTACAGAAACAGTTAATCACAAACGTCAGCAGTAGCAGTCGTTTTTTATTGGTAACAATGTTTCGTCCTTAACGCCTCTGAGCATGCAATCAGAATAAACCATTTTAAGTATTTGTTTTCAAAGTTTCACATTTTATTAATTTCAAAGCCATTGGCGTTTGTGATTACACTTAAGAATGTATTGTAATAAAAAAAATTAGTAAATCTATACTGGGTATGAAAACTACTATACGGATGAAAAGAAAAATGAACTATAAGCAATATAAGAATTATAGATTAATAGTCAATTGATTAGTAGTTATCTGAGCTGTAAAAAATACAGAAGGGTAAATACTGTACACAAGTAGAGGGGTCAGGTAGCCTACCTATAGTCAATTAGTCAATCAGAAGATATTTTTGACTTCCTACGATTATCTAATGTATTCTGTGATTAAACTAAACAATGCAGTCAAACCTGCTAATATGGTCACCTCTATACGACATCCACCTGTTTATAGAGGTCACTTCAGGAAAATTCATTATCATGAAATATTAAAGTATCGAATCAATCATAAACATTAAACAGGGACAATCTGTCTATGGTTGACAAATTTTGTAGATTCCAAAGCTTGCTGTAAGGCATATTCAGCTACCGGATCTAATCCTACACCCAATGTCATCTTCCACATAACACAATCACTATTGTTATAGATGCAAGCACATTGTTGTCACATACATGTAAGTGCCTCATTCAACGGGGTTGGATTTTGTATTGATATAATATTTGATAATGGAATAAATACAACAGCAGTATACCTCTTGAGCTGCTTGCTCCAGTTGCTTCTTTAGAAACAGACATGCTTCCCTTCGGGGCACCGACACGCCCTAATTTCCTGTTTATGGCATTATCAACATACACGCAAGTTGAGCTACTTCCCTGAGCTGCTCTCGGTGGAGTAGTACTATTTGACCCATACGGCAGACCAACACGACCCAAACGACGGTTTTCAGGGTTATCAGTGTAAGTTCTTTGCTGAGGGCTCGCTGAGTTACGATTAGCGCTGTTTCCCGACGGTGACGTCCTTGAATTAACCATGCTTCCATGAGGCATTCCTACTCTTCCAAGAGTCCTATTCTGGACATTATCAACGTAGACATGTGAGCTGTTTGAGTTATTATTAACACTATTACGAGACGATGAATTCCTAGATTCAACCATACTACCATGAAGCATGCCCACCCTTCCAAGACCTCGATTTTGGGCATTATCGACATAGACTCTTCCAGATGTACTACTCGTACTCGCAGGTGAAGCTCTTGTGTTGCTTGATGATCCACCGCCCCCAGAATAGCTACCGCCGCCACCACCACCACCGCTGCTACTTACACCACCACCTCCTGACGATCTAGACATTACCATTGACCCAACCTCCATGCCTACTCTACCACAGCCACGGTTGTACGCATTGTCAACGTATGATCGGGGCATTTTCCAGTCTTTTATAATCTGTAATGAACAAGGAGAAATGAGTAAAACAACAAACGCTGATAGTTTGAAAGAAGAACGAGAAGTTCATTGAGAGATTCATGTCTGGCCTATGTTGTTTGACACAACTTTGAAAACAGAAACATAATATTGAAAAAGCTACTCACGGATGAGCTTGTAGATTGCTCTCCTTTCAAATCTGTTTTCACTGCTTATGTAAACAGTAAAAGTCAGCCTGTACCTCTTCGATGACCTACCTATGGTCTCTGTTTTGACACGTGCAGACGTTTCGCGCATTTTATAGGCTTCTCGACCGGCCGGATATTGTGTTGTTAATGGATCTATTGGGTACGTTTCTATGAAGTTGTAAAGTTCCGCTTCGATATACAATGAAATTTTGTGAATTATTATTTCTTGTGGTTTCCGTTTGTTTACGGATGGCTTGCTGCTAAATAAGTCAATTCTTAGAAAATTGAATATTTACTATTATTCTTATTTAAAATTAGATATTTAATCTTACATAATTCTAGGTAAGGGTCAATAAGTACAAAGGTTAAGCCCCGTTTCTGTGAATTATCTGCTAGAATTTCGATTTGTCGACATTGATGAGCGATAATCATTCATTCGGTAACAAATGATTTAGATCGTGTCGTCGGAATAAAATATGCGAACATTAAATTCTTCGATGCACGCAAGATACACCATTTTCGTAACTATAGTTCTTTGCACATTCACATTGTCAGCACAAATACGCGAGATGTAATTGAAAACAAGCTCAAATAAACTCGACAATTTTTCTCTCCATGTCAACTTTGTGAGCAACTTTTTTTATGTGATGTCATTTTCAATAATTGAATATTGATTACTATGAACAATTGATATTTTTGTCATCTTCATTCATTAATATTTTGCCTTTGAAATTGGTGCAAGACACACATGGAAAATAAATTGTTTCTTCTTTTGCAGACTTTTGATTATTGAATAAAAAGTTGTATGAAAATGTCTGAATCTGTGACTGTCGTAGCTCCAATCAACATTGCTGTCATCAAGTATTGTAAGTAATTGATTAATGAACTATTGAAACCATCCGCTAATTGACTAGTCATCAACTAGTGTTAGTAATTGTTTAATTAGCTATATATAACCGTTTATTGACTACTGTATTATTTGGCGCGAAATTTTTCCCACGTGCTCAAACAATGAGATATAAACTACGCCCCCTTTAGATTACTCTACAGTGATTTCAATTTCTCACGTCAAAAATAGAATATCAAACATCTACAAAATGTCTAGCCTGCTCGCAGACTCTCTGTCAAAATGTAAATTGTTGAACTCGACTGTTTACCAAATTTAAATTTTAAGAGTGAATCTGCGAGCAGGCTACCGAATGTCAAAATATCTTAATTATATGAAAACTGGTACGTATTTTTGGTACGTATGTCTGTAAATTGTTATTACGATATCTAGGACTACTATACTGATTATACTATACTATACTTGATTCATCGGAATTCTTGATATGGTTTGAAAATTCTGAAAATAATACAAATATGATCTGCAAAAACAGTGTCAATGAAAATAGAGACTTAAATAATATAAAATTAATTGAAATAAACTAAAATAAAATGAAATGAAACGAAACGAAACGAAACGAAACGAAACGAAACGAAACGAAACGAAATGAAACGAAACGAAACGAAATGAAATGACTTTATCCAGCCAGTTACCATGGATAGAAGAATATGTCATACATAAGTTAACAATGAGAGAATAATCACTGTTGTCTGCTCAGCTTTTCATTGAAACAATACAAACGTATCAGCATTTGATAATAGAGAGTTTCAGATTGCATGAACGACGACGTTAGAAGGGTGCGCAGTGCGTCTGCGCATCTCTTTGGGGAATCACCTCTGTGCAAGAACCGTTCACGTGAACGGTTCATGAGCAATCTATCGTCGTCGTGAACGATAGCGAAGCTCAACTTTGAAATACGACAAATGTAGCATAGAAAGTGCATTCAATACAATCTTAGTACTGCTATATCAATCAGATATGCAGTGAATTCTTTTTCTATCAGAATTTATTGATAAATACACTTAAAAAATATATACTTGGATGAAGTTTATGGTCTTTTGCGTGGTCAAATACCTTTGGCTACATAAACATGTTGAAAACAACACCATAAGGTTTAAAGTAAGCTGAGGTTTGATTATTTTGACATGGAATTATAGATTTTGTTCTTGTTGAAACTTGAAGTTTAAAATACAGAATTAAATTATATTTCTACCGCTGTTTGTTGTATGTTATTTGAATAAGATTTGGCCGAAATGATTTTGTTCCTTTAGTCTTTATTTACAACATTAGTTGATTATTTCATTTAAACATGATTTAAAAGAAATCTTCTTCCAATGATGTTTCATTAACGATTGCTTTAGACCTTTGCAATATGTAGCGTTGTTTTATCTTCAAAATCCTTAACATACAAAATGCGTATTCGCCAGATTGACATTATCAAAATGATGGTTTTCATGTTTTGCAATGAAATGGAACTACCGTCGATGGCCAAAATAATCTGAAATGTAAACTGCGTGAGTACGACGATCAGAACAGGAAGTTGTAAATGACGTGATCCTACCGTCGTCGTTCAACGAGATCTGAAACTCCCTAATGTTGCATTGATCACATCTGCTTGGCGTATTTCCTGTTTTCATGTAATTGGACTGTAACAATTTCTATCAAACATTTATTCTTTTCTTGGTAAACTGAACTTTTTGTTTGCTTGTAATATACTTCTTTGTTTGTATTTATTCTTATCCAGGGGGTAAACGGGATGTGACATACAATCTTCCTTTAAACTCTTCAGTGAGCTTAACACTAGACATGAATGAGGTGAGCATCTACTATTAAGGGACCTGTTAAATATATTTTTACAGGAGAGATTATTGGTCATAATTTATCTAAGGGGCAGGCGGCTGTGTCAGATCAGTTATGAACATTAACTCTGTGGAAAGTGTCACACCTCTACAATGAGAGAGTGGGCCACTCAATAATGATATATCAATTTTAGATGTCCTTTGAGCTAAGGAAACGTTTCATGTAAATTAAAAGGTACTAGAATATATGTGGATTATGCGTGTAACAGCGGCTTTCCTGGGGAGGGGAGGTGCCCATTAGTTGAGTTTTGTTAAGAAATAGATGCCCTGGGGGTAAGGGGTTTTGTCTTCTTTTGCAAATTTTTATTATACCTCCGGGAAAACCTTTGGGCAATTTAATTTATGATCAGCGGTATTCATGATTGCTGTTGAATGAGAACTTGTGTTGTTATTGAAATTTTTTGTTTTGTCATATCAACTTAATTTTCACATTTCTCAATTACTTTATTATGGACATTTTTGAATTTAATTATTTATTAAATACATTTATTACATCATAAATTTGTCAATGCTGCATCATAATTTGAATTATCTTTTCATAGAAAAGATCAATATTTCAGGCCCTGGGGAAGGAGGAATTGTAAAATCAATGTTGCCCTTCACCCCAGGGAGATTAAATTAGTTCGATGGGACCAATTTTGCAAATCCCCCGGGGTTACCCCCTCGGGAAAGCTGCTGATACACGCATTAAATGATCAACCATGAGAAAGGTGCAGTAAAAAATGCAATATCATTTAGAAATACAACAATTGTGTGAAGTTCCAAAATCAAATGATAAATTTAATATAAGGAATGAGGGGCAGGTTAATAAGGGATTACATCACTCTTGTGAGTGGGTTGTTTCGATGGCTCACGAACAAGAGTAATGTAATCATTTTAATAATCATGTCACATAACCTTTGTCTAGGACATTGATTAGCTCTCATCAATTTCACTGCTTTCACATCAATTTCAATGATTTGTTTTCTAATTTAATGGGTCATTGATTTTTCATTAAATTCAATTTGAATGAAATTGTTACGAATATCATTTAGAAATATAACGCAAAGAATTCAACATAACTGTTTTCAAACATGTTTGCAATATTAGAAATATTTACATCTGAATATAGCAAATCCCAAGCTGTTACTTTTTTTAATTTCTCAATTGAATTTTCAATTACAGAGTACTATACAATTAAATTTTATTTTATAAAAGAATATTCAATCTGTCGCAGCTAGTCGCCATTTTCAAAACACGTGTTCTAGTTGTTTGGTTAAAACCGTGCAGGTATAGGTCTATAACCGCACACGTGCGGGTATAGACCTATACCTGCACGCTTTCAGTGGTTTCTATGGAATTTCGTGGGTTGTCTTGACATAACTGCTAAACACGTGGTACAGATCCACCAATCATGATTCAAGTTTTTTTCAAGTGATTATTAATAAATATTACACTTTTGACAAAAATTTCAACAAGACTTAGAATTTATACTGTACAGTATGTGTAAGTAGGCCCCCCTTAAATGCTGGATATCACCACTAAGTTATGAGAACTTTGCGTAGAGCTGTGATGCCATTAGATTTAGACGGATTGATATACCAGGTACAACAAAAGTGGAGATGCTTGACTCCTCGTTATCAGAAGGCTATGGCAAATTCAAAAGAACTTTGATATTTTTCTGATTCGCTTGCAAACCTTAAACCCAAGATCGTTAAACTTCTTGTAACTCATATGCTAATATGCAATTTTATAATTTAATTTAGCTATCAACAACAACAACAATAACAGAAAACCATGAATCAGCTAGCGATGTTTTAATGTTAAATGACAAGTATGTTCATTTTAATCATTCAACAAATGTACATTTATCATTTGATGTAAGATCACCATGGATACCAGATCTCATGCCATTGTCAATGGAATCACTCAAACGTCAACTCATCCTTGACTTTATCTCAATATCAAATATAATACCATCGTCTGATGGCAGATTGGAATCGTCCAAAGGTCATTGTATTTACTTAAAGAATGTGGTATATCTACCATCTGATATCAGTGCTAAAATTAATCTGCAGTGTTGCCTCTGAGATCTTCCCTGTGAAAACAGTTCATGAAAATTGGGCCTTTTAACATTCATGAACTAGTTGAACTGTTTATAAAGGTGTTCACACGCAGCTCATGAACTCAGATAATTTAATAGCAGCTGGGCAGTAATAGGCATTTACTATCATTTGCTCTGGACAAAAGAAAACACCAGAAGCAAAATAATGGCATGGTCACCTCCATTTTAGAATTCCGCAGTCTAAATCTTCTATTTCAAACCCACAAATGCAGACACAGCTTATCGTTTGCTTCAAATTACATCCCTGATTAATGATAAATAAAGAACAAATGTGTTTCTATTACTTTACATATTAATAAATTGTTGTTCATTAGAAATTTCTATTTTTTGGAAAGCCCTATTAAATCAAACACAAAGTAAGTCTTTTTCAAACAGCCATCAACATAGATATTTTTTTCAAAATGTCAATGTGTGCCCTGAAAAACAATTTACTGAGTTCATGAAATTTCCATGACGCGTTTGTAAGCTTCGTTTATGATTCTAAACAATTTAGGGATTCCTATCAATTAGTTGGTTGGTCGATTGAGCTTGCACAAGAAGTATATATAAAGCGCATATCAAATTTGACCTATTTTTTAATCAATCCAGACAAAAATCAAAACAACCAAAGCGATTTTAAAAATTTTTTAGAGGAAGGCAACCTGCTCCTGTGAAAAACAGTTCAGGACTTCATGAACAGTTTATGAACAGTTCATGAACGTTAATTGGTTCTAATTTTTTGGAACTGTTCACAAACTGTCTGCGAACTCCTGAACTGCTTTTCGCAGAGGTGTGAATGAACTTTGATAATAAATTAATAAAATAAACAACTTCAGAACCTCTCCAATTAATCACAGACAGTTAATGAACTGTTTGTGAACTTTACGAATATTCACTATGTGTTCATGAACACTTTATACACATTTTCATGTCATATTCATGATCTTTACTATGCAAGAAAAACAAGAGAAACCTTCCCAGCATATTTTTATCAAGTGAGCATGGTTGTGAATCAACCAATTTGATTGGTTGCTATTTTTCATTCTAAAATATCATGAAGGTTATCTGCGATCTGGTTGGTTGAAAGAGCGTGCATGAAATCCTAGGGTAAAACATGGCTCCGAAAACCGGGAAAAACCGCAAGCTTCAAAAAGTTTGATCTGTGATAAAATACAGAATTTATAACTTTTTGACAACAATCCCATAAATATCTCAATAATAATTGAAAATTCGCCGTCGAATGAGATTCCGACATTTGTTTGGTGTTAGAAAAGGGTTACCACATGCTTGCAAATGTTTGTATTCATATTTACTAAACGAGAAAATGTTGGGAGACACGAGTGAAGCGCTAAAAAATCCCGAGCTCCGAGCGAGTAATTTTTAGCTTCCCGAGTGTCTCCGAACTTTTTTGAGACCAAATATGGCAAGTATGTGGTAACCCTTTATCAAAACATTCTTATTTTTGATGATAATTTTGATCTTGCCTTGTAGGTCTGTACCTATTAAAGAAAATGACAGGATCAGTAGATGTCTACGAACAAGTAATCTTCAATTTATTCTTTAATTTACTTGATAACTATTCAATATTTTCAATATTTGTTCGGAACTTAATAATTTATTTTGGTTATTTTAACTTGTTCCATTGTAGTTCGTGAACTAAAGCTAAAACAAGATGGTGATGACCACATATGTAAAAAACCGCTACTAATTCGATCGCACAATTCCTTTCCAACAGCTTCAGGATTGGCGTCAAGTGCCTCAGGGTTTGCATGTCTTGGTAAGATGCAGGCCTACTGGTATGCAATATGTGAAAATATTTCAAATGTACATCATCAGTAGATTCGTTATATGTCACCTAGGAGATTCCTCTGCGATGAACAGTTCAAGAACTGTTGATGATTGTTTAGGACGTTTCATGAATGTTGTAGCCATTTAACGTTTATGAACTGCTCCTGCACTCCTGAACTGTTTTCGTAGGTGTTAGGATGTCATATCAAATTTGTGTGATAGAGTTTCAACACTGGTATCTCCAGTTATCTATATTGCAATATCTGTGTCACTTTATACTTTTAAAGATTTAGGGGTGGATTTGTCATTCTTTCACAATTTTCAGTTTTACTGGACTTCTACATTCTCGTTGAAAACCTGTTCATGAACATTTCAAGATTTTATGCATAATTTATGAACAAGGGCTGTGAAAGAAAGAAAAAATAGGTTTCATATTTTTTGCTTTAGCAGTTTATGGACTTATTTTGCAGAAGTCACTTTACTTTCCATCAATAACTTTTTTGTCATTAAGTCATCACTAAGACATTCAGTCATGAATTACTGTAAATGTAATATTATATAACTGTCCTTCATCAGTTGATAAACTCATAAGGAACCATTCCCCGCATTCAACTAAAGAGACTTCAAAAACTGGCAACTGACATTCAAAATCTTAATTAATATGCAGTGAAACCTGCATATAACAGTTAGCTATGAAGTGTAATTACAGGGGTGATTAGCTCAGTTGGCAGAGCAACCGAACTTCAGATCGTATCATATCTCATCGACTGTGGTTCAAATCCCCCTCAGGTCAACTCAGCCTTGACTTTATCTGAAACATCAAATGAGTACCATCTAAGGATGGCGGATGGTATGGTTCAGAAGGAATTGCATTGTGAGTAGCTGCGGCGCATCGTTGCGCATTGACAATCAAGGCCTATCTGCCATGAAATCTGTTGAAATTGATCTGCAGTGTCGCGGCTGAGATCTAAGGAGCGTTTAACATCATTGCTCTTAGCGAAAAGAGCCACTCTTCTAGAAATAGAGGAGTGGTACGGGTGCCTGTGGTAGGGTGACACCGTCCACATTACTTTTTTATATGAAGTGTAGAAACTTGCAGGTGGCCTTTCTATATTTCAATAATTCAATTATAATATTAAGTGATAATTCAATAGAAAATGGCATTTTTCGATATTACTGGAATAACCACTATAGATAGGTGGTTTCTGTATAGAGGTACCAGGGTCCAACAAAAGTAGGAATCCTAGAATCCTAGATATCTTAAGGTAAAAGCAAGTTCAAAAGAAAATTGATATTTTTAATGATTTATTGATCAAATAGCAACAACAAAAAATTCAGAAGAAAATGCTGAAATTCCTGAAAGCTTAACCTTTTGTCAGACGCTGGAGGTGACCACTATGGCAGGAATTACTGTATTTGTATTTGAGATGTGTAAATCTTTGAAATTTGTTTTTACTGTGTTATTGATGACTGATTGAATCATAATTTTCTTTATTCATTTGTCAGTAACTGCTCTTGGACACTACTATGGTATCACAAGTGATCTATCAGCAATTGCAAGGTGAATATTTTTTCTAGAAGGAACTGCATGCAACAAAGTGAGCAATTCATATTGCATTAAGTATAGTCACATCCCAAGTCAATAGTGCTCAAAATTGAGCAAGAGCAAAGATCTCATATACTGTTATATATATATTTAAATTGAGCAAAACCTTTGAAACTGTAATTTAATACATGATGTATTCGAGTTTAAAAAATACAATGGCGTAATTTGTATTTCAATCTGGAATTTCCTTGTTGGCGTTAACTGCCATCAAAGGGGTATTTTAGGCCAAATTAAGAGGGAAATGTTAGACTTTGTTTTGATGGCAGATTATTAATATATATTTTCTAAATGAAGCCTGAGATAAGACTTCACATGTGCGCTTCCTATTTCCATAAGTTTTTTTTACATTTATCACCATAACGATTTTTTAATCACATTATAACAACTTTAATTATTGCTCAACTTTGTTCCGCGATCACTCGTTTACTCAACAGCGGTTGCGGTTAATGGGTGACAGGCAACGTAGTGTCTTTTTGTAGAGTACTCCTCAAATTCTATTCAAAAACAAGCATGCTTTGTTTGCTTTTGGTTTGTCAGATGGGATTATATTTTGTTACGTTTGTCTTTTTACGTTACACAAGAAATTGCTGGTCGGACAGTCACATCAAAAGCAATTGCTTCTGCACAAACTCTCTAATTCGGAATCCATAAATTACTCTAGAGATCATAATTTTCGAGAATAGAATAAATATATATATATATGGTTTGCGCTACTACCTTGCTGAAATAAAATTGCGGTTTTAGGCTACTGAGATGTGTTAAATTAAAAACATTAGCGCATGACATGTCAATAGCAGTTTGCAACAACAAAGAATTTCCAGATCGAAATAAATATTACCCCATTGTAATTTTCAGACGCAAATACATCATGTATTAAATTAAAGTTTCAAAGGTTTTTCCCGCTTTAATATATTTTATAATGTTTCAACAGTTTATAATTTTAATAATATAATCATTAATGCTAATAATTTTTGATCTTTAGACAAGGATCTGGAAGTGCTTGTCGCAGTATGTTGGGTGGTTTTGTTGAATGGGATAAAGGGATATGTCCTGTCGGGTCTGATAGCATTGCAAGAAAGGTAAAAGGTAGATGGTGAACTTGTCATCAATAATCAAATAATTCTACGTCATTTATCATATGTCTCAGGTTCAAGAAGGAATGAAGGCTAGCTCAGATATTATTTGTCTAGTAGCGTAAACGAATTGATCAAACCCATTGATAATTTCAGAAATCCATCCCAAAATACTATATTATTCAATCATAAAAATTCAATAGCATGGTTTTCACCTGAATTGTAACTCCTGAAGTAACAATTGTTTAAAAATACATCTTGAAATTTCTCTTGAAATTTGATTAGCTTGAACAAATAGATAAAAATAATAAAGCAAAAGTTTGCAATTACAAATCATACCCCCATTGACAAAAAGTTAGAAGTAAATTCAACGAGGAAGCTGAAAACAAATGTTTTTAATATATTAATAGTTTGCCTGTTACTGGTACAAGAACTATTTAAACCTGAGTTTATTGAAGCTGAGTGTATTTAAAGAAGCAAAATTGACGGGCGTTCTTTACGAGCTCAATTTGAATCAAGCTTAGCGTAAATTCAACAATCAATGTCAGTCATGGCTTCCGCATGGCTTCAAATTTCAATTTCAGCATGGTTTCAGATACAATACAAACACACATGTGACTCTAAGCGCGTAGAGCTCGCCGGTCAATCTTGCTCCTTTAAATTCAATTAATTTGGGTGCTCACCAAGTGTTGTGATTATTATAATACTGTATAGTGTTCCTTTTGTGTTTAATTAAATTTCACACATAGATTTTTTTTTAAAGTTTACAATTATGTACAATAACTGTTAGAAACACAACTAATTAATTCATTGTCATATAAAAGGTCATAAAACATTTTTGTTAAGATTGTCCTATTATTTTGCTGCCAGAATTCACCGTTTTTTTATATAGTAAGCCCCTGATAGTGTCATTCCTACTATTGTTTTGAAATTTAAAAAAGTCAATTATTGAAAACACCGCATCTTGTATATTAAGTCTATCCATTTATATGCATCTATATTAAAACATCGTTTTCATTATCCTTCATCATTTATCATCAGCTATCCCAATCTGTGTTAAAAAATTGTTGGTTTTATACGCACTTTAAAGCTTTTTTCTGGCTATTTTGTCTGGTTTGAAAGAAACAGATCCTGGATAATCCATCAGTAATTTATTTGATGTTTCTGATCTATTCACACACAGTTCAAGTTTCATTTCTACTTTCTTAAATAATCAGACAAGGCAGCTTGTTTTTATATCGGTTCATAAACTGGTCATGAACTGTTCATTAATATTCTTTTGTCAATAAGGAATACTGCCAAAATATAAGTCTCCTATTCATCAATTTCCACTCTTGTTCTACATTAAGCCTTCAATTATCTAACCATTTATTTTTGTTCCAAAATATTAGATTGCTGCCGAAGACCATTGGCCTGAATTAAGGGTTCTTGTTTTAGTGGTGAGTTATATTTTGTATTTTCAAAATTCTATTGTTTTATGATTGTTGATTATCTACTTTGAATATTAAATCAAATCTTTCTAGGTGACTGATGAAGCTAAAGCAACAGGGAGCACAATTGGTATGCAAAGATCAGCGGATACAAGTGAGCTTTTAAAGGTAATTTGAATCTCCTCTTTTCCGTCACAAAAGTGAATACATTTAAGTAGAGGTACATTTGGCTCAAACTCCCTTGCGCAAAACAGTTCAGGAGTTCATGAACAGTTCATGAACGTTAAATGGCCCCAATTTCCATGAACTCTTCATGAACAGTTCATGAACACTCACAGACAGTTCATGAAAATTTAGGGCCATTTAACGTTCATGAACTGTTTTTTGCAAGGGAGCGGGACATTCACATGTAGGCTAGTTATAGCCATAAATTTTGACATTTACATTTGCTTAAATTTATCTTACAATTATGACACGTATTGTAATGTCAAATTTTCACGATTGATTTTCTGGTTGTTATAATGCTGCATTATTAAAAATATATTTGTAAAGTGAAGTTTCATAATACTGCAGTAATGCCTTTACCCCTGCGATGAATAATTTGTGAGTTCATGAACATTTAAAGACCCAATTTTCATGAACTATTCATGAATTGTTCATGAAATTTGGGTCATTTAGCTGTCATCAACTAGCTTTTCGTTTAAGTTCATGAACAGTTCATGACTTAAGTTCATGAACAGTTCATGAGCTCAACAAATTTTTCTGCATGTTGGCTCATTTCTGCTGTTTTTACTCTTCCGAATGATTTTCATTAGAAGAAAAATTCCTACGCAACGTAGCCATTTGCAAGCGATTTGCAAGCGATTTTATGTTGTATTGTTACCATTGTTGTAAACAATGAAAACACCAACAGAAAGTTTTCTACAGATGCAAGAAATTTGTTAAAAACCTCAAATTCAAGTTTACAATCTCTACATAGATTTTGGATATCAGAAACTTTACTTCTTGGAAGATAAATACAACAGTTTGTTTGCTCTTACGTTTGTTTATCCAAGTGCTACATCAAGTCTGTCCCATCAGTTAGTTTTCATACCAACAGATCTTGAAATGGAATGGTGCATAGCTTGAGATTTTCTTTGTTATTGTAGCTAGAGGGAGTTGCCATTAAAACTCGCAAAATACATCACTGTGAAATATTTGTGGCATGTTTTGTGTTTAATATTGATAAACAACGCATTAAATATCGCAGTAAATTTTATCCAGGAAAGAATGCTTTATATTTTAGAACAACCATATTCAAAATGTTGAAAGATTTGAACATTCTTTTCACTATTCGAAGTATTGATTTTTTGTTAGTAATTGATTGAGTATTATTGTTTGACTTATTCAGTTACATTTTATACTAATCTGACCCTCGCGAAAAACAGTTCATGAACGGTTCATGAAAATGGGCTCTTTGATATTCATAACTTGCTCATGAACTGTTTATATGAGATGTTCATCAACATTTGATAACCTCAGTGAATTTTTTGTATTCCGTTTGTAGTACCGTGTCGATGAAATTGTTCCAGCAAGAATAACAGGAATGAAAAGAAGTATTCTTTCAAGGAATTTTGAGGAATTTGCAAAGTTAACTATGCAGGTAAGATAAATTTTCGACAAGGCAAAGAAACACTATGAATCTTGGATATCCACTGAATTACTAATTAAAACACACTGAAAGAGTATAGTGTGTACTGAAATTGTACTGGAATCTTTAATCTAGATTCTTCTCAAGAAAACTACTGAAACTACTGAAACGCCCATTAATATTTCAAGGGTATTAAATATTGGCTAATTCAGTACCTTTTTCACTAAGGCTCAGTTTATCAAAATCCCTAGTGTGTGTTAACTTTAGCAAAAGATCTCTTAAAATTTGATAATTTCATGATTGAATGATGTACATAGAATATTATGCCGATGAAAAATATGCTGCTTCAACAGAGAAATAAGCATTTTTCCGTCAATAGTTTGCACACACTGAAGCTGACAATCCATCCATCAGACATATGAGTTCAAAGATTTAGATCAACTGGTAAAGATATACAATTGTGAACTTTTAAAAAGTTCATATAATTGGTCAGATAAATAATAGATCATAAGTAAACCAAGCATTGGAACAGAAAATCGGATATTGAAATTCCAATGTTTTGTTTTTATATAATTACTTTTTTAATAGGTTTTTATAATATAATATAATAACTTACCATTTTTCATTAATCATTTTGTAGGACAGCAATCAACTTCACGCTATTTGCCAAGATACATACCCACCAATCAATCCACCGTACTTAAATGCCACGTCACATCAAGTTATCAAGATTATAACAGCATTAAATCAAACAAGTTCACAGTTGAAGGTAAGCATTTAATTTTATAATAACGTCAAATTGAGATGAGACATATTGATAATACTACATGATAATCACCATGTCTCTTTGCCATTCATTGTGCATGCATGAGTATGAAACACTCCCAGTATCGATATTATATCTTTGAATCATTTTTGTGAAACTTCTTGGTATTTTCATGAAATATTTAATGATCAAACACCTTGGGTTAGTTATCTAATTGTTTTGGTAGTTGGCCCATGTGCTCTATCTTTTATAAAGAACTATATTCTCGTCGTCTAAAAGATACAAAACTAGACCCTCTGTCTGGAAAATATCTCCGCAATAAACTACCATTGCTGTTCAGAGAGGCAACGCAACTAGTATCATGGGCACATTCAGTAATGAAGAGGTGCTGTAGATAATTGAATGTAATGTTGTAATATAGAAAAGATGTATAGGCTATAAATTTATTTCAGATAATTTTGATGTACCATTAGTTAATTCATTCATCTCAGTTTAAAATTTAGAAACAATAAAATAAAATAAAAATTGATATGATTTAGAAAAAAAAATTAAGTAGAAATCAACTAATTGTACAAACAAAGCTAACTACATAAACATCTGCTTCTTATATCGATCAAATGTTGACAATCATGGTTCATTGGAAATGAATTAACTATCATCACCATCATAATTTATTCAGAGGATTCATTTACCAGTGAGGATCAAACAGTGTTTATGTAATCTTGAATAATTACACTATTTCACATCCATTTTAATTTACAAGGTCTTCCATCATCACATAAATATAGATTTATGGTATAGTCGCAGGTTTGTATTTGAACTGTGTTTATTTTTTTTACAGGCAGCCTATTCTTTCGATGCTGGTCCACATGCTTTCTTATTTACATTAGATGAACATTTCAATGAAGTATTGGGCCTTGTTTTACATTACTTTCCAAGTGATAAAGAGAGGTAAACATTAAATAACCCCTGTGAAAATATTCACTGAATAGGGATAGGGTCGTCTCATAAAAAATTCAAAATTGAAATTTTTACCTTGACTTAACATTTTCACTTGTCTTGATAGGAATTTTTATAGTATGACGTCATTTAACTTTCATACTTTGTTTTTCAAGATTTGAAAATCTCGCTTTCTCAAATTCTTATTTCCTTTTTTTAAACGGGGAAACTGAAACAAAATAAAAATGCACACATTCTGCAACTGAAAATGGCTTGTATGATTTTGTCTGGAAAGCATTTGTTGTCTTGTGGGCTTTGTGTACTTTTACTAATGTTCAAAAAGGGTTGAAAGAAACGTGTCGGGATTACTATGACAGAAATAGTTTTGATATGAATTTTGAAACGAAAAACCTTAGGCTTCCCACAGCGTTGCGTAGCGACACGATAATCCTGATGATGTGATATGTGCTAAAAAGGGCTAAAACGAGAAGTTCCGGGAGAAGTTACAACTTCGAAGGTATATAGCTCGTTTCGGAATATGTTATACTATAAGAAAAGTAGCTAGCTGGATCAAGATAAAAAGTTAAATTTGTAATGAAAAAAAGTTAAACGATTTCGACATTTTTTGGGTGTAGCAATTAAAACGTAGAATGTTGTCAAAAAATCATGGTCAAACTCTCTTGTGGAAAATAAAATCGTTCCTCTTTTGAATTCAAAAAGTGGGGGACACGAGAATCTCCAAGATTCTATGTTTAAGGTCAATTTTGACAGGAAAATACTCAACAACAACATGTACGAATAGAAAACAAATTCTATCTAAATCCTTTGTTTAAAAAATGGCGAGACTTTAACTTTTTGTAATCGTTAAATGGTTTATTCTTATGAAATGTTTCATGATTATTCATGAACTGTTCATGAACTACTTGCAAAAAGTAGTTTATGAAGCGTTCATGAGCTGTTTGTGAACGTTTAATGAAAATAATAATAGTAAATATAAGCCATGAGTAATTTTCTTGTTTCTCCATTGCTTTTGTTTAGTTATGTTAGAGGCTGCGAAACAGAGGCTGTTCATAAGAGAGTTGACAGCAATTTAATAGAGGTATTGTAAATGTTCTAGTGATATAGTATTTAAATGAAATGATTATGTGCACGTAAATATTTATGTACCTCAGTATAATCCATTTATTCTCTATTTTGTATCACTATGAATTTTAAAATGTGCTGAAAAAGTGCTGAAAATGTACTTTTTCAGCACTTTTTCAGCACTTTTCAAATCCATAGTGTATGTACTGATTAACAAAGTTTATAGCTTGGTATCATTGTTAGACTAACAATTAGGAACTTGAGTGACTTGCTACAACCCAAAATCTTTATTTTACATACTATCTCTTGTTAGGAATTATTTAGGTGAAATTGTTCGCAAATCTGCAATCTATGTAATAGTACCTATAGTCCCATGGAAATAATCAACCAATCATATATGGACACTTTGACTATTTTAGTTATTGGAAATTTTAGTCTAGGAATATTCACCCTGATATTCTGAACCAATTAGAATCAAAAATTAATTTAAAATGTGCACCGATACTTAGTTTTTCCATACTAGCAATTAGTGTAGGTCCAGTCTTGGGCGATAAAACTTCCAGATTACTAAATAGCAAATATGATTAAACAATTGTTACACTCTGAGAACATGTAAAATGTAAATCCTTGAATTTAAGAAATCTATGAACAGATCATCTAAAAAAATTTGTCTTGTCTGACTCGAATATTGTCGCTAGAGCTTGACCTTTTTATGCTCTTAAACATGGGTGGCTCCTGGATCCACTTGTTTCCCGAAGAGGGGGCTATATTTCAGAAAATGTTTGAAAAACTGTTTAAATTACCAATATTTCCGGACAGACGAAACTGTTTCCCCGAAAATGAGGTTGAGAATCTTCTAGGGTGGATTGTAACCCCATCCCCATCAGTGTCACCCTGATCTTCAAGATTATATCAACTTAGTTGATACCATGAGACCTCTTTCGGGGAAACAGTTGTTAGGGTCATACAATTATCATGTCTTCTCTTTCTTAAGATTTCTTAGCTATTCTTACATCATTCATATTACGTATACGAATAGCGGTTTGCCATCACTACTGACATCAAAAACCATGAAAATAATTGTGAAATTTCAGTGCGACTCAGGGTACGACTTCATGGCATTTTCACATTTTAATATCTTGAATATGGATGTTTTCTTGGTTTTCAAACTTTTTCATGCCTTAAAAAATTTATAGTTTTTCACTTTTTTACACTTTCATGGTTTTGGTGTTGGTTATGCATATTTTCAAGCTATACCTGAATTCATGGTTGTTGTTTGTTTTAATTCATCTAGACTCTCTCTGGACAAAATGTGTTAACATCAATCAAACCATTGAACTACATTATATCATCAAAAGTAAGCAAAATGGTTTATCTATCAAATGTTTATTTTAGATAGCAAAATCCCCATAGGATCGTAATAGCATCAGAAACCTTTGTGACGGTTTTGTGAATCTTTGTGAATCTTATCATTTATGAAGGAGTTTCAATGCGTCCAACAGCAGCCTATCCCCTGCGAAAAAAGGTTCATGAGTTCATGAACATGAAATTGCCCAAAAGTTCAGGAACTGTTCATTTAATTTTCAGGCAATTTCGCATTCATGAACCAGTTCATGAACCACAAAAATATGTTTATGGACTGCTCATGAAGTTCATGAACTGTTCATGAGCTTATAGATTTTTTTCACAGAAGAGTCTAAAGCTGTATTGACCTTTCCGTGTTCTCTAACCGTTATGATGGAAAAACGCCATAGATAATTGCGTTCTTGATACATTAAATACATAAAAAGTCGACTTATGATTATATTTTCTAAGATTGACCTTTCGATCATTGACGGTTATCGATTTCAGGGTTGATGATTATCGGCTTAATGACGTCAGAGGACGTCGTACGGGTTTTCAATTATAATAAAGATGCTGTTGTGCCTGCTTACGTGCGTTACAGGGAGAGATGCTTAAGGCTACGTATAACCTGGCGTTAGACAGACCGTACACACTGACAATAAAAGACGCGATACCAAAAACAATTTGCTTCGTAACGATTTATATGACTATGGTAGTTAATACCTCTTGCCAATCGATACACTTTCAAGTCTAAATGAAATGATTTTTTTCAAAAAATTGATTTTTAAAAGGTCTTTCTACTGTAAAGGCACACCTGCGAAAAACAATTCAGGAGGTCATGAACAGTTCACGAACGTTAAATGGCTCCACCTTTTCATGAACTATTTATGAACTGTCCGTGAGTGTTCATAAAGTTTGTTCAATTTAACATTCATGAATGGTTCATGAACTCCTGAACTTTCGTAGGGGCAACGTATTTCATATATTCTGTAACAATTTTGAATAGGACTGAACAACATTTCCATACTACATCTATGGTAAAAATAACAATGAAATGATTTGATTACCATTGAGTTGTCCTTTTCTCCTCTTGCCCCTCCCCTTTCAGTCTCAAAGTACACTGGAATTCTTTTCAACATTGTGATTGCATAAGTGACCGTCATTGTAAGCTTAATTTGTAAACTTTATAGCTATTTTTATTTTATTTTTACTTTCCAAGGTTGGTTGTGGACCAAAAAGACTATGATTAAAATCCTTTTGTATTTTTATATTAGATAGGATATAGCGTGCAGGGTTCCATAAAACGTGAACCGCCGGTTGCAGGAACATTTTGAGCACAATTACTGCAGGCGCAACTTTCAAAATTTCACAAATTTCAGGATTTGGAAGGATTATTGCAAATTTTTGCTAGTAACTGTTTTAAATTCTAACCATGCTTCAATCAATGGTTTTCCCTCTAAAATAATATCCTTTCATAACTTGCAGGCACGTTGAAAGAGGTTGATTTGATCACATGCATAAATATGTTTTGTAGAACCACTGACTCATTATACATGTCTCTGCAATCTCATTTTCCATTGATGTGATGTAAAATACAATATTTCTCTAACATTTTAATGTTTCTAAGCTTCTAGAAAATATCCTTTGAATTGATTTTGAACCAGAAATTATGCATTATAAATCATTAAGGAATATTATTCAACTATGAATTCCAATCTTTGAGATTTACTAAAAAAATATGTTACCGGTACTTGATTCATATTTTAGCTACTAAAAACTGTTCCTAAATTAAATATATTGTTATTGTAAAGCCTCTCACATGAAAGAATGATAGCCTTAAATTGCAAGAGGGTTTTTTTGAATTTTTCAATTCAATATCAGATTTTCCCAATTTGATTTCAGAAGTTTTCAAGTCAGTTTAAATATTGTCAGTTAAAAACGTGCTCGGGTCCAGGCCAAAAGATCAAAAATGGCTGGAGTGTCCATACTCTTGTAAATTGATGGCTTTGGGCCATAGACTTACATAGACTGCTGACGAAAATGTGCAACATGGGGAACAAAGATGGCTGACGCAAAGGACTTATTTTAGTGCTCTCCTCATTGACATTTTCAAAATTATGTGACCTCTCCTATAAACTCTTTTGTAATCTAAACTCTAAACAATATGTTCTCGCTGTCATAGAAAGATAGTTTAAATAGGATTTACCTTCCAGCGAAGTGAAATCTGTTCATAGGATCACAATTAATTTCAAACGTTTATGAATAATATAAAATCACACCGAGAGACAAGGAAATATAAAAATTAAAAAAAAATACTATTTACCTTCAAATACGATTAAAAATAGATATTTTAACTCATGTATGATGCAGCTTGAAATTGGTGGTCATAAATAACTCTTTTATAAAAAAAAGTGGCTTGAAATTTCGCGGTTTTCAAGCCTCTGTTTTGGTACTTTGCGTCAGCCATTATGGATGCCCATGGTCGCTATGTGTTTTCCATGAAGTTTGGCAATGAAATCAGCAGTCTATGTAAGTCTATGCTTCAGGCTACCCTGCAACTAGGTTTCTGGAAGTCTAGAAAAAAATCGATTTTCTCTTCTAATTTTAATTTGCTATCTTGCGGAAATGAATTAAAAAACGTTTTTGCAAAGGTTTAATTTTTTTTAAATGATGCTCAAAGAGTTTGATGTAAGCCTTTGTCTCCTCCTTTAATTGTTGTTTTTATCTATTCTTTTGAATACTTTTCTTTACTATACTTTTTAATAATTGTGGATTGATATTTAATGGGTTTTTAGTATTTCTGGAAAATTTTTGAATATAAATCCAGGCTTTTGAAAGTGAAAATAGTTTGTCGGACCCTGTGTCCGATAACATATTGTCTCATCAATTTATGTAGTTGACTATCTTTTTTAATTCTTATGTAATAGCGAAGAATCCAATGAAGAACCCAAAACCTCAGAAGATATAAAAGATGGTCAATCGACTAAATGTGAAACTGAAAACAACAAAGAAGAAACATCACCCTCAACCAGTTTCAGTTCATTTGTATTTTGGAAAACACCAATCCCTGATCTTGATTTATCAGATGATTTATTAAACAATGACAATGATAATGATAATCATATATCAGTTAATGATGGCAACGATGACGATGTCGAACAATGCCGAAGAGAGATACCACAATTAAGTATAACAAAAGCAGATGGATATAACATTGGAAATGAAACATATCAAAATACATTTCGTTCATCTTTATGGCCGTTTTGTGATGATGAATCTTTAGATCAAGATGACGTGGATTTGTATACTAACGATCGACATTCATTTAGCGAAGATTTGCCTGATTTAATACAAGTATGTATCACTTAATCATTATCATCAGGGAGGTTGAGATTTTATTGGCGAGACGAGATTTTTGACGAGTTATGCCATCATGCATGCGTACTTACAACAAAGCAAAGGAGATGCCCTTCATTTTGTGATTTGTGCTTCGTTTTTGACGGGATTTGCTATAAAAATGTGCGATGATTAACAAATTTTGTAGTCATTCCAAAAACGACAGTCTGTGAACTCTGTATACTACCCAGATCGGCTCCTTTGCAAAGCTGGATTACTCCTACCGAAATAGGAGTTTTACTCCTACTCCTGTACACCTCTGCTTCAAACTGAAGCCTCTATAGTTTAATCATGTTAAATCCCATGTAAGCAGCGTTTAAGGGGGTTCGCTACACATAATGCCAAATTTCAATTCTATAATAAATCGTTGACATTTGGTGGAAACATTCTTAAAGTATAGAAGTCTGAAAATATGAAATAAAAACGAGGGGTCACCATATTATTTGGGGCACAGGGGTCGCTCAAACCCCCACTGATTTTGGGGACCAAAATCTGCGCAGTTGTTTGATATTCTTCAAAAATCAGACGGATGCACGAGCGACACAGATTTTTTGAAGAAAGACTATCAGACATTCATATCATGTCAATACATAGCATATTTAAAATTTGACTCTACCTAATCATGATTGTCTCTAATGAGACCCCCTGGGGATTGCTCATTTTCACCTATTTTCAGTACTTTACATCAAGATGCTCATATAAAAAACTATAATTTTTTCTTCAAATTTTCTGTGAATTATGTCTATGGTGTGTACTATCTATATCACAAATAAAAATAAGGGGTCACCATATTTGTTTACCGGCAAAAGTGGATCAAAGTGGAAATATTCAAATTAAGGACGAAAATTCAGTTCTCTACAAGGGGCAAGTGAGCTCCAGAACATTTCAAGCAAACAATTTATGTAGCACAGTCGCGTACATATGTAGAAATGCTATTTGACGAATATAACATGAATTCCTCAAATTAATTTCTCATCAGGGGAACGAGGATAATTACACCCCGTTTTGCTCATCAAAACCCATAAAATCAATTAAAATAGAACTGAGTTAATTTCAAGAGAGCTCTCTCAGGAATCTTAATGGAGCCCTCCAGTTTAATGGACAACATCTGAAAACAATTGATTTTAAACAGTGGGAAAGATTTTTGAGACTTCTAAATAGTGAAATGATATGTTGGACTTTTACTATTTAGATCATAAATAGCTAGGTTAATCTTTGCATGGCTAGATCACAAATACAGACAATCACCAAGGCCATTTGATGAGTTAATACAGTAATTACAAATCAAAAGCTATGTTGAAATGAGTTTGAATGCTTTCAAACTTACCTTTCGGAAGTCACTACATAATGTAAACATTGTAATTTCACAACAAAAAACTCCCATTCCAGAAGCAGAAACAAATGTATGCTGCCACTATTTTAGCCATTATAAGCAAAAACAACATTTCAAGCACTACTGAGGCACTTATAAACAATAAATATTGTGATATACTCATTTGATTGAATATCCAAAAGCTATTTTTAAAAACATTTCAGTTAGCGTTGCCTTTTCACATTTCCCGCTTGTTCTTACGAAACAAGCTGCCATCTTTAAATACAAAAATGACTAATTATAAATTCAAAATGGAGCTACTGTTGCGAACCCCCTTAAAAACAATCAAACATGTAAATGATGTGAATATGATTATATTCTAGGATGTTCTTCCAACACAAATTTTATTTCATTACATAAGTATGACAAGATCATCTAAAGCATCAGTGATTGATACAGACATTGCATTACATTGTGCTTATACGATACCTGGCGTTGTGCTAACCCTCGGGAGAAAGAATTGGCATTGTTTGAAAGAGACTTATGAAACGTTATCACAAAATATGCAGGTTGGTTAAATTGATTAGATTACAATGATTATCAAAGATGCACATTTTCCTATGAAGAATAGTTTTATTGCGCATAAAACAGAACGTAAGGAGAAAGCAAGAAGGTATCAGAATTTTTGCCTCAGAGTTTTCTCCTGAAGTGACTCGAGTGCACCATCAAGCTATAGCTCGTAAGAAATGGTGTGCCAATTGCTTTGTATAACGACTAGTACAATTTTATAATTTTCTGCATGACTTTCTTACCGGTACTCGTAAGTTATTGTTTTTTGAAAATTCCTGGTGAAATTGGAAAATTTCATTTTTGATGTCAACTTGAATTGTAAAATCGATTGCGTTTTCGAACCTTGTCAGGTGATTTCTAAGATTGTACCAAAGATTTTTTTACTTGTTTGCAGTGGAAAATCAGGCGAACTTTAGCATATTCGATTCATCATTTGGCACTCATTCTTGGCGATGATATCACCGTTACCGATTTAACGCCTGTTTTTAATTCATTTGTCAAAGATCTTGACGAGGTATGTATGTTTATTTTGATACTAATATGTTTCAGTAAATAAGTCATGTAGTTACAGAATTATTAAGATTTATATTAAACTGCAAATTTATTTATTATTTTAAAATGTATGAATTAATTCTTTAAACTGCAAAGTAGATGAGTACAGTTAAACATGTTATAACGGTCACCTCTATAAAGCGGCCCCCTGTCTATAGTGGTCATTTTGCAATGTCTAAAATAGTATTTTCTATTGAATCAAACCTGTATATAAAGGCCACCTGTCTATAATGGCCACCTGTCTATAATGGTCAATTTTTCTACCTCTCATAGCTGGTCGTTATATACAGGTTTCATTGTATAAGATATAGAGGCGGAGATATGGGATTTATTTTTCGAATTTTCAAATCTCTATCTCAAGAGCGAGGCTTGAACACTCAATAATAATTTCATATCTCTGCGCGTGTCCAGAAATGATTCCGTTTATTATACAAAAAATTAACTTGAGAAAATGTAGAACTTCGACAAACAACTTTATTAAAAATATTTAAAATGCAATGTAGAGGATTGTGTAACCTCGTAAGCACAAGTGCGTATTTGTTTGAGGAACATAATGGATTTACAGGCAGATGCAATGAACCTGTGACACATTTACAATATATGTAAGCTTGGCCTTTCTTGAAAATGTCCAAAGTAAATCTTCTAGTAGTAGTAATATAGAAAGTCACATTAAAGAAATGTACCATCTCCCTTTTGCTTGTTCAATCTCAGGTTCGAATCGGCGTCCTTAAGCATCTCTATGAATTTGTATCGCTTCTACCTGTTGAAATTCAAAAGAGTTATCTATCAATGTTTAAAGATTTCGCCAAGTCGGACAATAGTAGAAATTGGCGATTCAGACAAGAACTAGGAAGGTGAGATTTTGTGTAATGTGCTGTAGAATGTCTTAGGTTTACACCTAGGTATTGCTGATTTAATAATATGCAAGTTTTCACAAAAGGGAAGAATGATTTGAATCTGAAAATAGGATAGAATGATAGATTGCAGATACATATCCATGTGCAGTCATCCCTGTAACCTCCCAACCATTTTTTATTAGCACTCAAATGCGTTTTTCAATTTCAATTTTAACATACTTGTAATTTGAATAATTCAATTCTAATCTTCTAATATACAGTCTATTTCAAAATGCTTGAAAAGTATGTCATTAAGTAGAGCGTAACCTCGCCACTTTGTTGACTAACTTCGATTCCTTCTCAGAAAAATTGAACTTTAGATTTTGAAGGAAATCTGGTTTCCACAGTAACAATTGATCACGTACCTTAGATTTCTGAGGTGTCTGTTTCATCACGCAGATGTACAATCTGTATAGTAGTATAGTTTAATGAAAAACTTTCAAAAAACCTTTTATTGTTTACTGTGTTTCAGGCAATTGATATTACTAAGCGGTCTTTACACCATTGAAGAGATCAATGACCATTTTGTACCTATCGCTCTTCTTCTTGCTGTCGACCAAGTCGCTGAAGTCAGAATGATTGCATTCAAAGTGGTAATTATGGAAATGTTTTTCTTCAAATTCATGTTAAATAGTATGGATGCTTGATGTTACCTTTTTACCCAATTTTTGATACTCAAGGTGTCCAGCATCTTCTGTTTGGCCTGGCTTAACTTTCTATTTCTGATAAAGACGATTCGTGAGATGCTCCTCTATGAAAACAGATCATCAACAGTTCATGAAATAATTCTACGAAAAACAGTCCATTTAACGTTCACAGACTTTTCATAAGATGCTCATGAATGTCTGTCAAGTTCATGGACAGTTCTTCAAAAGTTCAAGATGTTTATAAGCTTAAACAGCTTATATTTATTAATTGGTCTGTTTCTCCTTCAATTTATGTACATGAACAGTTCATGAACTCAACAATTTTGAGTTCCAAATAATGTTAATTTGTTGTGGACCACCAATACTACCCGTGTGAACACAGTTCATGATAAATGTTTGGAAAAAAACATGCCAGCTAATTTCCATAAATGTTCACAAAGTACATGAACAATTAAATAAATTGCTAACATTTTTGATAAGGGTAACATTAATGCATCCTATTTTAAATAAAAACCTGACCTGAGTTGAATCAATCGGCCCCTTGAACATGAATCAACCTTAAATTGCATTATCTTGACTGAGATCTCAATCGTGTTTCAATATCAATACTTCGTTGAAAATATCTCCCATGGACCATAACGACAGTGGCTTGGGAAAATTCAGAAACCAAAGTTAAGATTTCGTAAGGCTTAGACTTTGACACAGACATCATTTTTTCACAATATTATAAGAAAATTGTATTGCCGTCTGGCCAAGGACAAAATGATGGCACCTGGAGACATGTAAAACCTCCATCTGTTGATACAAATTTATTTTGTCTGTTTATTTTAGCTATCTGTGATTCTTGGTGCATTACGTGATTCAAATCAGACTTCTTTTGTCAGAAAATTTGTAGCTGAAATTATCGGTCTTTGCACATTTCATCAAAGTTGGGTGAAAAGGAAATCGTAAGTTGGTCAAGTTTTGATTACCAAATGTAATTGTTGGCTTGATTATGAATTAATGAATAATTCTGCTGTACATTGAAGCATATATAATAGGCATCTATGAGAGGTAGATAAAATTTGACCACTATATGCAGGTTGCTTTTATATACACGGTCATTTCAATAAAAAATACCCTCTTAGGCATAGCAAGACTGAGTACTATAGACAGCCCTTGCAAAAAACAGTTTAGGAGTTCATGAACAATTCATAAACAGTTCATGACGTTAAATGGCCCCAAATGTTCATAAACTATTCATGAACTCCTGAATTGTTTTTCGGTGACCGCTATAAAAGGTTTGACTGTACTTGTAATGACATAATAATGTCCCAACCCAATTTTCTAACATCTTTCTGAAATGCTGAACCTTTCGTTGTACCATTACACATGCATAATTGCTCACCTTTCACCACAATATGTTTTCATTCTATTCTAGCTGTGCACATGCTTGTTTAACATTTTTACAACATAATGTTGAAAAACCGCAGATGTTCGCTGAAGATTTTCTTCCTGGTTTACTGACGCTAGCTTCAGATCCAGTTCCAAATGTTCGATTAATTGCTGCCAAGGCGTTAGTGAAATTTGTTAATAGTGGTATGTATCTCTGATGTTAATTTATGCTCCCAGCAATCTTGTAAGATTCTGTACATTGCATATATCCAAAGGTCGAGCTATTATCAGAGAAGTGTGTTTTAAGGATTTCATAACAGGACTTCTTTTGTATGATTTCAAAACCAAATTTTATTTATGCAATATATAGAGATTGCTTCATGGGTAGCGCGTGCGTACGGATTTTATTCACGAGTTGTGACGTATCAGAAAACGAACAAGCGAGGCTCTGCGAGCGAGTGACTTTTCTGATACGTCACAACTCGTGAATAAAATGTGTATAAAGCGCTACCCATGAAGTAATCCTTTTATGTAATACCCAGCGAGATTTCAACATCAACGATTATTGTTATTATCGTGATTGAAAAAAGGAATTTTATATTTTGCTTGGATGAGGTGTGCTTATTATTTTGTTTAGTTTAGCTTTATGATGTGGGTTTATTCAGATTCCTAGAACAGTTATTATTTTATTCAATTTCATGAATAGTAATATATAAGAATTTTATTCAAATTGTATTTAATGAAAAATCAATGAGCCATTAAATTAGAAAACAAATCATTGTTTTGTTGAAATTGATGAGAGACAATTGATGTTCCAGACAAAGGTTATGTTGCATGATTATTAAAATGGTTACAAGTTCGCAAGTTCGATATTTGAAGTTCGCAAGTCAAAACAAAATTCAGCCGTGCATGTTTTTCAAAGTTGAAAAAGTTATTTTACCGGACAATTATTTTCCTGGGCAATGTTTACATTTTTTGTCAGAAATGAAGTGGGTTTTGATTGGTTATATCATTTTCCTCACACGTAAAGACACATGATACAAGCAATATGATTGGTTATATCGTTTTCTTCACGTGTGAGAAACTGATATTGATTTCTGATTGGTTAAAATAAAAACAGACGAAAATTACAGCAACAAGAGAACAATGGGAAATCTCGCTGGGTATAAAATAAGACATTATATGAACCACTTCATGAACTGGTTTGTGAACGTGAAGTTGATTAAAAGTTCATGATTACTTCATGAACAGTTAGTTAACGTTTTAGTGTATTGAGTTCACTGAGATGAAATGAGTTTATTGAGTTTACGTTCATGAAGATGATAATGGTTATGATAATGGCGGTTAAACTACAAGGTAATAGAATGATAAAATGGATTGATATACATGCTAAGCTAAGTAAGTAAATAATAACACAAGATAATGATAAATGATAATGACAAACAATTATTTATATTTCTACATACCGTGTATCAGCTTATTGCTTCTGGTCACACCGACCTCCTCTCTACAACTAGTTTCACAAGTGTGATGAATCAGATTTCAATCACGTTTGGCGCTTGCGCACAAGCGTGACCGACATAGGATAAATTGACGAAAATGTGAGGCATTGATAGATAGTTTATGAATGATTGACAGTAGTTGTGTTTTGAAACTTATGATATCCGATAAGAGTTTTTTTTACTTTTACTGTAAAAGTACAATTGTGATTCCCCTCCCAAAGTCCTGGACCAGAATCGGACATGGTTCTAGGGGGTCCTGGCTGGGTCCGACAAAATGTTTTACCTTCTGCAAACCTTATATTGTTAGATAAACGCTAGAAAAATGTTCAAGTAATTTTGCTGACATAAAAGCGTAAAATCGAAACTTTATTTTAGATTTATATCCAACATTTTGGCTAACCTTCTGAATTTTGCTAGCCTTCCGCAAACTAGGCTCCCAAGTTTCCGGACTTTGTCGGACCCTGGGCCCTGTTGATACTTTTCATCTGTTACTATCAACTATTACTGTAAAAGTACAATTGTGATCCCCTCCCAAAGTCCTGGACCAGAATTGGACATAGTTCTAGGGGGCCCTGTTGATACTTTTCATCTGTTACATCTGCATCTGTAAAGGGAGTAGGGTGATATATAATGAAAAGATAGAAATGTAATCAATTGATCAATCAGTGAGAATCCTATATCACAAATCATCCAGTCGTCTCTACAAAACTTTTTATTTTCTCCGCTTGCTATTGAGGAGGCATAAAGTTGATATGAATATTGCAGACATGAGAATTTTCAGACTTTTAGCAGATTTCAGACTATTTTGGGCCTTGTGAAACTCTAGTTATTGCTTTTTTCCATTCAATTCCATTGAAATATATCAAGACATAGTAGATTTCAGATTATTTTTGAAATTTCAATTCTCATGTCTGATATTGTTACAATTTATTATGATTAATCAAATTGATAGTTGTGTTCTTATGTCTGATGTTCTCAATTTGAATGTTTCCTTTATTTGTTACTTGTTTTTATATCTGTATTATCTGTCAATTGTTCGTAAACTTGTGCACTTTTGAATAAGTGATAAAGTTGTTATCTTTCCATTCAAAATCAACAGTTAAAACCCTACTTCATGAGTAAGTCATACAATGTGCTCTTTTCTTTTGTTACAGATTTCTTTCTTTCATTACCTGAAGATAACGACACACGCAAATTAGTTGAGTCTCATATGCGCCGATTAAAAATCGACGATGATCGTGATGTTCGTTTCTTCTCTGGTGGAGATCGTAATGCAATTGTTCATAATTCATGTAATCTTGAAAAATCATTAGATTCCGATTCATCATTATATAATAACGAAAGTCATGGCAACCCATCAAGAAATCTTGTTGTTGTTGTACAGGAATCATCGCAACGAAATTCACCTTTATCTGTTTCTTCATCTGGAAATCAGACAACGACATACGATAACAATGAAGATTCATCAACAAATACATTTGTTCAGTCATCGCCACCATCAATTCAAGTTCATGGATCTGGTCATCGAAGTTTAACTGTAAGAAGTCTTCCTGATGATTATACGGTAACGCGAAGAGATGAAACATTATCACCGGATGGTAAATCGATAGTTGTTGAAGAGGTTATTGAAACATATTCACCGTCATCCGACGAGGATAGCGATCTACGACCTGGTGAACAAGTCGTTGTCGAAGAAGTTGTTGAAGAAATAACTGAAGAATATGAAGAAACATGACTGAGATAGTATTATTGTATTTTTATATACAGTGTAGAAATCAATAAGAAAATATCAAAGCCAAGCTTATTTTATATTATTTTGTGGAAGAATAATAGTTATATATAATGTTAGCCACTGATCGACCCCCACACAGCACAGTAAATGCTTGGATGAAACACGAATGAAGATAGCTGAAAAGCAATTAAGATACTGTAATATTGATTTGGAAACTGAAAAAAGATATTTTATGAATTAGGAATAATTTAGAAACAAATAATGTTGAAATAAAGTAATCTTATAAAACTTTCAAGATGTTGTATAAAAATATAAATGAAAATTTAGTAATCCACTTTCAAGAAATCGTGTCAAATATTCTTTTTTTTCTATAGTTGTTAACAAATTAGTGGATAAAATGAAAGTCATTATTAATATTATTATAATGTGATAATGTGAAAATATTGATTTTTGTGTAATATGGAACAATTAAAATACCATTATATAATTATAACATTTTTATTACTATAACTGTTCATTTGCAAGGAAGAAATGTTCTCAAGAAAACTGAATTTAAAATGCATGTTTCACTAATTTTATGTCAATCTCTTAACTTTTGTCATTCTACTTATATGTTTATGGACTTGGTTTTTATCAATTATCAACATATTTTTATCAGTTCATGCCATCTGATGAGGTCAGATGTGGTATCATTTGATTTGATTGGCTGATTTGATTTTTCGCAGTTCTGAGTCAAGTAAAGTACTAATTAAGTAAATAATAATAACAATATATGGCGAAAGAGTCAAAGAATACACATTATTTACCGCTCTGTCAAATGAAGACATAGAGCCCTGTATTATCTGCTATTAGATAAACATAAATTTTATAATTAAGTAAATATAATGTAATTGCATTCCTTTGTATAATCGAAAATTTGAGTATCTATGACCTGGGCACTATCTGTGTCACCTGTGGTAAAAAACTATTTTTCTAAAAGTTAAATATTTTGTCAAATTACTTTGCGGGCAAGGACTATGAACGGAGTTGATCGCGGGCTGGTTATCGGCTTGCGGATCATGCGGTGAGCCTTAACGCAAATCCAAACCGAGGATCACACACCAGAACTGTCCTCAATATGGAATTTTTGAATTTTTGCTACCGAATGATCAGAAGTTAGATAAGCATTCAATATTATGCGGATATCAACAGAGAGCGAAGTAAATTATTTGGACACGTATCAGGTAACGTTTTATTAGATAATATCAGCTATAATCAAGCTGTCGAAATTTAGAACTTGTTTCATCTTTAAGATTTCAATATGGCTTGAAATGAAATTGGTATAAATAAACGTTGGGAAGACGAGACTCGGCAGTAGGCCTATATAATTTACTTTTTGACCAGATGCTGCTTTAGTATAGTTATATAATGCATATGCATCGTGTCATGACATTGAAATTAATTTTATTTAACTATATCTATTTTCGTTTCGTTTTGCAAAGTACAGTAATAGCCCCACAAGAGTCGATACGAGGTAGCTGTAGTTTGCGAAACGAAGAACTTATAGAATAGAATAGAATAGAATATATTTGTCAAAAATTAAATGGTGTAAAAAAATTGACAGACAAATAATGGGAAGTACAAATTTCACTTAAATAGAGTCTACAAATGCTTTATGCATGATTAATAAAATGAATAATCAAATATATTGATACAGTATTTTGTTCAAAGTTGAACAAAATTCGGTGTCGTCAACATGCAAGCATGGTAGTCAAATCTTTTGTAGCCATTTTGAATTTTTTTATCTGGAATATATTTGGTATGAAAATGATGCAGAATTCTTTGGTATGATCATATAAGTCAATCCGGAAAGAAAAACATTAAAAATGTGACACCGGAACTAGTGCCAGGCTCTTTTCGTTCAAATGAAATGGGTCTTCTTAAAAAGGTCGGGTGTAAAATTGCTTTGCATAAATCGTAATTATTTTTGCTGGTAATTGTACCTTCACATATTTGCTGGTAATTGTACCTTCACATATTTGCTTGGATTCTACCGCGTGATCTTTTGATTGGTGAAGAAACAAAAAGGTTGTAGTGTTTTGAAGTTTCAAAAAGCAGTCACGCTCCAGCTGTTTTAGAAAGTTTCTAAACATCTGATTGAATAACTTTTTTTGTTTCTTCACCAATCAAAAAAAGCACACGGTAGAATCCAAGCAAATATGTGAAGGTACAATTACCAGCAAAAATAATTAAGATTTATGCAAAGCAATTTACACCAGACCTTTTTTAGAAGACCCATTTTATTTGAATGAAAAGAGCCTGGCACTAGTTTCGGTGTCACATTTTTAATGTTTTTCTTTCCGGATTGACTTATATGATCATACCAAAGAATTCTGCATCATTTTCATACCAAATATATTCCAGATAAAAAATTCAAAATGGCTACAAAAGATTTTACTACCATGCTCAACATGCATGCCTGCGTGCTTGCGTGCCTCATTGTTTATTTTTCAGAAATTTACGTAATTCAGCCTCCTTTGAAATCTGTTTCTCGCGGCCGTAGTCACGCCACTCGGTCGTGATTTCTGTTGTCTTCTCCGTGTTTCTCCTCGTCAAGATATATGCTCCTCGTATTATCGCACGTTTATAATCAATGTGATATGTAATGTCAAATAACATATCTAATGAAATTAGGTTCATCTTGTAGTCATAAAATGGTCAAGTAAAACTTGAAATAGGGGATTTATAATGTATAATTTTCATTAATGAAATAAACTGTCTGAGGATCGCTATACGTCTGAAACTACATTAGTAACAAGAAAATATGTGTAAATGCAATACATGAATTATTTGTGTCTCACAGCGAGCTTCTGATGTCTGTCTGATGTCTGATTCAATGATAGGCCTTACATATAATGTGTAGGCTTTTAATAACAACTTTGGATTTCTTGATTTGAAGCATTTCCAATTTAAAAAAAGAACGAGAATGAGCTTTTGACGCAATTGCTTTGCAATGAAGGGAGAATTTCAGATCGAAAGAAATAATGATACCAAGATCCAATGTCATAGATAAAGGATCTGAATTGTTATTTTCGTTATTGTCCCTTGATGAATAGAATTTTGCATCATCTGCATAAATTTTTAGCTTACATCCAGCGCGTAAACTGTCTGGGATATCGTTGACAAATATTATCAATAATAACGGATCTAAAACAGATCCTTATGGTACACCACTCGTAACAGGAAGGTCATCCGATAAACTATTACCAACAGATACGTGTTGCGTGCAATGTGTTAGGTACGATGTAATCCATGACAGAAGTTCATAGCCTATGCCATTGTCTAATGTAATAACGTTTATAACAATATATGTTGCTAAAAAGGATTTCTGTGCCTAACTTGACCTTATTTCAAGCGACTGAGTGTGATTTACATTGGACTTTGCTCTCTGTAGTTTTTTTTTTGGGCCTATCTTGGAAGAATTATATACATGCCTAGAAGTTTCAAACTTCATCTCATCTGTAAATTTCAAGATTGACCGAAATTTGACATAATTAGACGTCGAGATTCGGCGGTATATAATTTACTTTTTGACCAGTATGCTGTATTATTATAGTTAAATAATGCATATGCATGGTGTTGTGACATTGAAATTGATTTTATTTACAAACTACATCCATTTTGATTTCATTTCCTTTCGTTTCACAAAGTACAGTAAATACCTATTTCATGCGTACTGTATCTGTCAATCATAAAGTTAATGATAGTTTCTATGCTTTCAGAATGCGGATATAGAGCATAATGAAATTAGCAAAGACAGGGGGAATGCGGAGTTTGGCAAGTGCATTAATAGAAAATATTTCATGCCAAATATAGGTGAGAAAATATCTAATGCCTTGCCAATTTCCGTCAAATTTCCTTGGAAAAAATGTAATATTTTGATAAATTTATTAATTAGGTCTACTAACAAATCAACAATTTCATTTCTTTACTTGAATGTCTCGAGTAGCATTCGACTCTTGAGCGCACTGCACCGTAGCGTTTGGCATGGCTGTAGGCTATAATTCTGCCCAAATATCTAGATAAAATTTAAAAGAGTCGTCAGTTGGCAACCCTGTGACCCAGGTAATTACTATGCCAATAATGTAATCATGCACACTCAATTTTATCAAATTCACGCATAAAACAATAAACATTTCAATTTTCACCCAATCAATCAGCAGCCCTTGAAATTGATTTCATTTAGACCTAGGCTTTGAAATCGTAGGCTATCATTTCCATAGTGAATTACGCCTTACTTGAAGCTTCCTATATTGTAGAGTTTGAATTGTGGTTAAACAATTTCTGATACATAGGTCATACAGTACATCATATTTATTAAGGTATTTTCTGCTTGAGTTGCATGCTATTGTAACATTATTATTCAGACAACACTAAATATCTAAGCCAACAACACCAATAACAACATGAGTTTGAAATTAAAATGCATTTATTTGTTGGTTGACGATGCAAACAGTATCTTTCATAACCCTTCAAATAATTGTATAAACACCAAGATGTATATTATTTTAAACTTTATTATCTGTTTTATAGTTGGTAGTTAAAACCTCAAAAAATATGTTTCAAGTAGAAACAAATATTGATTTCAGTACTTAATTATCTTTGTACAACTGTTGAGTTTTCACGTCCATATTGAACTAAGTAGACTGCCTCGTCAGCTTTTGGACGACAGGATGGATCTCTATCCAAACACATTACTATCAAATCAGCCATGTGTTCTTCAAGAATTTGGCGTGGTACAGGGTGCTTATAATCACTTTTGCAGACAAGTGCTTTAATTTGATTTGCTTTTGTATCTAGAAAACAACCATCAAATAATTTGTTAAGAAATCTGATGTTAACATATTTAACCTACTGACATGATGATTTTCACTTTTCAGTCTTTTAGCGGATTTCAGACTATTTATGGGACTGCGAGACTCCTCCTCAACATCAGTGTCCGACAAAAAGTTTGACCTTCTGGATTCCTAGAACAATTTTTACATTTTTGTTCTGAATTTGTTTGTTGAGGTTTGGCCTATAAATCATAAAAATATAAACTTTTTTTCTGAAATCTCTCTAGCCTTCCAGGTCTGTGGTCAAACCCTGCTCAAAATCTAAAGATATTGAATCAACCCTTGGAAATTTATGCTACCTGTTTACAGCTTGTGCGCAGGCCTATCTGTTATGTATAGATTTCACTGTGAAACTACTGGCAATTCAGGAATCATGCCAACTCAAACAATTTGTTAATCAGTGATCGCAATTCTGAAAACTTACCTTTAAAATTTCTTTCTTCTGCAAACAATTCAATCAGAACAAGACCCAACGAATACATATCGGCAAGACCTCTTTGATGTATATTTAATTTGTCACCACGCATTACCTCCGGTGGCATATAATTCAATGTACCAAACATACCACCTTTATCCAATGCATAGGGATCTACGCCAAAACGACTTAGACCAAAATCAGCTAGTTTAGCTGTGATAACCAAATCTTCAAATTCCCTATTTTCTTGTCCAAAATCACTGTATTGTAGTAGAATATTAAGTGATTTAATATCACAATGAGCAACATTATTATTGTGTAGATATTCCAGACCTCTACATAAACCTATGGCAATGTCATCTTTTTGGGTGTCTGTGAATCCTCTTTTGTCGATAAATAAGGTTTTGAAAAGATTGTCATGTACATATTCCATGACAAGACATCTCGGATTGACAACTGCAGCAATCAGCTTGACAATATTAACATGATTGAGTTGTCCTTGGAGTATTGCTTCTTTTTTAAACATTGCTTCATCAGCTATTTAAGAAAAACAACAATAAAAAATATTAGATATTATCTAATAGCAAAAAATAGTGCTCGATGTCATTTGACAGAGCTAAATATAATAAAAGGAGTCAAAGACTACACATTCATAATTGTTATTAATAGTTTCATGCTTACGCATCCATCAGACAAATAAGCTAAATAATCTTTTAATTTATTTGTTCAAAACTAATTTTTTTTTAGTTTATTTGTCTGATGAATGCGTAAGCATGAAACTATTAGTAACAATTATGAATGTGTAGTCTTTGACTCCTATTATTATATTTTATAAAATATATATTTGTAATTAGATACATTATTTCTTTTCAACGTTGATGATCACAACAAAAATGTTGTAAGTTTGGAACAATTAAATTGCGATTTTCTGTCACTATCTTTCCTATTAAAATGTTTTTCAAAGAAATTTTTAATTACTAAATTTTGAATTAGCATTGATATAAATATATATTAACGGAGCAAAATTGACCCGCGGTCGCTACAAGCTCAAATTTGACATATGCTTAAGGTCAATTCGACAATCAACGTCAGTCATGGCTTCGGCATGGTTTTAAGTTTCAGTTTCAGCATGGTTTTAGGCACAGAAACAATACCAACCACAAACATGCATGTGACGCTACGCGCTTAGAGCCCATCGGTCAAATTTGCTCTTTTAAATTCGAAAATTTATTCAATTTGTTTCCTGACTTTAATGAACCAAATATAGTATAATGAAAGTGTATCCTGTTACTAATTTATGTTTGTAAGTTTCATATTTCAACAAGCTGTATAGATGTGCTTGTGTATACAGTGAAACCTGTATATAACAGCCATCTACAAGAGGTAGGTGAATTGACCATTATAGACAGGTGGCCTTTATATACAGGTTTGATTCAATAGAAAATGCTATTTTAGACATTGCAAGAGTGACCACTATAGACAGGTTTGATTGTAACATGACCTACCTTTCTTACGCATTTCTTTAACAGCAACAATGCATCCTCTGAAGCTTGCCATTGAGACTTTGGCTGTTGCACCAGCACCTAACATACCAGTAATACTCAGATCATCATACTGAATAAGTGGTATAGTCCCTTGAAATAATGATAAATCTGTGCATAGTGAAACGTCATCATTCTCTATAGCTATTTTAATAGTTTTGTTGCGTATCTTTTCATTTTGAACAAATAACACTTCATCTGACTCCATTTCAGGATTATACAGGCCTGTTGTCAACTGATCCATCAATTCAGTCACAGTTTGTTCCTAGATAAAAAAAAATCATGCAAAAATATTAAAATAACATAATCATTAACATGTTCTTGTGAATAAAATTTGAACCCTCCTGGTCTACTGTTATACTATGAACATTGAAAGTACTGAATCGCTACCGAAAACCTACTGCAAACGTACTGAAATGGTAATGGGTACTGAAACCATACTGAAATTCACCAGGCATTTTAATCGAGATTCTTCTCATTTTTTATTGAAAAACTACTGAATGCTCATATTAAAATTGCCTTCAGTTAGCTTTCAGATTTTCTAAAGGTGTAGTGTTACATGACCTATTGTTAGTTTATAAATTCATAGGCTGACATTACTTGTGCTGGTAGCTCAGTGTTTAGTGTTCTCATATCACATGCTCATGCATCCCACCGGGATTTCATTCCTTGTCAAAACACATACATTTCCATAATGATCAATTTTAATTTCAGCCAATGTACAAAGGGACAATGTATAAGAAATGAGAATGACTCAATTTTCAAACGCCTTCAAACGTAACTTACACTTCTATGAACGGATAAATTATTGTTTACAAAGTAATTTTCGGAAAAAAAGAATTGAAATGATTGATGATCTCGACTTGCATTAATGTCGGTAAAACTGTAATTAGCAATAAGTCATCCGCATTACAGGGTTGATTTAAATAATAGAGATGAACAATAACTAATGTTTCTGTTGTTGTGTTCGTAAACTACGACATCTTATGATTTTTGAAATCAAATGCGAAAGCCGTACAATTTATGCAGTGGAAACATTATATTTTCTTTTCTTACATGATAAAAGTGTCTTATTATTGAAGCCTGTCCGAACCGCAACTAGAAAACAATGATTCTAATAATAGATAAAGTGACCGAGAAAAGATCAGAAAACTGGAAATATACACATAGGCCTACAGTTCATGAACAGTTCATAAAAATTGGTCCTTTTAACGTTCATGAATTGTTCATGACTTCCTGGACTGTTTTTAACAGGGGTACACACACAGAATTTAGCATTTATTAGTATAGATTGTACCTGTTGTAATCGCTGTTGGATTCTCTCAGCAGCTGGATCTTTAATTGTAACTGGTGCTGTACCATACTTCATTCCAACACGATTAAGCATTCTATTCAATTGATTGTCAACATATATTTCTTGTCTACATGAACCCAAAGGTTTATTAACACGGCATAACCTTCTATTTAAGGGAGTGTCTTTGTAAACACCACATCCTGGATGCCTGGCTGATGATCCTGTGAAATACATAGGCTACCATATTATTACACTTAAACATTATAGAATGTTTTAAAGAAAAGTCTTTACAGAAACAGTTAATCACAAACGTCAGCAGTAGCAGTCGTTTTTTATTGGTAACAATGTTTCGTCCTTAACGCCTCTGAGCATGCAATCAGAATAAACCATTTTAAGTATTTGTTTTCAAAGTTTCACATTTTATTAATTTCAAAGCCATTGGCGTTTGTGATTACACTTAAGAATGTATTGTAATAAAAAAAATTAGTAAATCTATACTGGGTATGAAAACTACTATACGGATGAAAAGAAAAATAAACTATAAGCAATATAAGAATTATAGATTAATAGTCAATTGATTAGTAGTTATCTGAGCTGTAAAAAATACAGAAGGGTAAATACTGTACACAAGTAGAGGGGTCAGGTAGCCTACCTATAGTCAATTAGTCAATCAGAAGATATTTTTGACTTCCTACGATTATCTAATGTATTCTGTGATTAAACTAAACAATGCAGTCAAACCTGCTAATATGGTCACCTCTATACGACATCCACCTGTTTATAGAGGTCACTTCAGGAAAATTCATTATCATGAAATATTAAAGTATCGAATCAATCATAAACATTAAACAGGGACAATCTGTCTATGGTTGACAAATTTTGTAGATTCCAAAGCTTGCTGTAAGGCATATTCAGCTACCGGATCTAATCCTACACCCAATGTCATCTTCCACATAACACAATCACTATTGTTATAGATGCAAGCACATTGTTGTCACATACATGTAAGTGCCTCATTCAACGGGGTTGGATTTTGTATTGATATAATATTTGATAATGGAATAAATACAACAGCAGTATACCTCTTGAGCTGCTTGCTCCAGTTGCTTCTTTAGAAACAGACATGCTTCCCTTCGGGGCACCGACACGCCCTAATTTCCTGTTTATGGCATTATCAACATACACGCAAGTTGAGCTACTTCCCTGAGCTGCTCTCGGTGGAGTAGTACTATTTGACCCATACGGCAGACCAACACGACCCAAACGACGGTTTTCAGGGTTATCAGCGTAGGTTCTTTGCTGGGGGCTCGCTGAGTTACGATTAGCGCTGTTTCCCGACGGTGACGTCCTTGAATTAACCATGCTTCCATGAGGCATTCCTACTCTTCCAAGAGTCCTATTCTGGACATTATCAACGTAGACATTTGAGTTGTTTGAGTTATTATTAACACTATTACGAGACGATGAATTCCTAGATTCAACCATACTACCATGAGGCATGCCCACCCTTCCAAGACCTCGATTTTGGGCATTATCGACATAGACTCTTCCAGATGTACTACTCGTACTGGCAGGTGAAGCTCTTGTGTTGCTTGATGATCCACCGCCCCCAGAATAGCTACCGCCGCCACCACCACCACCGCTGCTACTTACACCACCACCTCCTGACGATCTAGACATTACCATTGACCCAACCTCCATGCCTACTCTACCACAGCCACGGTTGTACGCATTGTCAACGTATGATCGGGGCATTTTCCAGTCTTTTATAATCTGTAATGAACAAGGAGAAATGAGTAAAACAACAAACGCTGATAGTTTGAAAGAAGAACGAGAAGTTCATTGAGAGATTCATGTCTGGCCTATGTTGTTTGACACAACTTTGAGAACAGAAACATAATATTGAAAAAGCTACTCACGGATGAGCTTGTAGATTACTCTCCTTTCAAAATCTGTTTTCACTGCTTTTGTAAACAGTAAAAGTCAGTCTGTACCTCTTCGATGACCTACCTATGGTCTCTGTTTTGACACGTGCAGACGTTTCGCGCATTTTATAGGCTTCTCGACCGGCCGGATATTGTGTTGTTAATGGATCTATTGGGTACGTTTCTATGAAGTTGTAAAGTTCCGCTTCGATATACAATGAAATTTTGTGAATTATTATTTCTTGTGGTTTCCGTTTGTTTACGGATGGCTTGCTGCTAAATAAGTCAATTCTTAGAAAATTGAATATTCACTATTATTCTTATTTAAAATTAGATATTTAATCTTACATAATTCTAGGTAAGGGTCAATAAGTACAAAGGTTAAGCCCCGTTTCTGTGAATTATCTGCTAGAATTTCGATTTGTCGACATTGATGAGCGATAATCATTCATTCGGTAACAAATGATTTAGATCGTGTCGTCGGAATAAAATATGCGAACATTAAATTCTTCGATGCACGCAAGATACACCATTTTCGTAACTATAGTTCTTTGCACATTCACATTGTCAGCACAAATACGCGAGATGTAATTGAAAACAAACTCAAATAAACTCGACAATTTTTCTCTCCATGTCAACTTTGTGAGCAACTTTTTTTATGTGATGTCATTTTCAATAATTGAATATTGATTACTATGAACAATTGATATTTTTGTCATCTTCATTCATTAATATTTTGCCTTTGAAATTGGTGCAAGACACACATGGAAAATAAATTGTTTCTTCTTTTGCAGACTTTTGATTATTGAATAAAAAGTTGTATGAAAATGTCTGAATCTGTGACTGTCGTAGCTCCAATCAACATTGCTGTCATCAAGTATTGTAAGTAATTGATTAATGAACTATTGAAACCATCCGCTAATTGACTAGTCATCAAATAGTGTTAGTAATTGTTTAATTAGCTATATATAACCGTTTATTGACTACTGTATTATTTGGCGCGAAATTTTTCCCACGTGCTCAAACAATGAGATATAAACTACGCCCCCTTTAGATTACTCTACAGTGATTTCAATTTCTCACGTCAAAAATAGAATATCAAACATCTACAAAATGTCTAGCCTGCTCGCAGACTCTCTGTCAAAATGTAAATTGTTGAACTCGACTGTTTACCAAATTTAAATTTTAAGAGTGAATCTGCGAGCAGGCTACCGAATGTCAAAATATCTTAATTATATGAAAACTGGTACGTATTTTTGGTACGTATGTCTGTAAATTGTTATTACGATATCTAGGACTACTATACTGATTATACTATACTATACTTGATTCATCGGAATTCTTGATATGGTTTGAAAATTCTGAAAATAACACAAATATGATCTGCAAAAACAGTGTCAATGAAAATAGAGACTTAAATAATATAAAATTAATTGAAATAAACTAAAATAAAATGAAATGAAACGAAACGAAACGAAACGAAACGAAATGAAACGAAACGAAACGAAATGAAATGACTTTATCCAGCCAGTTACCATGGATAGAAGAATATGTCATACATAAGTTAACAATGAGAGAATAATAACTGTTGTCTGCTCAGCTTTTCATTGAAATAATACAAACGTATCAGCAATTGATAATGTTGCATTGATCACATCTACTTGGCGTATTTCCTGTTTTCATGTAATTGGACTGTAACAATTTCTATCAAACATTTATTCTTTTCTTGGTAAACTGAACTTTTTGTTTGCTTGTAATATACTTCTTTGTTTGTATTTATTCTTATCCAGGGGGTAAACGGGATGTGACATACAATCTTCCTTCAAACTCTTCAGTGAGCTTAACACTAGACATGAATGAGGTGAGCATCTACTATTAAGGGACCTGTTAAATATATTTTTACAGGAGAGATTATTGGTCATAATTTATCTAAGGGGCAGGCGGCTGTGTCAGATCAGTTATGAACATTAACTCTGTGGAAAGTGTTACACCTCTAGAATGAGAGAGTGGGCCAATCAATAATGATATATCAATTTTAGATGTCCTTTGAGCTAAGGAAACGTTTCATGTAACTTAAAAGGTACTAGAATATATGTGGATTATGCGTGTATCAGCGGCTTTCCTGGGGAGGGGAGGTGACCCATTAGTTGAGTTTTGTTAAGAAATAGATGCCCTGGAGGTAAGGGGTTTTGTCTTCTTTTGCAAATTTTTATTATACCTCCAGGAAAACCTTCGGGCAATGTAATTTATGATCAGCGGTATTCATGATTGCTGTTGAATGAGAACTTGTGTTGTTATTGAAATTTTTTGTTTTGTCATATCAACTTAATTTTCACATTTCTCAATTACTTTATTATGGACATTTTTGAATTTAATTATTTATTAAATACATTTATTACATCATAAATTTGTCAATGCTGCATCATAATTTGAATTATCTTTTCATAGAAAAGATCAATATTTCAGGCCCTGGGGAAGGAGGAATTGTAAAATCAATGTTGCCCTTAACCCCAGGGAGATTAAATTAGTTCGATGGGACCAATTTTGCAAATCCCCCGGGGTTACCCCCTCGGGAAAGCTGCTGATACACGCATTAAATGATCAACCATGAGAAAGGTGCAGTAAAAAATGCAATATCATTTAGAAATACAACAATTGTGTGAAGTTCCAAAATCAAATGATAAATTTAATATAAGGAATGAGGGGCAGGTTAATAAGGGATTACATCACTCTTGTGAGTGGGTTATTTCGATGGCTCACGAACAAGAGTAATGTAATCATTTTAATAATCATGTCACATAACCTTTGTCTAGGACATTGATTAGCTCTCATCAATTTCACTGCTTTCACATCAATTTCAATGATTTGTTTTCTAATTTAATGGGTCATTGATTTTTCATTAAATTCAATTTGAATGAAATTGTTACGAATATCATTTAGAAATATAACGCAAAGAATTCAACATAACTGTTTTCAAACATGTTTGCAATATTAGAAATATTTACATCTGAATATAGCAAATCCCAAGCTGTTACTTTTTTTAATTTCTCAATTGAATTTTCAATTACAGAGTACTATACAATTAAATTTTATTTTATAAAAGAATATTCAATCTGTCGCAGCTAGTCGCCATTTTCAAAACATGTGTTCTAGTTGTTTGGTTAAAACCGTGCAGGTATAGGTCTATAACCGCACACGTGCGGGTATAGACCTATACCTGCACGCTTTCAGTGGTTTCTATGGAATTTCGTGGGTTGTCTTGACATAACTGCTAAACACGTGGTACAAATCCACCAATCATGATTCAAGTTTTTTTCAAGTGATTATTAATAAATATTACACTTTTGACAAAAATTTCAACAAGACTTAGAATTTATACTGTACAGTATGTGTAAGTAGGCCCCCCTTAAATGCTGGATATCACCACTAAGTTATGAGAACTTTGGGTAGAGCTGTGATGCCATTAGATTTAGACGGATTGATATACCAGGTGCAACAAAAGTGGAGATGCTTGACTCCTCGTTATCAGAAGGCTATGGCAAATTCAAAAGAACTTTGATATATTTCTGATTCGCTTGCAAACCTTAAACCCAAGATCGTTAAACTTTTTGTAACTCATATGCTAATATGCAATTTTATAATTTAATTTAGCTATCAACAACAACAACAATAACAGAAAATCATGAATCAGCTAGCGATGTTTTAATGTTAAATGACAAGTATGTTCATTTTAATCATTCAACAAATGTACATTTATCATTTGATGTAAGATCACCATGGATACCAGATCTCATGCCATTGTCAATGGAATCACTCAAACGTCAACTCATCCTTGACTTTATCTCAATATCAAATATAGTACCATCGTCTGATGGCAGATTGGAATCGTCCAAAGGTCATTGTATTTACTTAAAGAATGTGGTATATCTACCATCTGATATCAGTGCTAAAATTAATCTGCAGTGTTGCCTCTGAGACCTTCCCTGTGAAAACAGTTCATGAAAATTGGGCCTTTTAACATTCATGAACTAGTTTAAAGTGGGAATAAACCCCCAGACTATCTTTACATATGTAGTAGAACCCGACGTGAAAAAAACAATGGCGTAATTTTTTTTTCGATCTGGAAATTATTTCTTGGTGAAAAGCGCCTTCAAAGTGGTGTTTTGACCCAAATGTCGCTGAGAAAAAAAAGGGATTGGATCTAGCTTTATGACGACAAAGTCACAAGTCGTGCGGTTTGTCTAACAGACTCAAGAGTGGGCTGATCACGCGACGTAATCTTTGAGGTGACCTAGCTCCGAGAAGTCACGCAAAAAAAATTTCTGACAAGCCTGAGCCATGAACAAACATATAAACTGGCGAATTACGTAAAAAAGATGCAATTTGTGATTTCAGGAGCAGAATAAAATCTATTGAAACGCTCGGTCGAAATAATTTCTTGTAGCGTCATTAAGCGTGATGAATCTGATATAGATTGCGGATTAATACAAATGTCAGGCGGTGCGACTGTTCCTTTGTGACTAGTCTAGTGACACATATTAGTTACGTATTCTGTGTGACCGCAGTACTTCTCAAATCTTAATTAGTAGACACGTACCCTTCAAAATAGCTTGATCTTACGCTATATAAGTTTTAACTATTTTTAACTCTATGATCTGCAAGTTGTTCTTGAGTAAACATTTCCACAAGATATCCTTTTCATGATCTAAATGTGAATGTAAACTGATTTGATTTGCACGGGCATGCACAGACGACTTTTCCTGGAGTATGGTACTGCAAAGTATTAATTGTACTGGAGTTGGTACTGCAAAGTATTAATTGTACTTTTTCGGATTTATTTAACTATCGGTATTACTAAATTATTAAATAGACATTTTTCAACTATCATTTCAACGTTTAAGTTTGAAATTGATGTTCGTCTAGTAAAACTTAAAACATGTAATCGTATAGTTTATACGACTGTATGGATAGATATATTATACTCAATAGTCTAACAAAGTGTTCATCATTAATTCACCAAGCATTCAATATTTAAAAAACCATTGAGAATTCTTCAGTACATTACACTATAAAATTCTATAAAATATCGGAAAATAGTACAAACATGATAGAGGGCTCGGACGTTCTTATTCAAGTTTACAGCCGTATACTAGAGCCACTAGAACTACAGTAATGCAGATTCTATCATTTGTCGGTTTTGCGGTATATCTTCATTGCATAAATTTTTATCCTCTCTATCAAAGTTATATGATTAACAAAATTAGGGTTTTGCAATGTGAAGTCTCGTTCCTTATTTTACATACGCCACAAAATTATTTTACCAGTCTAGTATTCATTCCTTCGGCTATAAAGTAGAACATGTTAGCATCATGTCGTCACAATCTGTAATTTATAGGATTAGTAATACAGTGCAGAAGTTACTTTGCACAAAATACCTTTCTACAGAGACGCGAAATCAGATGGACGGATTTCGCTTCTGTGAAATGAGGACTATAAAACCGACGGCTATGGTGTTCTTAATAGCGTTTCCCACCATACATTATGATTTTTACCCTCAAAAGAACACTCCATTTTCAGTGCAGACATATGCTTACAACAATAAATTCTACTTAGCTAGCTTTTGTGGTCACCAGAGAATCTTTTGATATGTGTTAAATATGTGTGAGAATGATATGTCAAAATATAATCTGTATAACGCGCGCTACGAATGAAATATTTTCTGATTTTTATTTTCTTCAAATTCGTGAACTTTAAAATCATTAAGTCATCTGGAATTTTGCTACTCTTGAGTTTATATGTTCTTCCTTACCTCAGTTTTGTGGGAGAGAAAAAAAGATTGCCGTTACAGAGCTACGCCATCTCAAACGTAACATCGCGTGATTAATCCGATCTAAAGTCTATTAGAAAAACCACACGACTTGTGACTTTGTCGTCATAAAGCTAGATCCAATCCCTTTTTTTCCCTCAGCGACATTTGGGCCAAAACACCACTTTGAAGGCATTTTTCACCAAGAAATAATTTCCAGATCGAAAAAAAAATTACGCCATTGTTTTTTTCACGTCGGGTTCTACTATATATGTAAAGATAGTCTGGGGGTTTATTCCCACTTTAACTGTTTATAAAGGTGTTCACGCGCAGTTCATGAACTCAGATAATTTAATAGCAGCTGGGCAGTAATAGGCATTTACTATCATTTGCTCTGGACAAAAGAAAACACCAGAAGCAAAATAATGGCATGGTCACCTCCATTTTAGAATTCCGCAGTCTAAATCTTCTATTTCAAACCCACAAATGCAGACACAGCTTATCGTTTGCTTCAAATTACATCCCTGATTAATGATAAATAAAGAACAAATGTGTTTCTATTACTTTACATATTAATAAATTGTTGTTCATTAGAAATTTTTATTTTTTGGAAAGCCCTATTAAATCAAACACAAAGTAAGTCTTGTTCAAACAGCCATCAACATAGATATTTTTTTCAAAATGTCAATGTGTGCCCTGAAAAACAATTTACTGAGTTCATGAAATTTCCATGACGCGTTTGTAAGCTTCGTTTATGATTCTAAACAATTTAGGGATTCCTATCAATTAGTTGGTTGGTCGATTGAGCTTGCACAAGAAGTATATATAAAGCACACATCAAATTTGACCTATTTTTTAATCAATCCAGACAAAAATCAAAACAACCAAAGCAATTTTAAAAATTTTTTAGAGGAAGGCAACCTGCTCCTGCGAAAAACAGTTCAGGACTTCATGAACAGTTTATGAACAGTTCATGAACGTTAATTGGTTCTAATTTTTTGGAACTGTTCACGAACTGTCTGTGAACTCCTGAACTGCTTTTCGCAGAGGTGTGAATGAACTTTGATAATAAATTAATAAAATAAACAACTTCAGAACCTCTCCAATTAATCACAGACAGTTAATGAACTGTTTGTGAGCTTTACGAATATTCACTATGTGTTCATGAACACTTTATACACATTTTCATGTCATATTCATGATCTTTACTATGCAAGAAAAACAAGAGAAACCTTCCCAGCATATTTTTATCAAATGAGCATGGTTGTGAATCAACCAATTTGATTGGTTGCTATTTTTCATTCTAAAATATCATGAAGGTTATCTGCGATCTGGTTGGTTGAAAGAGCGTGCATGAAATCCTAGGGTAAAACATGGCTCCGAAAACCGGGAAAAACCGCAAGCTTCAAAAAGTTTGATCTGTGATGAAATACAGAATTTATAACTTTTTGACAACAATCCCATAAATATCTCAATAATAATTGAAAATTCGCCGTCGAATGAGATTCCGACATTTGTTTGGTGTTAGAAAAGGGTTACCACATGCTTGCAAATGTTTGTATTCATATTTACTAAACGAGAAAATGTTGGGAGACACGAGTGAAGCGCTAAAAAATCCCGAGCTCCGAGCGAGTAATTTTTAGCTTCCCGAGTGTCTCCGAACTTTTTTGAGACCAAATATGGCAAGTATGTGGTAACCCTTTATCAAAACATTCTTATTTTTGATGATAATTTTGATCTTGCCTTGTAGGTCTGTACCTATTAAAGAAAATGACAGGATCAGTAGATGTCTACGAACAAGTAATCTTCAATTTATTCTTTAATTTACTTGATAACTATTCAATATTTTCAATATTTGTTCGGAACTTAATAATTTATTTTGGTTATTTTAACTTGTTCCATTGTAGTTCGTGAACTAAAGCTAAAACAAGATGGTGATGACCACATATGTAAAAAACCGCTACTAATTCGATCGCACAATTCCTTTCCAACAGCTTCAGGATTGGCGTCAAGTGCCTCAGGGTTTGCATGTCTTGGTAAGATGCAGGCCTACTGGTATGCAATATGTGAAAATATTTCAAATGTACATCATCAGTAGATTCGTTATATGTCACCTAGGAGATTCCTCTGCGATGAACAGTTCAAGAACTGTTGATGATTGTTTAGGACGTTTCATGAATGTTGTAGCCATTTAACGTTTATGAACTGCTCCTGCACTCCTGAACTGTTTTCGTAGGTGTTAGGATGTCATATCAAATTTGTGTGATAGAGTTCCAACACTGGTATCTCCAGTTATCTATATTGCAATATCTGTGTCACTTTATACTTTTAAAGATTTAGGGGTGGATTTGTCATTCTTTCACAATTTTCAGTTTTACTGGACTTCTACATTCTCGTTGAAAACCTGTTCATGAACATTTCAAGATTTTATGCATAATTTATGAACAAGGGCTGTGAAAGAAAGAAAAAATAGGTTTCATATTTTTTGCTTTAGCAGTTCATGGACTTATTTTGCAGAAGTCACTTTACTTTCCATCAATAACTTTTTTGTCATTAAGTCATCACTAAGACATTCAGTCATGAATTACTGTAAATGTAATATTATATAACTGTCCTTCATCAGTTGATAAACTCATAAGGAACCATTCCCCGCATTCAACCAAAGAGACTTCAAAAACTGGCAACTGACATTCAAAATCTTAATTAATAAGCAGTGAAACCTGCATATAACAGTTAGCTATGAAGTGTAATTACAGGGGTGATTAGCTCAGTTGGCAGAGCAACCGAACTTCAGATCGTATCATATCTCATCGACTGTGGTTCAAATCCCCCTCAGGTCAACTCAGCCTTGACTTTATCTGAAACATCAAATGAGTACCATCTAAGGATGGCGGATGGTATGGTTCAGAAGGAATTGCATTGTGAGTAGCTGCGGCGCATCGTTGCGCATTGACAATCAAGGCCTATCTGCCATGAAATCTGTTGAAATTGATCTGCAGTGTCGCGGCTGAGATCTAAGGAGCGTTTAACATCATTGCTCTTAGCGAAAAGAGCCACTCTTCTAGAAATAGAGGAGTGGTACGGGTGCCTTCGGTAGGGCGACACCGTCCACATTACTTTTTTATATGAAGTGTAGAAACTTGCAGGTGGCCTTTCTATATTTCAATAATTCAATTATAATATTAAGTGATAATTCAATCGAAAATGGCATTTTTTGATATTACTGGAATAACCACTATAGATAGGTGGTTTCTGTATAGAGGTACCAGGGTCCAACAAAAGTAGGAATCCTAGAATCCTAGATATCTTAAGGTAAAAGCAAGTTCAAAAGAAAATTGATATTTTTAATGATTTATTGATCAAATAGCAACAACAAAAAATTCAGAAGAAAATGCTGAAATTCCTGAAAGCTTAACCTTTTGTCAGACGCTGGAGGTGACCACTATGGCAGGAATTACTGTATTTGTATTTGAGATGTGTAAATCTTTGAAATTTGTTTTTACTGTGTTATTGATGACTGATTGAATCATAATTTTCTTTATTCATTTGTCAGTAACTGCTCTTGGACACTACTATGGTATCACAAGTGATCTATCAGCAATTGCAAGGTGAATATTTTTTCTAGAAGGAACTGCATGCAACAAAGTGAGCAATTCATATTGCATTAAGTATAGACACATCCCAAGTCAATAGTGCTCAAAATTGAGCAAGAGCAAAGATCTCATATACTGTTATATATATATTTAAATTGAGCAAAACCTTTGAAACTGTAATTTAATACATGATGTATTCGAGTTTAAAAAATACAATGGCGTAATTTGTATTTCAATCTGGAATTTCCTTGTTGGCGTTAACTGCCATCAAAGGGGTATTTTAGGCCAAATTAAGAGGGAAATGTTAGACTTCGTTTTGATGGCAGATTATTAATATATATTTTTTAAATGAAGCCTGAGATAAGACTTCACATGTGCGCTTCCTATTTCCATAAGTTTTTTTTACATTTATCACCATAACGATTTTTTAATCACATTATAACAACTTTAATTATTGCTCAACCTTGTTCCGCGATCACTCGTTTACTCAACAGCGGTTGCGGTTAATGGGTGACAGGCAACGTAGTGTCTTTTTGTAGAGTACTCCTCAAATTCTATTCAAAAACAAGCATGCTTTGTTTGCTTTTGGTTTGTCAGATGGGATTATATTTTGTTACGTTTGTCTTTTTACGTTACACAAGAAATTGCTGGTCGGACAGTCACATCAAAAGCAATTGCTTCTGCACAAACTCTCTCATTCGGAATCCATAAATTACTCTAGAGATCATAATTTTCGAGAATAGAATAAATATATATATATGGTTTGCGCTACTACCTTGCTGAAATAAAATTGCAGTTTTAGGCTACTGAGATGTGCTAAATTAAAAATATTAGCGCATGACATGTCAATAGCAGTTTGCAACAACAAAGAATTTCCAGATCGAAATAAATATTACCCCATTGTAATTTTCAGACGCAAATACATCATGTATTAAATTAAAGTTTCAAAGGTTTTTCCCGCTTTAATATATTTTATAATGTTTCAGCAGTTTATAATTTTAATAATATAATCATTAATGCTAATAATTTTTGATCTTTAGACAAGGATCTGGAAGTGCATGTCGCAGTATGTTGGGTGGTTTTGTTGAATGGGATAAAGGGATATGTCCTGTCGGGTCTGATAGCATTGCAAGAAAGGTAAAAGGTAGATGGTGAACTTGTCATCAATAATCAAATAATTCTACGTCATTTATCATATGTGTCAGGTTCAAGAAGGAATGAAGGCTAGCTCAGATATTATTTGTCTAGTAGCGTAACCGAATTGATCAAACCCATTGATAATTTCAGAAATCCATCCCAAAATACTATATTATTCAATCATAAAAATTCAATAGCATGGTTGTCATCTGAATTGTAACTCCTGAAGTAACAATTGTTTAAAAATACATCTTGAAATTTCTCTTGAAATTTGATTAGCTTGAACAAATAGATAAAAATAATAAAGCAAAAGTTTGCAATTACAAATCATATCCCCATTGACAAAAAGTTAGAAGTAAATTCAACTAGGAAGCTGAAAACAAATGTTTTTAATATATTAATAGTTTGCCTGTTACTGGTACAAGGACTATTTAAACCTTGAAGCTGAGTGTATTTAAAGAAGCAAAATTGACCGGCGTTCTTTACGAGCTCAATTTGAATCAAGCTTAGCGTAAATTCAACAATCAATGTCAGTCATGGCTTCCGCATGGCTTCAAATTTCAATTTCAGCATGGTTTCAGATACAATACAAACACACATGTGATTCTAAGCGTGTAGAGCCCGCCGGTCAATCTTGCTCCTTTAAATTCAATTAATTTGGGTGCTCACCAAGAGTTGTGATTATTATAATATAGTGTTTCTTTTGTGTTTAATTAAATTTCACACATAGATTTTTTTAAAAGTTTACAATTATGTACAATAACTGTTAGAAACACAACTAATTAATTTATTGTCATATAAAAGGTCATAAAACATTTTTGTTAAGATTGTCCTATTATTTTGCTGCCAGAATTCACCGTTTTTTTATATAGTAAGCCCCTGATAGTGTCATTCCTACTATTGTTTTGAAATTTAAAAAAGTCAATTATTGAAAACACCGCATCTTTTATATTAAGTCTATCCACTTATATGCATCTATATTAAAACATCGTTTTCAATATCCTTCATCATTTATCATCAGCTATCCCAATCTGTGTTAAAAAATTGTTGGTTTTATGCGCACTTTAAAGCTTTTTTTCTGGCTATTTTGTCTGGTTTGAAAGAAACAGATCCTGGATAATCCATCAGCATTTTATTTGATGTTTCTGATCTATTCACACACAGTTCAAGTTTTCATTTCTACTTTCTTAAATAATCTGACAAGGCAGCTTGTTTTTATATCGGTTCATAAACTGGTCATGAACTGTTCATTAATATTCTTTTGTCAATAAGGAATACTGCCAAAATATAAGTCTCCTATTCATCAATTTCCACTCTTGTTCTACATTAAGCCTTCAATTATCTAACCATGTATTTTTGTTCCAAAATATTAGATTGCTGCCGAAGACCATTGGCCTGAATTAAGGGTTCTTGTTTTAGTGGTGAGTTGTATTTTGTATTTTCAAAATTCTATTGTTTTATGATTGTTGATTATCTACTTTGAATATTAAATCAAATCTTTCTAGGTGACTGGTGAAGCTAAAGCAACAGGGAGCACAATTGGTATGCAAAGATCAGCGGATACAAGTGAACTTTTAAAGGTAATTTGAATCTCCTCTTTCCCGTCACAAAAGTAAATACATTTAAGTAGAGGTACATTTGGCTCAAACTCCCTTGCGCAAAACAGTTCAGGAGTTCATGAACAGTTCATGAACGTTAAATGGCCCCAATTTCCATGAACTCTTCATGAACAGTTCATAAACACTCACAGACAGTTCATGAAAATTTAGGGCCATTTAACGTTCATGAACTGTTGTTTGCAAGGGAGTGGGACATTCACATGTAGGCTAGTTATAGCCATAAATTTTGACATTTACATTTGATTAAATTTATCTTACAATTTATGACACATATTGTAATGTCAAATTTTCACGATTGATTTTCTGGTTGTTATAATGCTGCATTATTAAAAATATATTTGTAAAGTGGAAGTTTCATAATACTGCAGTAATGCCTTTACCCCTGCGATGAATAATTTGTGAGTTCATGAACATTTAAAGGCCCAATTTTCATGAACTATTCATGAATTGTTAATGAAATTTTGGTCATTTAGCTGTCATCAACTAGCTGTTCGTTTAAGTTCATGAACAGTTCATGACTTAAGTTCATGAACAGTTCATGAGCTCAACAAATTTTTCTGCATGTTGGCTCATTTCTGCTGTTTTTACTCTTCCGAATGATTTTCATTAGAAGAAAAATTCCTACGCAACATAGCCATTTGCAAGCGATTTGCAAGCGATTTTATGTTGTATTGTTACCATTGTTGTAAACAATGAAAACACCAACAGAAAGTTTTCTACAGATGCAAGAAATTTGTTAAAAACCTCAAATTCAAGTTTACAATCTCTACATAGATTTTGGATATCAGAAACTTTACTTCTTGGAAGGTAAATACAACAGTTTGCTTGCTCTTACATTTGTTTATCCAAGTGATTCAACAAGTGCTACATCAAGTCTGTCCCATCAGTTAGTTTTCATAGCAACAGATCCTGAAATGGAATGGTGCATAGCTTGAGATTTTCTTTGTTATTGTAGCTAGAGGGAGCTGCCATTAAAACTCGCAAAATACATCACTGTGAAATATTTGTGGCATGTTTTGTATTTAATATTGATGAACAACGCATTAGATATCGCAGTAAATTTTATCCAGGAAAGAATGCTTTATATTTTAGAACAACCATATTCAAAATGTTGAAAGATTTGAACATTCTTTTCACTATTCGAAGTATTGATTTTTTGTTAGTAATTGATTGAGTATTATTGTTTGACTTATTCAGTTACATTTTATACTAATCTGACCCTCGCGAAAAACAGTTCATGAACGGCTCATGAAAATGGGCTCTTTGATATTCATAACTTGCTCATGAACTGTTTATATGAGATGTTCGTCAACATTTGATAACCTCAGTGAATTTTTTGTATTCCGTTTGTAGTACCGTGTCGATGAAATTGTTCCAGCAAGAATAACAGCAATGAAAAGAAGTATTCTTTCAAGGAATTTTGAGGAATTTGCAAAGTTAACTATGCAGGTAAGATAAATTTTCGAAAAGGCAAAGAAACACTATGAATCTTGGATATCCACTGAATTACTAATTAAAACACACTGAAAGAGTATAGTGTGTACTGAAATAGTCCTGGAATCTTTAATCTAGATTCTTCTCAAGAAAACTACTGAAACTACTGAAACGCCCATTAATATTTCAAGGGTATTAAATATTGGCTAATTCAGTACCTTTTTCACTAAGGCTCAGTTTATCAAAATCCCTAGTGTGTGTTAACTTTAGCAAAAGATCTCTTAAAATTTGATAATTTCATGATTGAATGATGTACATAGAATATTATGCCGATGAAAAATATGCTGCTTCAACAGAGAAATAAGCATTTTTCCGTCAATAGTTTGCACACACTGAAGCTGACAATCCATCCATCAGACATATGAGTTCAAAGATTTAGATCAACTGGTAAAGATATACAATTGTGAACTTTTAAAAAGTTCATATAATTGGTCAGATAAATAATAGATCATAAGTAAACCAAGCATTGGAACAGAAAATCGGATATTGAAATTCCAATGTTTTGTTTTTATATAATTACTTTTTTAATAGGTTTTTATAATATAATATAATAACTTACCATTTTTCATTAATCATTTTGTAGGACAGCAATCAACTTCACGCTATTTGCCAAGATACATACCCACCAATCAATCCACCGTACTTAAATGCCACGTCACATCAAGTTATCAAGATTATAACAGCATTAAATCAAACAAGTTCACAGTTGAAGGTAAGCATTTAATTTTATAATAACGTCAAATTGAGATGAGACATATTGATAATACTACATGATAATCACCATGTCTCTTTGCCATTCATTGTGCATGCATGAGTATGAAACACTCCCAGTATCGATATTATATCTTTGAATCATTTTTGTGAAACTTCTTGGTATTTTCATGAAATATTTAATGATCAAACACCTTGGGTTAGTTATCTAATTGTTTTGGTAGTTGGCCCATGTGCTCTATCTTTTATAAAGAACTATATTCTCGTCGTCTAAAAGATACAAAACTAGACCCTCTGTCTGGAAAATATCTCCGCAATAAACTACCATTGCTGTTCAGAGAGGCAACGCAACTAGTATCATGGGCACATTCAGTAATGAAGAGGTGCTGTAGATAATTGAATGTAATGTTGTAATATAGAAAAGATGTATAGGCTATAAATTTATTTCAGATAATTTTGATGTACCATTAGTTAATTCATTCATCTCAGTTTAAAATTTAGAAACAATAAAATAAAATAAAAATTGATATGATTTAGAAAAAAAAATTAAGTAGAAATCAACTAATTGTACAAACAAAGCTAACTACATAAACATCTGCTTCTTATATCGATCAAATGTTGACAATCATGGTTCATTGGAAATGAATTAACTATCATCACCATCATAATTTATTCAGAGGATTCATTTACCAGTGAGGATCAAACAGTGTTTATGTAATCTTGAATAATTACACTATTTCACATCCATTTTAATTTACAAGGTCTTCCATCATCACATAAATATAGATTTATGGTATAGTCGCAGGTTTGTATTTGAACTGTGTTTATTTTTTTTACAGGCAGCCTATTCTTTCGATGCTGGTCCACATGCTTTCTTATTTACATTAGATGAACATTTCAATGAAGTATTGGGCCTTGTTTTACATTACTTTCCAAGTGATAAAGAGAGGTAAACATTAAATAACCCCTGTGAAAATATTCACTGAATAGGGATAGGGTCGTCTCATAAAAAATTCAAAATTGAAATTTTTACCTTGACTTAACATTTTCACTTGTCTTGATAGGAATTTTTATAGTATGACGTCATTTAACTTTCATACTTTGTTTTTCAAGATTTGAAAATCTCGCTTTCTCAAATTCTTATTTCCTTTTTTTAAACGGGGAAACTGAACAAAATAAAAATGCACACATTCTGCAACTGAAAATGGCTTGTATGATTTTGTCTGGAAAGCATTTGTTGTCTTGTGGGCTTTGTGTACTTTTACTAATGTTCAAAAAGGGTCGAAAGAAACGTGTCGGGATTACTATGACAGAAATAGTTTTGATATGAATTTTGAAACGAAAAACCTTAGGCTTCCCACAGCGTTGCGTAGCGACACGATAATCCTGATGATGTGATATGTGCTAAAAAGGGCTAAAACGAGAAGTTCCGGGAGAAGTTACAACTTTGAAGGTATATAGCTCGTTTCGGAATATGTTATACTATAAGAAAAGTAGCTAGCTGGATCAAGATAAAAAGTTAAATTTGTAATGAAAAAAAGTTAAACGATTTCGACATTTTTTGGGTGTAGCAATTAAAACGTAGAATGTTGTCAAAAAATCATGGTCAAACTCTCTTGTGGAAAATAAAATCGTTCCTCTTTTGAATTCAAAAAGTGGGGGACACGAGAATCTCCAAGATTCTATGTTTAAGGTCAATTTTGACAGGAAAATACTCAACAACAACATGTACGAATAGAAAACAAATTCTATCTAAATCCTTTGTTTAAAAAATGGCGAGACTTTAACTTTTTGTAATCGTTAAATGGTTTATTCTTATGAAATGTTTCATGATTATTCATGAACTGTTCATGAACTACTTGCAAAAAGTAGTTTATGAAGCGTTCATGAGCTGTTTGTGAACGTTTAATGAAAATAATAATAGTAAATATAAGCCATGAGTAATTTTCTTGTTTCTCCATTGCTTTTGTTTAGTTATGTTAGAGGCTGCGAAACAGAGGCTGTTCATAAGAGAGTTGACAGCAATTTAATAGAGGTATTGTAAATGTTCTAGTGATATAGTATTTAAATGAAATGATTATGTGCACGTAAATATTTATGTACCTCAGTATAATCCATTTATTCTCTATTTTGTATCACTATGAATTTTAAAATGTGCTGAAAAAGTGCTGAAAATGTACTTTTTCAGCACTTTTTCAGCACTTTTCAAATCCATAGTGTATGTACTGATTAACAAAGTTTATAGCTTGGTATCATTGTTAGACTAACAATTAGGAACTTGAGTGACTTGCTACAACCCAAAATCTTTATTTTACATACTATCTCTTGTTAGGAATTATTTAGGTGAAATTGTTCGCAAATCTGCAATCTATGTAATAGTACCTATAGTCCCATGGAAATAATCAACCAATCATATATGGACACTTTGACTATTTTAGTTATTGGAAATTTTAGTCTAGGAATATTCACCCTGATATTCTGAACCAATTAGAATCAAAAATTAATTTAAAATGTGCACCGATACTTAGTTTTTCCATACTAGCAATTAGTGTAGGTCCAGTCTTGGGCGATAAAACTTCCAGATTACTAAATAGCAAATATGATTAAACAATTGTTACACTCTGAGAACATGTAAAATGTAAATCCTTGAATTTAAGAAATCTATGAACAGATCATCTAAAAAAATGTGTCTTGTCTGACTCGAATATTGTCGCTAGAGCTTGACCTTTTTATGCTCTTAAACATGGGTGGCTCCTGGATCCACTTGTTTCCCGAAGAGGGGGCTATATTTCAGAAAATGTTTGAAAAACTGTTTAAATTACCAATATTTCCGGACAGACGAAACTGTTTCCCCGAAAATGAGGTTGAGAATCTTCTAGGGTGGATTGTAACCCCATCCCCATCAGTGTCACCCTGATCTTCAAGATTATATCAACTTAGTTGATACCATGAGACCTCTTTCGGGGAAACAGTTGTTAGGGTCATACAATTATCATGTCTTCTCTTTCTTAAGATTTCTTAGCTATTCTTACATCATTCATATTACGTATACGAATAGCGGTTTGCCATCACTACTGACATCAAAAACCATGAAAATAATTGTGAAATTTCAGTGCGACTCAGGGTACGACTTCATGGCATTTTCACATTTTAATATCTTGAATATGGATGTTTTCTTGGTTTTCAAACTTTTTCATGCCTTAAAAAATTTATAGTTTTTCACTTTTTTACACTTTCATGGTTTTGGTGTTGGTTATGCATATTTTCAAGCTATACCTGAATTCATGGTTGTTGTTTGTTTTAATTCATCTAGACTCTCTCTGGACAAAATGTGTTAACATCAATCAAACCATTGAACTACATTATATCATCAAAAGTAAGCAAAATGGTTTATCTATCAAATGTTTATTTTAGATAGCAAAATCCCCATAGGATCGTAATAGCATCAGAAACCTTTGTGACGGTTTTGTGAATCTTTGTGAATCTTATCATTTATGAAGGAGTTTCAATGCGTCCAACAGCAGCCTATCCCCTGCGAAAAAAGGTTCATGAGTTCATGAACATGAAATTGCCCAAAAGTTCAGGAACTGTTCATTTAATTTTCAGGCAATTTCGCATTCATGAACCAGTTCATGAACCACAAAAATATGTTTATGGACTGCTCATGAAGTTCATGAACTGTTCATGAGCTTATAGATTTTTTTCACAGAAGAGTCTAAAGCTGTATTGACCTTTCCGTGTTCTCTAACCGTTATGATGGAAAAACGCCATAGATAATTGCGTTCTTGATACATTAAATACATAAAAAGTCGACTTATGATTATATTTTCTAAGATTGACCTTTCGATCATTGACGGTTATCGATTTCAGGGTTGATGATTATCGGCTTAATGACGTCAGAGGACGTCGTACGGGTTTTCAATTATAATAAAGATGCTGTTGTGCCTGCTTACGTGCGTTACAGGGAGAGATGCTTAAGGCTACGTATAACCTGGCGTTAGACAGACCGTACACACTGACAATAAAAGACGCGATACCAAAAACAATTTGCTTCGTAACGATTTATATGACTATGGTAGTTAATACCTCTTGCCAATCGATACACTTTCAAGTCTAAATGAAATGATTTTTTTCAAAAAATTGATTTTTAAAAGGTCTTTCTACTGTAAAGGCACACCTGCGAAAAACAATTCAGGAGGTCATGAACAGTTCACGAACGTTAAATGGCTCCACCTTTTCATGAACTATTTATGAACTGTCCGTGAGTGTTCATAAAGTTTGTTCAATTTAACATTCATGAATGGTTCATGAACTCCTGAACTTTCGTAGGGGCAACGTATTTCATATATTCTGTAACAATTTTGAATAGGACTGAACAACATTTCCATACTACATCTATGGTAAAAATAACAATGAAATGATTTGATTACCATTGAGTTGTCCTTTTCTCCTCTTGCCCCTCCCCTTTCAGTCTCAAAGTACACTGGAATTCTTTTCAACATTGTGATTGCATAAGTGACCGTCATTGTAAGCTTAATTTGTAAACTTTATAGCTATTTTTATTTTATTTTTACTTTCCAAGGTTGGTTGTGGACCAAAAAGACTATGATTAAAATCCTTTTGTATTTTTATATTAGATAGGATATTATCTCAATTTATATAATAACATGTATTAAATATTTCTGTAGATTAGATATGAACAAAACATGTCAGATTTGATTTTATTTAGATGGTATTGTGACTTACTATGATATGAAAGAATGTCACATAAATATTGCAGTTAATAGAAAATCAGGAGACAAAATCATAAGATATTCACACAAGGGTTACACAGTATAGCATTGTTAGATAAATAACACACACAGAAAAACACGTAATTTTGCAAGAACAATTTTTTTAATACTTATTATTATTATTGGTTTATGTTAGTTGATCTGCTCTTGTTATTGTTACTCAATCGCCAAATTATTGCAAGGGGAGGATATTTTCAGGACCTAGCTGTGATTAGTTCGCAGAATTTTTCATTCGTACTTTGACAATCTGACTAGGTTTTATCGACAAATTTCGACGGGAATTTTGGAAAAAATGTTTACCTTGTATTTCCAAGCACACGGACCAACCAATCAAATTACAGAATTACGTTCAAGTATGGCCTTCATATTTTAGAATAACCATTTACATCAACAGGCAGGTGAGCTCAAAGACTAATACTATGATATTATATCTGATTGAACTGACTTGACAAATATATTGATATGCCACATTTTTTTTATTCAGTCACGTCCAACGTCAGAAATATATAAATTTGTTTACCAACAAGGACAACAAGATTGGCAGAGGAGAATTCTGATTAAATATGGTAACGAAGTCACTCTATGGATACAACTTTAACGCATAATTAAAGGTAAAGTTTGGTTATGACATGAGATATTACGGTAAAGCAACAAATGTTAAAGATTTCTAATTGAGCCTTAATTTTTTTTTAGATCTCCTTCTTGCCCGGGGGGTAACTCCAGGTCTTTAGGGACAGGGAGGTGCCACTTTGGAAAAAGGTATAGTACCCAAAATGTTCCAAAAATTCTGTTGATGCTACCCAAAAAGTTCTAGCAGGTTGATTGATTTTAAGTAAAAACACAAAAATGATGCAAATTTTTTCAAAGATTCTTGAAAAAGTCAAAAATAAGATACCCAAAAGCTCCAAAATTTGAAATCTAATACCCAAAAAGTTTTTGCTCAGCTGGAATATGGACCCAAAAAAGTGGCACGTCCCCGTATAGCCGGCCTAGTGGAGTTACCCCCCCCCCGGGCCTTCTTGCCTTTCGTATTCCTATGCGTACCAGTAATATGCAATCGCAGCAGTTAGAATTTTGGAAAATGAAGAGAATACAGTTTGTATGAAGAGGCCAACAAGCAAATCAAAGTGGTCAAGGCCAATCCAGAATTGATTCTATTAGATTTTATGGTAGAATATTCAAATTCTGAGATTAGTTGGCTGAAAATTGCTTTCCAAGATATTTGTACTGAATTACAGTCATTACACAGCTCAGGTATGTAACACGTTTTGGAATTTGAATCATTTAACCATTTTAAAGTAAACACAAGGATAAATAAATGAACAAACTACTACACTTTGATGATGATGATGAGTTAAAATGATGAATCAAACTACGATACAGTTTAATGTCACATGTTAATTAATGAGGGGTCTACCATATATATTTATGCCTGCGACCGAATTTTCCCCTTTCAAAGTGCCTGCAAGTTGTTTGGGCTACTGACTTATGAAAGGACATAAATATGGTGGAAATAGCATTGATTGAAACATGCTTAGAATTCATAACGGTTATTAATTCAGAACAATCTTCAATAGTCACTCAAAATGCTGAAATTTGTGTGATCTTGATAGTTGTCCCTGCAGTAATTCCATTGCTCTAAAATTGTGTCTGCGACCAGCGGTCCAAGCGGTCTCCATTTTCTTTGGACCTCTGGTTTTATGCTTGGATCTGATCCCTCTAAGGATTAAAATACTGAAATTCTGGATACTATTACCCTCACATTATGTGTAATCATACCAACATGTATCGATACTCTTTTGCCTTACGTTGTATAACTATTGTTATTTAATACCCAACGAGATTTCCCATTGTTCTCTTGTTGCTGTAATTTTCGTCTGTATTTTATTTTAACCAATCAGTAATCAATATCAGTATCTCACACACGAAGAAAATGATATAACCAATCATATTGCTTGTATCATGTTTCTTCACGTGTGAGGAAAATGATATAACCAATCAAAATCCACTTCATTTTTGGCAAAAAATGTAAACATTGCCCGGGAACATAATTGCCCTGGAAAATAATTTTTTCAACTTTGAAAATCATGCACGGCTGAATTTTGTTTTGACTTTCGAACTTCAAATATCGAACTTGCGAAACTTGTAATCATTTTAATAATCATGCAACATAACCTTTGTCTGGAACATCAATTGTCTCTCATCAATTTCAACAAAACAATGATTTGTTTTCTAATTTAATGGCTCATTGATTTTTCATTAAATACAATTTGAATAAAATTCTTATATATTACTATTCATGAAATTGAATAAAATAATAACTGTTCTAGGAATCTGAATAAACCCACATCATAAAGCTAAACTAAACAAAATAATAAGCATACCACCTCGTTGTTTTGTATCAGAAAACTCACTCGCTCGCAGAGCCTCGCTTGTTCGTTTTCTGATACGTCACAACTCGTGAATAAAATCCGTACGCACGCGCTACCCATGAAGTAATCTCTATATACAATTCTACTCGTTCGGCAAAAACTGTAAATAATTTTGAAATTAAACTAAATTCTAAAGACTTATCACAATATCTTAAATATACTTAATTAATTTTTAATTCTATATATATCTATATATATATATATATATATATAAAGGGGTGATTAGCTCAGTTGGCAGAGCAACCGAACTTCAGATCGTATCATATCTGATCGAATGTGGTTCAAATCCCCCTCAGGTCAACTCAGCCTTGACTTTATCTGAAACATCAAATGAGTACCATCTAAGGATGGCGGATGGAATGGTACAGAAGGAATTGCATTGTGAGTAGCTGCGGCGCATCGTTGCGCATTGACAATCAAGGCCTGTCTGCCATGAAATCTGTTGAAATTGATCTGCAGTGTCGCGGCTGAGATCTAAGGAGCGTTTAACATCATTGCTCTTAGCGAAAAGAGCCACTCTTCTAGAAATAGAGGAGTGGTACGGGTGGCTTTCGGTAGGGCGACACCGTCCACATTACTTTACATTATATCTATATATATATATATATATAACCTAATATTCATTTTATGTATAATTTGTAATCATAAGTTTTTATACCATTATCTGTATCGTTTTACGGAAATAAAATACATTCATCCATTCATTCATGATCAGCAATAGCTCCATATTTAATTGGAAATCGTTCTCACCATAGGCGTAGGAGCTGGGGGGCAGGGGGGACATTTGCCCCCCCAAACGCATTTGAGAAAAAAATTCGGGCAATTTTTCGGGCAAATCAACAAATTACAAGTCTTTTGTGGTACAGTGAAAGTGTTCAGGAAATTTATTGCGTATTAATAAAATTCAACACTTCACAAAAACAGTTTTATGAACAGGAGTATACTATGCATTGTAAGCCTACTGGCAAGCTTTCTTCTTATCATGTTCCAATCTAATATTCATAATTTTATGCAATAATTATGGTTGCTATATCGCTTAATTATTTTGAAGACTCCACCCCCACTCGTTTTGCAATATAAAAAATCCAGAACTCATCTACACGCTTTATATATTAACGTCTAAAAAGATTAAGACCGTGATGACATTAGAAATGTTACATTGACCCAAATGTGTAAGTGGAAATTTTTAGGTCAATTTTCGGGCAGATCAAGCTATTTCTTATATCTCTTTGCAAATGAAATTATTCAGTCATTCAATATTTCGCAGGTTATACGTAACGTTCTCCTGAAAAATATCAGTAAACAATAATCCAAATTTTCTTGCTCGCTCTGCTCGCAACAATTCTTCGCATCAGATCATATAGGGATTAGTGAAGCAGATCACTATTTGCCACAAAATAGGCTTGTCTCGCTCTTTCAAATTAAATACATAACCCGGTGCTGCACATGAAAGTGTATTTTACGGTGCCTAAAATACACTGCTATATGCAGCAAAATATTCTGCTCTAAGGTGTGCTAAACATTCTCAGGAAATAAAAGTAAATACCTAAAATAGGATGGCCTATATGACGAGCCAGGTATGACTAAAACGTTCTTACGATCCACTACAGGGAGAAATGAACGTTATTATTTACACCGTAAAGCTTAGTTGCAGGAGGAATGGAGGAGCTGATAACGGCTTTTTGAATTCAGTAAAAAATTATATAATCATATAATTGCTTAAAATGAATGTAAAATGAATATGTTTCAATATTTAATGATGGTATTAAGAAATTTGTGGGGCTGAAGGAGGCCTGTGATGTCTGTGTTTGTATCCTGTGATAAATCTTCTGCAATTTTGCATGTGAGTTACCTCTTACAACAACATTTCCCGGAAAATGTTTTTCGGGCAAAACCATTTTTGCCCCCCTGGTTGGAAATGTGCCCCTACGCCTATGGTTCTCACTTATCTTCAGTATAACACAGAGGGTATAAATCAGGCTTGAATTTATCTAAAACATCTAATGAGTATATTATATGGTGATGCTGGATAGAATGATCAAGAGGAAATGGCATAAGGAAGAGATGCAAAATACCGCCGCACCTTGACAATCGATTCCGATATCAGTAGTAGTAAACTGAGAGAGTAAACACAATGAAAACCTACTGCTTTGAAAATAAGAGATGGTTTTTCACATAAAGAGGTATTTTGAAATAAAAGGGATATCGATTCGTGGTATTGTGGAGGGTAGCGTTGTAAGAACAATATGTGGATTATGACAACTAACGAAAAATAGGTATGGAAATGGATTTGAAGGGATGTCGATGAATGGGTAATTGTGATAGTTCTGGTTGCCCTATCGTCTAATTAGGATTTTTACCTGCAGAGTCCTAATAAAGTAAGGCCTTTTTCCATAAACACTTTCTGTTGCAAATATCTTTATCTGGGACTTAGCAATATAGTGGAGTCGTCTTATATAGGCATGGAGCGACCTAACAGGAAGAAATTTTGAAGGTAGTTGAAGGTAGGTCTGCAAGACTTGGATCTGGTAAGAAGTATTACTGTGAGGATGAAAGCATGATGTTGGCAACAGAGACACACCAGATATTGATTCCGACCATTCTGATAATAAGCACATAGATGTTATAAAAACTTCAGTTAAATGTGGAATACCTTTATCTGGTGACAATAAATATATGGAAGATGTGCAAATAAAGTCGAAGATCGAGTGTTACGCTCCGCAATTTAGCCTCGTTTCGATGAAACCTCGTTTGTATATATTTTATTGCAATAGCCACATAACGTAATATTACGATTTATTCACGCATTGACAGTCGTCAGAGAGTATCGAAAAACAAGTTGTAAGTAAAGAATTATTTTACTATTACATCTTATTAACTAATGATTGCTTTCATGTTTTAGTACTTAATACATTTAATTTTATATATTCATATTAATTTAGCTCAATTACTATATTACTGTAATAGACTCTCATGTATTATTTACTTTAGTTTCACCAATTTATCAAGAGATTGTTTATATCAACAAAGTTTAGTTTCTTGATATATGGTTGACACACGTGCGCGTCAGGCTGTCGTTTGAACACACATAAGCGGCGCACGACATCGAGCAAATTTTAAGTACGAAACTGCATGCTCTACTCGTATCAGCCTATTGAAGGAAAGAAGAAGATGGTGATGATATCGTGGTACGCAATGTAAGCTCACAAAGACTGACTACACCGCATCTGGAAGGAGAAAGACATTGACACGATTAAAGAAGTCTATTTTGCAGTTCTCCAGCTGATGATGAGTACAAGAGCTTGATTGTTTGATGAGAACGTTTTCGAGGGGACAGTTAAGTTCAAATGCAGAAAAATGGCTAGAATCGGAAGAGAGTCAGTACTTTCATGAGCTTCAGGAAAGATCTTATCGGAATAACACAGTAGTGGTGAGCCTCCAAATTCAAGTAAGTGTGTATAATCCTAGGTCCAAAATCAACACTCAGGGTTGGTCTTGGCAGTGCAAAGTATCCAGTGCAACTGCAATTTGATAAACCGTCTGGTCTCTGTACTGTAACTACCTCTTCAAATTTCAGCACCGACCTCAGTGTTCAGATATTTTCAAATTTCAGATTTTCCCAAAATCTGGTTGTTGGTGTTTCCCAATCTGTCACTTCGACTTGGATAGCGCCTTTCCTAGAAGTGGTTTTCATTCGTTGTACATCTAGTCTTACATTGTACAGTTTGAACAGGTTGTTGAACTTCACGCTTTTCTTTTGATGATAATTCACATTCAAGAACAGCACAGTGATTATTGCAGTGCGATTTATCAGAAGTATCAGTTTAAATGTCTCGCTCAGGACAAACTTAGAGTCTTAGAAATATATATAAGAAACGACACTAGAAAGTTGATCCCATTAGGCAATGTGGAAAGTTAGTGGTATCATTCATTTCAAAAGAACGCCTATGAAAGTTTTGATTCAAAATGGTGCAAAACGGTTGTTGCTCCATATTAGTTACTAGATAAGCCATATTACAGTATATACCTTGAAATTTAGTTACGATACTTCCTAATGACGCAATCCTCGTAAATGCTTACGTCAACTCTCATTCTGTTCTCTTTGTAGTCATATGTGATGCCGTTCAACAAGAGTTCAATCTCAGCGGTTATAACATCAGCCATCAAGGAAGCTCATATCATCCAGCTCAAATCCCCCTGGCCATTACCTGGTATTTGCAGATTGCTGTGCTCTTCTCGTCTATGACCCCAGAAGAATACAAAAACAACATTACGAGAATTGATCGTATGACACTTCAAGTAAGTGAGCAACTGAGCATAGATCATCTTGGGGCAAAACTTTCAAACACTCTGACAGCCATTGATTATATCTCCAATCGTTAGAATATTCAAGAAGAGTTATAGATGATAGTTTAGGTTATGACAATCTTTCTTGAATCAGCAAAAACAAAATGGAGATCCTTATTATTCAATCTATTATTTTGTATTTGAAGCATAATTTTGCTGGCATAAGTGTCCCATTGATTTGAGATGTTTTGATAAATATTATGGCATGATGACCATAACTTCCTATAACAGAGAAACTCATTGGAATTCTTCCTCCTTTTTTTCTTGATTCCGCACCCTGAATGGATACTTTCGCCTCGACTTCTGCACATATCGTATCTAATCCAGGTAGTAACGAATATACGATGGTTGTTACTTGAATCCGCAAAGGTCAACTCAGCTTGAAGTGGATCTGTATTGGCAACTAGATGAATACCATATATGATGGTGGATTGATGGCGTTATTCTGATAAACATCGGATTTACCGGACGTACCTAATCTTTATAGCGCTGTGCTTTTACAATAATGTCCACTCTTTTCAAGGTGTATAGTAGTACGCTGCAGATCTTTGGTATGCGATTCCTTCTTGTCCATTCCATCTTCCATGATATGGTACTTATTTGATGTTCAAATGACGTCATATCTTCAGGAGAGTTTGAAACACGGTAATTATAACGTAACTAGTCAGGTATGAAATCTGGCTGCTCTGCCGTCTGTAAAACAATACTACCCATTTGTAGAAAATTGGAATCATTAAAATTGGAGTTTTAGTATCATATTTTCCCCCCATGTTTTGGTCAAAAAAGGTATAGATAAGATGTATTTACCTTTTTAAATTAGCAAAAATACGGAATTAGTAACAATTTTTGCTAAAAAAGAAATTATATATTAGGTTCATTAAAGCACGATTTCAGGAAAATTAAGCAAGTGATTTTTCCAAACGGTAATTTGGTGGTTTTTTACATGAGTGAATATGAATCAATAAAACATTAAAAGATAAATTTACCTAACATATATCATTCTCAAAACTGCACAGTAAAAAGACGGATAAATTGACAGTACAATAAATATAGAAAATCATTATTGAATTCAAGGAAAACGATAATGTGAGTTAATTAAGAGACTTCTTTGCAAGGAAAGTTGAAACACGCGTCAACACACAAACAATGACACAAATAACTTGTCTAATTGTGAACGGCAATAGCCAACGAACACTTTTTAATAATATGTCAAAGATTCAACGATAACGGTGCGTTACAATGACGATTGACGGTTTTTCTGTAATTACAACAATATAGAATTTCAGTACAGATTAAATAGTTAATTAATGAGATTATAAAAATGATAATAAGTGATAGATAATTACCTCAGTATTGACTTGCAAATTAGTCTGGTTTATGCTCGGGGAGAGACTTACAACAACAATTAATTTTCATACAAATTTTCTATATAGTACAGTTCTATAGTCACGTGACTATAAGCGATGACGTAAACGAATAATTTATGTACAAATAATTATAACTAATCTAAAAACTCAACATTAAGAAATTGACGGTAACAAATACCTCATTGCAGACAAAAGTTATTCAGTAGTTCTAAATAGAAAAATGTATATATAATAACGTCAAGAAACTTTGGATTTATGCAATTAGGATGATGATAAAGGCGACTGATTAATTCATTGTGTCTAAATCATGTCTATTCTGTATTAAATGCAATCGTTATTTTTTTTCACATAATTTCAAAACCACTTCAAAAGATGTTTTACCGCTGTTGTCAGATTCATTCCGATCGATAAAGTCGTGTTCGTACCAAAATGAGTAAGTTGAGCCTTGGACCAACAAAACGCAGTCAGATGTAGTTAAACATGACGTAAACACACCATTGCCCTCGAATTCCTCGAATTTACCTGCCGATACAATGAAATCACTGCGAATGTCTTTCGCAAGCCTTATATGACTTGTGTCTGGTTCTGCAAAGTAACATCCAAATGACATCAGAATTGGATAGTATCCAGAGCAAATTAGCCCACAATTCAAATGATTTAGCTTGATTTTGTACAACCTTGTTGGTAAAATGAACACAAAAGTTCCCGGTTTATCATCTCTGGCTTCAACGTGAAGAGGAGATGGAGTTGCAATCACAAAGTCTACAAAAAGAAATCAATAAACTTATTAGATTGTCATTATATTTCCTCTATGTATCATTTTGTTTATTATATTTTGTAATTATTTTTCCTCTATGTAACTTCTAACCATCATTTTGCGGCCTTGGTGTAGTAGCTAGGGCATTGGACCACGGCCCGCAGGGGCCGGAGCATTATAGGTTGGCGTCAGGAAGGGCATCCGGCAATTAAACGCACACAAGCTTCAAAATACTAACAAATTAACTAACCGACCCGGTGAAAAAAGCTGCAAGCTTACCCGGTTTGTGGAAAAATGATAAATCAAAAAAAAAATCCATTAGAGGTGAATTCAATGCATCATGGTGAATGTTAGTGCTTCAAGTATCTCTTTCCATTTTAAATTGACTAAAGTCACACCCTTACTTTGACATGTCACGTTTCCGCCAGATGTATACTGGTTGAATGTCATTGATGTTGAAAAATGATTTTACAGCTACTAAAATACATTTATTTCATGTATTTCGTTCACTTTAAGCAAAATAGATGTCAGAAGGTGTAGTTATGCCTCCCTCGTTTAAGAATTTCCAGAATTTTTGGAACTTTTTGGGTACTTTACCTTATTCCAAAGTGGCACCTCCCCGTCTCTAAAGAGCTGGAGTTACCCCCCGGGGATCGACTGCGTGCGGTTGCCCGTTAAAGCGACGACTCCTTCTATATAGAAATTATTTCCGCTGTATAGTGTATTGCATTGCTCAACCACGGCATTCATATCTCCAAGTATCCATCCATATTTATTTTGAGTATCCTATGTATTTACAATTTGTCATTATAAATATTTAATGATTAGAATAACAATAATTGTATGGTTACTCACTTTCACTTTGTTAATTTTCTTAATCAACCCTCCTCCATCGAAATTTTCATTAGCTTTCTTTTCAAATAATTGACATGTTACATTTCTGTGATTTCCACCAACAACATTCATTGATTTAGCTTTCGCTTTTGCAGTAACGTTTGAATAACTTTTGTCATTCTTTGGCCACAAGATATTCACCATGGAAACTGACATATTGGATCTCTTGCACATGACCAAATCCTCTTCAATATCAATACTGGTATGTGTGTCAACCCATGTTGGTTAATGGATCATCCTAATCAAATGGAACGGCTATACGATCATATACTGTCTTCTCCCTGTAAGATTGTTATTGAGTCGGCATGGAGGATACAGAAAACACACAAGTAAACTTAAAATATATAAACATGTCTGTTATCAACAACGATCAACGAGCAAGAGGACGAATACATAAATACACAACAACTGATACAACAATACCGCTGAGACAATGACACAGTTTTAACCAATCACAGTATATCACGACAATCGAAGTATTTACACAATGCATTACAGAACAATACAATCACGTGAACAGGAAACACAATTCTATTTATGCATTGTGACATTAAATACTTAAGACATCCTAAGCACATTTCACACAAAGATACAGCTGTGACAAGGAGGACGTGAATTGTAAAACTGTAGAACTAACGATAACTGAAAATAATAATACAAACAATACAAGTCAATGACGCGTAGCGATGAAATCAGAATAACAGCATGCTATTCTGAAGAATATGACAATGCAGCCTGTCACTGTCAGAGCCTTCTATATACAAGAGTTGGGACCAGAGCCATCGATATACAAGAGTTGGGACACACTTTCATGTCGCCGCTGACGCACTCCATTGGTCAACGTGTTATCACGTGCCGTATGGGCGCCATTTTTGTTCGAGATTTCTCAAGGTTTTCAATTTCCCGCGTAGATAATCCACGTGCTTAGTATTGAAAGGTTATAAACAAATCGAAATAAATCGTAAAAAATTTGTTATTTTTCCCACAATGGGTTGTTGTTGTGCATTCTCATGCTCTAATGATACAGATCATGGTTATAAATTATTTTCTATTCCTATTGGTAAGAGAAATGCTTCCAGAAGACAAGCTTGGATAAACGCAATCAAACGAGATAAATTTTAAAAAAATCATTCTGGTCGACTTTGTGAGGTATTAATTCATTATTAAGATTCTTCTTTTTCACACTTTGTACAAAAGTTACTTCGCCATGCATAACTTCTTAAGTCTTTTAAATCAAGGAACACTTTGAAAAAGATCAATTTGAGTCAAGAAGAACTGATAAAAAATTAAAACCCTTTGCGGTGCCAACCATATTTTCCCATGTATCATCACATGTTAAAAAAAGAGAAACATCTACATGGCGAAATATAAAGCAAAAACAAGGTAGGCATACAGCTATAATTGTACTAATTCTTGATATAAATTTAAGCAATTTATTTATTTCATCTTACACCCTATGCAGAGCAACAAGCAAGATATATGAAATCAATAAAGACTATAATCCAACATGATCACTCATACTATCAAAGAGACCTTCCCCCTGCAGAAAATTTTATATGTGATATTGATTTGCAAATAAATGTTGACAATCAACTCCAAGACAATTCCAATGAAATTCCAGTTGCAGAGATAGTGACAACGACATTGGATCCTCCAGAATTAATGATTGTGGATGATGATGTGGATCTGGATAATTTAGCAAATTCAATCGAAGAACCAGATTTGGTAGGCCTAGATGAGCTGAAACGTAATAATGCACTGCTGCAAGCAAAAATAAAAAAGTATGAAGAGAAGGAGAAAACATTGGCGTCTTCCTTCAAAACATTATTCAATGAGGACCAAATGAACTTTCTTTCGAAAGAAAAAGGCTTCGGCCAAGGTATGTGTGTGTGGTACATCTAGTATATATTTCTAACTTGACCCAACTTGATTGACAATATGCTTCATTATTCTTTTCAGTTAAATGGTCAAACAAAACTGTGGAGGAGAGCCTTCAAATCAGATACGCATGTGGTGCTACTGGCTATGAGCTACTATTAGACAAAAGATTCCCTTTCCCGTCAATAAGAACGTTGAATCGACGCATGGAAAATATTACTTTTACCCCAGGCATACTTAAAGAGGTTTTCTATGCATTATCAAAAAAGGTTAGATTATAATTTATATTTATATTTGGGAATGTAATTTGACCCCTATAACAGGTCTGACTATTATAATAATCTGATATATTTGTATTACCTAGTAATATTCAACTTTACTTTAATTAAAGGTTGAATCTATGAATGAACAAGAGAAAGACTGTGTCTTACTTTTAGATGAAATGGCAATTAAGCCATCGTATGATTATGATCAACGGTCAGGATTTTTGATTGGTCATTGCACTGTTAAAGGTAGCAAGGATAAATCCATGGATGATGAAATGGCTACTCATGGACTTGTGTATATGCTTGGTGGCTTGACAAGCAGATGGAAACAAGTAGTGTCCTATGAGTTCACTGGGAGCTCATTTTCAACAACTGATTTGAAAAAGCAGATTATTTTAATAATAGAGCAAACCCATAAAGTCGGATTGAAAGTCTCCAGTGTGACAATGGATATGGGTGGTGGTAATCAAGGTGTATTGAAGGAATTTGGAATTTCTTGCGAGCTTCTAAAAAAAAAAGAAAAAGGTTATTATCATTTAAGTTGCATAATTTTATAGCTGATTTCAGACAAAAATAATTTCAATTAAACCTATTTTATAATTTTTTTTCAGTAAGCGGACAGTCGAAGAAAGTAGTTATTGGTGTAGAGAGGATATTGAGTAACTCATGCACACATCCTGTTTTAAAAAATGAAGAGCTGTATTTTCTTCCTGATGTACCACACCTTTTAAAAAATCTACGCAATCATTTATCTAGGCAACAGGAAATATTCTTACCTAAGTGTTATATGAAGAAACATGATTTAAAACATAATTTAGTTTCCATTGTCCCATTTTCAATGTTGGTCAACTATGACCTCAACAATCCAATAAAAGTTGCACCACACCTAAATGAAAAATGTATAAATCCTGGTCATTTTGATAAAATGAAAGTTGGTTTGGCAGCAAACCTCTTATGTAGAAAAACTGGTGCTGCCATCAGATTCCTTGTACAGCAAAAATTACTGCCCGACACATGCCTATCTAGTGCCTGCTTCAGTGAGACTATTGGGAGATGGTTTGATCTCATGACGTCTCGATCAAGTTCAACAGGCTTCAGCCTCTTCAGCAAAGAAAAGCATGACGAAGCTGTTTTATTTTTAAGAGAAATAATTGACTTGTTTTATGATATCAAGATCAGTGATGAACATTCTGCCCCATTCAAACCTGTTCAGGCTGGAATCATTTTGGCAACTTCGAGTGCATTACAACTGCAAGAATGTCTTTTGATTGACAAGGAATATAAGTTTGTTCTAATGAGTCGCTTTTCCCAGGACGCCTTAGAAAACTTGTTTTCTACTGTTAGGTTTAAAAATCCTGTTCCAACGGCACTTGAATTCAAATACGCACTGAGAACAGTAACAGTTTCCCAATGTCTCAAGTCAAAAACAACTGGATCATATAGTAGTGATCAAAGTGTTTCAGGCGTGTCTTTATTAGATTATACCAAAGAGATGCCTGACGAAGCTGATGAAGAAGATGCTATCATCCCACTTGTTTTGACTGAAGAACCTGAAACTTCCAATGATGTCGATTTTCAAACACTTGAACCATTAGCAGGGTATTGTATATTTCAATTTTTCAAAAGGCACAGAGCTTGTAATGACTGCAAAACAGCTTTGACCATGACATCATCAAGATCACAAGAGTCACCAGTTATTAAGACCTTGTTGGAGCTACGTGAGTACTCCATTGGCGCCATGGTACACCCATCAATGGCAGTTATGGAGTTACTAAAAAGTGACAATGAATTGTTTGAAAATAATTTAAAATCGATATCAAAAGGCAATAACATTTTGGATCGACTAATCAAAAAACAATGTCAATTAGGCCTATCTGCACACATCCCTAATTGCCATGATGCTGAATCACAAATATTAAAAACATTTTATAGGGTAAAATTGTCTGCTTTGGCAAAAAAGATGACGAAAGATAATAAGGACAAGAAATCAAATGCAAGCAGAGCCTCTCGCTCGATGGCAATGAGAGAAAATCTCAAATAGTTATATTTAGCCTATATAGATAAAATAATTTTGGATATCTAATAACTATTATTATAATTTTAAATCGTTTGTACATTAATTTAACTTTTACAATATATTAAAAACGTACCTTCAACTGTTACTTGAGTTATCATTCCTTGCTCTTCCAAACATAAAATGTCCACATTTATAACCAGATGTTGTTAACAAAATAAAACGCATTAAGTAAATCCATGACTGTAAAATATGTTCAGTTATGCACCAATGTTCTCTTTCATTTGTTTAAATTACATGATAAATGCTCAAGCACTGTCAAAAATTGAGTAACTCAGGCGATAAAACCACCATAAAACCGAAGAAAAACCAACTTATTACCAGTTAAAGGCAATGAAACTAAACTGAAAGACGAATGACCTCGTTTGTTACGAACGAAAATGGCGTCCATGGTTAAAGAATTTTTCAGATTGAGGCTCAAAAGAACAATAGTGTCTCAACTCTTGTATATCGATGGCTCTGGTTGGGACATACTTTGAACACGCCGCATCGTGCGCTGATTGGTTGAACGCTTTTCACGTGACTAAAGGACGCCATCTTTGTTCAAACTTTTTGCGCAAAACAGAATCTATGGTGAATGTTTCGTAACTTTCCTACTTTTACACCGATTTAAATTCAATTTTGCATTGCCGTGGTTTGAAGTTACTTAGGCCTGGATTATACAGCGCGCTTTTGAGCGTGCCGTGCTTTCGTTTACAGTAAATTGAAAGTTGGCTCGCTGTCATTAGCACGGCGCGCTTCAAATCGAAAGCTCGCATAGGAAGAGCGAGCTTTCACTTGAAGGCGAACTTTCATTTCGACATTCCAGGGATTCCTCTCACCATATTTGGTAAAAACCGGGGGTTGATGTCGAGAAAGAAATGTCTAGCCTCTTTTTCTCTGCCGTTGCCTAGATACAGTTCCGTTTTGCAAGTAAACAGATGAATAAACATTGATTTTCTTTCGAATTATAATCAAAATCCACAAAATAATAATAGGGAAACTTCTCAGAGCATCTGTACTTCTCAATTGAAGAGGAGAAAACTTTCAATTAGTATTAATTAGACAAGGTTATATATATATATGCTCTTCAGATTAGATATAAGCCACTGTCTTGTAATTGTAGGATCATGGTAGGTTAAAAAACTATCATTGTACGATAATCACAACTATTTGATGGCGAATTGTGATAAAGATCACCTTTTGAAGCAATAAATTTATTTCACGAAAAGCGTATACTTGTCAATCAAAAGTCTTATGAGATATTTTCTTATACACGTCATCATGTAATTCACAGGAAGTTTTTACACAACTTTTGAGGACGGCTCGCTGTATAACTAGACATTTTCTGAAGCGCGCACCTTCAAATGAAAGCGCGCTGTATAATCCAGGCCTTAATCAGATTAAAGACGTCAGGACGAAATACTCAAGCTACATTATCTACATTCTGGAAGCTTTTGATGTCAAAGGCATTCTTAAAGTGATAAAAATCAAAATCTGAAAATGTATACAAATCGATAAGACCGACGAGCGGCGACGACGATCGACACGATTTTATAGATAAAACTGATTCTAAGTTGCATGATTCATTGCGGACTTTAATTAGTTGACTCATTTGGAATACTATTTGGTGAAATTAAGCTAGATAATTCAATTGTTGTACATTGTTATACTTAAAAAGACTCAAATTCCAGAAGACAGCAATTCATCTCTTCATACGTTTTGAACGGCACTTTGATCTTCATACCAGCGGCTCAATATGAATTTTATCTTCATTTACACAAAAATAACAAGAAATTTCATTTGTTTACAATTTATATAATACATATTTACTATACCTCACGCTTGTTAAAGGTAAAGTAATAGCGTATTGTATACCATCATAAAAACTTATACTGCACTCCTAGTTATCAAAGTTGACAAATCAGTTTCTACATGGTTTTTAGCATGATAGAAAGGGCACTGAAATCGTTCTTTCACGTGAAGACATCATTAGCACGTCAGGGAAACTGCAACAAGAGTATTGTCATTTTCATCACAATTATTAAGCATGCATTCGCTGATTTGCAAATTAACAAAAAAAACAGAGTTCTTTCTATCACAAATAGCAGAAGAAAAGGGTTAAAACTGCTAAGATTATCAATTTCATGAAATTAATTGGAGTTCAACCATGATAATGCTGGACAGCTTCATGATGTACAAATTCCCTTGCAACATGAAGTTCAACAACTGCGTTCTAGTGCAGATAAAGTCAACAAATTGATGGCAGAGAATTATGAATATCATTATAAATACAGTACAAAAAACAAATCAAAAGACTATCATTCAATGAAAAACACATACAGGTCACAAATAAATTTACATAAAAATGATAGGAACTATATATCTGGCTGGCAATCAAAGCTAGAAGAATGTGATATGGCTAGCTAGCATAAATAGTTGTTCATTTCATGCTCGGACACTCGAGTTAGCGTATGCCGCCACGACCAGCTTTCTAAAGTTTCCAGTATTTGCGTTGATATTATAAGTTGGTTGCTAAGCTGTTATCCAAAAGAAATATTAACTATTCTGAAATCTATTCAATTCATAAGAAATCTTTTAGCGACAAAACAGCGTCGCAGTATGCAATAATCTAATTTTATTAACAGTAAAACTCAAACTCAGCCAAACTACAAGGTTTCTAGTACGGTAATACACAACGATTTGAAATAAACAATTGAGTATTTCTAGTTGTGTGCTTGCTCGCTGTACAACGTCTAATTGCCAAAGTAAAGCAGCAGCGACAATTTCCGAAATATGTTAAACTTTATAAGGATAACCCAGCAGGAAAACCAACATTGAGACAACGTTAGATTAAGCCTGGACACAACATTGGTCCAAGGTTGGGGAAATAATATATAAACTTCTAAGCAACTAAAATGTCGTATCAATTTATAAATTAAGCCAATTTTGAGTCTCTGTCGAATTCAATTGCAATGAATGCGTGAAGAGATTTTGAGAACTGACAGACTTCCCTGTAGCATTTGTGACTTTTATCCAAAATTATATCATGCCAGGCTTCTCCATTGTATAGAACATCACACAACATATTTGAAACAACTAGCAGCTCGTATTTGTGTGTAATACAGACACCAATTTCGAATCACCGTCGAACTCAATCGCGGCTGCATATAAGAAGTTGATAGAAAACTAACATGTCTTTCCGTTGCTTTTATGAGGTCGCTGTACAACTGTTAGCCAGCATTATCCCGTATTTTTATTTTCTATTGCATTCTAAACCTTTAAAATCTAATCTCAGACAAGTAAAGGCATAATTTGGTATATTAAATAACCCATTTGCGTTCACACCTTTCATCAAACCAAAGTTACTAGAATAGTTACTAGTCTATGTACATTGAAAATCTCAGCTATTGCAAGAAATCAAGAAATTTTTGCTTGTCTCGAGTTTTTTTTCACTTTTTTCAAATCAAACATTTCTTGTTTGGGCAAAACTGTCTTATTCTATGTCTTATTATTAAATAAACCGTCTAAAGGGCGTATTTACGCGAAACTCTAGTAGCGGAATGATAGCTTACTTTGTTATGAACTCTTCGTTGGAAGGAAGGATTACTGTGTCACCGTTCTGTCAAGCAATTCTGTTGTCCACACTGCAGACATAAAGATTTGACCCATAACAAATAAACTAATTCAACAACAATTTTAACTACATAACTAGTATTGTGCTTTTCAGTCGTCTAACAATTGCATTTGTACTAATATGAAATCGGAGTTTTAATTTAGCTGCCATTGTTCTATCGAAATGCATATTTTTAATGAGGCTATATGCCTACAGTAATGTTATTACGTCGTGAAACTGTCAAAATCTCAGTTTAGTTTGTAAACGAATTTTGTTCAACATTGTTTCATCATCATCAGTGCACTTAGATTAGAACATTGATATAATAATCGATCAAATGTATTATAATCAATCGAAATGTTGTAGCTATAATTTGTCATAAAAGGGCTTACGACATCAAAATCCATTATTGTTTGCTATGAAGCGAGGATCGGGTCAAAATGATTTACGCATCGTCGTCGTGAAATGTTAATCTCGTCGTCGATGCAATGCCCTAGTACGGCAGTTTTGAGAGAAGAAAGCCTCTTTATTGTTCCTGCAAGAATAAATGAGGCTAGCATGTTTACTTTTTGAAACTCTTTTTGAATGATTCTACTTGGTTTCGTCTGTCCATGCCAGTTGATCAGATCAGAGTTCAGGACAAAAACGTACGCTACGATGCTTTAAATGTTCTTCACCTCAATTCCAATCAAACTGAAGATAATGAAAGGCTTGTATACTGTCGTTTTTTTAAATCTACGGTTATGAGCTATTACGGTATTACATGTTATGAATTATTTTCTGCTTGAGTTTCTGAAAGGTCACTATATGGTTTTACCTAGCTAGCTGACAGCTATGCTTCCTTTTCGGTGATGCTATTCTGCAATTTCTTGTAGATACAAAACGCTGGAATGTCAAAATTTAACTCATACAGCTTCTTATCTTTATTCGTTTGAAATAATTGCTATAATTGAAATAATTGAGCCTGAAAGTTTTTCAATTTAATAGATTTTTGACTTTATATTTCAGAATTTACCGCACGCGGTTTGTTAGCGTGCAAGATCTCAACAAAGAGCTATCTCTATCGTTTTGCTCATAAAAAACAGATAGATGTCAAAATCACATAATGACAGGTACACTACATAAACAAAGATGCATTTGATTGACCTCACAGTTTTCGTATATTTTTAATTTTAATTTTTTTTTAACTTCTTTAAGAGTCGCCACACGAAACGCCCAGGAGCAATTCCCACATATTGCATATGGATAATATCATCCATGGAGAATTTTCACTGGTGTCGAAGTTAACGCTGTATAATTTTGATCTTGAAAGTGATTTGATACAAATTTTCACACGTTAATATAGCTATGTAGCTCAGAAATCTATATTTTCAACATTGTCAATGTTCAAAGTAATGTCTGTAAATAGAAATGTAAGAGTTACCGAAAAACCAATATATGAATTATAGATATAATGAACAGAATTATATAGATTATCATTCATTGAGAAATTTAGGGGTCATTTATAAATGTGTATCTATGTTACAATTTTGAAATCTACGTTCAACTTACTAATAAAAGTATAAAAACATACACAAAAGCATTTTCCCGTGACGACGCGTAAATCTTTTTGACCCGATCCCCGCTTCACATACACTGTTATCGCTCATTTATAATTTATTGGGTTTTCAAAAGTTTAATCAAGTATGATTTTTCATCGTCCATTATGACATCAATCATTCAATAGAAACTGAAAAATCTTACATTTATAATTGAAAAAACTTTGCCATTGTTAATAATTAAAGTGATAATACATTCACAGTTAATTTCATTTGTTATTGGTATCTTTCGAAAACGATTAAGTTCATTATTCTCAAAGGTCATATTAGGGACATTTTATAATTGTATTATTGTTGAGAAAAGAAAAAGAAATAATTTCAAATTTCACATTTGAGGAAAGTCTTACATCTGTCTTCTCTGTCAATTGCAATAAAGAGTACATTTCCTTTTCAACAAAAAAAGATGATGGCAAAACCAAATATCGTCTTCCAAATAATATTGAAGAGTAAAATGAATATATACCGTATGTTGATATATATGATAATAATTAAAAAGTGTTCTACTAATTCAAATAACACATTGCTGCAAACCAATGGAACATTTTTTAATAAAGATTACCATCATGAAGCAAAGGATATTATCGAATTATATGGAGATAGTGAAATGTACTGTTTCCAAGTTTGTCTGCCAATCAAGGATTGTGAATTTGCAAGATTTCTTAATTTGAACCCTCAACAGTCAAAATGTAGAATCTTCATCAAAGACCCACAACAAACCAACGATGAAAATTCACAGGTAATTTGCTTTCGCATTATTTCTACTTTTACAATTGAAAATTTATGTTTCTTTCCTGTAGTATGTTCATTGAAGCTTGTATAGGTTTGTAAAGTAACACCGAGGTATGTATAATACTTTCACGGTAATTTAATGTATCATTTTATACAAACGACCACCTCTGCGAGATTGCTCAGTATTTTTCTTTTTTAAATGAACTTGTAGTAGACTTTCGTCGTACCAATTTGAAACTAAGTTTAAGCCACATTGTAGTGCATTTTTTTTAGATGAATACATTGCTAAATCATCAGCGAAAAATAGAAATTTCAATGCTTTCACGTCACTCAAAAGATTCGCAAGATCAGTTATGTATAGTGAAAATAATGTTGGAGATAAGCCATCTCCTTTGGTCACATCTCTGATTTTGCATAATGCGTTCACAGAGTCGAATACCATCGTGTATCTTGATAAAATTCGTTAAATATAGTCTATAGTTTCTCTGTATACCTAAAGGAGATCAGACATGTTGAATTATTTGTTCTCGCTAATCACTCTACTGAAGTTTAACAGAATCAATTATCGAAGTAGAGAAAATAAACAACGTACTGCAGGCATACTATATACGCAGCCCGTAAATGTTAATTCCAATCAGTACAATACTATACGATATATAAGTGCTGCTATTACATAGTCTACATTTAATCCAGAATCGACCGTCATTGGTTACCGCTAATATTGTACGATTGAAGATAAATAAAAATTGATTGATTTTATCATCCAATAGTTTCAATTGAATTCCTATATCACTCCCCTACTGGTCCAACAGCTAAGTTTCAATACCTAATGTCGTGCGCCTTTTTCGATCAACTATAAAACTCTAAAATCTCTAAAATAAATCTCTCCGTTCAAATCCAAAGCTATATTTATGGATCAAATGGAAAGATGTCCTACTTCAAGTCTGATCGAAGAGAATTCGATTCACAATCGAAACATTTACAAGCAAAGCAAGCTTTTACATCAATCTACTTTGTATGGGTCACCAAAAATCAAATATTCGAACATCGATCCGGAGAATAACCCAGACGTCATTTCAAATTTTACTTTAGATATTGTTTTTCAGCTCTGCAGAAATATTTAAGAAGTTTTAAATTAATGTGTACATTTTTGAAATGTGAAAATTTCTGAACTGTCAGCATAATAGACAGTTAAGCTTTGTGAAATTGTTTTCCAAAATATCACTAAGGTTTTCTGCGATCTGATTTGTCGAAAATTCGTGCATGAAATCCTATGTTTTTGTACCCTATATAGACCAAGAGCCACATATGTAAAACGACAGATTTCTCCAGGCAACTTGAAATTCACATAAAATGTTTATAAAAATACCATTAATAATTTCCCGTTTCTTGTTTTAGTTAAATTTTATTGTGGAGCTCGTCAACGATAAATTTCATATAAATCATTTCACGGTCAGAACCATTTTAATTCATACATTTTGTGTTTTCGTCATGAATCTATATATTTGCAAAATCATGGGGACACAAAAGAATCAAAGACCATGAAGCTCACACGCAACATTTTCTCAAAATTACCTTTGACTGTAAATAATGAAATATGAATTAAATTTTTGAAGGGTTTACAGTGAAATTTGATTAAAACAAGAAATAGGGAATTGTTTATCATATTTATATGAACACTACTATGTCATTTTCAAGTTTTCCGGAGAAACCTGCTGTTTTAGTTTTGTGGCGCTCGGTCTAATAGAGTAAAAAAATATGCCTCCGAAAACCGGGAAAAATCACTAGCTTCTAAAAGTTTCATCTGTGATAAAATACAGAAATTATAGCTTTCCGATAACAATCCACCACTAAATATTTCAATTATGGCAACGATTTACAAAACGATATTTATCTTAAGTGTGTATATTTATTGAAAAGCGTTGTAAACGAGTTGTTGGACATGCAGCATGCAAACTTTGAAAGAGAATGAAAGACAATTATATAGGCTACTCTGTTTCAAAGTAACCCTAAACTTCAAATAACAACTAGTACATTCATTTCCTGGAGAACTATTTACAATTTATATTACAGACGGTCTTGTGTATGTCTTTCTTTTTCAACAATCACAATAATATCTCGTTGTGGCCCTGTGGTATTCCTTCTGCTTGGTTTTTGAATTGAACTTGAATTTTAGTTTGTGAATTCCTGAATTGAAAATTCTCCATCGAAGGATATTCTGACGTTTGTTATATTTTAGAAAAGGGTTACCACACGCTTGCAAATGTTTGTATTAATATTTACTAAACTCGAAAAAGTTGGGAGACACTCGTAAAGCTAAAAATCACTCACTTAGAGCTCGTGAGGTTTTAGCGCTTCTCGATCGTGTCTCCCAATTTGTTCTCGTTTAGTAAATCTGAATACACTAACAGGACAAGTATGTGGTAGCCCTTTAATCTTGCTTGCCAATCTATACGATACATGATAACATAAATCCTAGTTAATACACACGTTTACATATATATATTATGAACATATGTTTATGGTGATATTCAAGAAAAGGATGATTGTCGTTAGCTACGAGATAAGTATTTTCACTGATTCTGAAAAGATTGTTTAGTCATTCAATGAAAGGTCGATTATTAAACAAATATCAACCAGTATCCGGAGCTTCGATATACAGTATTTTTATTTTATTATTTAAATGTACTATTGCACTATTTTTAATTAAATCGCAGCAATCATTTGCGTCGGGCGACCATAAGGATTACCATTTCATTTTAATTATTTTTCTAGATTGTTCCAACGACTGTAGCCAATCCAAATACAGCAACTGAATCAACTAACAGCGCCGAAGTAAACACACCAACAACAACAGCCAGTCCAATTACAACATCTTATGGAACTGAATCAACTAACAGTGGAATAAACACACCAACAACGTCACTAGTTTTAACATCAACAACTGCAAGTCCACAGGTTTCCATAGCGGCTACAACAGGACAAACAACTCTTTCATCTCCCGTACGTATTTTACTAATAATTCTACTAGATTTGTATTTTACAGTTTGCTATTTGCTGAAGACATTTGTGTAATTGATATGTGCGTCAATTTTACTTCACCTTTTACCAAATTGAATGAAAATGCTAAAGTTCATTGAAAAATGAAGCATATTATTCTTAATTACAAATTCATAGTACCAAGTAAAAACCATTACGATACTATACAATATACAATATGATGTGATCATGTGGGTAAATATGATACTAACACGGCTAAGTTATTAAAGATGCTGACAAGTGCATGTTTATTTTGTTTTGAAAACTAACAAATATTAAACACTTTTTATACTCTTACTCCTAAAAAAGTGGGAACAATTTCTTTTTTTGCTGCAGCTGCCAAAAAGATCTGCTTATTTTGTTTTAAAGCTATTGATGTCAGATACGATTAATTTGAAATCAGGTATTGATAAAAACAATTGTCATTCCATTCTCTGCTCTGGCATTTGCTTTGCGAACTGCTAATATTGCAACATAATGGCTTGGAGCAAGATTTCGACTAAACACACTTTAATTAATACTAATTATTTTGTATTCAATATCCCAATATTATAAAACATTAACTATTACAGAAAAAGGCTACTGTTCCAGTGCTTGGAACAGTATTTTGTATGACAGAGACTTTGGTTTCTGGGAAGTCACGTTTTTGTAACCCCTGATTTGTTCCGTTTGCTGGTGTAAAAGCGATAATAAAAATGCAAACAAAAATAAAATACCATAACTTTTTTGTAAATTTCTTAAAGCAAAAAACCACACTGTAGAATCCACTCAAATCTGTCAAGGTACAGTACTTATCAGCAGAACAAAAAAGATTTATGCAAAACAATATAATATATAAACAATACAATAAAAAACAGCCGATTTAGGATGACCAATATCATTTTGTCGTAAAAGGATCTGGCACTAGTTCCAATGCAATAATTTTAATATTTCCTCTTTCCTGATTGAAGCATATAAAATTATACCTAACAAATATATTCTGCATCATTTCAAATCAAAAATACTCAAATTCAAAAATTCATATAATCAACTACCACGTTAAGAGATATATTAATAAAATATCACCATAATAGTTAATCTGTTTGAGTATTTTTGTTTCATTCAGACATTCTTAGATTGCGAAGAAGCACAAACATATTATTCCTCAAGTCAAGTCATTGAATTAACACCATCAAATGGAAATAAATACAATGTCTATTGTGATATGGACACAGATGGAGGAGGTAATGTTTGACGGTTAGAGGATGCAGAATTAGCAATTATTTTTAATTAGCAATTAGTAAAAACAAAAATGTAATTTCCTCAGATGTTGCGAAACTTTCCAAAATAGCTGGGCATAGTTAATAGTTATTAGAATATAAAGTCAATTAAAAATAAGATAAAGCTAGTGATTATTTTTAGCAAATGTTTCTTCAACGTATTCTTGTAAATTTTCAAAGCTTTATTAGGCTTATTGAGAGATGGTAAAATTGCTGGATGCCGAGGGAAACGAATATTCTTTCATGCTCTTTTCCAACTAATCAATTCCTGAATTCAACCTAAATACGAGCTATAAAGATTACAAAGGTTTATAAAGGGTTCTATCACTGGCAGATTACTATTTGTGTCAAAAGTGGGAATCCTGCCATTAAACTCCCAGACGCGACCTAAAAAAATAATAACCAACAGTAAAAAAATATGAACCATAGTATTTTGGTTGGATAATGATATTCCTAGCAATTAAAAAATATTTTCGAATGTACGCCGAAAGCACTTTCTTAAATACTACTTTATACTTATACTTTATACTAATAGTACTTTTCCACTATTATACAGTACCGGAGTATAATTTGAAAAGAACTCAAATACTCCAGTAGCATTCGATGTCAATCACTTTAGAGGGAGAACCATATTTTGAAGAATTATTTTGCTATATGATTTTAAATCTGAAAAGATGTCTTTTTCTTACTTGTAATGTTTTGTTTGTTTTCAAAAACCGTGTTTGATAATCGCTAAATGCGTGAAACTATTAGTAGCAAATATGAATGTTTGATTTTTGCATTTATTTATTACAAACCTTTGGCTTTCTGCCTGCACCTGGGGCCAATCAGCCTTCAGCTTCCTCAAAGGGGTCGCTGCGCTTCCCTTAATAACCTGTGGTAAAATTTGTCAAAAAGAAAGAGAGTGACAAAACAAAAGAGTCCTGAAAAGGAATTAAAAATGTAGAGCAACACTGACGATGGATTTCAGTTTTGATAATTAATCCTTACATACAAAGTATATAATTACTTGAAATTAACTAAATATGGGTTATGTATAAGTAAACCGTATCTTGGTTTATGTAGCTACAAGTAGCTAGAGTGTGTATAACGAATCAGTCATATTCAAATACCGAACGCTTAGGCCATCGGTTAGTTTTATGAGTGAATAGATTGCGTGATGATTAATGGCTTGCTCAAAGTCCCATTTATTTTTATGACGATTTGATATGCTTGATCCTCTTTATCAACCATCGCATTTTGGCACGTCAAAGTAAAAGAGGGATTTAGGGCTATTAAAGGCTGATGATCACCTTGGCATGAAACTCAGAATAGCAAGATGATCCTCTGACGATCATACAGTATTGATTTTTCTCGTTCAGATGGCTGGATATCTATCAATTATTGCGTAGTCCAACGAGCTCATGGATCCTAGTCAAATTGACTGTATTGTTGTTAAATATTAAATATATTGTCAAGTCTGATATGCCTGTGCATGTGTCTTATTCTAGGGTGGACACTACTACAGCGACGGTTTGACGGCTCCGTTGAGTTTCGTCAAAACTGGAATGAGTATAAAAATGGATTTGGTAACATTGGAGGAGAGTATTGGCTTGGTCTTGATAAACTTCATCAAATAACAACAGCGAACCCATATAAGCTACGAATTGATATGTGGGATGGAAGTGACCATAAATACGCAGAATACAGTAGTTTTTCTGTTGGAGACGAGGCATCATTTTATAAACTACAAACGTCTGGATTTAGCGGTGAGAATTTGCAATTTTCACTCAGGATTAATATGAACTGGATGAACTAGCCAGGTTGGTCTAGAAATAATCTATAGAAAGAATTTGGTCCCAACTTATAAACAACAAACAATATATAGGGATTCCATTTCGCTATAATGGATAAAAATCGTGCCTGATATAAGTATGGCGCCATCAGACTAAATATCCATACTGAATTGATTGTTGTAATACAATAGAACAACTCTGATGAATACACAGTTCAAATCACCTTGCGCTCGATAATTCGTACTGCATAATCAATTTTTACCCCACGCTCGTATAGCAGAGTGGATTTTGCTTGGCAAAAAAGCCCTGCATACCGGATTACTTAATTTGGTATAATGTAATTCGCCTGCCTAACCGTTACAAACATCACTATACGCTTGGATCGGATGGCTATCCGGTATAGTGGAATCCTGGCCTAAATATCTATACATATAAATGTCTGCATATTCGCGAGTGTGTGTGTGTGGTTTAATTTCCGTTGTCCGATTTCGATTTTCAGGTAAGATATTTGAGTTATATATAATTACAATCAGTGTTTTCAGTCGTAGTTTGGACGGGCTTTGATTTTTACTTCACTAACTGTCAGCGAAATTCTGTAAACAGTAGTTACTTGAGGCTGGAAGTTTAAATTTCTGATGATTAAAGATTATTTATTACATTTTCTAAACTAAATTTTGGGAGATCAACTATTGATGATTTTTAATGTTTTTCCTCTGTTGTCCTATCTTATTTCATGAATTAAGATGCGATGTATCATGTATTTTAGATCACTTGCAACAATATTTCTTTGGCAATTTTTATTTTGGAAATTAATTGCCAATTTGTATAACAGTATTTATCTGCTTAAAATAATATTATTATTTTACTCGATAACTTCTATATTGGTTTATTTTGCTTGCATGGAACCTTTCATTTCTATAAGATTTCCTGGATCCATAAACTCATCTTGAAGAAAGTCATGTATTTTTTTGAAGTAAGGTATTTTCGTCACTTCTAGACATATGGTTGATAAATTAAGCTAGTAATCCCCTATTCTATATTTAATTTTTTTAAATTTGATCATAGATTCGAATGGCTGAAGCTAAGCGATGAAGAATGATGACAATGATTTCTTAGTTTGAACGCGTATAAGCAGAGATATTTAATGTTAAATCTACCCTATTTTCGATCAGTCACTTTTTCCAATCTCGGAACGATAGTAATGGCAAGAAGGCTTACTATAGGAAAAGCGAATTGAAAACTTTAAAATTCTTATCTCCTTTCGAGCGGAATTGAAAGTTTCTAGCATCCGAGTCAGCTGTGCCTATACCTTTGAGACACCTTTTCTGCTTGAAACGAGTATATTTAAAGAGTTTCGAATGACCAGCAGCCTTTGCTTTGTTTTGTTGTTTTGATTACAAGAAACGAGGCTAATCCTCTGGAAAGTGACGTCACCGCTCACGTCAGAGGATTATCCTCGTGGCTGTTGCTACGGAAAGACAAGACAGAAAATAGTCTGGTTTATCAATTTCAGTTTTGGATAAATCTCAATTCTTACTTTTCGAAACGCAAAGTTTATGGCTATAGATATCCAACAAATGTATACGGCTCAAAAATAAATAGCGGACTGGGAGTCACACAGTCCGATTATCGGTCTGAGAAGTTTGACGCAAATCAAAACAAACTTGGATAAAATGTACTTTCAAATCAACACTAAATAAATTCATGTGATTCTAAATTTTACAATTTACCTGCATAAATACTGCAGAAAAACAATGCAATGTGAAACATACATAGGTATGTAACTAATTATTTTTAGACGTATAACGTGTTTACAAATATAATTTTGAGTCAATGATCATTGATCAAAGTATCCGTATTAAAAATCGAATTCACCTGGTGTTATAATTTCATTTTGTTTCGGCGATAAATTTCGATTTTGAATGCTAACAAATCTCTTCCTGTTCTTTCAATCCCTAATATTCTTGTATCAAGTAAACACCAACATGAAATTGTGAATCAGTCGAGTTCAGTTGTAGCTTTCAACTCTGTCATCCTTCCTCAATTCGTATGACGCTAGTAGCAAGTGAATTGATTTTTGTGGGACACATTTATTCAAGCGTCGAAAGCCCTTACGACGTCCACCTCTATTGCTCTTGTAACTTTCCAAACCAGTTCGTTGATAAATAACTTGGCAGAATGCTTCCATGCTCGTTTTACGAAATGTTTTGCAAAATCGCGTGTGTGTGCAAAGGAGACACAAAGGCGGGCCGTGTATCATGAAAACGAGTGATTGAAATCTGGGTCCAGATTTCAAAGACAAAAATATACAAAGGCTGCTGGTCATTTTATGGTCTTTAACTGAGGAAAGACATGATATGCAATTTAGTAGTTGAAATAGGGTTTTTCTGTAGAAAAAATCTCAAACACCTGTCCCACATTGAGGTGATGTGTACGTAAAACAGAAGATGCACAATCCAAACCGCAGGCCACGGAGGATGATTGACACATTTTTGATAGAAAAAAGTGAATCATCTAGAAACCCTTGTATTTCATGTATTTTTTAATAAATTATATTTATTTCAAGCGTAAAAGGTGTCCTAAAGGTGTGGGAGTATAGCGACTGAATGTCAATGTCATTCCGACTGTCGTCCCGAGTTAGAAAAACACTGAATGATCGTCAATAGGGTAGATTCAACAAGAAATATATCTGTTTATACGCGTTCAAACAAAGAAATCAGTGTCACCATTCTTCATCATTTAGCTTCAGCTACTCGAATCTGTGATAAAATTTTTTTGTGTTATGTTCACTTTAATTGCATGGCTTTCATTTTTGGATTTAAATTTCGCTGGTTATCGAATTCCAAACCGACATCTTGTAGTCAAATTATCAAAGAAACGCTAATGATTCATTGCTAGTGGGCTTATAACTTATACGGAAATCTTTATGTGTGTGTCCCTGCCCGGTGCGTGTGTGTGTGTGTGTGTGTGGACCATTTTCCCGTTGTTTTCTCGGTCGGTTTTCAAGTGAGATGTTTGAGTTACATATCATTAGAATCGCTATTTGTCAGTTTTACGGACATCATTAGTGAGATTAGTAAACTGATTTTTTGCATTTAATGTCAATAGGTGATACAGAAGATTCATTAATAGAGAGAAGCTCCAACCAACCATTCTCAACACAAGATGTAGATAATGATAGTCAAGTAGACCGCCTTTGTACTGATCGAAGAGGTGCCTTTTGGCATGGCGAATGCGCAAGAACATCACCAAATGCGCAGTACATTGTTGGAGATACATCACCTGATATTATAGCTATCAATTGGGGGACATTTAAAGGCAACAAGTACGGATTATCTAAATTTGAAATGAAAATCAAAAGAAATTGATAGATAATGTCAAGAAAACGTTCTAATATGTTGTACCTGTATGAATTAGTATAGTTAGTTATTAACCTCTTTACCATGTAACCTCGTAATCGTGTGAGTATAAATGGCCTTGTTGTTGAAATACCTGTGAAATTAGACGCATATTCGTCTGGATGAATATTCAAATAGACCTATATTGGAGCGCGTTAAGTAACGCTTCGCACAAATGCTGTGAGCATAACAGATATACTAGTGGAAGATTTATGAAGTTAGGGAACCATTAAACTGCAAAAAATATATAATTAAGTCTATAAAAGCAATATAAATTATTATAACGAAAGTAAATTATCAAAGCATACAAAATCGCACCAATAAATTGCATTATTCATCTGACGACAGACAAACGCATGACTGATTAAATTTATCACGGGATGTAATTGCAGACTTGTGAACGCATATTCAGATTAACAGTGTTTAGCATATGGGAAATAAAACAGACGCATAGGCAGTCTTGAATGCTGCATTGATAATATTAATATTAATATTATTACTGCATATTAAACAGATCCATTGAGCGATATACTTTAATTTCTTATTGGTGTTGCTATTCTCTGGCTAGAGTTAATTCAGAACTCTACAAATATAAGTTGGATTAGAAGCTAGAAGAGTTCACAAAACAATATTTCATTTCAAATCTTACACGAAAGTACTTATAACTTACAAACACACTATAAACTTGCTTTTAATTTGCAGAAGCTCATAACAAAAATACATTCCAGTTGATAGGCCAAATGTATTGGGTTGGTCGGTTTGTTTGTTTGATTTGTTTTATCGTTTGTATTATGTAGTATTAGTGCGTATAAAAAATAATTAAATAATAATAAATCCAACACTTTTATGTTTTCTCAGATGACATGGTCTAATTTTGGAAAAATTGAGACACTGTACCATTAGCATGTGTCATAAATACTTTTACTAACAATAGAGTTTTCATGGAATTCTCCAGGCATTTTCACATTTTAATATCGTGAACATTGATGTTTTCGTGGTTTTCAAACTTTTCCATGTTTTGAAAAACTTGTGTATTTTTTTTTACTTGTGTAACTTTTGAAAACAACATTTTCATGGTGTTTTCACCCGGGGGGGGGTTAAATCAACTAGGACGGATATACGGAGACGTGCCACTTTTTTGGGTCCATTTTCCAGCTGAGAAAAACTTTTTGGTTATGAGATTTCAAATTGTGGAGCTTTTGGGTATCCTATTTTTGACTTTTTCAAGAATTTTGGAAAAAATTTGCATCATTTTTGTGTATTTATCTAATTTGCATCATTCTTGTATATAACTTTGCATCATCAACAGAATTTTTGGAACTTTTTGGGTACTTTACTTTTTTCCAAAGTGGCACCTCTCCGTCCCTAAAGAGCTGGAGTTACCCCCCCCCCGGGTGTTTTCACAACACTTTTATGGCATTTTCATGGTTTTGGTGTTTGTAGTGATTTTACATGGCTGTTATCAATGTTTTTCTTGCTTTATATAATTTAATAAATGTAAAAAATTATATATATTGATCATGTCTAATGATGGAACTAAAATATAAGAATGTCAATTAGAATAAGCATTAAGGAAAACTAATAAAGATAAACATAAAATGTATAAGGTTAAACAAAATTATTTAACTCAGAATTCAGATTCACGCAATGTTTTAAAGATTTTTTTATATAATCTATAGATTTTGAGTTAAAATCTTTTTCTCCTGAATGAAAGAAACCTTTTCTACATAGATCTGTTCTAATCTGAGGCAGATTAACGCTGAAACAGTTATTTCTTGTGTTTTGAGAGTGTTTTTGGAGCTTTGCTTCGCAGATATTGCCTTGTTTTAGATCGCAGGATGGTACAACACAAGAGGAAATATCGTTTACACAAATTAGGAAAAGCTATTTTCGTAAAACGGAAGTACTCCACTTGTAACAGGTAAACTTGAATATAATTTGTCTCCTGTAATGCTTTACGAAAGTCAAAATAAACGTTGTCTCTTCTTTTTCTTTTATTCACGTCGGCATGCCATGTCGCCAAAAATGATAACAGCTGTGTACAAGTTGAGCTTGATAGAAAACCAAACTGATCTTCAGATTTCAATCCAAAAAATATGACATAATGTCTTTGTAAATAGCCGATTCCATAACCTTGCATACAATGCATGTCAAGGCAATGGGGCCAACATTTTCCTTATGACTGCCCTTTCCTTGCTTGAATATAGGGTTGAACAAACCTGTTTCCCAAATAGAAGGCACAGTTCCAGAAGATAACGAGAGCTCATAAAGTGGACAAAAGGTAAATGCAATTTCTTCAGCTATTGATTCCATAAATAACGATGGATAGCCATCCGGAGGCCGTGATGCTTTAGAGAGTAACTTTTTTAATGCATTAAACTACTTTGACCTGGGAGAAGTTTATAAAATTAATAGTATCTTTGTCATCAACAAGACTTTCAAATGGAACATTTTTACCATCGTATTTAATAAATTCAGAGGAAAAATAATCATTTCTTTGGTTTGCTTTATCTATGTCATCATCAACAAAAGTACTTTCTTCTAATGAAAGTGATGGTATAAAAGGTATTGTATTAAGTTTGTCATATGCAAAGGAATAAAAATGTTTTAAGGATGGGTCATCGAGTAAACTATTTTGTATTTGTCCATTGAAGTCTTTTACAGCTTGATCATATTATTTGAATGTATTATGCATTGTAATAGAGACAGTTTAATATTTTTATATTTTTGGTAAGCATGTAGCTTGGCGATAATAAAGACGAATCACATCTTTATAATATTTTCGTTTCTCGCTGTGGTAAAAATCAAGTTTATTGCATATTAACGAGAAAAAAAATTAATATCATTTATTATCAAGACTCAATGGGGCCAGCTGCTGGGACAAATGGGAAAATGTTTAATTAATACGATATTTAGCAATGGAAGGACTAAAACAATAGCAACATATCAACTATAGTTGAAGGTCAATTATATGAAAGCAAAACAGTTTTATAATTATCTTTCAAATGCTGACTGTTGCTTGTGCACCACTTGCGACAGTCTAGATCTACCCCGAAGAGTCCATAAATAACCGACGTTGTTTATGTGTCTGTGACTAGTTAACTATTAGACAACGAGCCGAGTTGTCTAATTGTTTTAGTAGAAACCAAGTAGTGGTACAAACCAAACATATCAAAAGAAATAAATTCCAATTGTTTGTTCGCTTCTTGCATAATTACTTTTCAGTATACAACCGTCAATAAAAGGCATCCATGACGATTGCAGCGTCGTGATTTGGAGGATGAATTTTAATTTGGCTTGATTCAGATTTAATTTTTAAAACAAAACAGTTGGATTTCAAGACTGCCTACAAAAATGCAGTCCCACAAAGTAGCATAATCGAGCAAGGTTACTACTAACTATTGAGTATCTAAAAATAAATAAATATTTGCAGTTTGTAATATGAAATTTTGTTGTTTATAAATCTTAGCTGATTAGCGAACTAATCTGAATAAAGTAGCAACGAAAAATTTGCGAGAAGATTGTTAAATAAGATTAAAATTGTATATTCATAGCCTACCATTGAATAAATTCATCTCATGTTTGTTGCTTGGTCTGTTTTCTCTGGCACGGAGTTTAAAAGACTCTCGTATAAAATTGATTCAAAAACATTTAAGAATCGCTTGCTTACTTTTTGAAATTTGCGAGGCAACTTGGCAGCGTTCATTATGAAAACATAGTGAACGATTGAGCAACCAATCAGAATGTAGATCATCGAATAGTACCTTAGTCGGTTTCGACTAAAGTAATTTATATATAATTCCTTTCAAATGCAATGTAACATTAGTGAAGGCATTCCGTTCGTATATTCGTTCTCTTGGTTTCTCTGTTGATGATGATGATTTGATGAGGTCTGAATTTGGTTGTCGATGGATCATATATGTTGTGTGATCTAGAGATCAAGGGGGCGTGTAACATTAGTTAAGGCACTCCGTTCGTATATACGTTCTCTTGGTTTCTCTGTTGATGATGATGATTTGATGAGGTCTGAATTTGGTTGTCGATGGATCATATATGTTGTGTGATCTAGAGATCAAGGGGGCGTGTAACATTAGTGAAGGCACTCCGTTCGTATATACGTTCTCTTGGTTTCTCTGTCGATGAAGATGATTTGATGAGGTCTGAATTTGGTTGTTGATGGATCATATATGTTGTGTGATCTAGAGATCAAGGGGGCGTGTAACATTAGTGAAGGCACTCCGTTCGTATATACGTTCTTTTGGCTTTTCTGTTGATGATGATGATTTGATGAGGTCTGAATTTGGTTGTTGATGGATCATATATGTTGTGTGATCTAGAGATCAAGGGGGCGTGTAACATTAGTTAAGGCACTCCGTTCGTATATACGTTCTCTTGGTTTCTCTGTTGATGATGATGATTTGATGAGGTCTGAATTCGGTTATCGATGGATCATATATGTTGTGTGATCTAGAGATCAAGGGGGCGTGTAACATTAGTTAAGGCACTCCGTTCGTATATACGTTCTCTTGGTTTCTCTGTTGATGATGATGATTTGATGAGGTCTGAATTTGGTTGTCGATGGATCATATATGTTGTGTGATCTAGAGATCAAGGGGGCGTGTAACATTAGTGAAGGCACTCCGTTCGTATATACGTTCTCTTGGTTTCTCTGTTGATGGATCATATATGTTGTGTGATCTAGAGATCAAGGGGGCGTGTAACATTAGTGAAGGCACTCCGTTCGTATATACAATCTCTTGGTTTCTCTGTTGATGAAGACGATTTGATGAGGTCTGAATTTGGTTGTTGATGGATCATATATGTTGTATGATCTAGAGATCAAGGGGGCGTGTAACATTAGTGAAGGCACTCCGTTCGTATATACGTTCTCTTGGCTTCTCTGTTGATGATGATGATTTGATGAGGTCTGAATTTGGTTGTTGATGGATCATATATGTTGTGTGATCTAGAGATCAAGGAGGCGTGTAACATTAGTGAAGGCACTCTGTTCGTATATACGTCCTATGGTCTCTCTGTTGGCAATGAGGAGAGTGGAAGGCCCGCTTGAAGGTATTGGTATGATCGGGTTTGTGTGATATATGATATGTGATTTTTAATTGTGATCTAGAGCTATATATGATATGCGATATATGATGTTTGATTTGTAATTGTGATCTAGAGTTATATATGATATGCGATATATGATGTTTGATTTGTTAATGTGATCTAAAGATCAAGGATGCGTGTATGTGTTAAATAACGTGTATGAAACACAAAAGGTGTATCTATGATGCAGTGAAATACTGGGTTGTGGCTATTGTGATGTAATGTATTATAAGGAATAGCTGACTTCATGTAATAAAAGTTGTTGTGATATGTATGTTAAATTTAAATTATAGTGGAATGGTTAACTGTGACGATATGATGTAATTATTATGTTTGTATTTTATGCTGAACTGGATTATATGACGTTTTTGTATTAAATGACTATAGTGTCATTAGTTTATTCATATGGTTTATTAGAACTGTTGTTAACAGAAAGTCATTTAGAATAGAGTAGCACGTTGACGTCATATATGTCAACAGCGGAACACAAATGATGATGGATTGCAATTGTTCCCGTGTTAATAGTTTAATGCTTAAATGTGGCTTAGATTGGATATCTTTATTCCGTATCATGTATAAAGTTGTTCCTGTCTTAATGACTTTGTTTTGTATTTTATAATTTGGACTTTACCTTTGACGTAAATAGAATACAGTATAGATATAGAGTAATTTGTAAGTTTTTGAGAGTTTGGAGTTGCGTCGTGGTGGTGTTTGCTGATAATAAAGTTACAACTAATATAAAAGTGTGTCCTGTTTCTGTCTCCTCCCGCATCGGCCGATAACCAACTTACATGCAGCATAATTTAAATTTCTTGAGAAAGAACGTAGAATGCACGCACGCAGGAAATTAAGCAGCACGTGCACAATACGGTTATACAGTATCAATATACACTGGTAATCAAAACCTTTTTCGGGATCAAGGGCTCCATTTTCAATCAACAAAATATGAAATCTGCCAAAGTGGTTAATGTGAACGTCTTGGTATATTAATTTACTGCAATTATTTGTTGATAAATCTGTCTGTTGACTGAATCTTCTTGAATTGAATTACTACCTAATATCATTTAAAAACCCCAAGGTTGGAGCACAACTTTCAAACACTCTGACAGCCAGCCATTCGTTATACCTCCAGCCCCGTTAGAATCTTCCAGAGGAGTAAATGAAACTTGTAATCGATTAAGCACCAGATTTATGAAGCCTAGTATTTTATTTCTGAAACACAAAAGTGATAGCACAAGTGTTTCATTGATTGAACTGTTTTGGTGAAAAGACATGATATCCTATAGCCACGGGTTTCCATAATCGAACACCTAATTGGAGTTCCTCTTCTATTTTGCTTTTGTCTTCCCCGCACCCTGAGTAGAATATGTAAATACCTCTTTAGTCCGTATCTATATAGTGCAGATGGCAAAGAATTAATTAGAGCTCCATTATCTACGATGGTTGTTACTTGAGCCCGTCAAAGGTCAACTCAGCTTGAAGTGGATCTGTATTGACAATTAAATGAATACCATATATGATGGTGGATGGATGGCGTGGTCCAGATGAAATTGCATCACAAGAGATCCCGCGTACCTAAACTTTAATCACTGCGGTTTGACAGTAATATCCAATCTACATGTATGGCATATTTTTAAATCTCATTCGCAGTGTCTCCTCTGAATCCTTTGAAAAAAAGTTTTTTGTAATGCTGTATAAAAAGTAATGAAGACTATATCACGATTTTATTTCTGGAGGATAATTGGCTAAGGGCGATGATTGTAAAATGCTCATTATTCATTTTAGGTACGGTATGACTTAACTGACTTGTCTTTTCCATCTCCAACCACAAAATGTATCGTTCAAATGAAGTCAAGCCTGCATTTCGACCTTCAGGAATTTGATCCTGAAATCCGGTTTTTCTGTCTTCTAAGATCATCCCCTTTTGTACTGCAAATGTATGCTGAGAGATTATGCGAGGGGGGTTTATATAAAACGGCATTCGAGAACAGCCTTTGCCTTCTTAGGTCCAAAATGGCGCGTTCTCAGGAAATAAAACCAGTGATTCCTACGAATTGATGATTTGTTGATCATACGTGGAACGCGACTTTTGAAACTAATGCCCTTGGAGTAATCCAATAATTGACCACTAGGATTCTAGGAATCGTTCCATTGATGATGATCACACTAGGTATGTAGAATTTTCTTATCCCTTTGGTTATCTAACTGTAAAATTTGTCAATTACAGATCAGAATCACATACAGTACGTTAAATGCAATCTAACGTCAAAATAATAATGGTCAGAGTTATATTAGCTTACTCATCTATTCTCCTCGGATAACTTTTATTTGATTGGATACATTGTAATCATATATCCTTTTCGTTTTATTTCTATAGTTACATAATGAATTTCATAATACTTTGATTGTATTTACACATATTATGCATGGTTTTATCATATTATACAATTAATATAATCACCATGAATGTAGGATTATATTGGTATTCCCCGAGTGTTTTTTGTGCTTAGCTCACTCCAGTTGTATAATTACTATTTCCGAAATCTGCTTTTTATCGATCCCTTTAACTGTCATTCAATTTTAAGTTAAATAAATTCTATTTATGAAAATGAGTGTTACGAAACAAGTCAATTGACGTTTCGGTTGCTTTGTCATAATTATGTCAGCTTCAAATTTGTAAATAAAAAGGAAATATAAATGAGTTCCATGGGCTTAAAGTCGTTGACTTAAACAATCGATTGCATTTGGTTAATTGGCATCAGAATAAAAGTCTGTGACAAATCCCTTAATTAACTGGGAATACAAACACATGTCAGATTAGCCCCATGAATTTGTTAACTTCTTGAAAACTCCAAAATTCGAGGGTAATTCCAATTTTTATAAACAAACTCTCATCTATTCTGTTTATCATTATTAGTAGAAAAATGTCCTAAATTCTAGAACGTATTTCTGTGATGAGCTCAAATAAAAGCGAGTTTATATAGTGGAATTTTCTATAATATGAAATATGAAATATGAAATTTGAAATATAATATTGTTTTTGTGAACTCTCTTCTAAGTCAGGTTAGATTAGAACTTTTTTTGATATCATCTATCAATTTCTTTTGATTTTCATTTCAAACTTAGATAAACCGTATTGGTTGCCTTTAAATGTTGCCCAATAGATAGCTATAATATCAGGTGATGTATCTCCAACAATGTACTGCCCATTTGGTGATGTTCTTGCGCATTCACCATGCCAAAAGGCACCTCTTCGATCAGCACAACTGCGACCTGCTTTACTATCGTTATCTACATCTTGTGTTGAGAATGGTTGGTTGGAGCTTTTTGGTATTAATGAATCTCCGGTATCACCTATTGAAATTAAATGTAAACAAAATCATTTTACTAATGTCATTAATCCGGTCCGTAACAGACACACACACACCTCGGGACACACACACAAAGATTTTCGTATAAGTTATAAGCATACTAGCAATGAGTCACCAGCGTTTCTTTGATAATTTAACTACAAGATGTCTGTTTGGAATTCGACAACCAGCGAAATTTATGACTGAAAATGAGAGCAATACAATTAAGGAGGCTCGGTACAATTTAGCAAATTTTTCTCTTCGATAATGTTTTGTTTGTTTTTCAAATTTAAAAAAGTCAACACTTTATTGTTTATTTTTCAAATAAAAAATTGGATGTAACCATATCTATTTTTGATAAATGAAAGGCGTTATACATAATAGCCCATTCAGGGACGCCAATTTGTGGCATGTACAATTGATAGTCAAAGATGACGCATTCGTGAAAGTCAGAATAGTTATGTCTATCTTACAATTTGATACATGCCATATCTGAAGAATCACGTGATTTTAAGTAATATTTATATTATAAATGTTACCTAGCAACATTAAATTTATATTATGACAATAAAAAATCCAAATTTAAAATGAAAAAGGGGGTCACCAGCTTAATTTATCAACCATATGTCTAGAAGTAAGGAAATTACCATAATTCAGAAAAATACATGACTTTCTTCAAGATGAATTTATGGATCCAGGAAATATTATAGAAATGAAAAGTTCCATACAAGCAAAATGATTCAATATACTAGTAAATTATTATTTTAAGCAGGTAAATACTGTTACAATTGACAGTTTATTTCCAAATTAAAAATTGCCAAAGAAGTATGGTTGAAAGTGATCCAAAATACATGATACATCGCATTCTAATCCATCAAATAATTAGGACAACAGATAAAAAAAACATTTAAAACCACGGAACGGATTGTAATTATATAGAACTCAAATCGCAATCGACGATTCCCCTCTTTTGGAGATTCCTTCACTTCAGTACAATAATAGAATATTTAAGAGTATTGATTTACTTCCTATTATCGAATTGAACTTCCGTATAGATAGTTTCGTAGACGTCATTGCATAAACGGATCTTTTATCCTATTGGTTAAAATGTATTTAGAATTAGCGGATCTATATTTTCTTACCGCTAAATCCAGACGTTTGTAGTTTATAAAATGATGCCTCGTCTCCAACGGAGAAACTACTGTATTCTGCGTATTTATAGTCACTTCCATCCCACATATCAATTCGTAGCTTATATGAGCTCGCTGTTGTTATTTGATGAATTTTTTCAAGACCAAGCCAATACTCTCCGCCAATGTTACCAAATCCGTTTTTATACTCATTCCAGTTTTGACGGAATTCAACGGAAGCGTCAAACCGTCGCTGTATTAGTGCCCACCCTAAAATGTGACAAACGCATATCATACTTGACAATAAATTTAAGTAAAATTCAATCAATTTGACTTGGATGAGCTCGTAGATATATGCGTATATTAATAACTGATAGATATCGGCATCTAAATGTTTAGGAAATATCAATGTTGAGCTCGTGTTGAGCAAATGTTACCTGCCTGGGGTGGCTAAATGAACCCAAGTGACATTACCTAAACTCAAGTTCGACTTCCTGTTTATTTTCATTTTGTAAAGGATATTAAACAACAGCTATAGGCGTGCTTGCTTTTAAGAGTATTTGAAACTCATTTATTCATATCTACCTTGAAATAATAGAAATATGATTGGAAATGTTAATGATAGGAACATTTTTAGATTTTTCTGTTTGGTAATTATAATTTTAATTATAAAAGTATTTTAACATGAACTATACTAACCATTTTTAACATATTTCATTTCATAGTTTTAACAGCTTCACCGTTCATTTGTAAAATGTTTCAGATCAAATCATGTTTTTCAAATACAATGTAAAAAGTGCTATATATATATACAGTATTATTTTTATCGATGAATCATGAAATAGAATACGCGGTGAATACTTCATTAGAATTTGTCATTGTTAACCAATCAGGAAATACTTTTATCATCAAATGGAATCGAACACTAGATTTGTAGATCTCATGTTGAGCAAATGTGGCGTTCAATTATCCAGCCCACGCAACATCAGCTCTACACGGCCGAGAACAATATAATTTTTGATCATCTTCGAAGCAGAGCCTTCTATGTAAAAGAGTTGAGCCAAGTCATTATGAGGCCGCAAAAATGGTCCAACTCAGAGCGAGGCAACGCACGAAAGCTGCATTTTGCAATGGCTACCGACCAAAGCCACAAAACTAGGATTGTCTGACTCGCGAAACTCTCGCTTTTAAGCATATGCTTTTGTCGATAATGAGGATATTTACTAAAAAATGGAATGGAAATATATTATAACAGAAGATTCTCTTTTTTAGCTGGAAAGTGTTTAAGCCTTGCTGTATTTACGAAGGTTGTTGACTGCTTTACCCACGAGGCGAAAATGTCTTACTAAAAAGGCTACTTCAGTCGCCTCTAACAGTATAGCAGCAGCTCACTACGGATATTATTGAATTCTGAACCGTAGAAGTTGGTTGAACCAATGATTTATTTTGATTCAAATAAATGGAGAAGGTTTCATTGTAATTTATTAGAACTGGTACTGGACCAGTTTTGAACTGGTTTGACTTCTCGTTCAAAATCGTTAAAGAGAAGGTCGAAAGAAATAACGGATCGTTAACTCGAAGAGGTATGATCATTGATTAGAATACCAAAATCAGTTAAAAAGAACGAGTCAGCTTAGTACGTATTTAATCTTATAAGGCTATGTATATTATACAATGAATATACACTATAATTCTAAATTCACAATATGCAGATATCATTTCGTATTTTCCCTCATTGCTATTGATCTTAAAGCCTTTGTATACCGTAAGCTGATACCTATCTTCAGGCTTAGAGAGAAAACTGTTGACTTTCATTCAGAACTGTTTTTTTACATCATGACGACTGAGGCTTGATATATTGAGTTCTCCACACAACGCTACGGCAAAGCCTATGTTGTTGAATCAAAAATACTTGACGGCATCCCTGTTATGATATTTTGGTGTTATAAAGTGAGTTACTCTTGATGAATTTAATATCTACAAGTGTTGCAAATTTTCAATTTTCACAGGAGAGGTCAACTCTAACTCCAGATGTTGCGGTGGTGTATCGTTCAGGTTATTGTGTTAATGTGTGGTTTTACGGTTTTTATTTACCTGGGTGTTATCTTAACTAGCTTATGATTATACAACTATTGATTATGAAAGTATAAACTATGTTAACTTGTTACATTTTAATCATTAGCAATTAGAATGTACTATGTTTGAAAATTGTAAGAATTTGATATTGTCTATTTGCTGACTATGTTGTTCTCCTCCACTTGTATTTAAAAATAATTATAATTTATGAAAATAATTGAAGGGAAATTCTTTATCTTTTATGGTACAGCTAAAATTATGTAGGATCTTGTGTATTAATTTTTACAATTACTTATCTCATTTTCCTTGTGGTAAATTAGTATGAATTCTGTTTTTGGATTTTATTGCTGTTTTGTTCCCTAACATTTTCAAGAATAATTTTGCATTGTCTGTGCTCTCATAAAAACAAAATTTATTAACAAAATGGAATGTTATCACATTACCCTTCTCAAAAGTCTTCCATGCCAGGGCTTCTCTCTTTACTTATATTTTGTATGAAGATAAAGTTGATGCTGCATAGCCCAACTGCTCTATTTTTGAAGTTTGGAATGAATAAATCCACCTTTTGAAATCTACTTATGTAATGGTAAATGGAAAATAGAATTACCAAGCAATCGATTTAACAATATGAGGTAAAATTTATGTGTAAAATCATGCCAACAGAGCTTATTAAAGTTACTATGAAGAATAAAAAAGGAAGACATGGTAAGTATTGTTACCTGGCAGAGTAGATTATTGTTAGGTATTTTGTGTCCTGTTTTCAGCTACTGAAACCAGGCAATGCTTTTCTCTGAATTTCTCTTTCAAGACAGAATCCTGGAAACTTTATACACTTCGGAAACCTGTTGCTGCATCCAAAGGCACAACAACATCCCATAAGAAATAACAGAAATTCAACAAAGCATAGATCAACCCTCAAAAGAAGTTCTTTTCGCAATTCTACCCACGTGTTTAAGCGGGAAAAGTCAATTCCCGCGATTATAAGGACAAACAACAAAAAAATAGCTTCGATTCAAAAATTAAAATAAATTACTTCCCGATATAAAAATAAAAATTTAGCAACGATTCCATATTCAGCATCATATTTAGCAGCACGTAGGACAGCTCAATATTGTATAACAGAATACTAAATCGATACATATCGCAGAAATAGAGGGAAGAGCTTTTTCTCTCAGTACAAACTTTGTTAGAAAACCCGAGGTGTTGGACCAAATTCCAGCGGAAAAGTCACGTGCGGCCCTTAATCCAATCAGCGCTGTTAGCGGCGACTTCACAAATTGGCTCAACTCTTTTACATAGAAGGCTCTGCTTCGAAGTCAATCTCAACACAGCTGAACTCGATTCCTCGACAATGTTGAGCCGTGTTGAGCCAATCTTGCGTTCATTTAGCCGGGGCTTAATATGTCCCTATTTTATATCGTATCTTATGAATAATTAATTCTTCATATCAGTATTTATATGAGCCCTTTTTATCGATCGATATGATGTTCTGGACAGTTAATCTGCGTTTCAGATGTCACGATTGCTCATATACCAACATTTTTTAAGTGTGTTATAAGACCTTGAACACAGATGGAACATTATGGAGAAGACCACATGGTGTAGCTTTTTCTTATTTTGGTTTCATAAGCGTCACACTCGGCTGCAGATCTGATAATTGATGACAGATTAGAAGACGATTTCTTAAAGTGAAAATAGAATTTTAACGATTCCCTTGACTGATTAATTATTGCTGACTGGTTTCATAATACCGTATCCTATGCGTGCATTATAATATCCTTAGCTTGTTGTTTTTGAGATATAGCCTGATCGTGGATTTTATAATCAAGGGAAGATATAAAGTTAAAGTTTAAAGATAATTAAATTGCCTGATGATCGCCAACAGCGTGAAATTTTTGTAGTAGCTTATATCATAAATGTCTGATTATTGCGTTTATATATTACAACATGAAACTATTTACTTGATTGAAACACGGCTTTAAAATGCAAACAAAATATTAAAAATCAGCAAAAGAATCACTTAGCAAAATAATTCTTGAAAATATGGTTCTCCAAAGTGATTGACATCGAATACTACTGGAGTATTTGAGTTCTTTTTCCAAATTATACTCCGATACTGTATTATAGTGAAAACTATTATTAGTAACCAGTGTAAGTATAAAGTAGTATTTTGAAATATTTTTTGATTAATTTGAGTATCATTATGCAAAAAATACCATTATTTATGATTTTTGAACTGTTTCTAGTTACTGTGTGAGAATCGATGTGCGTTTGTAAAATTGCAGCTTTTTATGAAAGAGTATTGCACATATTTTAGCTTAATTTTTTGTATGTTTTGTGGTCTTGTTTTATTGTATTGATCATTTCACCACCAACGGAGCAGTAAGCTAGTAGCATCTTTCCATCGATGTGGATGGTTAGTATATCTTTAGGGCGTGTGCAGTGAGGTTAATGGCAGGATCCCTTTTCTGACACCAATAGTGTTTCTATATACCAGGGAATGAACCCCCAAGACTCTACAGGTTGAGATCCAATGCATTAACCACTTAAAAGGTGTTGTGTCAAGTGATTATGGTACTCGTTAAGCTAGTTCCCGAAGTGATGCAGGCAGAGCAGTTTAGATTGATGAATTATTTATTTATATTGAACATAAACTGTTATTATTGTAATTTGACTCATATCTTAGAAGATATCACAGAATTGTCGGGTGCAAAGTTGCTTTGCGTTAACCTTAATTATTTCCGCTGAGTATTGTATACCTTGACATATGTGCTTGGATTCTACCGTGTGCTTTCTCCATTTGGAAATAAAACAAAAAAAATTAAGGTGTTTTAAGGTTCAAACAGCAGTCATGCCCAGCTATTTTAGAAAGTCTCAATACATCGGAGGAAATGAAGCTTTTGTTTTTACTACTTGCTATTTCTGCCGCTCATCTAACAAGCATCTATGATAATAATATAGATTAAAGCATTACCTCCTCCAGATGTATCCATATCACAATAAACATTGTATTTATTTCCATTTGATTGCGTTAATTCAATGACTTGACTTGAGGAATAATATGCTTGTGCTTCTTCACAATCTACGAATGTCTGCACAAATCAAAAGTATTGAAGTAGATTAGCTATGAGCCTATGATAATAATGCTGTCTTGATATATTTGTTAACCTGTTAATTAATTATAGTCATATCTTTTAGTGCAATTTTGAATTTATTTGATATTGAGTATTTTTGCTTAGAAATGATGCAGAATTATATTTTAGGTAAAATAATATAAACCAATCAGGAAAGAAAAATATGTAATTTTTTTTTAACAGGAACTATAGTAGCAGACCCTTTCCGTCAAAATAATATGGGCCATCTTGAAGAGGTCAGGTGTTTTTTTACTGTATTGTATTGTTTATAATATTGTTTGTAATATAAATATGTTCGATAACTCATCTTTAACCCGTAAATTAAACTCTATCAATAAGGATGCAAGTTTTTAACAACATATTGAATGCCCAACAAGAATTACAAGCACGTCCTTTACTTGCATTGACTTGTGCATAAGTAATTTTGATGATGACTACACGTGTGATGCCACAGTAGACAAAGTTGCTGATTACAACATAAATTTCTCTATTGTTCCTCAACGTATCAAACCTCATTACGAGCATAAGTTCTGCCACAGTCATTCATTAAAATCAGCTCGTATTTACAAATGGAACCAACAAGTCTCCTGGATGAAAGGAATAACTAACAGCACAATATATAAATAACCTGAAGAAAACATTAATTAACTAATACTTATCTTATATATAAATTTATATACTTTACTTTTTATAAATGTAGAATTTTCCTACTACTGTACTAACATTGTATTCTTAAATACTATATTATATGCATTTTGTAATCAGCCCTGTGAAAACAAGCCTAGTATGGCTTACCTGTCCCTGAATAAATGTATGATGATGATGATGATGATGATGATGATGAATTTATGTATTGTTAAGCACAAATCTTATTTTTTTTTGCATATAACTATTGTTGTACCTTGACATATTTGCTTGCATTGATTCTACAGTGTGTTTTTTCTATTTGAGAAGAAACAGAAAAGTTACTGTACTTTATTTTTGTTTGTAATTTTAATATTGTTTTTAAATCAGCACCCGGAACAAATACATGAGTTGCAAAAACGTAAACTTCTAGAAATCAAAGCCTCTGTCATACAAAATACTATTTCAAGCTCTGTTACTGTAGTCTTTGTTCCAAATAATTAACGTTTTCTAATATTAGCATTTTTGAATACAAAATAATTAGTAGAGTGTGTTTTGTCGAAATTTTGCTTCCAAGTTAATATGTTGCAATATTAGCAGTTTACAAAAGAAATGACCGAGCAGAGAATGGAGACAATTTTTGTTATCAAATCCTGGTTTCAAAGCAATTAAACCTGATATCATAGTTCTCAAAATAAAATGAGCAGATCATTTTAAAACTATTCCTGTCGGTCCTGTTGAGGCAGCTGCAGCCAAAACAATAACTTTTTATTGTTTTTATCCGAGTAAAAATAATCATTTTTCCAAACAAGTGAGTAATGTTACTAATTTTCAAAACATAATTAACGCTTCACTTTTGTCGGCATTGTTAATAACCTTAACCGTATTATTATCTAGTAGACTTTAATAATAGTACATTATCATATTTACCACGCCATATTGTAAATTATATGTATCGTATCAAACAATATATAGTTTGCGTCGTACTATATGAATTTGTAATGATGAAAGACAATTTTCATTTTTCAATGAACTTCAGCCTTTTCATTCAATTTGGTAATAGGTGAAATAAAATATCAATTAAACATACATTTTATGCAGATTGCAACATACAATCTAGCATAGCTAAATACGTACGGGAGATTGAGTTGAAAGAGTTGTTTGTCCTGTAGTAGTCGCTATGGAAACCTGTGGACCTGCTGATGTTGATGTTAAAGCTAGTGCTGTTGTTGGCGTGTTTATTTCACTGTTAGTTGATTCAGTTCCATAAGATGTTGTAATTGGATTGGCTGTTGTTGTCGGTGTGTTTATTCCACTGTTAGTTGATTCAGTTCCATAAGATGTTGTGATTTGATTGGCTGTTGTTGTTGGTGTGTTTATTTCACTGTTAGTTGTTTCAATTCCATAAGATGTTGTGATTTGATTGGCTGTTGTTGTTGGTGTGTCTATTTCACTGTTAGTTGTTTCAATTCCATAAGATGTTGTGATTTGATTGGCTGTTGTTGTTGGTGTGTTTATTTCACTGTTAGTTGTTTCAATTCCATAAGATGTTGTGATTGGATTGGCTGTTGTTGTTGGTGTGTTTATTTCACTGTTAGTTGATTCAGTTCCATAAGATGTTGTGATTGGATTGGCTACTGTCGTTGAAACAATCTAAAGGTAGTTAAAATGACATGATAAACTATGTTGAAACAGTCCATGCTTATGTCTATTAAAATGATGTACTGTTGTCACGTTTTACAATTCATAACGTGTAAATTACCATAGCCATCTATTTACAAGAGTTGGGACACGCTTTCATGTGCCGCTATCGTCTCCAATTGGACAGATGCCAGTCACGTGATTTTTGGATGCCATCTTTGTCTTTTGAAAACAGGTTTTCAATCATTTCAAGTGAAACGCGCGAAAAAATACAATACAATATGGCTGAAAAAACACACAACATTCTCCTGCACATGCGCACTGTTAAAAACGTGCTCGGGTCCAGTCAAAAAGATACAAAATGGCAGAAGTGTCCCAACTCTTGTAAATAGATGGCTCTGTAAATTACTACTGAATAAATTAACCTAAACTTAACATAAACTTTTACATTAATGAATAACCCGCCTGCCCGAGTTGAATAATTTAGAGCCAATCTAGGCATGCGCGTTGAAATCGAACGACCGGAGAACAAAAGATGTCTACAACGAAAACGTTCGAAACAATCAAAACTTCAAGCTACTACTTTTAATTTTAACTTGCTTACCCTAGTTACTTGCCTATTTTTCCGAGTAACTAGTCTACCCGGGTAACTCTCCCTCCTTGTAAACGTGAATCCTCCGAATAATCTGATTGGTCAATCGGCGGTCTATCCTAAAACTGCATTGACCGTTTCGTATTTAGGATAACCATGATGGACGCAAGGCGCGAATGATAGCTGGGACTTAATCAGAAATAGTGCAATAACACCTTTAAATGATAAAAATAATAATGTATATCAAAACTCATGTTATTCTGTATTTTGTATTTGTTTCAAAATCCAAAATCGACCTTTCATTAATTAACTAAATAGTAAATAATCTCAATCTTCGCAGACTCAGTGAAAGTACTCACGTCGTCACCACAACGACAATCATCCATGTATTCTTACATATCACCATAAACATATATTCGTAACATACATATAAAACATGTGTATAAACTAGGATCATGTATCGTAGGTTGACATGCCATAATTGTGCCGACCTTCAGCAGTTTCCACATTTCAAAAATGTACAAAAACTTCTGTAATATTTCTGCAGAGCTGAAGACAATAGCTAAACTAAAATTTGGAAGAATTGCTTTATTCTATTGGGTCGATGTTTGAATATTTGATTTTTCGGTAAAAGAGATCTATACAAAGTCGATTGATGTAAAATCCGGCATCGTTTGTGAATGTTTTGATTGCGAATTGAAATCCCCTCGATTAGACTTGGAATATATAACGTCTTTCAGTTTGATCCATAAATTGCTTCGGATTTGAACATAGAGATGTTCTATAATGGATCGAAAAAGGTGCACTGCATTACGTATCAAAGTTGTTGGGTGGGTAGCGGAATGTATATAGGATTTCAAATGAAAATGTTGGATAATAAAATCAGTCAATTTTTATATATTTTCAACTGGTATAATGGTATAATACTTGCGGTAACATGTGATGGCCAATTCAGGATTAGGTTTAACGATATAGGCCACTCCGATATATCGTATAATATTGTGCAGTTGGGCAATTAATTTTCACGACTATATAGCATGCCTCGTTATGTTGTTTATTTTTCTACTTCTATAATGGATTATTTTTCCTGTAGCGCATTTGAGTTCTATAGTTTAAATGCAAACAATGCAATTGCTGTTTCTGTACAACTGTATATTGCTTTTATAATTGCAAAATTCCGAACTGATAGAAATAATGCAAAGAAAATATACCTGTGAATCATCCGCGTTGGTTTGTTGTGGGTCTTTGATGAAGATTCTACATTTTGACTGTTGAGGGCTCAAATTAAGAAATCTTGCAAATTCACAATCCTTGATTTGCAGACAAAGTTGGAAACAGTACATTTCACTATCTCCATTTGATTCGATAATATCCTTTGCTTCATGGTGGTAATCTTTATTAAAAAATGTTCCATCGGTTTGCAGCAATGTGTTATTTGAATTAGCAGAACACATTTCAATTATTATCATATATATCAACATACGGTATATATTCATTTTACTCTTCAATATTTTTTTGAAGACGATATCTATTTTTGCCATCATCTTTCCTTTCTTGAAAATCTTAAATAAATAAAGTGACTGTTTATTGCAAAAGATAGAGATTTCTTTTCCTTTGCTTAACAATAATAAAATTATAAAATAGCCCTAATACATGATCTTTAAGAATAACGAACTTAACTGTTTTCAAAAGATATCAATGCCAAATAAAGCTAACTGAGAATGTATATCACTTTAATTATCTACAATGGCTAAATGTTTCAATTATAACAGTAAGCTTTTTCAGTTTCCATTGAATGGTTGAAGTCATCGAAGAAAGGAAATCTTACTTAATTAAACACCTTTTATACTTTGGAAACCTGATGAATTATAAATGAAAAGTCGGCTTTTTTGATAACAGATAACAGTGTATTACATACTGTATTCAAGATAATAGTGTATATGATCTAATAGTGTAATATTACATACATTTATGTGTTTTTCTGCATAATTGTTTATCAGAATTTTGGATTCAACAAAGCTTACTTCTCTCGTGGTTCATGCCGTTTGCGATCTGTTTAAGAGATACTGTACTATCAAACACATTTTACATTTATTATTTTTCTATTCTTGTTAACTTATATTCTGGACTATATGTAATCGTTACTAAAGTAATTGATTATTGTAATCAATTACTTTTTCAGTTATGTTTACCCTGTAATCAATCCTTTCTGAAAATGTAATTTTAAGCTCAATCATTACTATTTTTGGTAACGATAACTGATTTGTTTTTATTACTTCCGTTACTCGTGAGTGGAATACTCATAGACTTATGCAGATTGCTGATTCCATTGCCAAACTACATGGAAAACACATAGCGACCATGGGCATCCATAATGGCTGACTGAAAGTACCAAAACAGAGGCTTGAAAACCGTAAAATTTCAAGCCACTTTTTGAGCAATTTTTGTTTTTAAATGAAACAGGATCTTTTTTATAAAAGAGTTTTATGATGCTGATTTATGACTACCAATTTTAAGTTTCATCATACACGAGTTAAAATATCTATTTTAATTGTATTTGAAGGTAAATAGTATTTTTTATTTTATTTTTATATTTCCTTGTCTCTCGGTGTGATTTTAAATTATTCATCAATATTTGAAAATAATTTTAATCCTATGAACAAATCTCACTTCACTGGCAGGAAAATCCTATTTTAACTATCTTTCTATGACAGCGAGAACATATTGTTTAGAGTTTAGATTACAAAAGAGTTTTATAGGAGAGATCAAATAATTTTGAAAATGTCAATGAGGAGAGCGCTAAAATAAGTCCCTTGCGTCAGCCCTCTTCGTTCTCCATGTTCCACATTTTCGTCAGCAGTCTATGTAAGTCTATGGGAATACCTTACCAGAAGAATTAATATTGGCAAAGAATTTGGATACTTCAAAAGCATTTGACATTTTTAATTTCCTTTGCATGTATTATATGTAATCTATTTCAGTCCTGTGAAAAACAGCATATGTTTTTATCAGGTTGCTATGATTGAATAATAATAATCATATGATGTTGATCTCACAAAAGGCGTACATGACAAGCTGCTAACATTTTCGTAAAAATTCATTTTTATAAACGTTCTCACTCAGTCAACAATTAATGTCGTGAAATTTCAGAACCAAATTTAATTATGGTTTATGCGATAAAAACACACAGTAATTGACGCGACAGTTTCGATTTAAATACATAGAATGGAAGAACATTACCAAGATACATTCTGCCGCTGATAAATTATTTTTGATTGTGATTTTTATTTCATTGTGTTTGAATCGTATATCCGTAATTAGTTCTTGTGTTGTAATATAAAAATATCTCTCCTGTAATTATTGTTTGCCATTGTTAAAAAGTGACGGTTCTAAAATAAATCAGATTTTTATATAAATAACTTTTAACCCTCTCTTTTTACCTCGCCTGAATATGATTGTAGATTAAATCGAAAATGTTGCTCCAATTGCCAATTACTGTGTTTTTTTTATGGCATATACCATCATGAAAAGAAAATTTCAGAAGCACTGCAAAAAGAAAAATGTGCACTTGCCGTAATTATGGAAATACTCCCCTGGGTCTAGGAATGAAGACCGTTTTAATATTGCAGTCTAGTCTGTTTATCATGTTTTTATATCTTCAATTTTGTCTTTCCTTTTGCTTGTTTTCGAGACGGTTTTAGGCAAGCTGCAGATGCTAAAAAGAAAAGCTCCAGTAAAAATGTAACAAGTATCAAATAGAGGCTTGTTGGTTTCTTTTGTATATTTGAATCAAGTCTAATTCTTGATGCTCTTGATGCTCAGCATGCCGTTTGGTAGCAAAAATATTTATTTAATTTTATTGTCTGCTATTATCGGAGTAGATTTAATTCTGTTATTGGACTTTACATACTTGAAATAATATTTCCCTGTTATCAGATAAGTTGAAGTCTCTGTTCCAAGTTTGTGGTATTATATTATTTTGTTTATTTAAAAACTGGGCGGCTCCTTTGTTTGCTTTGATACCGTTTACTGAGTAGATTTAACACTATAGATAGACTTTACATAACTTGAAATAATATTTTCCTGTTATCAAAAAAATTAAACTCCCGGTTCCATTAAACTTGCTAATTATTGTACTATTTTTTATTTTGTTTATTTGAAAACTGGGCATTCTTTTTTCACTTTGAAGCCGTTTTGGTAGCACAGATATTTTATTTCGTTGTCTCCTAACGAAACGGGGACGATTTATAACATTAGTTAGACCCTATACAAAAACTGAAATTAATTATCTTGCAATCAAAAAGCTTTGAAAACACAATCGCATAACCGCAAATAGATTCCCTCGGTAATCATTCGGCTGCTGCCAGGGGGATTTGCCACATTTTTTACAACTGCTGTTGCTTGACTGGTTTGACACTTGACTTGATTTTCCTCCTTTTCATGATCCCCGTTCGCATATTTACTCTTACGATAAGTAGATTTAATATTGGATATGGTTGTTTGGATGTACACTGCTAGTTGATTTTGTAACATCTTCCCTGATTCATGTGCTGTACAAATCGCAATTGTCTTTTGTAGCTGTCGATAAACTGCAAATCAGGCGGTCACGAATTCGTTCATCACGCAGTTGATGAACAAGACCACTAGCAATGTGGCAAGAATTACACAACAATTCAGGTTAGAACCCGCAACTTTCGTCTTGTAGATAAAAGGCGGCATAGTATGTATCGATTGAATCACCGCTCCATTGATCATGCAGATGAAACTGTTGTCTGTCCAAGAGGGGATTCCTTTTTTTGAAGGTAATCTCCCATCTTTGTGATAATTGGGGCTGGTACGCAGGCTAAGGTGATGCAGCCTATAGTATTTTATTTCTGAAACACAATGTTGCTGGCATAAGTGTGCCATTAATTGAACTATTGTGGTAAACAGAATACGGCATCATAGCCACGAATTTTCATAATCGAAAACGTAATTCCTCTTCTATTTTTCTCTTGTCTTCCCCGCACCCTGAGTAGATTATGTAGATACCTTCATAGTCCTTATCTACATATTGCAGATGGCAAAGAATCAGAGCTCCATTTTCTATGACTGTTGTTACTTGAGTCTGTCAAAGGCCAACTGAGCGTGAAGTGGATCTGTATTGACAATGAGATGAATACCATCTATGATGGTAGATGGATGGCGCGGTTGGTGCAACGAAATTGCATCACAAGAGATGAGACGTACCTAATCTTTAATCGTTGCTGTTTGATAATAATGTTCAATCTACCTGTAGTACGAATTCTAAATCTTATACGCAGTGTCTCCTTTAAACCAATCCGTTGTGAAAAAGATTTTTAGTTTTCTGTAAAAAGTAATGAAGACGATATCGTGCTTCTATATCTGGAGGATAATTGGCCAAGGGAAATGATGGTAAAATGCTCACTACTGATCGTAGGTCTGACATGACTGAAATGACTTGTCTTTTCCATCTCCCACCGCAATATGTATTGTAGGCTATATATTTGATGTTCAGATGAAATCAAGCCTGCATTGACCTTAGGGAGATTTGATTCTGAAATCCCATTGCACTGTCCTCTTAGGTAATTCCCTTTTTTATTGCAATGTATGCTGAGAGATTTTGCGAAGGGGTTCATATAAAACTGCATTCGAGGATCACCTTCGCCATCTTAGGTCCAAAAAGTACGTTCTGAGGAAAATGAAATCAGCGATTTCTACGATTGGGAGATTTGGCCGTATGTGGAACGTGAATTTTGAAAACATTCCAGCAGAGTAATCCAATAATTTCCCTTCTAGGATTCTAGGAATCATCCCATTTATGGTGAGAAAATAAGGTGTGTAAAGAATGATCCTTCTGTTTGGTTTATATAACTGTGAAATTTGTCAATTATAGATCGGAAATACAGCAATAATAGTCAGCGTTATATAGCTTATTCATCTATGCTCCTTGGATAACTTTTATTTGATTGGATACATTGTAATCATATATCCTTTTTCTCTCAATTCTATAGTTACATGATCGATTTAATAACATTTTGATCGTATTTACACATATTATGCATGGTGTCATCATATCATAAAATTATTATAATAGCCATAAACGAAGGATTATATTGGTTTTCTCAGATTGTTTTGTCGTTCTTAGCTCACTCCAGTTGTATACTTACTATTTGAAATCTGCTTTTAATCGATCCCTTTAACTGTCATTCAATTTTAAGTTAAATAAATTCTATTTATGAAAATGAGTGTTACGAAACAAGTCAAGTGACGTTTCGGATGCTTTTTCATAATTATGTCAGCTTCAAATTTGTAAATAAAAAGGAAATATAAATGATTTCCAATGATATACAATAGATACAATACAAAATCGATTGGATTTCGTTAATTGGCATCAAAATTAAAGTCTGTCACGAGTCCCTAAATTACCAGGGAATACAGCCACGTGTCAAAATGGTCCCATGAATTTCTTAATTTTTTGAAAAATCTAAGATTATTCCAATTTATATAAAACAAACGTTTTTAAGGAAGGTACAGTCAGGTTAAAAATCAAACAGGTTAAAATCCCTAAACCCACACCTTGCAAATACACTTTACAAGACATACATCCGTCCTCACCTAGAACATTGTAGCCTACTTCTTCTTGGAATTAATCAAACGGATAGACTAAAATTAGAAAGAATTCAAGAAAAATCACTAAAACACCTAACACGACCCAATACTGGTAAAGAATATCGTCTTCCATCTCTACACGTCAGAAGAATAGTAAAATTAACCAATATGATCCACAAAACACTCATAACAGAAACTCAAAAACTTTTACACTCCCTCTTCAAGATATCCAACACTAAATATACGTCATCTTGCCGTCCAAACAAACTCATCCCACCCATTTGCAGAACAACCCTGATGAAATGGTCGATTGTAGCAGTAGGTACTAGAGTCTGGAACTTTATCCCGGAAGTAATACGTGGGGAAGCAATAAGAACATTCAAAGAGTCAACTCTTGCGTATTTGACATCCCTGGAATGGAAAATAAATTATTGGTTTATGTCAATCAGCTGTCGATAGTTAGATTATAATGTTATATATATCAAAAACACAAGCATTTTCCTCATAAATATAATACAATTAGCATAATTATGGAACTTGTCTCGTTCAAAAAACGAAAAAAAAAAAAAAAATAATAATAATAATAATAATAATAAAATAATAAAATAAAAATAAAAATTATATTATATTATTAATACTATTATCCTTATCATTATTTCTACTAATTTACAATATTATAATTAATAACTTACCTTTAAATTCGTATCAATGTATAAACGAGCATTTGCTCATTTTGGTTACGAATCGAAATAAAATTATACACACACACACACACACACAGTCAAACTTACAAACTTCCCGGGTGGAGCTGGTGACTGCTTTGGTATACTAGTTCCAAATTCCCAAAGAGAGCCCTGTCCAGTCGTTACTGATGACCGTGCTGTAAAGGTCATCTCTGACATTGATAAGGGATTACTCATCTCGAGTCCATTAAGATAAAAGTAAACTAACTAAACTTTTAGGGCGTTGTCTAGCTAGTCTCTCCGATTGGTCGTTTGCCTGTTATTATAGCTTTTGTTGCCTGCTATTGTTGCAGCCTCTAGCATTATTGATGTTGACGAGGCCATAAGAGCATAAAAGAATGATTGATGAAACTATAGGCTTCAGAATGATTATTGTCCCTATTATTGCTCCTTGAATTCAGCTTGTTATTTTATGTTATTGTTTTTATTTAAAATGATATCATTTCAGACAGGAATTTTGTTCCTAAGCTGTTTCCATACCATAATTACAATACGCGTACTCTTGACTATGATAGTTATCATTCTCCGGTTATCATTAGGCAATTTATTCAATAGATTTAATAAAGACATAATATTGACAATTACGCTTTGCGTGCTCAAAATTGAAAAGCGAATGCCATTTTTCAAGCAACAAGTAGTATATTGAATAAGTTCATATCCGAAACATATCCGAAAACCGAACGCGAAGGTTACAGGTAAATTTTAACAAAGACTAACGTGTAGTTCCGATTCTTGTCATTACCAATCTCATAACAATTGGGCTAAACAATGGTAACTGTGCAAAATAAAGACAGTATCCCTCGCAAACGGATACAAATCGTAACTGAAATAACGTATGAAATTCTTCATCATATATATATAACATCGAATCGAAAGCTAATGGATTCTCGAACAAAATAGACAAAATACTCACAATCCAAGACAACATTGCAAAATGTTATTTTCACTGCATCCAAACCCACCGCTCACTACGATACAATCCCATGCGGTACACTCGTTTACAGGAAAGCAGAATACAATGGACCTCGTTTTATATTTTTCCGTAAATTTCTTTCCGTTTTCCGTAAATCAGACGTGCCCAAAAGAGTACTATAAGTTGATCTAAAATCTCAGATCTAGCGAAGTGGACTAGTTTAAAGCAAATTGTGGATAAACTATAGGAATATATAAATTCATTTTATATGAAACTGAGTAGCATTGAAGAAGACAAATGTTTATAAATGAGATGTTAGAAATTTGGCCCATGTCCGTTTCTTAACCAGACTCGAGATAGAGGTGTAAAAGACCCGTGTTCAACTTCTATGATTCTTTTGTTGTACTTTCTTTTTTTTCTTTTTCCTGTGTTTTCAAACTTTGCTTGAGGTTTTGGTTTGGTTTGGTTGGTAGGACCAAAGGGATTGAACACCCTCATGTCAAAAAATGCTCTTTGACATCTAATCCAAAAAGCTCCAGCGCAGATATCTAGGTGGGCTTCGCATCCTGTTATTGTAGATGGTGGTAGATTTTCTCCTGTTAAAGGGGCAAGATGAGGCTCAATTGCAACATCTCGACAGGTTTCCTTTGAAACTTCCCCGGAGGTGTCTCTAATGTTATCATGGCGTTGAAACATGTACATGTTACTTAGAGAAAATCCTTCTGACTTCAAAGATAAAGTTGTTAACCAATTTGATGACCCTTTCATACTAATAAGCTCATTTTCACGAAGACTCATACTGTCCATTCTTGCCTTCAAGGTCTTCAAGTAGAGTTTCGCGGTTGATGTTTCTTGTGTTGATGACATGTTTAATTGACGATCTAAATTGAGAAATGTCTATGTTGCTCTCCTTACTTTGATCGTTGATGCTGCTGCTAATTGATCTGTTACTAGTCGGGAGTTGGTGTATTCTTCAGTAGAAAGGATAGAGAAAATTAGTAAAGCCAGGTCCCCTATTTTCACTGGTAAAGATAGTAAATTTCTTTCATCCTGTGTGCAGATATGTCCATCGCAAATCGATGGGATGAAAAGAGTGTCAATTGCATGGTCTAAAAAGGGAAGTTCAGTTTGAAGCTCTGGGATAGTTCTGATGTGATATGTTAGCTTATGACGAAAACCACCAACAAAGGCAGTGTATGCAGCTTGGGGTTGACTCTTTCCTATTTGAGACAAGCCCACTATTTGTTCATACCATCTTCTTACCAGCTCAGAAGTGTATGCGCAGATGTTTCTTCTGTATTTCCAATAAATCCACCTAGATATTTCTGCCCGTTTAGCGTAATATTGATTTGTGTTCCTTAAAACACTGATTTGGCTGTTTCAGCTTTCTGGAAATTTCACAATTAGCCATGACTTTTTGGGGTTAGGATAGTATCAAAGTTTGGGACCATATTCTAGGATTTGATCCCACTATATACGTAATTCGTTGCATGTGCCTGCTCCTCCAAGATCATCAGCAAAGGCAGCATGGCGTAACTCGTTTGTTGGTAGTTGTCTAATAAACGATAACAGTGGAGTTATACCAAGTGTGTTGACCGGCATGGCCATCGGGTCTCCTTGAGTGGTCCCCTCTGCAGAAGCAATCTTATAGCCACCGGAAACAAACAATCGAGATGGTGCTTGATAGCAATTACGCACTTAAGTGGACATCGGAGGGCATATGTGTTTGATGTTGTGGAGAAGGACATTTCTATTAAGGGCATTGAAAGCGTTGCTGGCATCTACAAGCAATAACCCATCTGTTTCTTCTTCAACAAAAATATCAGACATTGCGTGTACTGCTGCTTCACAGCCTGCTGAGTGTCCCGCACATATTTGGAGATTAACTGCACTGGGTATAATGTCAGGTCTAGTAACAATAATTATGGTTTTACCTATTATTCGACGTAATACCTCTCCAACACCAATTGTTCGTACTCTAGGATCTTCATCTAGTGGGTTAAGGTGACATGTAGTATATGCCTCAAGGGATAAAACACAATCATCACCGTCAGTGGAAAAGTGTTCTTGCTTGGAACATAATAGTCTTGCAAAAGCGATGCCACAGCGTAGCTCTTTTCCTGCCATACCAAAGCTCTTGGAGACAAGGATTCTTCTCCAGCCATCAGCATCTAGACCTGATGGACCACATGAACCATTTGTTTTTAAAGCTGATCTTGAAATAGAATCCTCTTCAATGTTATTGAACATAGCATTATCAACAAATCGTATGTCACCGCTGATTAGTATTGACTCATATGCAGGTTGCTGCAGGGTGCATTACCTTGAGTTCAGCAATTGTTTCAGGAGTTAGTTTCAATATTCCTTTTGACATGGTACTATCAAGCATTCTAAGTGCCGCATTAACTTTTCCCTGTATCATGTAATTGGTAAATGTTTTTGAAAGTTGCTCTAAAGTTTGAGACTGCTTCAGGGATGGAAGATTCCGCTGGATTACGCGGGCTTCCTCCATAAGGCTGTTAAAATCCCCATCAGCCCAGCTTGCCAGTCTCCAATTTAGACTTTGACCGTGTTATTTTGCCTTGGATTTGAAACTTGGTTTTTGTAACAACAGAGCTGGCATTGTCATGATAATTTACATAACAATGTCTTTTATTTGAGTCCCACTATTCCAAAGGTTGAAAAGCCTTGTCATTTCTGACACAAACTTCTTTCCGACAGCCCCATTTGGTAGCATGAAAACGTTCTTACGCCAAAATACTATTACCTCGTAAATACAGTTAATTGAGTGTTTCAAATATTCAAAGGATAACTGACCCCATACGAGAATCATTGGTTGTGATTGAATGTTATCTGTATTAATTATGAGTGATGATTGTTGGATAGCATCAATTCCTGCATTATTTGCAGGCATGGGAGCATTATTTGAGCTGGTAGATACATTTCCATGTGAAATGTTTGAATTAACAGCTCCTTCATTGTGAACTTGTTCTAAACGTTTCTTTCTACAAGTAAATAGATGAACAGATCGACCATGATCACTTGTGAATCCTCTGTTACAAAGATCACATTTGAAGGTGCTCATGACTGTAAATGATATATGTTAAGCTAGAATCAAAATGTATAAAGAATCTTAAATGTCATTACAGGGATTCCAAAATTGATGATATTTATAATATTATCCTGAAACATTGTAATAGTAATAATAAAGAACTAGGTGCTTATGGCATAAATACGGATATTTGACGAATATAATGTCTCCAGAAAGTCAAACGTAATCAACTCTTTAGTCCGGAACAATTAACTGACCTTCCTGCATGTTCTTGAATTAAGGCGCATAATTTGAACATTTAAATCTTCTCGGATCACATGATGTATCGCCATATGTGATGAGAACTGTAGAATTATATTGAAGAAACAATAATAACAACGTAAGTTGAATTGATTTATATATTTCTTCTTATGAATAATAATAGTAATTCCAAGTTGATATGTTGATAGTAAGTTAGTTTAAAGATAATAAGATAATATTCTACATTTGCTGTATTTATAGTGTTTTAAAAGAAAGCTAGAAACTTCTAGATTGTGCGTTGTCATTATAGATCATGCGTTGTCATTATATGAGTCATGTAGGTTATCCTATGTTCTAGAATGTCAAGAGGGTTCGGGAAGGTTCCTACATAACTCCCCCCGCCAGATGGCGGAGCCAGGGAAGTAATAACAATGCATGATATAGAGTAATAAAAATGTTATAAGCTAAAATGTATAAGGATTATATAATTGATTAGTGATATTATAAAAGTGATTTAAATGCTAAAATAAATGTTCAATGATAGATAAAAGGTTGTGTTCTTCGTTTTCTTGTTTGCATCTTCTAATTATGATTTCTCAATAATATATGTAATTAGGGTTAAGGTTTAGTCTTACGTGACGACCAGTTCGTGTAGTTGTTGATTTAGGTGCTGATGCAGAATTGTTTGCGTCTGAAGTTGGTGCTGTGGATGGTAGACTTGTTGCATCTTGAGTACTGGTTGAAGATTGCAATGGAACATCTTGAGTTGGATTAGGTGAAGTTGGTAATACAGTAGTTTGAGATGTTGGTGTAGAAGTACGACGACAGGGTTTTAGACGATCAATTGAAACTGTTTGCGGTAATCCATTTGTGAGTTCAATGACAAAATGTTTGGTGTGGCGACTGATGACTTTGAATGGGCCAGTATAGGGTGCTTCCAGTGGTCGGCGAACACGGTCAACTCTAAGCCATACATGTGTAGAAGTTAAAAGATCTTTTGGTATATAACATTGTTGATTTTTTCGTTGTTTCCTAGGAGATAGTGTGTGTAATAAATCATCTATTGAAATTTTTAAGGCGTTTGGATCAGCGTCTTCAGTTGCCAGAATACGCGGTACCATAATGCGTTCACCAGTAAGTCGTGTAAATGGAGAAATGCCATCGTCATCAGGTGCACTGTGAAGAGCGAGTAAGGCGATAGGAAGATCTCTGAGCCAGTTGATGCTGCGGGCTTTCAGAATAACTTTAATGCTGCGGTGCTGTCGCTCAATTTTACCATTGGCTTGAGGATGATATGCTGTAGTGCGTAAACGATGGAAACCAACTGCAAGAGAGACATGATGAAAGAATTCAGATTCAAATTGTGAACCACGATCAGTCATAACATAGAGAGGCACTCCAAAACGAGCAATCCATGTGTTGACGAAGGCGTGTGCGACATCTGGAGCAGTGGTGTTGACTAATGGAGTAGCTTCTAGCCAGCCAGTGTGACGATCAATGATAGTGAGTAAATATCTGGCTGGTAGTTGATAGATACCTTCAGGAGGAGAAACAGGTGTAGGTAGAGGTCCAACTATGTCAATGTGAACACTCTCAAAACGGTTAGAAGGTAATGCAAATGTACCAATTGAAGAGCGGGTGTGGCGGCCAATCTTTACTTTTTGACAGGTTTGACAGGTGCGGCAATGGTCTTTGATGTGTTTTCTCATGTCGGGCCAAAAGTAACGTTCCATTATCATATTGGCAGTCTTGCGAAAACCAAAATGTCCAAGATTGTGAAATGTATCGATAATTGGTTGTTGTAGATCAGATGGGACCAATGGGCGTGGGTACGGCTCTGAAGTTTCACAGATGAGTTGTTGGTTGGAGCCAATGTCGTATTCTTTAAAGTTGGGACCATTACAAGATAGTTGAGCAAGGCGTTGACCATTGGCAATGGCTGGCAGATCAGTTGCAGGAGTCAATGGTTGAGCAGAGATAGAGTTGATACCAGGTACATCGTCATCAGCAGTGTCTGAGTGTTCAGATGAGTTGACCAATTGAGTTGATGTAGAAGGCATTCGAGACAGGGCATCAGCGACAACATTATCTTCTCCGCAAATGTATAGGATGTCAGTTATATATTCAGTGATGATACCAAGGTAACGTTGATTACGGTCAGACTTCATTGGACGTGACGTTTTGAAAGCATGAGATAAAGGTTTGTGGTCAGTGAACAGAGTGACATTGCGACCAGTGATGAGATTTCTGAAATGTAATGTGCTGAGATAGGCTGCCAATAACTCACGGTCAAATGTGCTGTATCGTTGTTGAGTTGATGAAAGTTTTCTACTGAACATACCAATAGGGACAGGACCATCTGGAGTCATCTGGTGTAGTGCTGCGCCAATGGCATGAGCTGAGGCATCTGTGACCAACTGGTAGCTTGTGCATTCAGGATCAGGATGATGTAGTAGAAGATTTGTTGAAAGTTTGCGTTTGATAACTTCGAAGGCAGTTGTATGTTGAATTTCCCATATAAAATTGCGGCTTGAGCGTAGTGAAGTAGTGAGAAGTTCTTGGAGTGGTGAGATGATATCAGCATATTGTGGAACAAAACGACGGTAGAAATTTAAGAAGCCAAGTAAACTGCGAAGATCTTTGACGTTTGTGGGCGTTGGCCAATTGGAGATGACTTCGAGTTTGGATGGTGATGGTTGAATACCTGCTGAAGTGACGTGATGACCAAGAAAAGTTAATTCGGATTTCATAAATTCACATTTACCAGGTTGTAGACGAAGACCAAATTGTTGTAGTCTTTGAAATATTTGTTGGAGGTGTCTGTGGTGTTCTTCTTCTGATGTTGAGAAGACTAGGATATCGTCAATGTAGGCTAAGGCAAAATCTAGGTCTCGGAGAATAGAGTCGATGAAGCGTTGAAATGTTTGAGCGGCGTTACGAAGACCAAAAGGCATACAGGTGTACTCAAATAAGCCAAATGGTGTGATGATTGCGGTCTTTTGAATGTCTTCTTTTGAAACAGGTATTTGATGGTAGGCTTTGGCTAGGTCGAGCTTGGTGAAAATTGATGAACCATGAAGAGAACGAGTGAAACATTGAATGTGAGGTAGAGGGTAAGAGTCACGCTTTGTAAGACGGTTGAGGGCACGATAATCACCACATGGACGCCATTCTGAGGTGGGTTGACCATCTTTGTTTTTCAGGACCATGTGGAGGGGCGACGCCCAGGAACTTGATGAGGGACGAATGACACCAGTTGACAATAACTTTTGAAATTCTTCTTGAGCATATTTCAGCTTTGCAGGATGAAGTTGACGAGCTTTGGCATGAGTCGGCTGATTATTTCCAGTATCGATGACATGAACAGTGTTGTGAGGTACAGATGATGATGTTGATGAGGGACCAGTGACAGCCAATGGGACACCAAAGATATCTTTGTAGTTTTGTGCCATGGACTGTATGGAGGCAGGTGTAGATTCAGGTAATTGAGGTTGTAGTAGTAATTGATGAGGTTGAATTGAACTGATGGCCAGGCAGGATGTACGGAATTTAGTTAGTGGATCTCTTAGACGTCTATTTTGGCAGTCGACAATCAGGCCATAATGTGACAAAAAATCATATCCAATTAGAGGTTGAGTGACATTAGCAACTAAAAAAGTCCATTGAAATGAGCGGCGTAAGCCTTTAATTGATATTTCCAATTGAACTTTTCCAGAAACAGGAATAGAGGCACCAGTGGCAGTAACCAATTGAATCCCAGTTTCTTCGATTATGTGATTAAGTAAGTGTGGTGGAATTATAGAACAGGCAGCCCCAGTGTCAACAAGAAATTTATGGTACGTGTAATCCAGTTTTACATGAAGTTCGAGACATTTTGTGACTGCCATAGAAATGGCACTGTCATGTACAGTCGCTATGACAGCGCTTAGGCGTTTCCCTGTTGTTGGCGACCTTCTGCATTAGACGACCGGACAGGCGATGAGTCACGTGATGTGCGTGGGGTTCTACCATTGTTTGCCATCACGGTCGGTTGGTGATCATTGGAATGTGGAAAGTGACACCATGGTTTGCAGTATTTTGCGTCTCGGCCATAAAATAAATGTGATCGGCAAATCCTCGGCTGTTGTTTGGAATGAAACGCTCGTATACCATATGGAAGTTCTTGCGATGATAGAGATATTCGACTTTGCTGAGTTGGTTGATTAGAAGATTGTGGTGGTGGATAACGGACAGTGTTGATTGCGTTTTGGTTATGAAGACTTAACATTGTATCGGCGATTTCAGCGAGCTGTGTTGAAGTTTGGCTGCTGAAACCGCTCAATGGCAAACGAAGTTGATCTGGTAAACATCTCAATAATTGTGTTTTTAGTAATTCGTCGTCTGCCGTTAATTGGCACTGCTCCATCTTGGATGATAGTTTTCGTAAAAATATGGATGGCTTATCTCCACCAAGATCGTATGTCCCCAAGATTTCATTAATTCGCTGTTGTTTTGATTTTTGTACAAGTTGCAAGACATTTGTTTTGAGAGTGGCATAGTCAGACGCCGTTTCATCTGTCAAAGCCAAAGCAGCGATGTCTTCTGGTAAATGGGACACCAAGTAGTGAAATTTAGTATCTGTTCTGATGATTCCAGCAAGGGTGAATTGGCTTTCCAATTGACGAAACCAAGCAGCAGAATTGTTACGATAAAACGGTGAAACTTTGACTGAGATGCGTCCTACTTGTGTGTGTTGTTGTTGTTCAACGGCGTTGGCATTATCAACTTGTTGTGGTTGTTCTTGATTCTCAGGCATGATAAATGAAAAGTATATGTAGATTGATGGATGTAATAATAATAAAAAAAAATAGCAAGAGAATCTCCAGAAAATTCGACGGACCAATTGATGAGAACTGTAGAATTATATTGAAGAAACAATAATAACAACGTAAGTTGAATTGATTTATATATTTCTTCTTATGAATAATAATAGTAATTCCAAGTTGATATGTTGATAGTAAGTTAGTTTAAAGATAATAAGATAATATTCTACATTTGCTGTATTTATAGTGTTTTAAAAGAAAGCTAGAAACTTCTAGATTGTGCGTTGTCATTATAGATCATGCGTTGTCATTATATGAGTCATGTAGGTTATCCTATGTTCTAGAATGTCAAGAGGGTTCGGGAAGGTTCCTACATATGTTATGTTTGGCTAGTGATTAAGTTGACATGATTAGCTAGGACATTTTAAATAGTGGATATAGAATAAAACTACGGTAAAAAGCGGACATATCAAATACTTGTATGCCATTTATGAAGCCAGAACCAGTAAACTCTCTGCCCCCAAAAAATAAAAATAACCACTAAAAAATCACTAAACAAACCATCAACGATCAGTTACTACTTATCAGAATTGTATAAGTAGTAAATGAAAAACTTTGTTATTGTTTACTGTTTAACAAAACCATGGTAATAACGGACATAACATACAATTTTCAAATCTCGCGCGGCCATCTTACAAACGCCATCTTACTGATCTTACCAACTGTTAAATGTTCTTAAAAGAAAGAAAACATGGCGGACGATTGTTGACCGCGCAGTGTCCTGGGACGGAGAAACGTGATACATACATACATCTGTTCGCTGTTGTCAAGGCCTTGGGTTTTACTGCAATCTGTGATTCTGTGCCCGGTGGAACATATTTAGTAATATTAATCTATAGACGATCGGGTATTTCCTTGTAAAGAGATGGAGCTTACTCACATTGAATGATTGATTCTATCACATGGAGAACTTTGTGTTGTATGACGAGATTGGGAAGGGAAGTTATGGCACCGTTTATAAGGGAAGGAAAAGAGGCACTATCAAATTTGTAGCTATACAATCTATTGAGAAATCTCAACGCTCTAAACTACAGAACCATGTTCGAATAAGTCATGAATTAAATCATAATAATATTGTTAAATTTTACGAATGGTATGAGACTAATAATCACATGTGGATTGTTATTGAATTATGCAGTGGTAGCTCCTTAGATCATATAATTAAACAAGATCTATCTTTACCTGAAGAAACAATTAGAAATTTTTCAAAAAGTATATGCCATGGTTTATATTATCTACATAGTAATGATATTATTTATTATGATTTAAGACCAAAAAAGATTATTCTAGATTCGAATGGTGATTTAAAATTACTTTCGTTTCGAGTATCACGTTTTATTGGCGAAGATGATGAATTTGAAGAACAATATGATGACAATGTGGTTGACTTGCCTGAGATTTATTATTATAAATCACCATCAATCATTAATGGTGATTTTGCATCAAAAGAAAGTGATCTTTGGGCATTAGGTTGTGTTATTTATGAAATGTTTGTTGGTAAAAAACCATTCATCGCTAACAGAAAAGATATTTTATTTAATGATATCAACAATAAACAAATACAACATCCTGTACAAACAAAAAAAGACACTGTCACCAAGGCATCAGATAATTTATTTCATGTTATTGATGCATTACTTGAGAAAGATGATGAAAAACGAATAACGTGGTCACAGCTTTGTAATTTAAAATTTTGGAATAGTGAACTAGATAATTTGATGAATAGTTTTGAACGTCTTGATCTTGAAGGATCATCTAGCGATGAGGAAGAAAATCTTAATACAATAAAACATTTTGCTCAAAATAGTTGGATTGAGTCTACGATCAACTCCGATAGTAATTGTCTAGAGAACACAAAATTTGACGATACAAAACAAGATCATCATAATTCTAATTCACAATCCAATGTGTCAAAAAGTCTTGTTGGTTTTGGGAAAGGAACGTATAAAATTGATAAACCATATACATCAATGGTCATTAATTCTAATAAAAAGGATGATGATAAAAAAGGCAAATTAGAAAAGGGATTACAAGTTGAAGATTTAACAACGATTGATGGTATTAATGTATCGAAATCAAATGATGTTGCGATGGAAGAAATAAATCTAAAATCATCCATGCCAATAAAAAATAAAACATACAAGGTTTCGAGGTCTGGCAAAGATACAAAGAAATCAGTGAATCCCTCACAAGTCATTCATAAACCAATACAGCAAAGCACTAATGGAAAAGGAATTGATGGAAGTAAAATTGGTACAACGTTAAATGTTGTTGATCATCTTTGCCATCCGTCAGATCTTGTCACATCGCCAATTGCTGAAAATTCAAAAATAGCCAAAATAAAAACAATCAAATATGATTCTAAACTATTAACATTTGATAGTTATAATCTAACAGAATTATATAGTATGAAATTGTATGATGTTAATAATCATATTGAATCAATTATCAAAACGATTATGAAAATAATGGATACATCAAGTAGCCAACAAAGACAATTAATTAATTGTTTATCCTATTTATGCACTATATCGAAATGGGAAGCTACTGCAAATGCAATGATTGCAAATGATTTACTACAAAGTCTGATAAAAGCGTTGAAGAAAACAACATCTATTGAAGTGAAGACCAAAATAGGTGAGGAGCAAAAATGTGCACAAGGATCTACAAAACATATTTGTGACAAAGTTTTCCCCTTTCAAATCATCTGCCTGAAAGTTCCTTTCATAGTTAAAATGGTTATAATATCGTTTGATCAAATTTTTATCCTTTGTGAAATCAGTTCATGAAAATAGAGCCATTTAATGTTCATGAACTGTTTGTGAACTTTTATAAGGCTTCATTAACAGTCCATGAAAGTTTATGAACAGTTCATGAACTTAAATCAATTATTTTCAGGGAAGATAGTGATAAATGCCGGTACTAGCATCAGTTTTGATAACTGCAATGTAATCAATGTGAGCATGGCTTTTCTGGGCTAATCACCTCAAACATAATGTTGCATAATTAGCCCACTCTCAAGTCTGTTAGACGAACCACACGACTTGTGATTTTGTCCTAATAAAGCAAGATCCTATCCTTTTTTATTCTTGGCAACATTTGAGCCAAAATCCACTTTGAGGCCAATCTCCACCATTGTTTTTTTCATGTCAGGTTCTACTATATATGTGAAGATCGTCTGGGGGTTTATTCCCACTTAATTTCCACAAATAATTTTGAATTAGTGTTACTTCAGTCTATCAGATAAATTCGATCATTTTGACACAAATACAAATTTCTAAATTGTAAAGCTATATCAGCCTACTCCATTACTATTTTATTGCAGCCTTGAATATAATTTGTATTTATGTAGGTATCAGTGGCTTTCCAAGAGGGTGACCCACGGAGACCCAAGGGGATTGGTTGAGATTTGCTAGAGAACATGAGCCCCAAAGGGAGGCGATTTTCTCCGTTTTGCAAAGCAGAAAATCACCCCAGGGGATAACCCACTGGATTTGTAATACTGTTCATTAGCTTTTTCAAAAGTGTTCGCAATTATGAACTGAATGCGTCTCGTTTTTTCATTCGTATTTCTTATGCGAAGCTGTTTATTTGTTGAGAAAAACTTCATTCAAAACTTTTCAATTACCCTTTTTGACTTACATGTAATCTTAATACTCGAATCTCCAACGCATGGAATTTTATATATTAATAAAGTTATAACAACAGTCTATAAAAAAGAATCATTTTCAATACTGTTTTTGTCCCTGGGGGAAGGGGGATTATTAAAATTATTATCCCCATACCCCAGGGGGCTAGTTGACTTTTGCACAGGTTGTTTTGCAAATCCTGGGGTTGCCCGGAATTCACCCCCGGGAAAGCTACTGATACCCGCATTACAATGTCGTTTTTTAGGCTTATCCACTTTACAAAATCATCATCTACCCTGACTTGAAATTTATTTAATGATCTTAACTTAATTAATTCAAAGTAGGCTAAAAGTGCAATTGGCAATTTAAATTACAGTGAAACCTGTATAAAACAGCCAGCTACGAGAGGTAGATAAATTGACCATAATAGACAGGTGGCCTTTAGATACAGGTTTAATTCCATAGAAAATACTATTTTAGACGTTGTGAGAGTGACCACTATAGACAGGTGGCTGCTTTATAGAGGTGGCTGTTATAACAGGTTTGACTGTATCATGTTCTTAAGTAACAGTCAAATCTGTCTATAACGGCCACTTAATAGCCGATCAGAAATTGGCTGTTATATAAGATTGGCCGTTTTGTAGAAAACAATAGAGTCATAGAACAATAGAACAGAACATTAGACAAAGCGAAACAAAGGTATTTCAAATTCATCACAAATATAATAAATGAGAATTAAGAAATGAAAACTGTATAGGCCCACTGTAGTATAATTATCTGTTTACACACATCAATGAGTTTATATTAGTAAATGTAGCAGGAATTATGATTTATTGACTCTATTGGTTGTGTATTTTAATAGGTCGTCTGCTTGGAATTATATTTGGTAATGCAACACAGATTGAACATTCTTTCAATATGTCTGATATGTTGACATCATTAGCAGATGTCATGCGTCAAAACTACAAAAATTTTGCATTGAAATTGATGCTACTACCTGCTTTGGGTGAATGTTTATTTTTTGCTGCTTCACAAGAAGATGCCGAAGATAAAATTATTGATGCATGGAGTGCTTCAGGTAAGATATCATATTTTGGAGCCAAACATGTTGATCCCCACCCTCTTTATAAAGTTCATGAGTTCACAGGGCGATTCCATTGTGACTGATACATTGGAAGATATTTTTGCATAGTGCATCAACATTAATGCAAAATTTGATCAATTATTATTTCTTACTAATAAAGAGCAGCACAAAGAATCCCACAAAGTAAAAACATTCCTAATACACAAAATATAAATATATTATATATATCTTATCTTATTATATATATTCTATAATCTCAATCAAACATTATATATATAACAATGCAAAAGTATCTATTTTAAATGAAACAATTGATTTTTGTCTGATTTCCTTGATTTGATTTTGATTTTTGTCTGATTTTTGACACTTGAAAGTTTTTTGTCTCATTTGGAATTGCCCCATACATAAACGTGAAATTTTCCAATTGTTCATGAACAGCAAACTTCAAGTTCATGAACTGTTCATGAACCCTTTAATGAAGTTCATGAAATGGTCATGTACTATTCATGAAAATTTGGAAAATTCCACGTTCATGAACTTTTCATGAAGTGTCCATAAAATTTGGCAAACTTCACGTTCATGAATTGTTCATGAAAGTTTCATAAAAATTTGCAATTATCACGTTCAAAAACTGTTCATGAAGTGTTCATAAAAATTTGGCATTCATGGACTGTTTACAAACATTTCCTTCTGTGTTCATAAACTGTTCACAAACATTTCCTTCTGTGTTCATGAACAGTTTGTGAATACTTCCTTCTTTTTTCATGAACAGTTTACAAACATTTCCTTTTGTGTTCATCAACATTTCCTACTGTATTCATGAACAGTTCATGGACAACTCCTTCTGTATTCATGAACAGTTCATGGACAATTCCTTCTGTGTTCACGCACACTCCATAAGCATTTGGCCAATTTCACAATGATAGTTTTTCAAATGGGTTGAGTTTCAATTTATTTATTTATTAATGACGATTCGATTGCAGGTGCAGTTTACAGAATGATTAGTAAATCACTCCAGCCAGGTGAAAATGACATTATTCAACATTATGCTGCAAAGATTATTGAGAATATAACTGGAACAACAAGCCGCCACTCAAAGAATTTGATTAGTAATGAAATCGCCCAGGTAATCCATTTAATATATCAACATATTTTGTATAATTTCAATGATTCAATCAATCTAATTGGTTTATGGTTATCTAAAATCAGATAAATAATGATCAATGCCAATGGTTGATAGAGCGGTAAATAATATTATTATAATGTTGTAAGGACTACATTCATTTCTCTTCCTTAAACTTTCTTGCTTAGTTTATTAGAAAGGGTGTACATTATAGCTGGAAAAGTAGTGATATATAAATTGTTCAAGTATTTTCATTTTTAATGACTTCCTTATATTTTAATTTGGGTTAAGTTTCCGTTTCACATATGTGTAAACTTGGGTTTGATCTGTCCGTATTTGTGCATTAACTGTTATCTAATGTTCAAGGTTTGACAAAAGGTTCAGCCTTCTGGGATCGTGGAGGCATTTGAACAACTAGTATCCAGTTAAACACCGAATGAGCATATAGTGTAAAGCGCATTACAATGGTTTGAGTGCCAAACTCTGCCAAACTCATGCAAATTAAATATTCAATAAATCAATGATTAGTTACATACATCCATGTAAATGATTTGAACTCCGTGACCCGTGCATTTGAGTTTTGAATTTGAAATGAGCTTTATTATCTTGATTACGAAACTTCTTATTTCGGTTGCATAATTTCTATAGTGAGCAGTGAGCATACTGAGTTATATCCTTTTTTGTGTGACACATTCCACAATAAAAAATCTAAGTCGAATTCCGGGCAATTATGAAACGAAAATAGTAAAAATCGTGCAATTTTGAATGTATTACAGTGCTAAAGCTCTCAAATATGCCAAAATGCCTATCGTCAGGCAAAATTGACAAATACCATCCCGGTCAGAAGCTATTCGCAATTTTTTCGCGATTTAGTAGTTTTCTAGTTAAAGATGAATTTCGCGTTCCTGAATTCCTTACGTCTGCTTTCGAAGGCATGAAAGTCGATATAAAATTTCTAAGTTTGTGTCTGATTTTTCTCAACTCATTTAAAGTAGATAGTAGGATTTTTACGATCATAGTATCGCAAACAGAATATGGCAGAAAATTTTTTGTATTGCACAACTTAAATAATGATTTCATTGTTTGCAGATTAAATCAAAACACAACTTAGAGTTAAAGTTATATCAATTTAAGAGCTTGAACAAACATTTGAGTTATTACATATTTCTATGTAGTTATATCGATGAAATAATTAAAATTATCCCTTATTGTGATTCAATCAATCCATAACAATACTTGAAATCTGATTAATATTTTTATAAAAGTAAAAAAATCCCAACGATAAATCCCGAACTAACTTTAATAATGAACCCTCTGATTGATTGAGAGGTATATAATGTCAACGCAAAAAATCTCAAAGCACGCCTTTTGTATGAGCTGTGATATATGTATGATATGATAGATCAAGTTTTAGTGGTAATTGAATTTAGTGACATTAATTGTTTGAATGGATTAATTGTATAAATTAACGTCTATTTCTTTATCAAGTAAACTTATATAGTTTTTTAATCTTAACTTTCAACTGAATTTTTATGCCTTTTACATACTATATACCGCTGTTTATATTATATTTATTATATATATTATATTTAAACTATCATATTGCTGTAAACTGTTGTTCAAATGCAAACGATAATCTGGCCATGTTATATCATTCATATATCATTCATACCATTCACATTTCACTGTCATTTTCTCTTTTGAATGCCGAAAGTATTTTTAATCTTCTTTGTCTAAAGAAAACTGAAGCAGATTCTGGCGACATTATTATCATTTCGCATTTCACTTTTATTTCCTCTTTTGAATAACAAAGTACTGTTAGCTAAAGGGAATTGACGGGCGATTACTTAATTAATAGGAGTCTTTTGTCATGCTAAGTGTAAGGAATGTCTGCTGACAAATACAATGCAACAAGGTTTGACTAGGAAAGTTTATTGGATGCTTGTATCAGCAGCAGAAGATACATTTCAATAATTTGAATAGCCTAAAACCATTCACAAAATCCGTCCTTTCTAGTGATATATCATGCATCATAATCCGTGCAGAATGATTGCGTGATGATGCGTCATTGAACACACAGACAGAGTTAGGGGAAATTTAAAAGTAGATTTCTTCAGATTTTTTGTTGTTGATGTTTGACTAATAAATCATAAAAATATCAATTTTCTTCTGAATTTGCTCTAACCTTGCGGAATTTTGGATTGCAGAATTCTTTCTTTTGTTGGACCCTGCTAATGATGGTAATCGCAGAAGAAAACTAGTTATGTCTGACCATACTCTCCAATAACTTAAGACGATAATATAATTCATTGTATTGTTTGCTGTGAAAGTAACTGTCAGTTAGTAATTCAGTTTAATCATACAAACCTTCAAATTCTCAAATTTCAACTTTTCATCTTCACCAGATGGGAGTATCCTTGTAAAAATAGTTTTTCTCAGACGTTTTCAAAGGGTATTCCCCTTTGGGGACACAGGGGTGTTCCCCTGTGAAACTGCCAATAAATTGTTCATAAACAGTTCAGGAGGTCAATAAGTCAGTTAAGAAGTTCATGAACTCAACTAATTTTTCGCAGTGGAATTATACTCTGCTGGTCTTTAGGGATGGTTATTAATTTATTAATTAGGTTATTAATTCTCTTTAATTCTATGTATTTGTTTAATTCTATTACAGGCAATTAAATATTGAGTTCTTCAACGTTGAATGGCCTGTCTTTTATAGACTTTAAATTCCACTGTAACAACGTCTTTTATCAGCCAGACATCCCATTCTGATATGCCCATCACTGAAACAATAGGAGTTATAAATATTAATTGTGACTTCTATTCCTTTTTGATTGCCAAAAATGTTTTTTTATAGAATTTTAGTATATGCTTCTGCTGTTTTCTTTTTATAGAACCTATGGGTATTTTACAATCATGCAGTATCTGACGTTGAAAAGGCTACAAGTTTATCTGCATTATCGCGTATTGCAGTATTGAACCCTCCTGTTATTCATCATGTTGCAGAACGGATTGGTATCAACAATGTTTGTGATGCCTTTTCCTCATCACCTCCGCATGCCCAACAATCTATTATTAATATTTACATCATTTTATTATCAAATTCACATCTGGCAAAAGAAATGGCTTCAGATACTACATTCCTACAAAAACTAATCCAATCGCTAGAATCATCTTCTAATGTTGTTCGTGGTAAACTATATCTTTTAGTTGGTGAACTTGCAACTAAAAAACCTTTTGGTTTAATTAGCTGTTTTCAAGCGAGGTTATTATCACACATTGAACGTGATGTACGGAAATATAAGCATGATAATGAGAAGCAGTGTGAAATATTTGATGAAAAATATACAAGAAAATGTCTTAATGCTGCAATGAAAAATATCAAGGATGCTGTACCATTGGTACTCACAGGTGGGTACTATAATGTCATCGATTCGAGTCGAAAAAATCCCCTGCGAAATACAGTTCAGGAGTTCATGAACAGTTCAGGATCGTTAAATGGCTCCAATTTTCCTGAACTGTTCCTGAACTGTTCATGAACAGCTCATGAACCCTCACATACAGTTCATGAACTGTCCATGAACTCCTGAACTGTTTTCGCAGGGAATTTCCTTTCTAAAAAGTTTAATGAAAAATCTTGAAAAATTGGACAATTTCACATTCATAAACTCATGAACTTCTTTCACAGGAGTAATAAGATGTCGTCTTTTTAAACGAAACAATGGTGTAATTTTGTATTTGCTGCAAACTAGAGTCTCGGCCTATAATAACTATGAAACAATGAAACTAATGCCTGGGAAAACAGTTCAGGAGTTCATAAACTGGTCATGAGCTCCGGAACAGTTTTTCACAGGGGAATACCTGATCATTAAAATTTGTCTCAATCGTATATATGTCTCTTTTCAAAAAATCCCAATCATTTTTATTTGTACATATAAAATGGTTGAATGTTTTGCTGAAATCTGATTTGTTATGATTCGTTTTGAAAATTATGTATAGCTGTATAGTAACTGAGTATTGCTGCAATGAGTTGGATTGTGTTTCAAATCATTTTGAAGCATTTTGCACCACCCTTGCGAAAAGCAGTTCAGGAGTTCATGAACAGTTCATGAATGTTTAATGGCTCCAATTTTCCTGAACTGTTCATGAACAGTTCATGAATCCTCACAGACAGTTCATGAACAGTTCTTGAAAATTTGGGGCCATTTAACGTTCATGAACTGTTCATGAACTGTTCCTGAACTGTTCATGAACTCCTGATCTGTTTTCGCAGGGGCAAGTTCAAAAATTCAAAACTGTTTTGACTTCCTTCTATGAGACTATAATAGCCACTTTTGAATGTTTTGGATTTGGATATGTTTGTTTCTAATTTGTATTAATAGCACAGTCAAACGCGTTTCATATCTGTTTTTTGTTGTCCCATGTTGCTTGATGCTTAAAAGTCAATTTCAATTTTTCGTTCTCCATGCATTAGCTCTTATATTCCTACCTTGTTCAGTATCTCACCTCACTTAATGTCCCACTCCACACCAGCACCAGGCCTAGGGGATAATCAAGTTTGACAAAGTGATCAGATTATTAATCTCTGTAATAGTAACAGTAATACTTTTATAGAAAATTCAATAAGAGATTTTACAAATACCGGTATGTTCAAAAGGTATGCACAAATTCCAGATTTCAAAGTTTAGAATTTATGTTGCTAAGTCATTTTCAAATGATATATTAGTATGGCTTAAACTACTGTTGTTGTTACTTTTCTCCTATTTTGCTGCTGGATTTAGTTGGAAACATATAGATAATTGTAAAAATGAAACGAAATGTACAGCCACAAAGGGCTCAGGTAGATATTGAAATTCTTGTTCTGCCGCTAAGATCTTATTCGCAAACAGCAAACTCTGCAGTCTGTAAAAATTCTACAAATCATTATTTGCTGGTACTCTTTTTAAGTATGTTTCATGCGTCTTGCTATGCATTGCTTTGAAGTCAAACTTGCTTGATATCTCCCCCGTCGGGTGCTGGTGGAAAATGGGATTTCAAGTAAGGTTGGGAATATTACAGTTTATCTGGAGAATGAAAAATAGTATCCAGTTTTCGTGGGGATACAGCAGCCAATAGAAGTCACAACTATAAAACCAAAAACCTCAGCAAATTTCTCTGGCATATAGTTACAACTTTTTATTAGGTAATTTAGCAAGTGTTTATGCAATGATTTATTATTCTATTCATTGTACGGACCTATAAGGCTGTAATTCCTGTTGGTATTGTTAAATACATACTTATTTGATATGCTTTATTCCAACATTTGTTGCATTAAAACAATTAATAAACTGCAATGGTTCCGTAGGAAGAAAGAAATTAATTTGCTGCTGAAATTAATCAATTAGCTGTTATCAGCTCCTTGTTTTCTGCTGGAAAACAATAAATAGTCGCGGAATTATTTGTCTGCTGATAAAAAAAATTAGTTGCTAATGGAAAGACCATAATTAATTAGCTGCTGAATAAAACTTAAATTTGTCACAGAAAGTATCCCTTTTGTCGCGGCGTTAAATCCATGCCTAATTAAATAATGATTATCTAATGTTTTTTTTTTAGAATTCAGAGAATTACTCAATCATATCACAGATCGGTCTCACCCATCGACCACAGCAGTTAAACAATTATCAAATGATATTCAAACGTTAACAATGGTTTTGTATCTTGTAACAAATCATACATTTCGTAAGGATATTGTCAATAAAGACTTTTTGGCTAATATAAGCTTTATTTTAAAATCAGCTCATATTATACATGGTTTAAAAATACAACCAAGAGTTACATCAGGATCCAAATTAGCAAGTGAGGAAATTTCAGAATTACTATTTTCAATTATGGAAGCTGTTATGCAACATCAGAGTATTCTTCTACGACATCGTAGTTCATTTATAACATTGCTGTTACCTGAGCTTGCAAAGTTTTGCTCTGTTGCACAGTGTAACTTTCGTATTTTATCTTTAAAACTTTTGTCTGAAGCAGTCAATGTCTATTTTGATGGAGTTGACCCCTGTAATAGTGGAACAACCGTTGAGCTAACAACAAATGACAATGTCAAAACAATATGCAAGGTAAGGCATAAGAAATAAACCCATTTGATTATTACATGTACTGTTGTATATTATGCAGGTGGCCTTTATACACAGGGTGGATTCAATAGAAAATAATATTTCAGATACCAAGAGTGACCACTATAAACAGGTGACCGTTTTATAGAGGTGACTGCTATAACATGTTTCACTGTATTGCTATCATTATTTATTTAAAGTTTTTGATAACATTCACAGACGGTTCAAAAACAGCAAAGTTTTTGTTAGAGATAATTGATTATTTTATTAACAAGACTATGTGCATTTTTCACATCACATACTGCTTTTCCATAGTATATTACCCCTGTGAAAACAGTTCATGAAAAGTTCATGAACAGTCCTTGAAAAACAAGGCTATCTAACATTCATAACTGTTTATATAACTGCACGGTGTTCAAGAACAGTCCTTGAAAAACAGGCTATTTAATATTCATAACTGTTTATGTAACTATACGGTGTTCGTGAACAGTCCTTTAAAAACAGGCTATCTAACATTCATAACTGTTTATATAACTGTACGGTGTTCAAGAACAGTCCTGGAAAACAGGCTATTCAATATTCATAACTGTTTATGTAACTATACGGTGTTCGTGAACAGTCCTTTATAAACAGACTATTTAATATTCATAACTGTTTATATAACTGTACGGTGTTCAAGAACAGTCCTTGAAAACAGGCTATTCAATATTCATAACTGTTTATGTAACTATACGGTGTTCGTGAACAGTCCTTTATAAACAGACTATTTAATATTCATAACTGTTTATATAACTGTACGGTGTTCAAGAACAGTCCTGGGAAACAGGCTATTCAATATTCATAACTGTTTATGTAACTATACGGTGTTCGTGAACAGTCCTTTATAAACAGACTATTTAATATTCATAACTGTTTATATAACTGTACGGTGTTCAAGAACAGTCCTTGAAAACAGGCTATTCAATATTCATAACTGTTTATGTAACTATACGGTGTTCGTGAACAGTCCTTTATAAACAGACTATTTAATATTCATAACTGTTTATATAACTGTACGGTGTTCAAGAACAGTCCTTGAAAAACAGGCTATTCAATATTCATAACTGTTTATATAACTGTACGGTGTTCGTGAACAGTCCTTTATAAACAGACTATTTAATATTCATAACTGTTTATATAACTGTACGGTGTTCAAGAACAGTCCTGGAAAACAGGCTATTCAATATTCATAACTGTTTATGTAACTATACGGTGTTCGTGAACAGTCCTTTATAAACAGACTATTTAATATTCATAACTGTTTATATAACTGTACGGTGTTCAAGAACAGTCCTTGAAAACAGGCTATTCAATATTCATAACTGTTTATGTAACTATACGGTGTTCGTGAACAGTCCTTTATAAACAGACTATTTAATATTCATAACTGTTTATATAACTGTACGGTGTTCAAGAACAGTCCTTGAAAACAGGCTATTCAATATTCATAACTGTTTATGTAACTATACGGTGTTCGTGAACAGTCCTTGAAAAACAGGCTATTTAATATTCATAACTGTTTATATAACTATACGGTGTTATGTTGGTAACAAGCCTCGTAAGTCATTTACTGGCCGTGATGTAAGTCAGTGGAACAAGCTTTCCAGTGATATTATCCAGATATCAGCATTGAAATTGTTCAAAATAAATAAATTGAAAAAACATTTACAGAAAACAATGTGATGTGAAAAACAATATTATCTTTCTCAACACATGCAACAATAGTCCAGTTATTTTTTAATTCTTCTTATCTTATCAATTAAGTCTTGTAAATGTTCTTAATTACGATTGCTAGTGTAACCTTAGATACATCTAAATATGTATTCTTAATGTATTTCATTTTGTGTCAGTGCCGTGAAAAGAAGCATCACGCTTACCGTCTTCTGATTAAACGTAACAAACAAACGAACAAACAGACAAACAAGCAAACAAACAGTTCATGGACTCAACAAATTTTTATGCAAGGGAACATTCTGAATTTCTGATCTAGTACCGGTATTAATTTGTTTGTTTTTCTTTGCCAGATAATTGAAATCAGCGTTGCACCCCATCTTGATGTTCTGTTATTTGATCAAGAACCGATACCTATTTACACTTTGAAACTAATCCAAGCTATTGGTGAACAAAATACAGGTTTTATTTATCAATTAATAACACCTGAAATAGCAAATTCAGTATTTAATCTTTATCAACAGCAATGTGGTCAAATGAACTTTCAGATATTATCAAGTATAAATTCAATATTCAATTCAATAGTATCGTTACCTAAGACAAATATATATGATTTAGGTAAATATAATATTGTTAGTTATATACTTACGGCCTTTGTCGAGATTTCAACCATACTTGAAAATGAACAAATTAATACCAATGCAAATGGTATTCTTTTCCAATTACTAGATACATTACATAATTTATTGAAAAAACTTGAAAATCCAGTCAAAGTATTATTTAATGAAGAGAAGTTAAATAGAAAGAAAAATGTTGCATCTAATAAAAACGAAGTTGAAGAGCTTTTATTAAAACATAAATCATTATCAGATTTACATGGTATTTTAATTGCATTATTATGTTACGAAGGAGATGATGATATAAAAGATTGGGCTTGTCGTTGTCTTTATATATCAGTGGAATTATTTGGAGGACAATATCAAGGGTGTTTTACAGAAGATAGTCTTGAAAGTTTAGCTGATGCTTTAAATTATGGTGATTTTAAAAGAAAGAAATTATTATTAAGGGTTGTGAAACGTTTATTATCATCTAATACTATATTATATGAAGATTTAGTAGACAATGGGAAAAGTTTAATTACTATTTTAAAGAAAATATCGAAAGTTATACCTACAGATACTGAATCGAAATATACTCAATTATTAGCGGTACAAATATTAGATATGATATCACATCGATGAAAAATCTGCAAACATCAACATATAAAATGATATGATATTATTATTATCTACTATATAAACGTCGATGTATGTCTGTTTGTATCTACTGTATTCGAGATTCACGCTTCTCATGGTAGCTTAAACGTATCAAATCCATACTTTCCGTGGGGTATCTGATAATTTTTTGCCGGCAACATAGGCCATGTTTTATGTTCATATTTTTACATTCCTTCAATTACAGCCCGAAGCATAATTTTTTCATAGGATTTCTCTTGTGGCTCTATAGAAAGAACGAGTTACATTCTCATGTCCGTCACGCAATATCTTTCACATCCGATTGACCTTCAGTTCTATTGTTTATTTACCATTTGGGCTAAGTTCTAGCAATTAAATTCTCCATTTTTTTTATTTTCAAATTTCACCCCGCGGAGAAGGTTCACTACACCAATTTATATATAACAACTGACAGATTATGTAAATATATATTTTATAATGTCTAGACTTACAATCAAGATTACAGCAGTCTTTAAATATTTTATTTTTGATGACTTTAGAAAAAAGTTTATGTATTACAATTCAAGAATACAGTAGGGCAACGATGAAAACCATTGATAGGTATTAAAACATTGTCTAAAAAGTGTTTGGATTATTGATTAAACTCTTAGATTATTGTCAAATGAAAGAACCCCTACGAAAAACAGTTCTGAAGTTCATGAACATTACATGACCGTTAAATGACCCAAATTTTCATGAACAGTTCATAAACCCTCACAGACAGTTCATGAAAATTTGGAGCCATTTAACGTTCATGGCCTGCTCATTAACTCCTTAACTCTTTTTTGCCAAAACTAGCTGTGGATTATGATCTTTTATTTGTACTTCAGCTCTTGTACTGTTACTCCAGTATTTTTCAAGAACTTGTTTTTAAGTGTGGGTTACACTGTACCCTTTTACGACACCTTCTAAAGCACATTTAAACTAGGAATGCAACCTTCATTCGAACAATTAACTTTAACAAATACCCTTCATTGGTATATTCAAGTATATTCAACATTTTTGGAGATATTGATTGTAATTTTTTAAGTCATTAGCATGAGTATTCTTCTGCAGAGCCATCAATCAATATTTAGATTGATGGCTCTGGAGCAACCAGTAAAATGTTGTAGCTGTAGTATATCACATAAGCCATTTTGAGTTTGATACATTTGAGAGCAAAGTATCTTCTTTGAATACAATTGAACCTGCTACAACGACCACCTGTCTATAGTGGTCAGTCTTGCCATTGAATTCCCCCTTAAAACAATATGCTCTAACTCAAAATCATTCAGTCAAACTAATATAAACATCTAATGTCGTCATCATCATCATCATCATTTATTCAGAATTTGAATAAGCTAAAAGCTTTTTTTCACAAGACTGATGAAATATGTTACTACAGCCCAGCTCATGTTGAAGCTCCTGTGCACATATAATGTACATGTTTTACTTGCTCGTGATTAGAATGTTTCAGAAATTTTCATTTGCATTACAATCTCATCCCATTGAAATCTTCAAATTTTCTGGGATCTTTAATATCATCTTAGCCTGTGTCCCAGACCCAATTCATTTACAAACCAATACAGTGTATGTAACAAAACAACGTCTATTACTCAGTTTTGTCACATGATTTCCTACCTTGCTTCCATATTTTGTGGTTCGATGTATTTACAGCCAATTCATGCGGCAAACTACAAGCAAGGTCTGTCAAAAGGTTCAGCCTCTGGAATCCTAGGGGCATTTCAACATTTTCTTCTGAATTTTTTTATTATGTTCCACCAACAAATCCTTTAAAATATGATTTTTTCTAAATTTGCTTTAGCCTTCTAGGATTCCAGTATTCCTACTTTGGTCGGACCCTGAGTTCAAGACACATTATTTTGTAAATGAATTTGGTATGTTAAACAGGCATTGATAAAAAGAAATGTTGCAATCAATCGATTTGAGGCACGCTTTTCCTTATGTTTGTTGTTCGAAACAAAACTACACACAAATAATGTGATTTCATTTCATATAATTTACATTTTATACACAAGGGAATCAGGAATATTCCTGAGTTTAAAAATATACATCGTAGTCTTTTATATAACTAATTGAGTTAAAATGGTTGTTACATCTGTAACGATGCTTCTTCAAAATTGACTTCTGTTCTGTTTTTAGCCAAGTAATCGCACTTGGGATTCTATCATAATATATTTATCAGATTCTAGTATAGTGAGTATAGTATAGTATCATACTGTACTAATTGCATGTTGATATTAAGTCTAATTTGTTAAAATTAAAGTTGTTTATTATTTTTTTTTAATATGTCACTTGTTAATAAATTAAATGTTGATTATCAGTCAAAATTTGTATTGTTCTGTTCTGTCTTAAAATAAGTATTGGTATGATTTCTGATGTAATCTATTTCAAAATAAGTACTTCTTGAAATCGTTTTTTCGTACTAGCAGGCGGCGTAATTATACCATTGCATTTAATTGGTGTATTCATTCGTTGAGCAATATTGATTGGTACAAAATCGCTCATTTTTGATTGGACATCATCCTGAAATAGTATACAAATACAGTCAAACCTGTTATAACGGTCACCTCTATACAGCGGCCACCTGTCTATAGTGGTCACTCTTGCAATGTTTAAAATAGTATTTTCTATTGAACCAAACCTGTATATAAAGGCCACCTGTCTATAGTGGTCAATTTATCTACCTCTGATAGCTGGCCGTTATATACAGGTTTCACTGTATGTAAAACAATAAAAACACATCATTAGATCAGATCGCCACAATTATCGAGCATTTGTCCATAACAACGAAATATTTGAAAATTGTGTTAAACTTGGCAAAGTAATCAATGCACTTAATACAACAAGTTTATATAAAATTTTGATTCTTAATTTTCTATGAGTCAACCCAATTTAGAGGAACTATCTTATGCCTTAATAAAGTAATTGGACAATACAATACAAATATGACTAGTTATTTAAAGCCCCGGCCAAATGACTTTTTATTTCGCCAACATTGTTGAATTCAACAAAATCCGATGAATGTTGAGAAAATAAAAAGTCATTTGGCCACCCTCACTTTTTCGGATTTTGTTGGCTGATGTTGAATTTTGATTTTGAATACATTCAAAAATTTCCTCAACATTCATCGGATTTTGTTGAGTTCTATTGTTCTCTACCGATGTTGGCGAAGTGGCCAAATGACTTTTTATTTCCTCAACATTGTTGAGTTTTGTTGAAAATATGAACCTTGCTCTGATTGGTCAACAATGGCGTAGCCTGTCTCAGGATTGGTGGGCTCGATTGACTAGCTTCCAAGCCTCAAAATACCATCCGCTGTTGACGAAAATGAACTCAACAAAATCCTATGAATGTTGGCGAAAATAAAAAGTCATTTGGCCACCCTCAAGATGTTGACGAAAATGAACTCAACAAAATCCGATGAATGTTGGCGAAATAAAAAAAGTCATTTGGCCAGGGCTTAAATCGTATAATTATGTTTACTCACCAAAAGGTCCATGCCATTATGATGCACTTGAATACTATGAGCTTCATCGGGATTGATCTTATCAAAATGTTTAATTTGAATTGGCGGTAATTCTCTAACGGTTCTAGCAAATGGAGTTAGCCATTGAATGCAAGGGTATAATTCGTCAAATTGATGACCTACAACAGACAATCGATAAATATAACCTGATTTAGCCACAATAAAGTCAGCCTACAATGTAAACGCAGGCCTACAGCAACGTTGTAACATACCATAATAATAATAATAATCAACAATATTAATATGTACCTGTTATTGTGGCAATATCTGCAGGAATTAAATGATACATGCATGACGCAGCAATAATACTATATGAAAATTGTAAACAACCAGTATCCAATAGACATAAATCCATCAACTGAAATCAAACAATAATAGAAATAGTTGTACATATTAGTTTTAGCTTTGATTGCAAAAAGCCCAAGAATAGCAAGATAATTATTATTCAGTGTACAGTACCCGGATAACATGCAAATTTTATTAAACTATTACATTTTTAAAAATATTTTCACAACAACATTAAGATTACCAAAGAGTTATCTACTTTCAGTGTGCAGTATGTGACAAACACAAAGATTTGACAAAATTATTACATTAATTTTGTAACAATTATTACTGTATTGTGTTGTTATTTTCCATAGTGAGCTCTCTTGTCATTTGAACATGAGTTCCGACTTTCGAATGAGTACTATTTTGGAAATATGATACTTTCAACATTAAATAACTTTACTTAAGGGCCATTTACACTGCAGCAAAATAGACACGGTACTCGTAAATTAACACATCAAAGGTGTGAAGGTGTCAAGTGTTTTTGAGCACAGGCCAAGCAAAAACACTGTCTAAACGGCTTTTTCAGACATTGAAAAGTGGGCACCGTGCCTACTATTTTGATCGGGCCGAGATCATTTCTCGAGGTAGTCTCGGCACGCTCAAAAAGTGGGCACCGTGCCGTTTTGCAGTAATTATGATGTCATCGTAGAAGTTGCGTCTCTTTACAGTGGAATTCTGAGGTTTTCTAATAAAATCAGTAACAGACTAAAGATTACCAAAGCTAGATAAGCACATTGAGCATATTTTGTTACGTATTTCTTTTGAAAATTAATAAAGTTTCTGTAGTATAAGGTTTAATTATGCAAATTGTAACTACAAGTGCGGAGAGTAAATTTAGATGTGTCTTTTGTCACAGAAATACTGATCTGGCGTGGTAGCATGTTCAGGAGGTGAAAGACTAACCCAAATGTATTTGAATTTTGCTCAATGGAGATAAGAATGTAACACAAATTTAAATATTATAATTGATGAAAAACATAGTGATTTTCAGTTCAACGGAATCCTTACAAGTTATTTAACATAATTGAATCTCAATTTATCGAATTTCACCTGTAAAACCATTAAATAATGAGAAACCTATAACTCAGTTTGTAAGTTTTCAATCTCGGCCCGCGTAAAAATAGGCACGGGCGATCTTGAAAACAGTTTTTAATAAGCTGTGTAAACCCTGAAAAAAAAACAGCACAGGCCGAATTCTTGTTAACACCTCGAGTGTTAATTGACGAGTACCGTGCCTTTTTTGCTGCAGTGTAAATGGCCCTTTAGTGTCCAAATCGAAAAATTATTGTCACCATTCCTATTTATTTTGCATGGGCTACCCGATTCCAGAAGTTTTTTTTGGTGAGATGTGCACTTTACCAAATTAGGAACAGTTAACGCATTACGTTTTTAGATACAGTAATTAATTTTAATTTGAAAATAATAAATGTATAACGGCATGAAACTGTCTTACCTGTGATACTCGTACTAGATCAAGGGGTGTATAATTTGGGAATTCAAAAAGTTCTGTATCAATATTTGTTGTAACTTCTGGCATTTCCTTCAAATGATTTGCAATTTGCAAATATGACGCTAACCAACTGTTCGGTGTGACAGGCGATAATTTCCAATCTAATGACTATAAAAATAACATTTGTTTAGAAATATGAAGCAGGATTAAAGCAAGATCTTGAATCATAAATGTGTTAAGCAGGTCTGGATTTAGGCATAGGAGCCAAACAACGCAAATATTCCAGTCCAAACTACAATAAAAGGCCCTTTCCTAATTATATTAAGGATAAAAAAGTATTTTCATTAACTTTAGGTTAACATCTTTTTAGCAAGTATAAAAAAATGTTTTATAATTGTATTTTTGTTGAAGAACATTGATTATTGGATTTTACGCATTCATACAGACGGTTTTCGACAAAAGGTTCTCATAGAGGCATCTCAACATTTTCTTTAGAATTTTTCTTGTTGATGTTTTTTACCAATAAATCATTGAAAACATCAATTTTCTTCTGAATTTGCTTTAACCTTTCGGAATCTAGGATTTCTACTTTTGTCGAACCCTATTCATACACAAGGTTCATGATTCCAAAATGACAAGTCTTTTCTTAGAAGACCCTGGGTTACATACCTGAAGAATTAGAATTTCTTGCATTAAAATTTCTTTTTCTGTACAAGCACCATCAGTAACATATGCAAATTCTGAAAGTTTTGGTGGATAGATTTCCTAAAGTAGAAAGAAGAGAATTAATAGACGAGAGAATAATTAATGTGGACATTTGGTGGACATCTATCATTGTATAAAATTGAAACTTAAAAATTGTTCTCAGATGATTAAACTTCTGTTTAACAAGGGTGATTTAGATCTTCGAGATGGTACTTATCCTCTCCTGAGATCTTACCAAAGGCTGACAAAAGGTTCAGCCTTCTGGGATCCTAGAAGCATTTCAAAGTTTCTTCTGAATTTTTTTGTTGATGTTTGACCAATAAATCATAAAAAAATATCAATTTTCTTCTGAATTTGCTTGAACGTTCCGGAATCTAGGATCCCTACTTTTGTTGATTTTGCCATAAACATCCCTCCCTCCCTATCAGATGTAGGCCTATGGAGTAGGAAAATTCAGTATGTTTCCAATTTAACACCAGAACAATCTCAATTTCATATCCAGATCATGTAGCCTACACCTCTATGCTCATTATGTCTCTAGAAGTGTTGAACAACAAAGCTAGGTTGAAAAGTTCTCCACCGTCCTTGAATAGTTAAAGCAGTTTAATCCTGCTTATAATAATCTACTAAAATCCCTATCCAATAATCAATCAACTGTAAACAATGTCAGGCTTTAATTAAAGGAGCAAAAATGACCGGCAGGCGCCACACACTTAGGATCACGTGCACGCTTATTGTTAGAACACCATGTTCATTGTTGACATGAATTTTATTACAAGTTAGGCCTGCGTATAACAATTGTTTCAAAGCGAGACGGTTGAATTACGCTAAGCATAAATTCAACTTGTGCTCGCAGCGGTCGCCGGTCAATTTTGCCCCTTTAATAATAAAAAATCACCTCTAACTTTGATGCAATAAATAAAGCTGTTATTCCAACTAATTGAAGACGTTGTTTAGCGATGTTATTTTGACATGAAAGGTATCGGTCAACATAATCAACAACCAAATGATATGTTTCTTTATGCAGCCTATAAACTTCACAAACCTACAATCACAAATACAAAAAATAAATCATAAAGAAAAATTACATGTTGACCTACTAGTTGATGATACACCTTGTTACAGTTAAGGCACAGGTCTCAATGAAGCTGGGATCGCTGAGACTGCCAGAACTATTATCGCAGGCACTGAGGCACTGCTTTGAAAATTGCACAAATTCCAGATTTGAATAATTATCTTTGTTTTTTCTGAAATAATAAGTGCTATTCCGATCAAGAAAGATCCAATCAACGCATTTTCACCAAAATAACCTCATTTTGCAAGTCATTAACCTGAACAATTTTCAGGCATGTGCAATTTTTTTGGTTGCATGCACAAATATCTTTGTTGGCCCAGGTGGTAACAGATTAGTGTGGAACAAGCTCACTATTCTTATCGTATGTATATCAAGTTTAAACATGGCGATATTTTTGTATACATTCAGCCTTCTGGAATCCTATGTGAGGCATTTATGATTCCAACATGCATGTTCTTCTGAATTTTTTTGTTGACGTTTGACCAATAAATCAATAAACATAACAATTTTCTCCTGAATTGCTCTAACCTTCTGGAATTTAGGATTTCACGGGATTCCCACTATTGTCAGACCCTGATTGGAAATAAACAGTCCATGTGACTATGTGCCAGTGCTGACTAATATTTGTAGAAAACTAGGTTATTCACAGCAAATAAATGGAAGAAGGTGTGGCAATATTTAGTAGATATATGATATCAACCTATAAAAGGAAGGAGCTATGCCCAAACGAGAGGATGAGCTATAACGGAAGAGACAAGGTGACGTGCACAAGTAATATGGCAATCAGAGTATCTCATTTAGAAACTTTACTACAAAAAATCCTAATGTGCGTCATTGAAGTTGAAAATATTGTTTCTATTTGGTATAGGACACCTGGATGCGCTAGAATCCAGGTACCAGAAGGACGATCTAAAAGCATCACATTTTATATCGGAGCAATCTAGGAACTACTACTGATGCCTTCAATAAAATCTAGGTTGTAAGAAAACCCTACCTCTACAATCCAATCTAATAAAATCGCTCTCATTCTAGGTTGTAATGATGGATGTCGACGTAAATACAATGGATCTCTTTTATATGTATAATCTTTACTGAGCATAGCGTCCCATACTTCACTTGCATCACCCCATGATAATTGGGGTAAAGGTGAACGCCCATGAGGTACAGGTAAAAATATATTTGAAAATGTGTAAGAGGAATTTGCTGCTAATAATTCTAATGGTGATTGCATAGTTGATCTTGACCATGACCTAAGACTTTGTCTACGTTTACCATCCGTCTCATATGGTGTTTCTTCAAGTACTTCCATAGATTCCAATATTATTTTATCGACATTCTATAATAATCAACAAAGAATTGACAGTCATCAAGGATAGTTCAAACAAATATGTTATGGTCCAAAGAGTTTTGTGTGTTTCTAGAATGTGAAGTCGTTTTGGACATTTTCCGTTAACCTATCCTACTTTGTTTTTATCTTGATTTTCCGGGATAGACAATCAACATTAACATACAAAAGATAGAGATCTTATTGAGAAAGTAAAAAAAAATGAAAATAATTGGTAGTTTTAAATGTAAACCCACAGCAACATTGAACAATGTAGAAAATGTACAGCCGCACGATACACAAAAGTTATAAGATCGTATGACAGATATTAAATTTTCAACAACCAGAACTTTGTATAAATCAATATTAAAATCAAGGTTTGATAGTATTTTACAACATGCAATCTGAATCAAAACGTTAATTTAGCTTTAGAAGAGATATTTTCACATCGGTTCAAGCTGATTAACAAACATTAAAGAAAAGGAAACGAAGATGGTTTTAGATTAGAGATTATTTTATCAAGAGGGAAAAAAATGAAAAACGTGGCATTTTGGAAACGCAAAATAGAGTATAAAGTAATGATTTTAAATCTATGCAAATCTAAGGCAAATGTAGATCAGTAAACGGCACGACAAAGGAATGATGGTTTTGTTTAGTGTAGTGGCAAAGGTTGATGTTTACAGTGTGTTGAAAGAACTTACCTCGACAGATTCATTCAGATTTGGTCGCTTATTTTCCTTCATGGTGCCAACCTATTCCAAGATAAAGGTGATTTATATATATATTGAGAAAATTTCATAATCATTATAACTTTTTGGGATATATTTTTAGCATAACGGTCTGAAGAAATATATTTGATTTTGTGCTGTATTTACATACCGACAATTTCGGGCGTCCTCGTCTTTTGGCGGGCAAAGAACGCCGTGTTTCACTTTTTGTAGATTTAGATATATTTCTTGAACTCCGCAGAGATCGTCTATAAGAATATAAAACATTATAAACCATGAAACATGAGGTTTGATTTATCAAATTATATCACTGCAATTCGTAAATTTAAACAGCTGCAAAAGAAAATATCAAATGTACAAATTTTACAACTTGAAAAATAATAAATTATTACTTACCCAGTGTCAATTGAGCTCATACTACTATATAGTTTAACAACTATACATTGATATAATAACTAGGAATAAATAGAAATTGGAAATCACGAAAGTGAACTTCGTAGGTCCGACCGACTTCAAGGTCACTGATGTAATGAATTGGCGCTAAAATCTGATGAAGAATGGATGGCTTTCTTGGCCTTCTTTCCCGCGTTCTTATACAACATCAACCTGAGGTAACCAATCACAATCGAGTGGTTTCCCACGGCTACCAATAGGACAATGGTATCAGCTATCAACACTTGAAGACTTTGGCGCGAAATTTGAAGATGTAAACAATAGCACGTGGAGAAAACACGTGTTTTGTTTGCTGTGATTGACATGATCGGAAAATTCTGAAAACAGTATTACGAGATATTTTTCCGCATTGCTTAACAAGGAGATAATTGTATACTCTGATTACATACATTTTTATGAAACAAAGCGATAAAAGTCGCAAGGTCCGCCTCTGAAGCAGGGATGAAAATCAAATGCAGCTATAACAACTGCTTCAAAACAGGCTAAATTTCATTCCAAAGAACTCTTGCAAAATGATATCAGCATTATTTTTACTGAACGACATACCGTATATGCAGTTTATCAATTACACTATTTACATAAAAAGCTGTATATTGAAATTAAGAATCCATATTTTAATTAAATGAATATTAATTTTAAATGTACAAATACAGCTCATTGTAGATTTTTTTTAATAAATTTGATATTTTTATTTATACATTTCCATCTTCGCATTTCGATAAAAACATAAGTATGCATCCTCAAATAAACGTTGAACATTTTCTGGCATTATACGACTGTCAGCTTCGACTATATGTCTTGTATCATGTTTCAACCAGGTATTTATCTCTGGGCAATGAATAACCTTTGGAATATTATAGCCATCACTGCCACCTAAGAAGATAAAAGATATATAAGGTCACATACAAATAAACATCTGTAGTAAAACATACACTTTTAATAAGAGCACATTTGCTAGCGATATATGGGCTCAAATTGATAACAAGTTGGACTGAAAAGTTTCTGTGTAACTCCCGGTGTAACAACAGTACTGTAAAATTACATTTCGCCAAAGTATCCTATATTTTACTGGCAATTATTTGTTTGTATAATATTTATTATATTACTTGGAAAAATAATATGATAGGAAATAAACAGCACATCATTGTCATCGCAGCATCATTTGAAATACAATACTAAATGTTAAACAAAATAAAATAAAATAGGTTCAAAATAACTGAAATCTACTTGGAATTTTTATAACCACAAATACAAAAATAATGGTTAAACAACATAATATTTGTCATAAATGCTGCACACATGTGTTTGGGCATGGAGTGCTTTGGGTATACAGTATCATAACAAAAGAGAAACATACAAACAAGCAATATCAATATCATCATCAATTGTTACGACATCAACAACTACCTCCTAATACCAGGAAACGCGCAATTCCTTTGTAGAGATCACAATAATAATAAGCAAGTAAGCATGACTACATCAATAGTATACGGTGTCACAAAATAGGAATTATTAACTATGATAGATATGTAATAGAATTATACTTCACAGTGTGTAATATCAAGCGTTGTCCTAATTATGATGCTTGAAGTTAAAGCGATATCAGAGAAACATTATTGAACAATTGACAACGAGAAGAGATTCCAACAAGCTTCATTAAATCTAGGGTTTAAGATGTATGTAATTTCCTTTACAAGGCCATGGTTTACGTTTTTCTATAGTAGACAAAATATATTGAACCAGATAAATATCCGGAAAGGTGTTAAGAATGTAGCATATCTAAAGATAATGTAACAAAAATTTACAGATATATAAATTTAATCTTTGAGAATTTATAAACCAAATTAGAATACTCCGTTAATACGTGATGTTACAATAATTATGCCTTAGTCAATAAATGAATGTAGCTTGTACGAATATCTTTGAATAAGGTTAAATTATAATTTTCCTCTAATACATCTTCAATATATTTGTCTCATACCAGGGTTCACGTCACAGCAATTATAACCGTGCGACCAAAAAACCACACTCCATTGTACTTTAAGACAGCATAATAAAGATTGAATTAAATATACAATTTTAAAAATATATATCTCAGTGCTCAAACAATAAATAATAAGCTAGTCGACCACACAAACGATTCTGAATAAAAAGGAATACGAAAGTGTCAATTCAAGTTTCAACAGCCATCGTGAGTATCATTTTTGAGCGGGAAATATCAAGCCACGTTTTGGGTGATCATTCTAAAACTTTAAAGTGATGATATTGAACTTGATTACATAACAGTACTACAAAAAGACTGACCTTCACTGAACATAATAGGAACATACAATTATATACAATCATATCAGCAACCTCAACGAGTTCGACGATTCACGAGGAGAAAACGGGACATTTAGACGTCCAAAAACTGAAGGAACTCTCAACTGAGCTCATATGCATATACTCAGGTCAAATGTAAATACAGTACATTGAGAAGATTGTAATTTGACCAAATTACATAAAGCACCTAAAACTCACCATGTTAGGAGATAAACGTTAAACTTGAGTAAAAAAGATTAAATATAGATAACCTTCGTACTTTTATATTATTCCGGTTTATATGCTGTGAGAATGATTTGAAATATTATTAATTATGACAACGAATAACGATAAAATGACAATTAGAAAATTGAAATATAGTGACATAATTATGTATCGCAAAATCAAAGAATTTGTAACAGACACAACATGTATGTATAACCGTTGAAAAAGAATTCCAAAGTCAAAGTTCAGAGTATTTGACAACTGGGCAAATCAATCCCATAAAAATATTCAAGATTGTGTCAACCTAGTCGGATTAGCGCTAGATAAGACTAGACCACAAGATGACGCTAGACACACACACCCAAATACTATAATCAATAACGAAGCAGAAGGGGGTAGGGAAATCTCATTCAGATAGACTGGACCATGACCCCCTATGGGGAAACAGCACTGGAGTCGAAAGTGGAAAACAACCATTGCGAGCAAAAAGGAAACTCACGAGCCCGTCTTGTGGGTAAATAAAAAATAAAAAATAACAATTTCCTGGCTATTAAATCAGCTACGATAGAAAAATCCTATCCGGTTTCATAGTGAATTTCGGATTATCAAAATAGCGGATTAGGTGGCCTCTTTATGATGTAGCCTCTATGGAGTCAGTATATAAGTCGCTGTTAGAATAAAAGACAAAGACGAAAGATGAGACAGAAGCCTTTTCCCGTTACTCAGAGTTTCACGCGTTTAATTGCGACGATCAACCCCTGAAGATCGCAATTAAACGCGTGAAACTCTGAGGGGCCTCTGAGTAAGATGTTTGGCATCAAAATGATTTATAACGGGGTCATCGAAGGATCTATAGTGATTTCCATGTGTCTACTGGCAACACAGTTGAGCATACGTAGCTTGGAAGCACTAAGTACCGCGTATAATAAGTACTAAAACCACAACTCAGTCAGCGGCTATCTATCAAGCGCACTAAAAGCACACTATGAAGGGCGTTACAAAGAATTCTACCGCCCTTTCAAAAGCAGTCATTCTTAACCAAACGTGACATCAAAATATCAAATACATACATCGTAAACAACATCATTTGAGATAATTATACAGGGTACTGTGCATCATTAGCAATTTAAACCAATAAACAATCAAAATAATTAATCCCTATGGTAAAAATAATCAATCGAAACAGGCAATAAATAAATTTTATACAGGGTTTTATATAAATTTTGAAAACAAATGAGTATTATTGTAAAGAATGCATTTTGATTATCAACACAATAGTATAGAATGTAAAAGGAAGTACCGTTAATAGAATACAATAAGGCGGTAAAAATGAAGGATAACAATGCGATATTAGGACAATCTGTCATTGTTACTAGACCAAGTAACAGCACTGAGAGTAAGAATTAGATATACAGTCACATTATATAGGAATGTGGTATCCCTCTTTCGTCATTCCATTCTTCATTCAAAACATTTGCTAAATAAACAAGGAACGTCCGAAAATCAACGTTAGACAGACAAGCACAAGGCTGAAAGAGGAACTTGTAAAAGTATAATTCACGGCAGAAAATATTACAGAGAATGATATAGAGAGGAGGCAGGATCAGACTATACGTAGTTACAATACCCAAGGAGTAACACCAGCTTTGAATAGGCGGTGGAAGGAGTGCCGAAAAAGTTCCAAAAACTTGAAAATGCTACAAAAAGTTTCAAAAATCTAAAAATGCGTTCTTCAAATGTTCAGTCTTTTTCAACCTTATTCAAATTTCAGAGTTGTCTTCACATTTCACAATTTCACTATTGAAAAGCTATGGGAAGATATTTTGGAAATGAAAGATCACCTTCCAAGAAAATTTTAAACTGGCAATTCGCGGGTTTATCGTTTCTTTCACCAATCCCACCACATAACTGTCTTCACAAAAATGCCCGCCGACATTTAAAAGTCCATCCATCTGACAATCAAATGAGTACATCTTCCTAATGGCAGATGAAATGGTCAGAGGAATCAGCATTAAAACGCTGCAGCGTACTATTGCCCCCTGAAAACAAGGCATATATGCCATTAATCTATTGGAATTGATCTCCAGTGTCGCGTCTGAGATCAGCAATGGGCTGGGCATATTTATCATCATTGCCATGAACAAAAAGAGCCACTCCTCTTGAAATGGGAGAGTGGTACGGACACTTTTGGAAGGATGCTACCGGCTCAATCACAGTATACTTCGCTTATTTATTCTTTAATATCATTTTAAAATTTCGAAATAATCATTGAAAAATGGCAGAATCATTGAGAAGGATGAAATTATGACGTCAGAAAGGCATTCGAATATGGATGAAAGTAAGACAATTTAGTCTTAAGTATTCACAAAACGTCGCTTATGACGTCAAATATCAGAGATACTATAAAAAGCAAACGCTCGAATTGAAATCGCACACTTCACCAACATCTCAGCAAACAGTTGCAACATAAAACGCAACTAACAAATCTTCAATCAAAAGCAATTTAATTGATATGGCATCATTATTTGGTCGATTGGCATCAAAGGCTGCCGTAGGTGTAGGTGCCATGGCATCTGCTGCTGCTGGTATGGCATATTCATCCACTCAAGTTGACGGTGGCTGCGAAAGTATGCGTCGTGCGTACGGTCTCTTCTCTCCAATGGGCGACTATCCTGATTTGCGCCTTCATAACAACACCATGGCAAAGTTCTTGAGCCCTTCTCTCTATGCCAAACTCAGAGATAAGGTACAGTAATGCATTCTTACAAATACATATTAGATCCTATTTTATTAGCATGAGAATTAATAATTTGTTTTCGTATTCTAGGTAACCCCAAACGGTTTCACCATTGATCAAGCCATCCAAACAGGCGTTGATAACCCTGGCCATCCTTTCATCTCAACCGTTGGCATTGTTGCTGGGGATGAAGAATCCTACAGTGTATTTGCTGATCTCTTTGATCCTGTCATTGAAGATCGTCACAATGGATACAAAAAGGATGATGTTCATAAAACTGATATCGATGCATCCAAAATCAAAGGCGGTCATCTCGATGAGAAGTATGTTTTGTCATCCCGCTGCCGCACTGGTCGAAGCATTCGTGGATATGCCTTGCCTCCCCACTGCACAAGAGCTGAGCGCAGAGCTGTTGAACATCTTGTCTCTGATGCACTCAACTCACTCAAAGGTAAATTAATAATTCAAGATTGCACATTTTTTTTCTGCACTGACCACCCCATATATCTATATCAGCAATATTAATTTACACGTATGATTCTAGGTGATCTGAAGGGCAAGTATTACCCCCTTGCCGACATGACAGATGCAGAACAAGATCAACTCATCAACGATCATTTCTTGTTTGATAAACCTGTCTCTCCATTGTTAACATGCGCTGGAATGGCACGCGATTGGCCTGATGGTCGTGGAATTTGGCATAATGACAAGAAGAATTTCCTTGTTTGGCTCAACGAAGAAGACCACACCCGTGTCATCTCTATGGAGCAAGGAGGGAATATGAAGGCTGTTTTTGAGCGCTTCTGCCATGGACTCAAACAAGTTGAGACTCACATCAAAGGCAAAGGAGCTGAGTTCATGTGGAACAAACATCTTGGCTACATTTTAACTTGCCCATCAAATCTTGGTACTGGACTCAGAGCTGGAGTGCATGTAAAATTGCCAAATCTAGCAAAGGTGAATAATTCTTTTGAATGTGAATTTTAATAGCAAATAAAATTATAAAATTAAAAAAACTAACGCAAACGTCAATGTATCATAATAATATTTTATAGGATAAACGCTTCGATTCCATCTTGCAAAGCCTTCGCCTCCAAAAGAGAGGAACAGGTCAGTGCAAAAATAATTGTCTAAACTTATAAATAATTAAACTAAATAATAATTTAATATAAAATTAAAATATAAATAATTCTCAAGTTAAACAGCTTAAAGTTAATGAGAAATAAGAAATATGAATTACTAATTAATGAAATCGTTGAATCGAATATCTAGGTGGCGTTGACACTGCTGCAGTTGGTGGTACCTTTGACATTTCTAACCTTGATCGTTTGGGGGTCTCAGAGGTAATAAATCTCAAACATAATACTGTATTATAGATCAATAAATCAACTTTAGAATAAAAATAAAATTATTATTGGTCAAATGTATGTAGGTTGAGCTAGTCCAAAAAGTCATCGATGGTGTTAGCACTCTGATCGAAATGGAAAAGAAATTGGAAAAAGGCAAGAAGATCAATGATCTTCTACCATCCAATGCAGCTTAAACATCATGTTGCATGCCGGGCTCAGCACAAGTAAGACATAGATAAAAAAAATATAAAACACAAAAAAATTAAATAAATTAAAAACCAAATAAAAATTAAAAAAATACAATAAAACATAAAAATTTAATAAATTCATAAAAAACCCATAAAAATGCACAACATTATTATAGTGCTGGAAATAATATAAAAATGCAAAAAAAATTAGCTTAGATATTATACAAATATTCGGAACATGTAAATAGTAATTAATTAAGACAACAACTGATGAACTGAAATGATATTGGTGGCAGACAAGCCTGATTCAAATCAGGGGAAACAGATTGATGGCAAGTGACATGAAATGATTGACATGTGACAGTTTAGATTGTTGCTATGGCGTTTGTTAGCTTGCAAGGCCAGGGTAAAGTTTGAAAGGCAGGATTGCAGTATCATTTGGGTTTTCGTTAAGCATTATAAAGTAGAGTATAGACCATCACCAATTTGACTATCAGACCTTGTAGGAGAGGTCTGGCAGTTAAGCCAGTGGCGTTGATTTTACATACTGTGCAGCATTAGTAATTTAGGAGGTACTAATGTTGTATTATATAACGAGTCCGTATATTACTATAAATACAGTAGACACAAGGGAAGGTTTAGATGTGGAACACCGGAATAGATTGTATAAGAATGGAGCTAGTGGTATAAACGTATAGTCTTCTTAATAGGGCTGGTAGTATTTTGGGCTAGCCCTGTAGGTTTAAAGATTGGATACAGGTAAGAAGTGAAGGGGGACTCATCATTGGAAAATTGGAATAAAAAAAGAGGCTGGTCATTGTTTTGGTGTCGGACCTAAGATCAAAAGGCATAGCAAGTTAAGGTCACTCTCTAGTCTAATTTTGGGAAAAAATAAAATTTTGTTGAGTTTGAGCTTTTCTTGTTTTTAGTAAGTATAATTATTAAGGAACATGATTCTGAATTTTTTTTACTACAAAACGAACGAAAAACTACAAAATAATACATTTTCAAAGATCATACCTAGCATTTCTTGTTGTTTTCATGCTTTTTTGGTCCATTTCGTGCAAAACATTGCAAATTTGGAAAAAAATGGTAAATTTTGGTCATTTTTAAGCATAAGACATTCATTTTGTTGGTAATTTATCGCTGTTTCCAATTTTTCAGGCCATTTTGTTGTAGCCTCTGCCATTCAATCGATATTGGCTTCTAAATGAGACCTTGACCAACACCCTATCAGACAATGGAATTTCTAAACATCAAGTCGCTCCAATATTCCAAACAAAAGGTTTTTTTTATATTGTCCAATAGAAGTGCTGTATTGAAGCTACTTCCACACTGCATTCAAAAGGGTTCAAAAGTGATAGTTTTTCACGAATGTAATCGTTTTGAAGTAGTTTTTATTGCTTTCAACTGTGTATCCGAAGCCTTGAAATATTTATTGATTTCTTTTTCGTGTTTATAATGTCTTCTGGTGATTCATCAAATGTTAGAAGGAAATTTTCTGTCAAAAGGAGGTGTAAAAGGAAGTTATTTCCAGCTAAAAAATCCCTCAACGAGAAACAACAGGAATCAGCTGATTTTGATGAGCAACCTGGAGCAAGCTCGAAAAAACTGAAGTTATCAGAAAAAGATATTATAATTGAGGATAAATGTCATGGATTCAGGCTTGTCAATTTAAAACTACTTGAATTATTAATCAATGAAGCTTCGATTTGTAAATCATGCAAACAAGGGAGACTATGTTTACAAGAAGATTCATCAAGAAAAATGGGTTTGTCTTCCATGATTATGCTAACCTGTGAATCATGTTCAGCTATCACTGAATCATACACTTCCCCTATAGCTGAAGGATCTAGAGGTTATGAGATCAACAGAAGAGCTGTATTTGGAATGTCAGAAATTGGTGGTGGCAAAACTTCACTCGAAAAGTTATGTGCAATTCTGAATATGCCCGAAGCAATGACTGAAACCTCCTACATAGACAATTTGAACATTGTGAAAGAGTCTCTTGAACAATGCGCATCATCCAGTATGCTAAATGCAGCTAAAGAGGAGCATAACTTGCAGGATGTACAGCAAAGAAAAATTGCTGACTGTAAAGCTATGTTCGATGGGTCATGGCGCAAACGGGGCTTCTCCTCCCTGCAAGGAGTTGTCACAGCTATATCGGTTGAATCAGGCAAAGTTCTAGACTACGAAAGCATGAACAAATTGTGTTCTTCTTGTTCACGTTGGGGCTCAAAACCTGAAAGTTTAAAAAAACAATCCTGGAATGCAAATCATATATGCCCAGTAAACTATGATGGGTCTGCCCCTTCCATGGAGCCGGAAGGTATAAAGCGAATGTATGAAAGATCGGTAAAGGATAAGAAACTCAGATATACGGGATATATTGGTGATGGAGATAGTAAGTCGTTCTCCAATATAAAAGAAAGTATGCCTTATGGGAATAAAATTGACATTAAAAAACATGAATGCGTCGGACATGTTCAAAAGCGCATGGGCAACGCTTTGCGAAAATTGAAAACACAATGGGGAAAGAAAAAATTGCCTGATGGTAAAACTATTGGTGGACGTGGTAGGCTGACAAAAGACCTTATAGGTAAGCTGCAAATATATTATGGTCTGGCTATTAGAAGAAATAAAAATAACTTAGAAGCAATGAGAAAAGAGGTTTGGGCTGGTCTATATCACACAGCTTCGACAGATGATAAACCACAGCACCAGAACTGTCCAACTGGGAAAGAATCATGGTGCAAATACCAAAAAGCTGTTGCCAATAAAGAAACGTACTCCCATGTTAAAACTATACCTGAGTCAATTGTAGCTGTCCTGAAACCTACATATGAAAGATTGGGCAAAGACGAAATACTCGAAGGATGTCTTGGTGGCTATACGCAAAATTCTTGTGAGGCGCTGAATCATCTTATCTGGTCTAGATGTCCTAAAGGTGTGTCATCTGGGAGAGCTCACCTCGATGCTGCTTGTGCTAGTGCAGTCACTGTATTCAATGATGGAACCTCAGCCTTAAATAATGTGTTAGTGGCCATGGGAGTAGCACCAGGACAATTCATGTTGGCGCAAACACGTAAGATTGACCAGAAAAGAATTCGTGAAAGTGATAGAAATGCATCAACCATCCAAAAAAAAATCAGACAAGCACAGAGACAGTCGAAAAAAGCAGTAGAGGATGAGGTATTAGAGGAAGAAGGAGTTGCTTATGAAGCAGGTGGTTTTTAATCCAATTACAACTAAAATATAGACAGATAGACATAAACTTTGACTTTGACCGCGATTTTCTCAATTTATGATTTAGAGCGATTTTCAATGACCTTGACGGATGTAGCAAACTCATTTGTAAAGCTATTGCTTTCAAATTTGGATTATTTATTTATTACTGTATTATCCATGCAACTATAGTAACAGAATTTTTATAACATATCTAAATATTTTTTAATAAATTTTTTTTGAAACAATCGATTTACAAATTTCGTGACGTCAAGTTACAAATCTGTTTTTTTTTTTATAACTTGCTAATTAAAAAATCTAATTCTATAGTTGCATAATGCAACTCTTAAGGAATACTTGTACTGAATTTGGGGTCCAAAGCTACTTCCCCTGAACCTGGATCCTTGTCAGGCCAAAGGCTATATTTCGTGCGTTTTACACCAGAGAAGCTATTTTTAGACCAAAATTTTTAGATCCAGCTCAATTTTGATGGGACACAAACTGATTTGCCACAAAATAACAATTTTAGTGACTTTGGAAATGGTAGAAAAATGTTAGACTAGAGAGTGACCTTAAGGATAGTAAGAGCTGCAATGAGTATGATTCTAAGGGAAGGGTCGGTCTTTGGCTGGAGCCTCTGGACTGACCCTGAGGGGCTAAGCCATTATAAATGTAAATTATTTTGAGGGGCTAAGCTGGCTAAGCTATTTGATATTGCAATCGGGTAAATTGAATACTACATTAATAAACGAAAATATCGGTTTCTAGAATATCACAGTGGTAATACATTTAAAAGGTGATTACCATGGCAACAACATATTCTGTCACATGTCAATCATTTCATGTCATTTGTCATTCAATCTGTTTTTCAAATTTGTTATCAGTATGCATTGCTTTTCAATCAGTTTAATTGTCATCTTGAAATGTATTAATGATAAACATTATAGAAAAACTGTATTCCCACTGTGCTGAGCCCGGAAAAATAAACATCTATGTCATTCAAAATGTTGTGTCTTTTTGTTTTCATTGTCTAATATTTGCTGCTCATTGTTTATACTTTCATCAAAATATATAGACATGTGTTCTTTCTGATGGTAAGGATTAATTACAAGTCTGAGGATAGTGGCGGATGTAATTTTATATTTTCAAAGAGTCTCTTGGTCAAAAATTCTTTTCAGTTCATAAAATTGGGTACATCATAAGCCTGACAAGCTTTCCGCTTCCACCATAGTGGAATCCATGTATGTTATGCCGGATATATCCGGCGTAGAGCTGAGTTGATTTTACGCCAATTTGATTTTCTTGGCGTGGAAATTTGATAATTCTCTATAGTTCTCAACTAAATTTGGGCTTTTTGGCATATTCTTGAATTCTGACTTGGCGTGGCGTAATTGTGGCGTAAATATCCGGTGTTCCAAATTCAAGGATTCCACTATGGCGCTTCCACAGGGTATGTTTTCTTGTAATAAATGGATGATAAATGGAACGACATGCACAGCATGGTTAAGTACAGTCATGACTCACATCAAGTCAAGTAGAATAACCTCTAGACAAAACCATTTCCGACTGGAATGGAATTGAGGTACGGTAGCTGAGATGGATTCAGGGTCCAGGGTAGCTTCGATTGCACTTCGACAGGGTTGTTCAAATAGAACTTTGGTAGAATGAACATAAAAATGTTTCAGATTATAAAAAAAAAGATATCTCAAATCATTGTTTACAAAGGACATACTAACAACTAATTGATAACAACAATACCAACAATAGCAACTCTACGCCATGACGACTGTAAAGGATAATCTTAAGTGTCACGTTTAAGACCAGCAATGAGCATTTACAAGCAATTTCATTTACCGGTAGGTAGAAAGATTTCTGAAGGTTTTTGAAATAAAAACAGATTCCTGGAAGGAGAAAATAATTGTTGAACCCTGTATAATGAAAGTGCTCGATGTTTGGTACTCAAAGTGCGCAAGTTCCCAACATATGTAAAATAAATTTCAACTTTTCACAAAATAAATGCTTTCCTACCTTTTCGATCAGCCATACTATCGAAAAATACCCAATAGGGTTCACCAATGCTTGTGTTTACAAATGATACATAATGACTTGTTTTGATACAAACAACTGCAAATAATTCCATTTTTAAATCATCTTTATTGAATGAGAATGTTGTTGGTTGTGTATTTCTTGTAACACCTTGACTTCTATGCTCAGCTCTTTTGCCATGAGAATGAAACAATGCAAAACATGATGGACAAAAGAAGAAACTGCGCATGTGCCAACCAAACTCAGTGTAACAATCATTACAGAATGTGGAGCCAGGTCGTGAGCAGCAGACAAAACATGAATATGAAGCTACAAAAAGAAAAAAACAGACTTCAAGACTTAGATACAAATCAATATCATTTCAAGTTGAATCTAAGTATCTTTTTCATAAGAAAAAGAAAAATATCTTTTTAAAGTAAATCTATCTTGTTCAAATTTGCACAGTCTGACACTACCCCTGCGAAAAACAGTTCATGAGTCATGAACAGTTCATGGACACTTCATGAACGTTAAATGGCTCCGACTTTCCTGAACTGTTCATGGACAGTTCATGAACCCTCACAGACCGTTCATGAACAGTTCATGAAGATTTGGGGCCATTAAACGTTCATGAACTGTTCATGAACTCCTGAACTGTTTTTGCAGGGGTACAATGCTCAGGTGCAGAAAACAGTTCATGCACTTTTTAAAACAGTTCACGATATGTTCAGAGAATTTTCATGAAAACAGGATCATTTAATGCTATTGTTCATGAACAGTTCATGAAACGTTCATAAATCCAAGAAATGTTTGTCGCAAGTGTTACCTAGGATTTCTTATCTCATTCTCATTGCTTTGAGTTGAATCAAGTTGAAGAACAATAGAAAACTATATGTTTATGCAATCAAATTTACCAAATACAGTGTCCCCTTTTGGCACAAAATAAAATTACTGTATAACAATTATTTGTGACTTTTTTGACTTTGATATTAGGTGAGAATTTTATATCGAATTTGGCCTTGAATTTACATTAACAGAATTATATCAGACCTGATCAGTTCAGGATTTTAACATTAAACAAAACACATTGTGAGCGGTTGATTAAATTGTTAAAATTTGGAGCCTTAGTTAGCACTGACTGGATTCAATCCCTGGAAAAAAGACGAGTTTTCCTAATGTGATGTAAAGTGCCACCACATTCTGAACTTAGTTGGACCTTAGTGCAGCCTTATTGTAGTGGCTAGGGTATTGGACCACAGCCCACAAGGCCTTGGGTTTAATCCCTGGAATAAACACTGTTTTCATGTAATGGTGTCAAGTTTCACCACATTGTAACCTCAGTGGGGCCTTAATGTGGCCTTTGTGTAGTGGCTAGGGCCACAGCACGCAGGGTCTTGGGTTCCATCCCTGGCAGGAGCACTATTGGTTGGCGTCAGGAAGGGTATCCCGCCATTAAACCCACAGACGCTCCAAAAACACTCATAAACTACATTGCACATCCTTTAACCACCAATATTAAAAAATCCAAATCCCCAAAAATTTGATTGAAACATGACGACTTTACAATGATGTAAGAATCACAATCACAGAGGAAACCGTATATTTACTTCATTCCCAAAAATATATGTCCTTACTTACCATATTGTACAACATTACCAAGGTCAAGTGTATATGATGGTTTTATTCGCTTATATATCTTTTCGCTACCAAATCTTGGCATTTGAATAACAAATACGGATGGAATCTAAAAAAGTAAATAAATATAACATTGCTCAATGATTTGAAAGCAATAATTTATGCCTGTCTTGTATAAGGAACTAGCATTACTGACATCAAAACCATCATGGCGCTTTCATTACATTTATATGGCATATTCACATTTTAATATCATGAATATGGATGTTTTCATGGTCTTCAAGCATTTTCATGGCCTACAAAATTTGTGGTATTCACTTTTTTACATTTTCATGGTGTTGTAACAACACTTTCATGACATTTTCACATTTTAATATCATGAATATGGATGTTTACATGGTTTTCAAGCATTTTCATGGCCTACAAAATTTGTGGTATTCACTTTTTTTACATTTTCATGGTGTTGTAACAACACTTTCATGACATTTTCACATTTTAATATCATGGATATGGATGTTTTCATGGTCTTCAAGCATTTTCATGGCCTACAAAATTTGTGGTATTCACTTTTTTACATTTTCATGGTGTTGTAACAACACTTTCATGACATTTTCACATTTTAATATCATGAATATGGATGTTTTCATGGTCTTCAAGCATTTTCATGGCCTACAAAATTTGTGGTATTCACTTTTTTACATTTTCATGGTGTTGTAACAACACTTTCATGACATTTTCACATTTTAATATCATGAATATGGATGTTTTCATGGTCTTCAAGCATTTTCATGGCCTACAAAATTTGTGGTATTCACTTTTTTACATCTTCATGGTGTTTCACAACACTTTCATGGCATTTTTTTCATGGTTTTAGTGTTGGTAGTGTAGCTAGATCTAGAGCATAAGTCATCAAATCTTTTACCCAAAAAGTGACCTTTTTCAACTGGTACATAACAGGACTGGTAATGATGCAAAAAGAATTTTGAAAATTGATTGAAACAGAACTTCCACGTTTGTGTTTCTAGATGACCTACTTAACTTTGACAAAAGGGCCTGAGACTAATTCAGTTGCGCACTTTTCATAATTTTTTTCTTGGGATTGGGTCCAAGTTAGTTTCTGATTGACTTTAGATCATTTTCAGTCCCGTTATATGCCAATTGAAAAATGTCTCTTTTGGGTAAAAGATTTGACTCGGAGGACCTCAGTGACTATTCGAGAAGCCAACTCGGGCTTGTTGTCTAATTGCTAATTATATGTGTGTTGCATACCTCACTTATCTGTAAATTTGTAGCAAAGAAAGACTGCTCTAGAAGACTTTGAACAGAAGGAAGTAAATCATTCTTGTTTTGTCCCATTAATATTTGACAAAAATAAACACCTTCTGTTTTATTTTGATGCGTTCTGGAATAATAAATAAATAATTTTAACTTTAAGTTTAACAAATAATTCAAAATAATGACTTACAATGGACTATTCATGAGCTGCTTAACCAGCAGACATAAACATTCAATGGAGATTAAACTCAGGTTAAAAAAATGAAAGTTTGAAAGTTTAATTGCATTCTTGATTTTATTGTTCAAATGGGTAAAAAAAAATCTCAAGTTCAAAATTTGAGCTCAACACCTAGGAAAAACAATCCAGGAGTTAAATGGCCCCAATTTTCATGAACAGTTTATGAGCCCTCACAGACAGTTCACGAACAGTTCATGAAAATTTGGGGTCATTTAATGTTCATGAACTGTCCATGAACTGTTTATGAACATGAACTCCTGAAATGACTTTTGCATATTAATGCCCCTCCAAATTAATACACAAAGTCAATGGGGAAAACAGTTCAAAATCTCATAAAATTATAATTAAATCTCAGTAAAGTATTTTTTTTAATATTTTTGCAATATTTATGAAGATATCAATCTCAGAAATGCTTCTGTGGCATTTAAAATTCCATTGCATGAGCTTCCCTATGCTGAAAACTCGTGTCTCAAAGTGATAAATTTGAATACACGGCATCCACTGTGATTGTGACAGATTATACAAGTGTGTGATTTTCTGCAAAACTGAAAATTGGTATGAAATGGAAAGGTGTTGCCAGATTCAAGTTTTCTTGAACTTTGAATCATTGCTACCCCTGCGAAAAACAGTTCAGGAGTTCATGAACAGTTCATGAAAATTTGGAGCCATTTAACGTTCATGGACTGTTCATGAACTCCTGAACTGTTTTCGCAGGGGTATACTTATATCTCCCAACAACATGCACTCCCATTGACTTTGTGTATTGAGTTATAGGGGCATTGAGCGCCCATTTCCCAATATTGTTATATTATATTTGGATTTAGATTTTTTATACTCATAAATGATAATAGAACAATAAAGTTGAGAATGTAATTCAACTTTCCAACTTTCAGTTTGTTGGACCGGTCTAGTGAGCACTCTGTGAATGTATTACTTGTAAATGTGATTTATTGCTTGCGTCCCTCCTGAACTTTTCCAAATTTTGACTGGATGTTCGTTGCAGACTTTCAAACGAATATGAAACTTGGAACCTGGATGTTCTTTAAAACTTCAAAATTTTCTCACAAATGCCCTGTCCAAGAAAGCATGTTTATTCATCATCATTTATGGGACGGGACGTTTCCTTGTCCAAAAACAAAATTTTCAATAAAAGTTGCTTTAAAGTGTATATCCTGGACAATCCCTTTCATAGCAACATTAGATTTGCCTTGGAACTCATTTAAATATATATCTACAACTTTGCCACATTTATATATAGCTCTGAATCTTCAGCTGAACATTGAAAACCTCATTCCGAATGCAGATTGTCATCTGGTTCAGCCGTTTTTATTTAGAGACAATCAGGTGAAATGTTTAGTGTTTTTCCGGTGTAAACTCTCTTGTTGAAAATAAACGGGTTCCTGTTGGAGGAAAAAGAGTGAGACACAAAATTAACTCAAATTTGTCACTTTTACTGCATTTTTGAAGGAGAAATGATTGCACAAAGTAAAAACACAAGAAGATCATCACGAATAGAAAATAATATTTCTCTATCTAAAGGAACAATCTCCTAATATCCGGGATATACACTTTAATGTTCACCATTTGTCTTTAACGTTGTCTGTTTGTCTGTTTGTTTGTTCACTATTTATTTATCAGGTAATCAGGTTGAAGATAGTTAGCAACAAAATTGCCATCTCACCTCAATTTAACAAAAGGTTCAGCTTTGAGGATATCTTTTAATAAGAGTGTGAGAAATTCTTCAGGATCTGTTAATATTGGCAAAACGGAATACACATTATTTATAATAATTAATACACAAAGTCATAATCTAGCAAAAGTGTAAAAATATAAAGTCTATTAGCTCAGTGGCAGAGTGTCCGCACTATGTGCAGGAGGCCGGGGTTCGACTCCTCCTCGGTGGACACATGTTTGTATTTCTCTGTAAATATGTTCATGTCCCCCAAATAAACAAGCTCTTGTGCCTACAGGGTGACTATCAGTTATATATATGTAGTTAACTGAAAATGTAATATTAATATTAAAAGAAAAACACATCACAGTACAATTTATGCAACGCACAATATTAATGAATAATATCTTAGTATTAATGATATTGAATAAGCACAGAGTATGCTTTTTAAAAAATACATAAAGCTTTAGATGTATCCGGAATTGAGCAAGAAGTAGTATGATTCTATGGTATAATAATATACTTTAAAAAATAATTCACTTTGCAGCTTTACCTACTTTTTCAAATATATCTGCACTTTTTCTGTTTGGAAGAATACTACAGCAGTATTTTAACATCATAATATAATAATATATTTTGAATAATTTGTAAGAATTAAGTAATGTTTTCATTTCTACCCCTGTGAAAACAGTTCATGAGTTCATGAACAGTTCGTTCATGAGTTCATGAACGTTAAATGGCCCCATTTTTCATGAACTGTTCATGAACTGTTTTTCGGGGGTAAGCACTAACAGATTAAATGAATACAAATGGAAAAATCTCTTCAGCCTGAATAGTTGTGGCTCAAATGAAAGAATCGAAAGCATTTTATTCATTCTAAATCCATTTTAAGATACAAGATAAAGCCTTGCATGCCAACATAACTGACTTCTGATAGTAGAAATGATTTTTAAATCAACATAGGATACTGGTAATGTGTGCCCCTTCAAAATTTTCTTAGACAAACCTTTTTCTTGATTAAGTAGTCCAGTAACAGATCCTAATTTATCTAATAACGTTCGGAATTCTAGTACATTTCCAGCGCTGACAAAACCATTTCTAGAAATAAGATCACATAGAAGGTAATACAAGACAGCAGCTATCATTTGGTCCATATCCAACAACTGTTTCAGTCGAATGCGTATAATCTTACACTTCGTGAATGAACTGTTCACAAATGGTTCCTGGATAGTTTATGAAAAAGTCGACTGGAAACAGGGCACATTAACTTTCATGAACAAGCAGTGACAGTTTAAGCCGAAAGCTGAATAAGAAATGACCGATACAGCTTACGACCCTTCGTCATGAAGGACCCTCAACAAATTGAATAAATTAGGATCTTCTATATTTAAATTGGAAATTTCACAACTGTAATCTATATATCAATAGTAGTGTCTGTTTATAAATATTATTTGTGGCCTGTCCGCAACTTATGAACGTCCCACTGGCAAAATAATACAGATAATCCATTGTCGGCAAATTATGCAAATATAATACTTACTTTCGCAATGGATTGACTATTCCACATCTTAATACATCTTGTACATCTTCATAATTATCTACATCAGTTGATCGTTTCTTTCTTAATAAAATTGAATCAAATACAGTACTATATGCAAACATAGCGAATAATGTTGCATCCATATAGCATGAATTTAAATGACCTTGAATACCACGATTTGAGCCCATAAATTGAATATTAGTATCCGTTTCATATAATTTGTACTCTAACTCCCATGATGAATTAGCACTTGATATTTTTCGATCTAAACAAGAAAATATTAGATGTGTGTCAATATGTTACAAATAAGTATTCAAATTTCAAAAATAGTCTACAACATATGATATTTAGATTATTAGTAATGGATTTCAATTGGAAAAATACAATAAGCATTCTTGTTGGCTACACCTAAGTCAGACATGTATTGAAGTGATTTAAAAAAACTATGTGAAAAAAAATAAAGTTTATATTCAGTAAAAGCCATCTAGGTTGACCTAAGTGCGATTTCACAATTTTTCAGATTTTAAAATAAGCTGGTTTTCACTTTCTCAACTCAAAATGTATCTCACACCAAAACTAGAGATACAATTCACTATTTATCTTAGTAAATCATACTCAGACATGTATAGAAGTGATTTTAAAAAATAGATGAAAAAATAAAAAGTCTATATTTAGTATTTGATGTATCTGACTACGCATGTGTGAGGCTTATTAGATATTGAGTTCAACTACAACAGACGTGTATTAATATAGTGTCTATATCTATCATATGCAACATGGCGCAGTTGACAGGATCCAGCTCGTAATATAAACATACTGTATATACATACATAAAGCTATCCTAATTGTGATTACAACTTCACATCGCACGATGGCCGAGAAACCCACAACGCGCAACAGCCACGCTGCAACAACAAGAAAAGAGAGACAGCGAGTATACCGCTAGATTGTCTAAATTAGACAACCAACAACAGGCTCAAAACACACGCCTCGAACAATATTTACAACAGAACAAGACACCGGTTGTATCCGTGAGTCAAACCACTGATTTATCACTATCGACAAATCATGATAATACAAAACAACAGGATGAAAGTATGCCTATCAGCAGTCGAACATCAGTGTATAATATGACATTAAAGGGTGCCAATGCACCAGCAAAATTGGAAACAACTCTACCCTTATCTGATTTCTCTGCCTGGTCACAACATTGGAGAGATTACGCGGAATTATCCGGCATTACAGTTTTCCCACGTGCAAGACAAGACTGCTTTGCGAACATTCCTTTCGCACGATATGCTCATTACACTGGAGACTCGTCTTGGTATAAACAACACCACAGAACTTTCCATGGATGAAATATTATTAAGAATCAAAGACTGGCTCAGAAGTCAAAGAAATATAATACGTGATCGTGTAGAATTTCAAGACCGTCGACAACAGGAGAATGAGTCATTTCACGCCTATTCAGTTTCGTTGTACGCTTTAGCAAACAACTGTGATTTTTGTTTGTGTAGTCGGGACGATCGTTTCATAACGACCATAATTAGAGGTGTTAATGATCGTGAATTGCGTAAACGCCTACTTGAGAAAAAACTCACGTCATTAACTACTTGTATTGACTTATGCGAGACATTTCAAGCGTCAAAAAATGACTCGGAACAATTTACAATAGGGTCTCAGGTTGTTGTTAATGCAGCGAGCACAAAGCCTAGACGATCGGATGTCCCGCGTAGCAACAACAAAACATGCCCTGGATGCAGGGGGAAGTGCACACATCGCCCCACGCAATGCCCGGCTTGGGGAAAACAATGTCGGAATTGTACAACATCAAATCATTTTTCAAAAGTTTGCCGACAGCCAAAAGCAGTTAATTCACTTGACGAACAAAGCACTACTAACAGACCAGATGACGTGAATACCATAGTCATGGCATTAAGCTCTGGCCGTAAAGCCCCACGGATTGAATGTAAAATTACTATTCCTAATCAGACGGTTACTAAGACAATGATCTGTCTTCCTGATTCTGGGGCTGAAGCTACATGTCTGGGATGGCGGAATGCACAGCGTATGGGTATTAAACATTCTGACCTAAAGAAATACAAGGGACCAACGATTAAAGCTGTCAACGGTCAACCTTTTCAGTGCATAGGCACTTTTGAGTCTACAATTTCCCACGGATGTAAAAAGACAGCTGAAACCATTAAAGTATTTTATGAACTCGAGGGTATGCTACTTAGCTGGTATGCTTCCTTAGATCTAGGAATATTACCTCCAAATTATCCTCAACAAAGCATGACCACAACTGTTAATACCGTACAGCAAAACATATCAGTACCATCTACTGCTACAGAAATAAACACGATACGACAACAACTATTGAATGACTTTCACAATGTTTTTGACTCAACTGAACATTTGAAGCCTATGAATACACAACCAATGAAAATACAATTAAAACCTGATGCTAAGCCTGTTCATGTCCGAGCAGCCAGATCATTACCATTCGCATGGCATGTCAAAGCTCAAGAAACGTTGAATTCTATGGTACAAAAAGGGATTATTTGCCCTGTATCTGAACCCACGGATTGATGCTCCCCTATGCATATCACAACTAAATCAAATGGTGACCTGCGCATAGTAGGCGATATGAGGGCTCTCAATCAAAATATCAAACGTCCTGTGTACCCTTTAGTTACACCCAAAGAAGCCATAGCTATAATAGACCAAGAAGCTACTTACTTTTCCACACTTGATGCAACTAGTGGGTACTGGCAAGTCCCCTTGGAAGAGTCTAGTCAATCCCTAACAACATTTATAACCCCTTGGGGTAGATATAAATATTTACGTGCCACCATGGGTTTGATCAGCAGTGGGGACGAATACAACCTTCGTGGTGATCAGGCACTGAAAGGAATACCACGAACATGCAAAGTGGTTGACGACATACTGTTGTATGATACATCATTCGGGGATCATGTTGAGCACATGCAATCTTTGTTACAGCAATGCCGTCATCATGGCATCACTTTGAATCCTACCAAATTTATATTCGCACAGTCGTCGGTCAAGTATGTCGGCTATAACATAAGTCATTCAGGCATTACATCAAGTACAGAAAGAATCAAAGCTATAACTGATTTCCCAACCCCATTAAACTTGACAGAACTGAGATCGTTTTTTGGGTTGGTTGAACAATTGTCGAACTTCTGTCCATCCATAGCTGCTCTCAAAGAGCCAATGAGACCTTTACTTAAGTCAACTAATGTATTCCAGTGGCTGCCAATTCACGATACGGCTTTCCAAGCAGTCAAAGAGGCTATTCAAAAGCCTCCAATTTTATCGTTTTATCAACAAGATCTTCCATTAGTTCTGCAGACTGATGCTTCTAGACTTCATGGTTTGGGATACGCCCTGCTACAACGACAGAATGGTCAATGGCGACTTTTAGAATGCGGATCTCGTTTCCTAAGTGATGCTGAGAAGCGATACGCCACCATTGAGCTAGAATGTCTGGAAGTCTCATCCCCTGCGAAACAAGTTCATGAAAGTTCATAAAAGTTCATGAACGTTCATGAACTTTTATGAACGTTCATGAACTTTGATGAACAGCTCATGAACTTTGATGAACAGTTCATGAAGTGTAAGGAATAGTTCATAAAAATATGGTTCACTAACTCTTACAGTTCATGAACGTTCATGAACTTTGATGAACTCAAAGTCACCATTCATGAACTACACTCAAAGTTTATGAACTAGTTGTCCAAGTTCATAAAAGTTCATGAACGTTCATGAACTAGTTTTCCAAATTCATCAAAGTTCATGAAAGTTCATGAACGTTCTTGAACTTTTATTCAAGTTCATGAATGTTCATGAACTAATCATAGCAGTTTGTAAACAAATAGTTCATGGACCCACAGAGTTCATGAAGGTTCATGAACTTTGATGAACTAAAATTCATCATTCAACAACCACATTCCAAGTTTATTAACCAGTATTCAAAGTCCATGAACTATATTCCAAGTTCATGAACGTTCATAAACTTCAATCAATGTTCATTCTTTGCAGTCATTTCTCGTAAACCCTACCAGTAGTACAAGTTCATGGACATTAATTCTGAATTAATGAAACAGAAATCCTAGCTTATGAAACTTCATGATAAAAAAAACATTCTGATCAAAATACATAATAAAGCTCAACTAGATACAGTAAATGTGAAACTGTATTAACACACAATTGTAAGGGCTATTTTAGCAGGAAAACATAAATCAATGCAGGTCTAATTGGCAGCACTTCTGGTACCATGTCAACAATTTTGGAGCTTATTGCCTAGTGATCAGGGCAGTATATAAGTAATGCCAATAAAATCTAGCAGCAAATTATTGATCTCAACTAATGACAAATAGACAATGCCTTAGGGGCAGGGTGTCACAAAATGTTTGCATTACTGGAATCAGAAATTCCAGATAAGATAGGAAACTTTCCACTTTTAGGGTTTTCAAAATATTTATACAAAATGAATGTGAAGCCCATGAATAATAATGTTGAAAAGTAAATCATATATTTGAAAACCTACTGATTTTGTGCTGGCCTTCAATGAACCAGGTTCCCAGGATCCCCTCCTTCTGATAGATTGTTTAGGAGAAGACAGAAGACACACATGTGTCTTCATTTGTCAAGACAATGTATGTACTTAAGTTAATTAATTACAATGTCTATAAGTTAGTTAGTTGTAAAATCTACAGCTAACTTTTTTCTGAGTTTTATCCATCAGAAATGATAATGTTCTTGTTCAAGTTTGTTGTTTCATGTCTGATGCATTAATGTGTTAGTTTGATTGTACTTTTATTATAATGTTAACATCGTGTTGAATATATCCTAAAACATCCTGTGCTGTGACTAGGCTATCTAAATTTTAATGGAATAAATAGTTTAATTGATTAAAATTCAATTTATTTTTAATTATACACACAATAGAGAGCAGGCCCTTCTTGTGTGTTGATTATCCTGTATATTTAAATAAATTGATAACCTGAGCTAAAATATCAAAACAAACAAACTGAAGCATCAATAGCCAATGTGTGAAGAAGTAAGTTTTTGATGACAAATCTCACAAACAGGAAGTGCTAAGTGGGTGTCTAAGTGAGAAGCTAATAAATTCATGCTGAGCTCATGCTGTCATCTCATGCTGATAGTAAGGTGATAAGCTGTCTATATGTAGACTAGGTGCTTGGACCTGGGTACTAGCTATTGTTATTCAAAAGAAAACTGGCTTATGAAGTCAGTTAGTAATTATATCATTCCTTACTTTTGCTGCTTGTTTACTTGAGCCAGAGAAAGATAGCAAACTTGAAAAATGAGTTTAATTCAGTAATATGAAGAATTTAGCTGATGGGTAGATATTCTACAAAGTTTTACATAAAAATATATGGCTTCAACAGGATTGAAAAGATGATTTCCAAGTGAAACTAAAGCTTGATTTTGGAATACTAATTAGATGAAACTGTGGTTTTCGAAACTCAAACAGAATTTACTACAGTAGACCTACTCCCCACATGGTTGTTTGGTTGCTCATATCTGGTGTTGGTGTATACATTGAATACCATGCAAAGAATGTGAGGCCAGATTTTATAATTCCTTTTAATTATTCACAAAAAGATAAATCAGAGATGCAAAGCTTTGCAAGACTTTTATTTACCCCCACAACAAAACTACATAAAGAAGTTCAATGTATAATTATTTGTGTTGCTTGCTATTTTCAATTCAAACACTGGACATGTCACAACTTCAAGCTCTTGAACATATACAATCCAAAGGTTGATATTAATATTAATTATCATTATTATTAAAAGCAATTCTTAAAGTAGGTGCAAATATCATTACATGATATAATAAGTTTTGAAATGAATCATGGCAAGAAAAGAATATCCCAACAGAGAACCAATTTACCCTTAATATAGTAAGATACTCATACAACTATACATTTAAAAGGTAAGACTTCACATTATGATTTGAAGACTTAGAGAGATATGTACACAGAATAGAAAGTTAAATCATGCTCCATAACTGGAAAAATCCGTTCAAAGCAAAAGACATTCAAGGACAGCACACTTTCAGAAGTTGATATGCTTTAGGCTTCAATGAGCAGAATTGATTTGACTTTAGACATATTTAAAGTATCAATCGGCTTCAAACAATCTTTGATATTTTAACAAGCTATACTAATTCCTACATTTCTATATCATATATTTTATTTGTTTGAATGTATTCATTTCCTCTTACTATATCACATTTTACAATTTTTTGTGAATTAAATGTTCAAACATTCAAAGTTGCTTTTTCCTATTCTTGTTTTAATCTGTTATTTACTATACAGTTCATGAACGTTCATGAACTTTGATGAACTTTGATGGACTGATTTCATGAACTTTGATGAACTGCTTCATGAACTTTGATGAACTTGTTCATGAACTTTGATGAACTTGTTCATGAACGTTCATGAACTTTGATGAACTAGTTTATGAACTTTGATGAACTAATTCATGAACTTTGCTGAACTAGTTCATGAACTTTGATGAACTAGTTCATTAACTTTGTTGAACTTTCATGAATTTGAGTTCATGAACGTCCATGAACTCTGTGCCATTTAACGTTGATGAACTAGTTCATGAACGTTCATGAACTCAGTTCATGAAAGTTCATGAACGTTCATGAACATTTTCGCAGGGGATGGGCAGCTCTTAAATGTCGTCTGTATCTACAGGGTCAATCGAATTTCACCGTCGTGACGGATCATAAGCCACTTCTTCCAATTTTGAACAGTTATTCAATCACGGATACAGACAATCCTCGACTACAACGACTTCTATACAAATTATCTCCATTCAGTTTCAAGACTGAGTGGACCAAAGGAAAAGACCACCATATAGCAGACGCCCTTTCTAGGTCACCAATTTCTCAGCCTCAACCAGGAGATGAATTAGCAGAAGAATGTAATCTTCAAATCGAAGCAATGATGACCCCATTTGTTAATTCCACGTCACACCAAACATCACCTTGGCCTGATCGCACTCTAGAGTCTCTTCAAGATAAAGCCAAGAATGATACTGACTATTCATCACTTATAAATCTGATCACAAATGGTTTTCCTAAACATGCCAATGCTCTTCCAACGAGCCTACAACCATTTCATAAAATCCATCATGAACTCTCAATTGAAAATGGACTTGTATTGCGTGGTTCGCAAATTGTTATCCCTTCCTGCTGTCGCTCTGACATACTGTCAAGACTGCATTCATCCCATCAAGGGATTACTCGCACTAAACAACGGGCACGTCAAACTGTTTGGTGGCCAAAAATACCAAATGACATTGATCGAATTATTCAAACGTGTACAGCTTGTCAGCAATTACTCCCAAGTCAGGTAAAGGAGCCATACAAAGAAGATGAGCTACCAACTCGCATTTTTGAGTCAACTTAAGCCGACTTCTTCGAAGTTCAAGGTCAGCATTTTCTGGTGTATGTAGATCGTTATTCTGGGTGGCCAAGTGTAGTAAAGTTCGGCAAAGATACTACGACTTCACCATTGTGTCTGGCATTAATGCAGCTATTTGCTAACACTGGCATTCCTGTTCACCTTCGATCAGATGGGGGGCCTCAATTCACAAGCTATGAATTCGCTAATTTCTGCAAGAAATGGGGCATTCAACACTCACCATCTTCTCCGCATTACCCACAATCAAATGGTCATGCCGAGATAAATGTGAAGAAAACGAAATATCTCATTACGAAAACTTGCAAAAACGGTATTATTCATACTGAAGACTTCTACGAAGGATTATTAGAATTGCGAAACACTCCTTCTTTTCATGGTAAATCGCCTGCGCAACTCGTATTTGGCAACTCCATTTGCAGTCGGGTTCCAGCCCATTATTCGTCACTTCTACCGCAATGGGAGTCATCAGTATCATCCTCCGCTATAAAGGCAAAGCAACACCTCGAAAAAACCAAAATCGACTATGACAAAACGTCAAAGATGTTACCCTTTCTCCATGTAGGAGATAAAATATTACTGCAAGATACTTCTACAAAAAGATGGCACCATCGTGGAAAAGTCACAAAAATATTGCGCGACCGTGATTATGAAATTCTATTAGACTCCGGAAAATCATTACGCCGCAATAGACGGTTTTTACGACCGATACAGATGACAGAACCCGAAGAACGATTTTCTACAACTGAGGTACTTCCTTCTATGTCCCCTCAAAGCAGACCACGACGCGTTCACAATCCTCCACGTCGATACGCAAACTCAAGCCCGTCAATGGAATGAACATTATCAATATCATACTATTAAACTATGCTACGCAAATATATTACCCAAAATACTTACTCATTAATCTTACTACTATAAAAGACAACTAATCCAAGCAAATAGTTTTATACCATCAAGATATATCTACTATTATTAGATTTCGTATATTGTACTCTACAAAAGAATAGAGTTTATCCATAATTCATAATAGATATAATGACTCTACAAAGAAAAGAGTTCATAGATAATAGATATAATAGTATTACTTACTTACTATGATTAGTACTGGCATTAGCAGTCATCTTCCAGTTTAACATTTACTGTTACCATTATTCATTTTATTATAACCATATTTAGTAACATTGCATTTCATTTAACTTTACTATTAACGTCTTAAAAAGGGAGATGATGTATCTGACTATGCATGCGTGAGGCTTATTAGATATTGAGTTCAACTACAACAGAGGTGTATTAATATAGTGTCTATATCTATCATATGCAACAGTATTAGCCATCTAGGTTGACCTGAGTGTGATTTCATCACTTTTAAGGTTTTGAAAAATGCCGGTTTTTCATTTCGCAAATTTAAATGTCTCTCACACTAAAACGAGCGATACAATTCACTATCTATTTTGGTATGTCATATTCAGGCGCGGATCCAAGGAGGGGGGCAAAAGGTGTTTGACCGGTCAGATTTTCAAAGCAATGACGTAATTTGATATTGCCATAGAAACAGAAGGATTTCAGCTATTTTTGCTTTGCCATATTTTCTTGCTGTTAGCAGTCCCGAACTCTCTTAGTGAACGATTTCATTGGAGCAATGATCCAAAGCAATCTTCCAATCAGCAAAGAAGGGCTGAGCACCCCTGAAAATCTGAAAGCCAATCACCTGTCGTCTGTTGTCGCCAGTCAGAACAATCAACATTCCATTTTTGCTTTCGTCCAACCGTTTAAACGAATCATATTCTCTAAATTAGGAATCTCAGGAATTTGAGCACCAGTGAGCACCCCTCCATTGCTTTTTCCAGTGTTAGAATTAGAATGACATCAAGTAATCAAGACCAATACAAAATCCAACTGCATTGTTCTCAACTCCGTGTTAACTTATCAAATCAATGTTGTTATGCCTTCCATTTTTTGCAAGCATGGCGGATTGGTGTCTAGGAAAGCTCAACATTATCTTGCTGCTCTATATTGACAATTCAACATGTAATTTAAAAAAGAAAATTGCAGTCAACAAAAGTTAGCTGATTCGAGACCTTTGTTCAATCCGTTTCAATGTCATGCGGTCAATAGTTGCGGTTTAAAATGCTGTCTATATATTTTCTCATATCGTGCAGCTAAAATACATTTTTTATACTCACTTTATTCACGTTTTAGTCTGGAAGGAGACCGCACCACTATACAGTATAATTGGCCTACCACAGCATACACCATGCTGAAGATCTTTTATTCAAAGCAAACAAAGCAAGCACTTCTCCGTGTAATTAACGAAAAATGGGCAAAGAAGAACAATATCAATATGAATTTTATTTATATTATGAGAAATCTGATTATTTCTTCAATCAAAGGAGTTACATATGTTGATTCTTTCCTTGTGGATGATTTAAACGAACCAAAGTTTTGCATTTGTCATCGTAAGTCATACAGCAATAGGAACACAAGTTTTCCCAAATTTTCTAGCTACGAATGAGGATACACTTCGCCAAGGTCAACACAATATTTCTGACAACGTAGAATTTGAAAGGAAAAGGGAAATTGCAATTGTAGAAACGAATGCAGCCTATTTTATTGTGGTCAAGAATGTTTTTGAGACAGCGCAACCAAAGCGACGAACCATACTGCCTACAGATGCTGATCAGTATCAACTAATGGCACGCGCAGACAGTGCTGTTTATAACAATGGAAACGAAATTGCATCTCCGGAAGGGAAATCCAACTTTGAGATTTATCAAGCATACTGCGAAAACCCAAATCTATTAGTTGTTGATCCATTACAATCTACAAAACAATGTCATATTCTTTTGCCTGATGGATTTGCACTTCGATATCATTTAACAAATGAAGAATTAAATATGATCGTTGATAATTGGTTAGATAGTAAATATTTTGCAGGTATGAAATCTGGTCTAAGACAACTTGTAGAAGAAAAACGTTTTTTCGGTATACATTCAGAAATAACAAGGTAGTCAAATCTTTTGTAGCCATTTTGAAATTTTTTATCTTTGATATTTTTGGTATGAAAATGATGCAGAATTCTTTGGTGTGATAATATAAGTCAATCCAGAAAGAAAAAACATTTAAAATGTTACACCGGAACTAGTTCCAGGCTCTTTTTGTCTAAATAAAATGGCTCTTCTTAAAAAGGTCGGGTGTAAAATTGCTTTGCATAAATCTTAATTATTTTTGCTGATAATTGTACCTTGACATATTTTCTTGGATTCTACCGTGTGCTTTTTTTGATTGGTGAAGAAACAAAAAAGTTGTGATGTTTTGAAGTTTCAAAACGCAGTCACGCTCCAGCTGTTTTAGAAAGTTTCTAAACATCTCATTGAATAACTTTTTTGTATGGTCTCAAATAACAAAAAGCACACGGTAGAATCCAAGCAAATATGACAAGGTACAATTATCAGCAAAAATAATTTAGATTTATTCAAAGCAATTTTACACTCAACGTTTTAAGAAGAGCCATTTTATTTGGACGAAAGGAGCCTGGCACTAGTTCCGGTGTAGCATTTTTAATATTTTTTCTTTCTGGATTGACTTATATTATCATACCAAAGAATTCTGCATCATTTTCATATCAAAAATATTAAAGATAAAAAATTTCAAAATGGCTACAAAAGATTTGACTACCATGCTTTCAGAAATTGATAAGAAGTTGGTCGCTTGGGATTTTTATACCGCTAACGGGATTATGATGTGTGGGACAATATTGCCAGAATATAGAAACATGGGATTATTTTCATACCTGGTCGGAGTGAAAGAAAAGAAAATACGTGAAGAAGGCTTAGTTCCATATTTCTTTGCGTTTGACGGTGCGAAGTCTGTCAACATACAAGAGAAATCGGCTGATTATGTTACACCTAGAGCAACAGTTTTTACTTGCAGATTTATCGCATGCTAATTAATTAGACCAAGTTCTGTTAATAGAATTTCATTGTTTTCATGCCAATATCATTGACCTGGTTAACTTTATATGTCTTTGTATTCTGGTCTCAAGTGTATATATCGCCTTTTGAGACACAACGAATGTAGATAGAACGTTTTTTCTATCTGGTCATGCTATTGTTGCGTTTTAGTCTGAACAGTCAATACTGATATAGCTGAAAATAAGACTTAAATGCCAAAAATTGCAGCACAAGGTATTTTTATATCATAACGATCAGCAAAGCCTGCTCTATAACATACGTTCATAACTTAAGTTCATAAAAATCAAAGATGAATTTTGAGACACAACGGATGTAGATAGAACGTTTTTTTCTATCCAATTATGCTATTGTTGCGTTTTAGTCTGGACAGTCAATACTGATATAGCTCCAAATAAGACTTAAATATCAAAAATTGCAGCACAAGGTATTTTTATATCATAATCATCAGCAAAGCCTGCTCTATAACATACTTAAGTTCATAAAAATCAAAGCATTATTTATATCAAATTTTGACACGTTCCATTTTGAAGGCATGAAAATGAGGTTAGCATTTGAATTCCAATATTCCATCAATAGAGCCTACTAAAATCACCATCTACTGTGACTCAGAACATCAACGATAAGTTGAAAATTGCAAAACAAAATGCAAAACCTTGCTTTCGTTTATCCTACATCAGAATGAGGCTCAGAATTGAAATTTATTGGGTTTAATATGTTTGCGCACTTGAATAATGGTTTTGAGCACTTAATTTAGCATCATCAAAATAATGGATTAATTGCATCTGATTAATTGGTTTCCGCACGTCATTCAATAGAATTTCTGTTTACTAGACGAAATGACCTAAGCAGCTAGTTAGCGCACTAATTTTATCATTTGTGATTCAAATACTTATGAGCACTTTAACAAATACTTGGCGCACTTAATTTGAGTATTTGTGATCTAACTTCGGAAAAATGTAAACAGCAAAGGCCACAGGGTTTTTGGTCATATATATATGCTTTTACTGAACCAAATTTAATGGCATGAATATTATGGATAATTTTTATATTTACAGTACAATAGATAGGTCTACTGCTTTATGGATCTTTGCGTTGATACGGAAGGAAAAGAGATAAAATCAACATGCAGTGACAGTCATCGCACAAATGACAAGTCATCATGAGAAAGCACACACGACACACCATAACTTTCTCTGCTTGAAATGAAATACACCATAAAATACACCCTTAGTTGTAAATGCAATTTCAATATCTTAGATTTGAATGTGTCCTTTTTTTCCTTTCGAAAGTTTCGAAACAGTCGTGTTGAAACAACTTTCTTCGTGCGTGACACAATTTCATTTTGCTTGGACTCCAACTTCCCTGACAGTTTAATTGGTCAACTTTAAAGTGCGGTGAAAAAAGTGTACGTTTTGGAATAAATTAAGTGCGAATTATTATATTTTAGTGCTAAAAAGTATTGTTGCTGTATTCCATTATTTAAGTGCGGACTACGATGTTATAGTGCAAAGTCATATCTATTTAAGTGTGGCGTTAAATAAAAGCCAAATTTATTTGCCGTACTCTGTAAAATGAATCATCGTAGAATTACACTACTTCAAGTTTCACACAATAAGGTGATCATCAGGCGATATATTTCAACCAGGCTACAAATTTTCATTCTTATCCTATATGAGCTACTATGTTTTACAGTTGATTGGTTATTGATTACGCTACTGTTTATTTAATTATTTCTGTTCAGTGTTGTATAAAATTCCGGTTGTGATCTCAAGATGTGCATTTTAATTATTTGCCGATCCACGCACGTGTAAATTTCAATCATTCAATGTACACTTTCCTTCCAGTTCTATTGTGCTTTGTTGCCAACATATAGCACTATGGATCATGATTGCGGAATATCGTTCCGAGTAGCATGGTAGCAGCCTGCTTTTCAGTTTGGTTCTACGATGTGCGTCAACTGACTACGGTAATCGAATAGATTGAGCAGATAAAAGGTCCCACAGTAGACGGCGCCCCGTAAAAGCTGCTTTTGTCCTCCTCGGGATAATACACGCAAGCAGTTTCTTCTGTGTTGGTAACACCACCGACGAGGATCGTCGCAGTAGAATTTGCGGAGAATCCACGACTACATCCACCAACCCACCGCCTACACTTGCATCCTCTCTGTTTCCTCTGTGCCACCCTTCTGCCGACCCACCAAACAATCCCTGCCCTGCTACCCAACAACCCGCCGCTGATTACTGCAACAACATATGACCAAACGATTAATAAGAAGGAGAATGAGGACGATAAAATGATGAACGGAGACATGTGATTGGTGCGGGCTCACTATAGTGGCAGCATTTTAGTGGGGCAGATAAAGGTTCAAAATCAGCAATATACCGCAAATTGTGATACGAGCATAATTTTAGTATCAAACGAAAGATAATCGTTTATACTTCAAATAGAGCCCGTGACCCCATCCAGATTCAGCCTGAGTGCCGAGAAAATGGCATCCAAAGTTTGGTTCCACCTACGTCCGTTTCACTGAAAAATTGCGAATGTGGTGAAATATTTTTGAATAGAATACACATAATTATTAATTTTATTATTATAATGATATGATTAAAACTCTCACTTTCGTTCTACAGCAATATTTTGTGTAAATCTATATCATTACGCAATATGATAAATATGCGCATGCGCATTACAAATTTCAGAATTTCGGAATTTTTGCGTTATTAATGATTAAATATGTAGTATTGATATTGAATTAGCTTAGGGACTGAACATTTGATGTTTTCTACACAATCAAGACATTTTCCATTCATTTAGGACTTATTACGTATGTCTATCCCGATATGATTTGTAAATAAATTATATTAAAGGTGAAAATATAGGGCTTTTGCCTCCCACGTTTACTCTCAGTATACCATATCAAATTAAACAAGCATAAGAATAGAAATATGCTAATACAATAAGAATGATCATACGCCAGAAACGTAATTATGGTTTTTATTAGGAGCTATTTTAAAGTTAAGTATTGAAAGTGCAGCAATACTAATTTAGATTTACAATATTTAAAGGATACTTGGAAGCAGAAACATTTATTGAATAATTCGTTTTTCTGGCAATGCTTTTTATCTTGTTCATACTCTGGTTTTTGGCGATTATTGTTATTTTTAATAATTTTATAATGAAGAACCTTTTGTCTTATTTCCCTTTCTTCATCTCTTTCACTAGGCAGGAGTTCCGTGCCAGTGACGAGGATCCAATCCTTTAAGTTAGTAGCGGACGCCTATATAAACTTTATGTGCTCTGACCACAGCCGTAACTACAGGATTTTGACTGGGGTGTTTAGTCAATTTTGCCCGAAACAAAGGTGTGGCATTTGCATATTTGGGAGCTTCGGTGTTGTAACTTTTGTGTACATTTTGCAATTTTTCGTCTCAAAATTGCCCGAAATTTGATTCAAACTTAGTATGGGAGTGTGAAATCTATCTAATGCATGCAACAATTGTGTACAAGTTTAGCGACGACATAAAAAACCATTGTGTACGCGACATTGAGTCGGGTATGGCACCGAGAAGCAGGACCGAAGAGAAAACGTGCCCTTCCCAATAGAAAACTGTTTTTACAAATATAATCTCATTGCTGCAATCACAATTTAGCAACAAAATCTCACGAGCAATATAATTTGCATAGTCCCAGGCTATCGCTTAACCTCCTCTCGGCGACCCTGTCCAGAAGGGCTGTTTTACCACCTGTTTAGATGGGAATTTTAGTCCCACGTTCAACCAACTACAACGGCATAGCATGACATATAGGGAGACGATTTGGCCCTCATCTTTTTACCAGTTTCGTTTTCGGATCTTCAGCTTTTCGAAATTAAATAACAGATAAGGAACTGCAGCTGAATTTAATCTCGAAACAGTATTACTACTGGAATGTCATGTGTACTGCAAATGGTGACCGGTATCCAAAGCTATCTGTTAGTGCGCTTGTGACTTGCGTAGATGAAATGACAACGTGGCTGGTCCGCCAATTTCTGTTTATATGAATAAATTGTCTCGCCAAGGTGGGATATCCCGCTCATGAAGTAAAATCCCAATTGAAAGTCCATTACGATGATATAGAAGTTCTTCATATGAATATAGACTTGGTTGTGCTACAGGTCCTTTCTTCTGGGCTAAAAAGAGATATTAAGAGTTCAGTCACCATTGGCAGTAAACCTATATATATAACATTCCAGGTAATTGCATTGCTATTCATTTCATATTCGATTCCCATGCTATATCTTCACTTCCAAAGTTTGAGATTTGAAAATAAAAGCGGTGGTCAGAGGTTGGAAAAGAGAGACAAACGTTCACCAGGCTGTAACCGGACTGGACGAAGGAGAAGACTTCCATACAAACAGGACGCTTGGCAGGCGTTCAAGTCCAGAGGCAACCGAAGCATTTATACAAGAATAAATGTTATCGACTTTAAACAGGACATTATAAAATATCTCTTCAGCACTAGGCTCATATCAGCTTGGTTTGGCGAAATATGAAGACAATTATTGAGCCTCAACTTTAGCTGACACTCGATATTAATAATTTCTTTAAGCATGGGTATGGGTTAGAAGTATTTGCAGATATACGCCAGAGATAGATAGATGTTTCATTAATCATGTAAAACACTTAACAATAATAATATACAAATCGACTATAATAATTATTCTAATAAATATAAATATAATAATAATTCTAATCCCTGAAGCAATCAATGCTTGTTTATTTGGGATATCTGTAAATATATAAAATGATTAACGAAATAATTTGTAAAATTTAAAACAACATTTGAATAAGAATAGTCAACAATGACAATGATAAGAATAGTGATACTAAATATGGCTAAAAGAATAAAATAAATTATAAAACGCTACTTAATATAGTATACCGTGTTCTAGGCAATCCGATAAAAGCCATGGATGAAAACAATTGTCTTTGGATAATAACAAGGTGGAAATATACTACAATTTTTAATTAAACTCTTTGTCTGCGGCGCACTTTTCCAAACTTCTAATTCACTTCTTGTGTATCTATAGACCTTCAGCTAATCAAGGTTTAGTAATTTTTGCAGCATAAAATGAGATGAACTGCTCATCAATTGCGATTAAGATACGCAAAGTCGAGGAAGCCGAAGGCTGAGTTGTCCCGGGTGCAGGACGCAAGCCCAAGGCTGGCTTATACGAGCCGTCGTTGACATAGTGCGTGATCGGAAAGTCGTATTCAAACCAATCTTACATTAGCAGCCATTTGAAAAAAATATTCTAATCGATAAGTAATATATATAGTAAGAGTAAGGACATCATTATAAAAAGTTTTTTCTTAATTGATATAGTTTATATAGCGTAATTAAACCAAGTATATAGCACTATATAATTATGATTCTGACAATGTTTTATAGTCATCTTCATAAAAATGCTAAAACATAGTAAAAGTGCCTTGCTTTTGTATATACGAAACTATTTTATAGCCTTCTCAGCTAATTTTGCATCATTAATTCATTTAATAGGCCTTATTAAGGCTAAATTTAAGTAATTCAGAAATTGACTCCGCGCATGCACAAATTGTAGAATTGCGCAATACCATAGATAAAAACAAAATTTCATTGCAAAACGAATGTGGGAGTCTTAATAATAGCATTACAATAATAAAAATAACAATTATGTATATTCTACTCAAAAATATTTCACCACATTCGCAATATTTTATCAAGACGGACGTAGGTGGAACCAAACTTTGGATGCCACTTTCTCCGCACTCAGGCTGAATCTGGGTGGGGTCACGGGCTCTATTTGAAGTATAAACGATTATCTTTCGTTTGATACTAAATTTATACTCGTATCACAATTTGCGGTAAGATTTCCGTTACCTGCCCCACTATTTGGAAATAAATTCCGATCATTGTGAGTAGGTTGTCATTCTTGTAGGTTATAATGTGATATTTTTGGTTAGGCATAGGTTACATTTTTGGAGGTATTATGGTTGGCTGACATTTCGAGGATTACATGAAAAAGGTTGGTATCATAGCCACTGTATATGAGGGCTGTCTCGTATATTGACTAGAGGCCCGAGCTCAGGCAAGGGGCCGTGAAGCGGCCCCGACAGCCAGCCCAGATCCGCGCATACCGAGTCAAAATTCAACCAAAGATACTGGAGACCCCAATTTCAGCCGATAGTTTCTCCTGCGCGCTTTACAAAGATGGTGTCTGTGCCGCAAGAATGTTCCACTAGTTATTAGCATCGTGGTTCTGTTTTTATCAAGATCGATGATATATTTTATTTTATATGAATTTTTAAACTTTTCCTTTTCTGTGATACCCTTTGTTCTACTCTTTTGTCTTTCACAGTTTTTTTACAGTCACGTGGTCTTGCGATTTTGTCCGCTCGCTGGTGTGTTGTGCTTCCGGGCACGTAGTTCTAGCGCTGTCACGCTTACACATGGTTGTTAATTGTTACCCTCATTGTTGTTGCTTGCTGATTGCACCTATTGTTGTTTTTTATTCACTATGTTATGCTCTGTTAAATTCGTCAAGTTTAATTATTTTATGCACAAGGAAGTAGTGCTTTCAATCAACATTGGACAAGATTGTTTCTGCCTAAGTATGGAATCATTCTGTTAGGCTGATAGTGATTTTTTGCACTAAAAGGCGGTTATGAGGAAATGGGCTTTAAACTAGAGAGTTGTGCCTACTGGACTACATGTTTGACAACAACTATTGACTGTAAAATACTTTTTGGGGTTCAAAGAGCTTCCTGGCGGATGGGAAAAGATCTCTGCTGTTTGTTTCTTTCTTTGCATTTGTTTAATTCAACATTAATTTTATTCTTGACAATCCTGCTTAAGGCCTCCCTGAAAAGACCAACATTCTATGGGGTGGTGGGGCTGATAAGATTGGGGAACACTGATATTGCCAGGTAGAATTTCAGAGAGCTTGTGCTCTGCATCAATAAATACATAAATACATCGTGATCAATTTAATCAAGCTATCAGGTCAACCCAGTCTGTGAACAGTTATTTTACTAAATACTTATCAGGTTATAACTTTGTGGGCATATATCGCTGTGTGACATTCTTATAATGAAGTTACTTTACTGGTTTTTCCATACGCAAACACAAACTTAATTGAAAAAATGGCATTTAAACAAAGTTTTTCATCAAATAAAGTTGTTTAATCGTGTTGAATAGAGAGATATGCTTCGGAATTGGACTATGGATTATGAGAGTATCCTATGGAAGGACCCGTAAGGGTCCTTCCACACAATTATATCCCTGCTACTGGGATTTATCAAAGGTATTTTGTTGCTGGAATGATCAGATATCTGTAGATTGATGGCGCCTGGAATCGTGTTGCCATGTCAACTCGTATATCTATTCAGGTCGGTTGATTAAGCGAAACGAGCTTTAGGCCGCAAAAAGCAGATCTGGCCTTCATAAATAGGTTATTAACTACGCATGAGACTTGCCGTTGAACTTACCTGGGCTCATTAGTGAATTAAATCTAGAATCACGCTTGCACGCATTCAAAGGAATAAATAGACCTCGTCCAGTAGAACATTGGAAATATCTTTTGCCTTTAAATCTACCATCACAGCCGCCACTGAATGCTTCTTCCTGTGAAAAGTGAAATAATATTCTTTTATAGAGTTTGCCTAAACAAATACAGTACTTTTACGAGGACTTTGACGGGTTCATGGACAGTTCATGAACTTTATGAAGATTCATGAACTGTCCATGAACACGTTATAAACAGTACATAAACTACTGTTTATGAACTGTAAGTGACCTGTTTTTCATTGACGTTTTTATAAAATGTTAATTAAAATCGGGCGTCTGTGAACTGTTTCCACAGGGATATTAGTTAGAGTAGAAGCCCATTGAGAGTCTAGTAGAAATGTATAACCTACTAGCCCAATCAGATAAACCAATCAGCTTATTGGGATCATGTTAGCCTCACAATGGAGGCCACAGATTTGTAATGGCCTGTTGAACACTGCTTTACAAAATGATGTGATTCAACTCAAATACAGTCAAACATGTTATAGCGGTCACCTCTATATAGCGACCACCTGTCCATAGTGGTCAATATTGATATGTTTGAAATAGATAGCATTTTTTATTCTGAATTTCAACCCTGTATATTAAGGCCATCTGAGTATAGTGGTCAAGTTTTATCGATAACCGGATATCAAGTATTCCTTCGTAAAAAGAAAATATTCGAAAATCGTGTTGTTGCTAAATGTGGACAAATGCTCGATAGTTGTGGTGATCTTATTGCGCTCACTTATCATGATAAGAATTTACAGTATGACGCCACTTAAGATTCATTATCATTTCAATAAGATTTGAAATTCTCACATTTTCAAATGCTTATTTCTTGAAAATTACTTATGCGTTCATTTATCGAAAAAAAAATTGGCAATGTAATCAAGGCACTTAGTGCAACAAGTCAAGGTAGAAATTTCAACTTCCAATATTTAATGAGGACATGCACCTGTGAAAACTGTCCTTGAACACTAAAGGGACAATTTTCATAAAAATTTCATGAACAGTTCATGAAAAAAGACCATTTAATGTTCATGAACTGTTAATAGAGTGCTGAGAAACACTTGAATAGTTCATGAATATTCGTAAAGTTCATGAATTCAGTAAATATTTTTCATAGGAATGATTCTTCATTTCGTTTAAACTTGGAACACATCTGCGTCCGATAAAAGATTTTGCCTTCCGAGATCCAAAGATTTTCAAAGTGAAACCTTCGGATTTTTTACCCGACATATAATGAGAAAATTGGTCTGCTATTGATTTCATTGCCAATGATCCATCCAGTTTAGATGTGAACTTGTAAAGAAAAATTTCAGACCTTGTTGTAAATATAAGCAAACACTGATAATCGATTTCTGAATGTACAAATAAGCTTCGAAAATCCAAAGGTTATAATATTTCTTAATCTTTAGCAGAAATCTTTAAAAAGTTGATTATTGGATCTTCGGATTTCAGCTCAACCTCCCGCAATCTAGGATCGCAGGATCACAACTTCTATCAAACCCTAAATATCATATAAATTAGAGATAAAGTCAAAGACTAGACGTTGCCTCCGTTACGCTGATGAATGCTATCGTGCGAAACTCTGAGTAGCGGAGACAATGTCTAGGACTTTATTTCTATACTGATCTGTATACCCGCATCTAGCACTCTATTGATGTTTTGCCACCAATAAAGTTATATCATATAAATTGTAATTATATAAAAATACAGTCTACTTTATAATGCAACAAGGTCACAATAATGTCAGCCTGCTACAGACTCTCTGTAAATTTAAAAACCAATGAAACAAAATTAAGTAGCAATAATATCTGTTATCAGTGATATAGATGAATTCAGGTTATAATAAATTTAACACAACATACAAGTTCAAGACCAGCGATTAACATTTCTGTTCCAGGTAGATAACCAATCCATCGAATAACACCAAATTGTGGTATCGCTTTGTTTTGATGTTCGACAACAGAATCTAGCTGTAATGATGGATCAACACGATTCCAAGATGCATCAGGCGTAGCAGAACAATCTTGAGATTGAACTACAGGACAAAGAGAAAGTAAAAACTAGTAACTATAATTTGGCAGGTCAATTTTGAAACAAATTAAAATATTACATTTTCAGTTAGTTATTTACCGATGATCATCTCATAAGCACTTGCAAGTTTTTGTTTATCGGCAGACATTTTTACAAATTTAAGGAGAGTTTCAAAAGGGGAAGTAGCATCAACATCATCTGTTGATTTTAATATTTTCATCTGAATTCTGCTAGCAATTGTGTAGCCTCCTCAGATTTGCTTGCGTTCAAAGGATTCAATTTATATCCTAAAAGAATTTAAAATAAATTAGTTGCATGAAGATTGGTGCCAAGTCTACAACTTGCGCAACGACGAGGAATCAAAAGTGGGAATCCTGCGATCCAAGATCTAAAACTAGAGTAAGTTCAGATAAAATTTGATACTTTGATTTTTAGAAAATTTGATACTTTGATTTTTAGGTCAATAACGACAATAAAAAATTTGCTGAATATGCTTTGGAAATGCTAAACCTTTTGTCAGACATTGATGTAAGTCAAATCAAACAAAGCAAAATAAATTTTCGAAGTTGCTTACTATATATCGCCTATTTGAATTTGAATTGGTTAATTAAAAGAAACAAGGAAAAGTCCTTTTACGGAAGTGTCTATAGAAAATGTGAAAAACGGTTGTTATGGCTCGTAAGTAGATATTCTAAAAAAGATGCACTTATGAGTGACTACCATACCAACTAAATCCGAAGCCAAATAAACAAATTAATAACCTTTCATCTGTTTTTAATTAGCCTTCGTTGCATAGTCCAACAAATGGGTGCAATAGAGCTCTACGAATCCGATCCAATCTGATTTGGATTTTTTTTCGGATTTAGATCGGATTTTATATTTTCCTATCATCATCATCATCATCATCATCATCATCGTCATCATTTATTGATTATACCTTATAAGCCATTTCCGGCATTTTTACAAAGGGCTCATGCAGAATAATAGGCCTACATTTCTTAAAAACATTAATATAAAGATTAAAAGCTAATTAATTAGAATACATGAATATAAATATTATTTCGATAGATATAGATATGATTTACATTTTTCATTATAAATGGCACTGTCAGCAATCGCTTTCAGCGAGGATGGCAGACCGTTCCACAAACAAGCACTTGCTGATTGGAAAGAGTGACGATGGCTTTGTTTGATATAGATGTCATTATTGGTTGAGGATCGAGAAGAGAAGATTGTGGTTAACAGAGGAGGAGCATCAGATCAGATCAGACTTGTCCAGAATTTCTCCCAATCGGATTGGATCAGATATTAATATCCTTGATATTAATATAAATGATGAGTTATTTGAGGTATTCTTTGTGAAAATTTTATAACTATTTCATGTTTCCGATATCACTATGATTTATGATCATAAATATAATAAAAGATTATAGATTGCTCGGATCCAGATTCTGTCGGATCAGGTCGGATTCTAAAGCAAGAATCAGAATAATTCAAATAAAAATGCATTCAGATCGAAACAGACTTGGATTGAAAATTCTTGCGCATATTCGGATTACTAATGCCCAATCTGATCTGATATAAATCTCTGGTGTGCATCCTGCAATCTTTGATTTAAGATGAGATCTAATTATATCTGCAGCTAAAAAGTCATTTTACTGCAGCTAACCAGTCCCAGCTATTCAGTTCATTTGTCGCTGCTAAAAAGCTAATTTACTGCAGTTACTGTAGTTAATCACAGCTATTCAATCAATTTACCGCTCTGATTAGTCTCAGCTATTTAGTCATTTTTCTGTGGCTAATTAGTCAGCTATTACTCATTTACCTTAGGCGAAAAGACTTTTAAGCTGAGATCTTACAAAGTTGCGACTATTAGACAATTTTCTGTGGAAATTATTTATTTAGCTGCGGCGAATTGACATTTAAAGTGAAAATTACATAAAACAATTTTATCACAGATTCGAGTAGCTGAAGCTAAATGATGAAGAATGGTGACAATGATTTCTTAGTTTATACGCGAATAACTAAGCAGAGATATTTAATGTTGAATCTACCAAATTTTGATCAGTCAATTTTTCCAAACTTGGAACGATAGTAAGAATGACAAGAGAGTTTACTATGGGAAAAAGGATGATTGAAAACTTTCAAAAATGGTATCTCCATTCACTCAGAAATAAAAATTTGTAATGTCCAAGTCAGCTATGGCTACACTCTTGGGGCACCTTTTCTGCTTGATCGAGTTCATTTAACCGAGAAACACATGATATACAAGGACATTTAGTAGTTGAAATAGCGTTTATCTGCTGAAAAAAGCTCCAACACCTGACAAAAACCTGTCACACATGGAGGTGATGCGTACGTAAAACAGCGGGTGCACAATCCAAATCACATGCCACGGAGGATGATTGACGCATTTTTGACAGAAAAAGTAAATCCAACAACTAAAATTCCTTTTGTTTCATGTATTTCCTAAAAAATTATATTTATTTCAAGCAGAAAAGGTGTCCTAGAGGTGTGGGCATAGCTGACTTGGACGTTAGAAAATTTTGATTTCCCGCGAAAGGAGATACGATTTATTATAATTCTGACTTCACCTTTTTTCTATAGTAAGCCCTCTTGTCATGAATGATCGTAAATAGGGTAGATTCAACATTAAATAACATTTTCATCATTTAGCTTCAGCTATCCGAATCTGTATAAATTTTTTTTCGTGATATGTGCTCTTTAAGCTGCAATCTTTCAAAGATGCGCCTATTAGACAGTAAGCTTTAGAAATAATCTATTTAGCTGAGGAAAATTGACTTTTTAGCTGCAATTTTGAGAGATGCCGCTATCAGTCAATCAGATGAGATAAGATCAAAAGGATTTTGAAAGTCAAACATCTTGTCGGAAGCTGAATTTCTGACTATCAGACCATTTCTTATTTTTCTTAAATAAAACAAACATGAAACTAAAATGAAACATGTGAACTAACCTTTTCTCGTCACTTCCATTTTTAATGCTGACACTGGATCTGATTTCATGCGTTCATCCCAAGAACGTGATCTTAATTCCTGTGGCATTAGCAAGTTCTTTAAACTAGGCATTGATTGCTTACGTTTTGAAACAGCACATTGATAAATATCACTTGATAAAGCATCCATTTTGCATTTTGCATTTTTTCCTGACATTGACACGTGATTTGCAATATTTTCTATTGAAGTGGCTGCTTTTCTTAATGGACCTGGAGAAGTTGTCTTTGATTCACCATTGTCTAATTCTAAAGGATTGTCGGTTGAGCTCTCTTTTAGCGCTGTAGTAAATAAAAGCTTTATAATGAGATCAGCTTAAAAAAGATATATATTGCCTAGACTACATCAACGCGTTTGTGACCATCGTTTTACGGCTGTTGGAAAAAATTTAAGATATGCACATAGCTTTGATACAATGTCTCAATACTTTGTCTCACGGCAAAACAAAATTTGGCTGTTTTCTTATCTATCATTACATGTGGCCTAATTAAGGCACCCAGCTAACTAAACTGCCCATAGGTTAATCCGGCAATGCACATCTATATATAATATGTATTAATGCATTTATCATATTGTTTATTTCATACCTGACGCCATGTCTAATGTGATTCCAGGTGGTAAGATAACGCCAGGTTTTTCTTTTGCGCATTTGATTGAATAGTCTGACGAAGCAGTTCCATTATCCTAGAAGAAGTATAATCTGCATGAAGTAAAGCTTTTTACAATTTGATGGTTTTTATCGCCACTTTAATGCTTAATCCATGGCTTATTGTGGAAAGTTGCATATAAACAACTCTAAATTTACATCAAGCTTCTTGATTGATTCTCCCAAACTCCATTTCTAAATTAAACTTCTATTGTAATTTATTATTGCAGGTCAAACATCATAATTCATAATATCATGTGATGTATGGAAACAGGTCAAATGTCATATGATAGGCCTAAATGTCTAGAATTGAAACAAAGATAAAGCCTTTCTCGTTACTCTGAATTTCATGTGTTTATATGCGATCATCAGACGGTTTACCTACTGACGAAGACTTACTTACGTGACTTACGTTAGATGATGGCAAAATAAATGCATGAAACTCAGAGTAACAGGAAAGGCTTTAGCCCTATCTTTATTTGAAGTTTGTATTATGCTCTGTTTTAACAAACATTGGGAACCCTCACATACGTGTGTTTACATCATATTATAGTATATTATAAGTGTCTCTAAATATTATTCTTATAAAATGGAAACAAGTGAAGTAATTAATAGACACAACGTCTCATAGCGTGTACGCACCATTGTCACTTGCATCAGGGTTCGATAAATAGGATGGAAGAGTCCACAACTAGTAGCAGGGATTCCTGGCATTGCCTTTCTGGAATTCATTGTTTTTTTATAAACTATCTAACCTTATCTCCAGGATCCGACAAAAGGTTCAGCCTTCAGGTATCCTAGAAGCATTTCAACATTTACTTCTGAATATGTTTGACCAGAAAATCATAAAAATATGGATTTTATTTTGAATTTTCTCTAGCGTTCCGGAACCTAGTATTCCAGGATTCTTACTTTTGTCGGACCCTGACATTGCCTATCTCTTATCTAACTCTATCTACACTATAAATCTTGGTTGTACTGAATCACTACTAAAAATGTACTGAAAATATACTGGAATAGTATTGGGTACTGAAACCATACTGAAATTCATCAGACATCTATAATCTATATACAAATAGAGATCCGTGCGTGCCTGTGTGTATGTATGTGTTCTTTTCACGCATTTATTAATCTATGAAATGTGACAAACTATAGCTTAAAATGATCGTCGTTGTCCAAACAGCGAGCTGCGCTAATAATTTATTCTAGATTTTTATTGTATGAAGAGATATTAACGAGTTTCTGCAAAAAAGTAAGATATTTACAACGCCAGTGTCGTTCTTTTTGTCGAGTAGGTGTCCCTTTCTCTGTTGTCATGGTGTTCCGACGATAGTCGCCGCTGCTATTGTTTTAATGTAAACAGGTTTAGAATAACAAAGATGTATCAAGTAATTATATAAAGGTCCGCGGAAATAATAAAATTGTAAAATTCCAATTTAAATATTTCGATATGCTTTAGAAATAGCATAACTATGGGAACTTATTTTTATACAAGAAGGAAATTTTACAGGAATACATTCTGCTGAATACAAGTATTTTAAATTTCAATTATCTATCTAGGCCACTTATCTATGTACAAATAGAGATCCATACGTCGTGCCTGTGTGTATGTATGTGTTCTTTTCACGCATTTATTAATCCATGAAAAGTAACAATTGTATCGCTGCTATTGTTTAAATGTAAACAAATCTAGAATGACATGGATGTATTTATTAAAGACTTTTGGAAATAATAAAATGCTAATTAAAATGTGTAGAAATTGCATAGCTACAGTTAAGTGGACTTATTGTTCAGGAGGTTATTCTGCTGAATCCAAGTTTTTTAATTTAAATGGACTTTGCGAATAGTTCACGATTGACAAGCAACCGTCTATTTACTTCTCAGTGTCAAATTTCAATGATCTATGTCGACTATTTATGTCTGCACGTGGAGCGAGAGTTCACACATTTACTAACACATGAAATGAGACAAGTTTAAGCTTTTATGACGGTGATATAGTACAAGCAGCGAGCTGTGCGAAAAGTACTCAAGATTGTGTTGAGAAAAAGAGATATCAATATCATCAATGCAAACTAGCCATTTCCTTTGTCCTGCTTATTCATGTATATCACATGTTAAAGTGTGTCCAGCAATTACGTGAGCCTATTACATAAGCACAACAGGAGCAAGACGAGTTAAAACTCCGAACTCAAGAATGCAAGTTGTAAACAGGCACAAACGAGGATATAGAATTTATACGTATAGCTCGAACAAAATGTAAAACTGTAAATTAAAACCCTGAGTGAAATACACACATTCTTAAAATAGCACTACAAATATTAATCATGATGATATTATCATCATTCAAGTTTCAAATGAAATAGTTTTCAGATTGCATTCAGGTAACAAATGTCACAAATCGTTGGTACCGGTGCTGCCCAGTCCTCAACAATTGACCAACTAAATGTGATCTGATTGAATTTGTGAAAGAGAATAGAGGGCAATAGAATCTCACTTAATATCCTTTTCAAATTCAGATTACTTAGAAGTAGCATTTAGGAATGCTTTGCTTCCTTATTACAACTTAGAAAGAACATTTGCGTTAATAAACTCAATTTACGGAACACGTGATGAATTTGATGATGATGATTCTACAAGGATGTTATTATAAATTAAACTACTTACAGAATCCGATTCAAATATGTTGAATCTGATTCGCCTATAATTATCCGATTTATCTCGGACCGCTATTTTGTTTATTTCTAGACGATAATGAGAAGAAGAAATTGCAAATATGGCAAAGAAATTATGAAATTCAATTTTATAACTCATGGTCAGCTATATGTAGCATGCTCCAGGGTTATCCACGGTATCCCGTAAATATATAAATTGCCATCACCAAGTCTCACAGTTAAAGAACAATAAATAATGTACAATAAAATAATTTTGCCACATAAATGTATAAATAATGCATCTCTTATTATCTGCTATTAATCAATTTTTTGATATTTGTGGACGTTATAGCCCCTCATGCATGTAGCTAATATATGCATGTAGCCTCTACAACACGCATTGCGTGTAACTGGTATTCTAGTTAAGTAAATGTAGATTCTTCTCATTCTACTGAGAAACTGCTGAAATGCAGCTTAATAATTGATAGCTAATCATGAAAAGTGCCCAATTCAGTAGCCTATTCAGTAAGTTTTCAGTAGGTTTTCAGAGTTTCAAAATCTGTAGTACTAATTACATGTTTTCCAGTACATTATATCTACAATGTAGTTTATAAACACATTAGACACATTATGACCTACCTTGATTTTAGAAACAACGTGATCTTCACTATTTGTAAAAAACTTTTCCCTTGCAGTTTTCTGTTTTACTAATAGATCCAACGAATTCTTTTCCACAGATGCAATAGCATTATCTCGTCCACTTTGCGCAAAGTCTTGTCGTTTACTGTCAACGTTACTTTCAGGTACACAGTTTTCATTATCATTAATACCATTAAAAGACATCAAATCCTCATGACCTTGCTCAGCATGTCCATTCACACTACTTTTATATGTTATCGAACAAATCTTATCAATCATTAAGAATACACCAAAATTAGGTTGACATATAAAATACGATGTGTCTTTGTAAGTTCCATTACAGTTACCAACATTTTCCTAACAAAGTAGGAAACAAAAAGATCTAAATATCTCTTGTGAAAACAGTTAGAGGAAGTTAAATGTTCTAATTTTCATGAACAATTCATGAGCAAAAGTTCATGAAATAAGTTCAGGATAATTAGATGCTATTAGACACCGAAATTGCTATTCGAATATTGGGATTTTGATAATTTTAGTATTCAAATAATCTCATTGTTAACGAAAATAATAGCTAATTGTTGGCAAACAATTGATCTGGCCTCGCTAACAAAATATAATTAGTCAAATCTCGTTTTGAATTTTCATAATCGCCGTTAAAATGATGTATCAGTAAGTTTCTACTTATTAATTGTGTAATAAAAGTAAGCGATAAGATAGACGTTGCTTGAGCTTTAGGCCCTGTTTACAAGGAGGGCGAGTTACTCGGGTTGGCGAGTTACCCCAGTCTATTGTTTATGCGCGTTCTGTTTACAAGCAAAGTGAGAAAGTTGTCTCGCCCCCGAGTAACTCGCCTACCCAAGACAACTTTTGTCACTTTTTGACTTGTAAACGGAAATAGGCGAGTAACTCGAGTAGGCGGGTTAAAATTAAAAATGGTAGCTTTAATTTTCTATTGTTTCGAACGTTTCCGCTGTAGACATCTATTGTTCTCTAATCGTTTCATTTCAGCACGCATGCTTAGATTGGCTTCAAATTATTCAACTCGGGTAGGCGGGTTACTCAGGTGATCCTTGTAAACACACAACGCATTTTAACTTGGTGAGGCGAGTAACTCGCCTACCCGGGTAACTCCCCTCCTTGTAAACAGGGCCTTAGACATTGCTTAGGCTATGCCATCTTCAGAATTTATTTAAAAAGAAAAATTATTTAAAATACACGAGTTTAAATGTGTTAAAGTTTTACAAAGTACTGTAGAAAGCTCAAACAATGTATATTTTATCGCTTACTTTTATTACACAGCTGAAATGATGGTCTGAAGTATTGAAAAGATTTTAAAAGATTCAAAAGACACAGTATCCCTTCTTCATTGAAGGAGAAAAATTGACCGGAAGGCGCTTCGCACTTAGGATCACATGCATTTTTATTGTTCATGACACAATGTTTATTGTTGACATGAATTTTATGCCAATTCATAACTTTGAACAATAAACATAATTCCATTGAGTTCAGTGTAATAGCATTTTATGACAGAAGGAATTTTTGACATTGTCTTTGATTACAAATTAGAGCTGCGTATAACAATTGTTTCAAAGTGAGATGGTTGAATTACGCTAAGCGTAAATTCAACTTCAGCTCGCAGTGGTCGCCAGTCAATTTTGCACCTTTAAAACTATTTTTTTGCCGTTTTCATATCATTTATAATAACTTTTCACTATTCGAAACTAGGCTGAATATTTGAAAATTATTCGATTAGTTGGCTTTTGAAAACTATTCAAATATTATTTGAATAGCATTTCTAATGAAAATTGGGATATTTAACAATTAAGAACTATTCATGAACTTTTATAGCAAGGGAGATTAGCCTTCTACTTGGTAGAAAACGGATTTTACCTAGAGGGGAAACCCAACCAGTTTGTAATGGTGGTTAGGGGCTTCAATTGAAATATATAGGCCTACTTATTGTTTAATTGTTTTCATTTCAATAGTCGCATTTGTCAAACAAAGGTATGTTGTCTTTACTTTTGAGTTTTTTTTACAGTGTGCGAATCTCAAAGTCTATCATATCAATCAGTCCAGTTACAGAATGTTTTACCAGTTATCAGTGCCCTAGATAAATGATATGGCGATGATTATGATGATTTTCAGATTTTGTAATTCTAATTAGTAGGTAATGAGAATATTATGCAAGATTATAGTAAATTATCATCACAAATCATTAATCTCGGTCAACTAGACTGTTGCTCTTATGTTTGTCACTATTCTGACCAGAGGCCTACTTTTACTTCAGTAGGCCTACCTGTCTATGTTTAAGCATACTGCAATTTTGATACTAGAGTGCCAGCTGTGCTGAGTTTAGTTGGAAAAGTGTAGAAAATATTGAAAATGAGACAGAATGTGCAAACCAGCTCAACATTCACAATAACGTTATGCAATCAATGTCTTATCCACATGCAACAAATCCCTTAGTCCAATATTTGGTGATATAACAGCAGAAATAGGCCTACAACACTTTATAACAATGTTATTTAAAGTTTGCCTTCACAAATCCATGAAGTCCCTGCCAAATGACTTTTTATTTCGCCAACAGATCTGTAGCCTAAAATTTGGTAAATTTCAACAATATTGACGAAACTTAAAAATCATTTGGCAATGGCCACCCTTGATATGTTGGCATCGGTCAATGGGTGTTGAAATTCACTTTAAAAATGTGTACAAATTTGCCAAAATTGTGAATATTGTCTTGTTCTCAACATGGTTGATGAAGAATTGACGAAGTAGCCAAATTATTTTTTATTTTCGCAAACATCAAAAATACAAGACTTCGTCTGAATGGTCGACAACGGCATACCTTGTCTTAGGATTGGGTTTGACGAACTAGCTATCATCTCCCAAAATATCACCATCATTGGTGAAAGTGATAATACAAAATTCAATCAGACATGACTAATTTACTGTCAGATGCCACAGAATATCCGAGGGCGCAGGCGCTTCTAAGGATTTTAGCCTTCTTGTATAGATAAATAGAAGTAATAGGGTTTCCTGAAAATAATTTACAGGCGGCTCGAGATGATTGAAATATTATCTCAGGGGCAGCTCTGCCGTACTCTGCCGACTGCTAAAGTAAAGTAATGTAGACGGTGTTGCCCTACCGAAGACACCCGTACCACTCCTCTATTTCTAGATGAGTAGCTTTTTCGCTGAGAGCAATGATTTTAAACGCTCTAAAAACGCTAAAAGTTGTTGATCTCACCCACGACACTGCAGATCAATTTCAACAGATTTCATGGCAGATAGGTCTCGATTGTCAATGCGCAACGATGTGCCGCAGCTACTCACAATGCAATTCCCTTTGGACCATGCCATCCACCATCTTCAGATGGTACTCATTTGATGTTTCAGATAAAGTCAAGGCTGAGTTGACCTTCGGGGGATTTGAGCCACAGTCGATCAGATATGATCCGATCTGAAGTTCGGTCGCTCTGCCATCTGAGCTAATCCTCCTTCTAGAATGCAGACTGCTAGAATGGCCCATAGGCTTAATTACATCAGAAAAATAGTAAACAACGATTCTCTACTGAACTTTTCCCATATTTCTGCCACAAAAGATCGCAGTAGCATAAAAATGTGTAAATACTGGCGGTAAGTAAAACACAAACCTCAAGTTCAACTCCAATATACATTCCACGTCCTCCACTTTTCAATGCACCTGTATATTTTACTACTCCAAGACATTGTTGTGAACGTCCAGTTGGTAAAACAATAAGATGATCTTCAACAGAAACTGCACATAATTCATGAAAGTCTTCTTTTAAATATAAATGAATACGTGTATTATTAGAAAAAAGTGGCAATAGGAATTTATAGGCACGTTCAGTAATCTCTTGTAATGAATTCAAATCAATTAAATAATATTTGACAGAATTATCCAAATTATTGTAGAGTGCAACAGCACTTTTTCCAGTTTTTGGTGTTACTTCTGTTACATAATAAGTGAATAAAGAACCACTAGATAGACAATTTGCCTTGGTTGTTGGATTATTGGATGATGATGTAGTATTCTTGACTTCACTTGCCCAAATATCAAACGTCGAAATGTAGTATCGTAGAGAGCTCATTATCTATCCATGTATGAAAATATAATTAAATTAATTAATAAAATACTAACTCATTCTAAAAACCAACTCACAATGTAAAAAATGATTAAGATGTAATATAGATCATGCTCAATAACCAAAACGTTTCATTCATTTTATAACAGACGAGACCTCAAGAGGTTGCCATTTTGCATTTCTGGATTCTAAGCTTCAGATTCTAAAATTAGTTATGATGTAATTCCCCCAAAAATAACATCAGCAATATTGTCAGCAGTTCTCCACGTCAGCAATGTTTCATCAATTATTAATTGCATTTATTCCAATAATTGTTTTTATATTGAAAATACTGGGTCGCATTGAAATCTACAGAAATAATCAGACCATCAAAAAAGGTTTGGGCTACTGTTTTATAGATTTACTGCAAATCAAACTATTTTACTTAAACCAATTGTTAACTGTTTATACTGCCTCGCTAATAAGTCTTTACTAAATAATTGTACTTATAATTGCACTGATTCTAGTTCTTAGTTCTCATAAAATCTGCAAAACGTCCCCTGTTGAAAAGGTCTGGTCATTTATAGAGGTATAGTTGTTATGGTGATATTGAAAGTCTCCAAAAGAATCTCTTTTCAACGTTTCATTTCTTCGTAAAGCGAGATTCCATTTCATTTGTCAAAATGGCTTCAAAAGATTGCAAATATTCTATTTTGCTTCCAACTTATAATGAAAGGGAGAACCTTCCATTGATTATTTGGCTCATAATAAAAAGCTTTACAGAAAGGTTTGTAATAATATCCATATCTTCAGTGGTTGAACTTACTGCCAGAATTTTTGACCTGCTTCAATGGCCCTTAAACAAATCAGAAATTGCAAACAGACTAACTTACTTGGAACTACTGGGGCCTACTACCTAGCTAAATCGTTAAATGATTCACACTTGTGACTTTCATCGAAGTGCGTGGTAGAAGAACAGAACGATCAAAAGCCAATATAGTATCTCCTCTGTTTAATTTGATGCTTGCTTGTTCCAAGCGTTTTGTGAAGCTCCATAGAGACTCAGTCAGTCTTCAAATAATGGCAATCTCAACGAGATTTTGGGGGTGCAACTAATCAATTTTCAGAGATGCGAAAATCCATCATTTCAGCAAAAATTAGGAAAAAAATAACAATACTACCATTTTTAACAGCCAGCATATTTTAAATTTCAGCTTCAGCAGGCGCGCAGCACGTATTTCTACGTAGAATTCATCTAAATTTAATAAAATCTCAAGCGCGTAAGTTTCTGCAGTTTCTAAATTAATTTACAAACATTAAGATCAAAATTTAAACCAATATCTTTTTAACGACTTTGTTTTAAAATCAATATGGACTAAAATATACCGTAACTTCTTATTCTTTGATTTGGCTTTGCCTCCCAACAGTGAAGACACTCAGACGGAAGTTAACAAGACGTTGGCGACAGCTAATGACTTGGGCGTAGTCCAGACTATATGTGGTGTTTGTCTATTGTGTACCAATTTTTGCTTTCTAGTGGTCACAAATTTGAAGTTATAATTATTGACGATGGAAGCCCAGATGGTACCCTTGATGCAGCAAAGCAATTGCAAATGATTTATGGTGCTGATAAAATTGTAAGTTGTTGCCAAGTTATATTAACGCGTAACTAAATAATTAGGTTAGACGGTATCGCCCTACCAAAGGCACCCGTACCACTCCTCTATTTCTAGAAGAGTGGCTCTTTTCGCTGAGAGCAATGATTGTAAATGCTCTCTATTGATCTCAGCTGCAACACTCAAAATCAATTTCAGATCTCATGGCAAATATGCTTTGATTGTCAATGCGCAACGATGCGCCGCATCTACTCACAATGCAATTCCCTCTGGACCATTCCATCCGCCATCCCCAGATGGTACTCATAATGTTTCAGATGAAGAACACATAACTACCAAATGTGATTAAATTTAATGACCATGATACATTCTAACGGTTGTGTGTGTTTATACCGAAAAGTTTAATACAGAAAACCGCCATTTTGTAAAATTTTCGGCATTAAACATTTTTTTCAACCGCGCGGTAATATATCATGCAGTGCGCGATTTGTAAATGACGTTAGTGACGAAAAGTGGGATTTGGCAACCGTGATTTCTATACAATGCAGTTTTATGTTTCTTGACTTTAAATGTCTCATACAATAAAACGGGCGATACAATTCACTGTTTATCTTAGTAGGTCATACTCGCATGATGAATGTACTTTCCATCATTATAAGATGGTTAGGTAGCTTGATATAAAACATCAAAAACAGGTTTATATATATATCGGCATTCTTTGTCAGATAGAGAAAACATAGGAAAGGAGAATATGATCCAATATTATGGGTTGCATAGAATAGAAGACGTTATAGTAAATTGATAAATGTACTTTCCATCATTATAAGATGGTTAGGTAGCTTGATATAAAACATCAAAAACAGGTTTATATATATATCGGCATTCTTTGTCAGATAGAGAAAACATAGGAAAGGAGAATATGATCCAATATTATGGGTTGCATAGAATAGAAGGCGTTATAGTAAATTGATAAATGTACTTTCCATCATTATAAGATGATTAGGTAGCTTGATATAAAACATCAAAAACAGGTTTATATATAAATATACTTTCCATCATTATAAGATGATTAGGTAGCTTGATATAAAACATCAAAAACAGGTTTATATATATACCGGCATTCTTTGTCAGATAGAGAAAACATAGGAAAGGAGAATATGATCCAATATTATGGGTTGCATAGAATAAAAGACGTTATAGTAAATTGATAAATGTACTTTCCATCATTATAAGATGATGAGGTAGCTTGATATAAAACATCAAAAACAGGTTTATATATATATCGGCATTCTTTGTCAGATAGAGAAAACATAGGAAAGGAGAATATGATCCAATATTATGGGTTGCATAGAATAGAAGGCGTTATAGTAAATTGATAAATGTACTTTCCATCATTATCAGGTGATTAGGTAGCTTGATATAAAACATCAAAAACAGGTTTATATATATTGCTGATTGTTCGCCCGATATAGCTAATATTCTGAAAATGGCGAGACGTTTTAATGTATACTAATTAATGTAGGTACTGTTCATCATTATATTATGATTAGGTAGCGTGATTTATACCGTCAAATATGCAATCTTTTTTATCATTAAAAAATTGCTTTGTTTTTAGCTTTTTTCCACAATTTTAAATAAAACGCTTAGGCCTATTTGCGTTCTTTCGAAGGTTTTTGCTGTAAAACTTTTTTATTATGCCGTTTTTTTTTGTATTAACATTTTCCTTACGCGTCTTATTTCGGTATTAAACTTTTCGGTATAAAAAACTTTTCGGTATTAAACTATTAACTTAACTATTAAATTTCCGTATAAACGCTATTTACCATTCTAACCTTGTTTATCAATAACCAGTTTCTATCAAACTCAACTATTTACCCAATTGATATCACAACCTGTTTGTTATCACAATTTTTGACTGAACAAGGACAGTTATGCTATGGACGTTAAGATACACCTTACTGTACTAATGAAAGTACACTATTAGATAAAGATGCTAATGATATTAATGAGATTATGACACTGAGTCATGAACATTTCATTAAAAGCCTATGGAATATTCATAAACCTCATGAACAATTCATGAAGCTTACTGAGCATTAGGGATGCACCGAATCTTCTGTTGGCCGGAAAAAGTTCTGTGATTCCGGCCATTTTACCGGATCCATTTCATTAGATTCGGCCAATTCGATGGTTCAGCCAATATACATTCTATCATTATAATAAGAAAGATTATTTAGACCTCTGATATTACGTTTATGTGAGAAAACTTTTCGAATCTCGAAACGATCCACTACCAAAATCGCGCCATTATTGTCACATGTTTCATGGTCACGCGTGTTCTACTTTATTACTATATTTGGAAGATAGTTGTATTTGTGTATAATTATAGTAATTTACAGAATAGAAGTATTGTAGTTGGCATGACAATTTAATACTGTAGAATTGTGAAAATTTATGCAACAAAGAGAATTCTTTTTAAGCAAGAAAAAACAAGAACTTGGCTTCATTATTCGTAACTTTATGTCAACGCTATGCCGCTATTTTACTACACATCTATTTATGCTATAAACAGTCTAAGACCAGGAATAAGAATAGTATTACAAAGTACTCGAAACGTATACATGTTTGTTAGAAACTAGCCAAACAATGTTTAATTGTATTTAATGTGAATATTAATATCATGTCCTAATATTTCGCAAGCAAGCAACCATCATTCAGAAAGAAAAGCAAAACATGTTGTTGACATTGATGGCTTCATAAATGGAATAAATGACATCCAGGCTATCCAAGTTAACAAACATGAAATTTCCCTACTGTAATGTTTGAAATAGCGTGCTGTGGTTTGTGACGTTTTAAAGAACGGTAAACAAACTTTTCTAGTCAACAAAAAACTTCCTAAAAATGTTTTTAAAAGTTCTGCAGAATATTCGGCCGGAATGCCGGCAACTTGACCAAACCTTCTGGATCCGGCAAGTGTCCAGAACATGGGTTTGGTGCATCCCTACTGAGCATTTCATGAAGCATTTACGATCAGTTTGAAAACACTTCGTTACCACCCTATTTCCAGAAGTGAATTACCAATTGCAATTTTGCTTTTAACATGACACCAAAAAATATTTTCCAGAATCAAGTAGCCAATGCATAATAAATAGGAATGGTGACAATAATTTTTCGACTTGGACTCTTTTAAGCTGAGTTATTTAATGTTGAAAGTACAATATTTCAGAAATAGTGCTTCTTTGATGAAGTCGGAACTCATGTTGAAATGACAAGAGAGCCCACTATGGGAAAATGCCAAAGTCTAGACTTCAAAAAATTGTAACTTTTTTCTCGCGAAAAAGAAATAGTCCACTTTCCAGAACAGATACGCCCATATCTTTGAGACACCTTGTCGGCCATATATGACTGAAATTGAATGTGAATTATAGAGTTTGGAAAGGTTTTATTAGACTGCAATGGAGTTTTTCTGTCAAAACAGTGTTAAAACATTAGATTAAAGCATGTCATGGAACAAGGTGTTGAGTACCTAAACAGCGGTAAAACGCCTTGTATTCACAGGAGATCAACCAAAATAGAGCAATGAGTTTGATCATCATCTGCGACGAAGAGACTTTCGGCAAAGTGGGCTTTCTTGTCATTTCGACATGAGTACCAACTTTCGAAGGAGGATTATTTCTGAAATATGGTACTGTCAACATTAGTAACTCAGCGTATAAGAGTCCAAATCAAAAAATTATTGTCTCGCCATTCCTATTTATTTTGCATGGGCTACTGGATTCTGAAAAACTATTTTTTTGTGTCATGTGCACTTTAACTAGCCTATACCTGCGTGCAATCAAGATATCCAATTAGTTAGCTACCAATATTGCAATTGTTTAAATTTGAGGGTACAGTACAGTGAAATTGGTATACAACAGCAAACTATGATATGTAGATAAGCTGACTACTATATGCAGTTGTCGTTTATATACATGATTTATTCAGTAGAAATTGAAATTTTAGACATAGCTAGAGTGACCACTGCAGTCAGGTGGTTGATGTATAGAGGTGACCCTTATAACAGGTTTAACTGTAGGCTACCGGCCGTAAAATGTCTGACGTCTATTGACGACAATACTTGCCTTGATATAAATGAGTATGCATCAAAGATGTACGATAATCTTAGATTCTATAAGATATAAAAATGTTACTGGATTGTTATATTAATGTTGTATCAACTGCACCGTCACATTTTATTTCGTATTTATTCAAGGTACTTGCTCCAAGAGAAAAGAAATTGGGTCTTGGTAATAATTCTTTTTGCGATTGCTTTATATTGTGTTGATTAGTATACATTTAAATTTTTAAAATAAGAATGGCTGTTCATTAATTGTGCTTATGCGTATAGATAGAACCATGACTGTAACTATTTGCTTCTGACTGGGGGGGGGGGGCAATTTTCCAAACAAAATGGGAGTGGTGGCATTTGCATATTTGGGAGTTTCAGTGTTGTAATACCTGTAATCCGTCACAAAATTAACCGAAATATGAGTCAACAATTTTACACAGCCCAGGATTTACGACTATATGATAGGATATCAATTGTTCATCAAATAAAAGTGAATCATTATCTGCCTGTTATAGAATGTAGCCTACACCAATGTACTGTTGTGTCTAATTTTAACATAGCAACAAAACATTTGACTCTCTTTGCTAGTTGCGTATTATTGTCATTATTACAGTTTGGCAATACCCCTGCCAAAAGATTTGTTGAGTTCATGAACAGTTCATGAACGTTGAATGTTTCAATTTTCATGAACTGTTCATGGACTCTTGAACTGTTGTTCTCAGGGGTACAGTCAACTGTCAATATCACGTTATTGCCCCTACTTAAATATCCAACCTTACTAGATATCCCCATATAATATTAAGTTGGTTTCCATTAGCCATTCACCATAAAACTACAGTCTCAAAACTCTGATATTTTATTTTGCTTAATTTATGTCTCACTTCCACTTCTAGAGTAGCTTATATATTTCTACTAGACTCTCAATGAGCTTTTTGTTTAACTATTACCCCTGTGGAAACAGTTCACAGACATTTAATACCCAAATTTCATTAAAATTCTGTGAATAAAATAGAAACAGGACACTTACAATTCACAAGGTGTTCATGAACAGTTCATGAATGTTCGTAAAGTTCATGAACTGTCCAGGAACCCAATCATTTTTTTTTGCATTAGTTCTAGTTTGGTAGACCCCTGGTTAGGGTCGGACAAAAGGTTCACTCCTCCTGGAATCCTAGAGGCATTTCAACATTTTGTTCTCAATATTGTTGCTGAAGTTTGACCAATAAATCATTAAAATATCAAACTTCTCCTTAATACCTCTAGCCTTCAGGAATCTAAGATTCCAGATTTTCTACTTTTGAGGGACCTTGGGTTTGGTATTAAGTTATTTATTTTTGATTATATTCTATTTTACCTTAGGTACTGCATATATTCATGGTGTAAAACGTGCGACAGGAGAGTTCATTGTTATCATGGATGCCGATCTATCACATCATGTAGGTATCTCATTGCTGACTCATGGTTAGGAAGTATCCTTGAGTCTATGTTATGACAGTGGACCAAAGTTATTTCATCATCTTCTTGTCATCAAATACGTTTGCACATTTTTACTCACGATTTTACAAAGGTACAATCATTACAATGTTTATTCTTGGCTGTTTTTCATCATTTCAGAGTCGAAAAGCTTATGTTTTTGAACAAAATATGTTATACAATTATATTTTAATTTAACTGAATAATTTATTACAACTTATAAATTAATTGATTGTTTAGAAGAATTGAGCATGATATCGAATAAGCGGGAGGATTTTTCCGAAATCAGGAGAGCGGGAGAATAGTCTCGAAATAAGGAGACTCCCGACGAGATCATGAGGGTTGAGGGCTCTGATAGATGGAATCTGACAATTCTAGGTTCCATAAAAGTGAAAGCAATTCAGAAGAAAATTGATTTATGGTCAAACTTCAACATCAAAGATTCAGAAAAAATGTTGAAATGTCTTGGAGTTCTAGAAAGCTAAACCTTATTTGAGTTAAATCAATAGAAAAGGTTGACTTACTGAAGCTGACACAATACTTTACGAAATAGTCAAATTTATTGTGCAACGTTAGTTGACTTTGTTTGCATAGTTCTTTCTTGTTGACGAAATGTCTTTAAAGGCATACAATTGACCAGCGGCCTTTGTGCTCATTCTTTGAATATGCACAGATTGACTACATACTTGTGGCTTGAAAAATTCCATTCACTTTTCAAGTTTGAGCCCGCAAGGCGCAATGGTCATGTTCATGTCTTTAAACCCTATTTGGGTCACTCCATGTCAACTCGCAAACACAAAAATCCTCACCCTCTCAGAATTTAATGAAACTTATTTCACGAAAAGATAATGAAGTGAATATCAACTTGGCAAAGTTTGAAGTAATTTAGTCAAAAAATGAAGAAGAAAAAATAGAGCCCGCTAAAAATTACGAGGAAATTAAGTAATTTCATGATGAAAATATTTTCGATTTGTGTTTGCTATCAAAATGCAATATAGATGAAACATATATTGTTCGAAAGCTCGGACCATGTAGTTTTCATTTACATAAATATAACAGTTTTTTTTTAATTAATAAAATGTACAACTTTATAATTGAAAAATAAATTGTTGTAATTGCATTCCTTCTTCTTTTTATGTTGCAGCCAAAATTTATTGCTGAATTTATTAAGTGAGTTACTTTCTGCACATTTACAATCAATAGATTTATATTTTTCCGAGGTTAAGGATTTAACCCTGATTAGAATTTGTTAGTAAATTGATTATCATCAAACTTACTTTAAATTCAGATATATCTACCGGTATCACATTTGCAATGAGTTCATGGGCAGCTCATGAACTTGTGAACATTTATACCAATGATCTCTTTTGCAGCATTATGGTATCCCAGAAATAATTCATTAAATGTTATGTAGTTATATTGTGTTCACCAACTTCTTGGACTACATTTTATAGCCTTTTGAATTCATTTTAATGTATTCAAATAGTTGTTTAGAGATATTGGCGTTGAACAGCATCCCTAATGAAAAGACACATTTTTGTTTAAAATATAAGGAGAATAGGCGATATTATTTTAACACTCAAGTGGTAGGCCTTCGGTAGGGAAATACTATCACAACTGCTTACTTTTAACTGAATCTAAAGTGAACGTTGTGAAGGCATATAGTGGAAATAGCTTCAACTGATACAATTCATTCCATGTTCTAGAAAACAAAAAGAAAAAAATTATGACGTTGTTACTGGCACTCGCTACATTGGATCTGGCGGTGTTTACGGTTGGGATTTAAAACGAAAACTAATCAGGTAATTGGTGTAAGCATATAATTAGATAACACCATAATAATGTATAGTGTATAGGCCTATTGTATATAATGTAAGGAGGAACGTCACATATAACTAGCTTTGTACGATGAATAAACAACAACATTTGAGGATAGTAGTGAACACATAATTATTAGAAGCGGTGAGATATTGGCGGATTAATAAGTGCATCCAATATAATATAATAGGAATACAACATAAGTATCACTGTGCGTAAATTATTTGATATCATGTACTTACTGAACTTTATAGACATCATGAACTGTTCATAGTCGGTCATTTTTTTCCCTTTAACGTAACGTGCATTTGCAATAATTCTATTCCCCCTGGTCCCCATTTTATTGAGCCCTGGGGCTAAAGCTGATTTAGCCTCATTCAATCCCGGCCCTGATTGCAACCGATCAAGCTGCTGACTCAATGAAGAATGTTACTGTAATGAGAATGACATTGATGGGAACATGCTAATAAACAGCGCTTGTTCAGAAAACATATCCTGATCAGAGGTCTACTGAGTTGGAATTTTCAGACTCCAAATCCGATATAAAGTCCTGATAGAAGCGTTTGACTCCGAGTCCGGCTCCAAAAATGTATGACAAATAGACACCGACTATGGCTCCAAAATAGTGAGTTTCAGATGCACGTCAAACCTCAATGTGACTACGATTCATCATGCGGCGCAATGCGTCTGTGCAGCTTTGGCGGGAATCACCTTTTCAACAGACCGTCGTTGTGAGAGAAAGACAACCAAATTTCCTTAAAATTTCGTTATGGACAACCATCTGGTAAAAACTTATTTGCTTGCTCATTTTAGTAGTTTAAATCTTTGGTAAAGTTAGAAAAGCCTATCACAGTATCAGATATCTATCGTATTTTGTATTCACTACGTTATATGTAATTTGGTAACAATAAAGTTTAATTTTGAAGCGGAGAAGGTTTTGTGTGTTTTTCTACAATGACAATCTTTTGTGATCTTTGACTAGCAACACCTTTGTCATTGAAAAATGATCTAAAACACTATTTTACATGGTATTTATTAAATGTTTATGAATGCTTTCTTCATTTGTTTCCACGGTAATTAAAAATAAATTTTATTGTTGCTATAAAGCCGTGATTTAATAAGTTCGTGATTGACGGTGTTGAATGTCCTGCCTTTTTACTTTTTTGAAGACATGTATTACTCAGTTTTTCATGCATGTTAAAGTTGAAAGAAGTACTTGAGATATAAATACAAAGCGTGAAATGTTTTCATCAATGTTTTCTTTGTAAATTTTGTTTCCTTGATTATTTTTGTTACACTTATTTGCATTGTTGACATCGTTGTCTTGAATGGTTTTACTAATCTGAAATGCCAAGGACAGAAACGACAAACAGAGAGGATTCAATTGGCGTAAATTCAAAGATCAATGTCAGTCATGGATTTTACCTCTTTAACCAATGAAAAAGCCTAATAGATGTTTTAATTATAATAAATATATTTATTTTATAGCCGTGTCGCTAATTACATTACACAAGTTCTATTACAACCTGGTGTTTCTGATCTGACAGGAAGCTTCAGGTGAGTCAACATAACAATCTTTAATTAAGCCCAATTAGCCTCGAAAAACCAGAAGAAGAAGAAATTCTGAAAAATTATTATCAAAATAGCTTAAATTTGAATCATAGAAAATAAAAAATCCATATTTGACCTTAACTTGTTGTACTAAATGCCTTGATCGCTTTGCCAGGTTTTTTTGATAAACGGATACATTGATAAATTTTTTGAGAAATAAAAATTTGAAAGAGTGAGAATTCAAAATCTTGAAAAACAGAGAATGAATGTTAATTGATGTCATACGGTAAAAATTCCTATCATGACCAGTGAGAGTGATAAGATCACAACAACTATTGAGCATTTGAGGAAATATTCGAAAATCGAGTTGTTGTTTGGACGAATGCTTGATATGTGTTGTGATCTTCTTGCGCTCCGCCGCTCACTCATCGTGATGGGAATTTTTACAGTATGACGTCTCTTAACTTTCATTCTCCTTTTTTTCTAGGTTTAAAATTTTCTCTTTCTCAAATGCTTATTTCTCAAAAAATACTTATCCGTTTATCAAAAAAAAAAAAAATGGCAAAGTGATAAAGACACTTAGTACAGCAACTTTATGTAAAAAGTTGAGTTTCAACTGTCTATGGGGCGACGCTATTGAAACCTTGATTTTATGCTGGCCTTCCGGAATCAGGTTCCAGGGTCCCGCACTTTGTGAGAGCGTGTGCAAGAATAATCCCTAGGATGTAACTTATCACCCTCTTGAATTCATGATGATGATGATTATTAATTTCGTTTGTTTTAGATTGTACCGTAAAGAAGTTCTTGATAAACTTGTATCAGCATGTGTTTCCAAAGGTTACGTGTTTCAAATGGAAATGATTATTAGAGCCAGGCAATTGGGATTTTCTGTTGCTGAGGTAGGTTAAATACTAAGTTAAATTACAGTATGTTAATCAAACAGAGAACAACCATATCGTTTTCATATGTACCAGTATATCAGAACTCCCCTTTACCCCTGCGAAAAAGTCAATGGAGTTCATTAATTCATGTTAAATGGCCCAATTTTCATCAATTTTTTCATTCATGAACTGCTCATGTACTTTAAATATACCAATTTTCATGAAATTTTTTCATGGAAATTAGGCTATTCAACGTTCATGAACTGTGTTCACAAGGGTATCCCTCGCACATCAACATTTTTCAAAACTCAGGCTATTTCACTTCACCCCTGTGAAACTAGTTATTACCTTGTTCCTATTGAATTCCAATACAAATTAAATTAAACAATTCGCAAGATGCAGTCACGCGACAAATATCAACACACAGCTGGAAGTCTTGGTGAAGCACCAGACACTACTAGTACAAACCTTTGCTAAATATAGCACATTCTAATCTCATTTAAGACTTCGCTGAAAGTCCAATTCATATTTTGAGAATGGAATCGTGATATATAAAAATTCAGACATCATAAAGCAATTCTGTAATCTTTTTCCCGTCTCTATGACCATTTTATATGCATTTGAGTTAAGAAGGGTTTGACCGTAAAATTACTGCCCTTGTAAAAGCTGTCCTGCTGTGATTCTATTGTTTGATCGGTTCAACACCTCTACTGCACCTTGCGAATTAAGATATGCTTGATTTTATATTGTACTATTTTTCAAAAATTTGAATCCTTGTGTCTGATTGTGAGATTTTATCTTATATTCAAGTTAACCTCTAAAACAAAGCCACATGTCTACCATTATGGTCAATATTTGCCAATCATAATTCATAACTAGCTGTATTATTTTTGGTCAAGGATCTGCATCAGTTCTTGTACTCATTAAGGTGTGAAGTTTCTTGCTTGTTTCACAATGTGCACAATTATGACCAATTTTCTTACTGGACGATTTGATATTACCTGTGTGCAAGATATTTAGTAAAATCTGCAAAATCACCTCACAAAAATGATGTTACACACTTTAGATTCGATGACGAAGAGACAAGATCAACTCGAATTTCATATTTAAAATTCAATTTATTTCATAATCAATTCAAAAAATGTATTGTTCAAAATTTTCAAATCTATCATCTATCTATCATATATTTTGTATAGCTGAATTTCATCAATGCAATTGCTAATTAATTTATTCATAAAAACAATTAATAATTCTTTACAATTAAAATAATTAATAATAATTTATTTGAAATTTTTAGGTTCCAATCTCATTTGTTGATCGTTTTTATGGCGAATCAAAATTAGGTGGGAATGAAATTGTACAATTTGTTAAAGGGTTAATTACATTATTTGCAACAACGTAACTATATAAAAGTTATCTATCTAGTCTAAAATATTGGAATAAATTAATAACAGTAATAATAATTAAGTATTTTATCATTAATATGTTATAAGTCTATCAATATAGCGAAACGTTATAGAAGGGAAAAAAATATTTTGTAATCTCGTTAATTCTGACGTGTTGTATACAATTTTCGCTTTTTTCAATTTGTAATTTTTACTATTTTGGAATAGATGTACTTGAATTTACTAATGAATTTAAATTACTCTGATTAAATCATGTAATGATAATTTTGATGATAGACAATTCATTCTGTGTGCATGTGCAACTAAAATGTATTAGAAATAAGGCTTATATCGTATATTGGATGTAGTAAAAGCTCTATCACAGCTATGTTATGATAGAACTCATAGATTATGTTGTGTATAGAATTTATTTGTTGCATAATATATTAGTACTAAGTCGTATTATCTATTTTGATTCTTTGTGGTATCCCATATATCATTGAGGTATTCATAAATAATAACTTTACAAGGCCCTACTGATTGATACACAATAATTGATTGCATTTAAAACAATGGGTGAAGGTGAAACATGTCTATAATAAATCCAATAATCGATAAACTACATCTGCTTTGAACGTTATAAAAGAAACGTAATAAATATATTCCGTGATTTATTTAACTTTCTTTTTCTTTGATTTTTCTTATATAATCATAACATCATAATATTTTGAGTTTCCATAACAAATATTACAAAAGTTACAAAAACAATAACTAACATTAATAAACCAAGAAAAATAGGTTGTTGAAATAATACACCAGCTAGAATACCACCAGTAAAATAACCAGTACACACAGCAACTTGACGTAACCCTTCTGCTAAACTTCGATGTCCACGTGGTGTTAATAAAGCAACCATTGTACGACATATTAAATCACAAAAAATAAAAGTCAAACCATGTAAACTTGACCATACAAAAAACATACATCTTGCTGTTGGTAAATCCGCCATATCTAAAGATACAAATATTATACATGCTATTTGAAATAATAAAAATATTATACTTAATAATAACATATGACCCATACGAAAACTACATGGTAATGTATAGACAATAAAATTACCTATAACCGACATAACACCTGCCATAGAAAATGCTACAACAATATCATTAGTTGATAAATGTAATATATGTAAACCAACTAATGGTATTAATGTCATCGATGTCATTGTCAAAGTCATAAATAAATATGACATTATCATTAATGACGCGATAGGTCGTTTTTTCATTAATGCTATTATGATGTCTATTGTTGATCCGCTACTTGCTTCAATTGTATGTCCATTGATTGGTTGCATTTCTTGTTCATATTCAGATTCTGTATCAGAACTTGTTAATGCTAATGTACCATTATGATCTGATCTTAATAAACGGTATTGTACGGATAATGCGGACATATCGAAAATACCAATCCAACATACAAGAGCCATAATTAAATGTAAACATGCAATAAATAATCCAGGGGTATTATATTTATTATAATATAATGGTCCAATTGAGAATTCGATATTAAAAAATATGAAATTAAATAATGGACCTATTGCCATGCCAATAGCAAAACCCATTGTAAGTAATAATAGTGCCCATGCTTCTGCTTTGCCATAGTAACATGTTGCTAATTCGCCTGTAGATATTGAAAAAAATGCTTCTTCACCTAATCCACAAAACACTTTCCCAAGTAATATTGTCCAAACTGATAAAGGTATTGAATATAATAAATTTCCAATAACTTGTGACACTTGTAATAAAATTAGCAATAATTTGGCTTTTCTTGTTTTATCGCATAAACGTCCCAAACTCACTGCTGCAATCGAACCAACAATTGGTTCTAAAGCGAAAATGATTCCTTCGTATAAACCGATATTATCAGAATGAATATTTTTTAGATAACCAGCCAGTATAGGTGGAAATATAAAGAAACTTATACCATGTGCAACTGATTGTAATACATATGAGGCTAACGTGACTGTTCTTTTTAAACGAAACACGCGAAGATCATCTCGTTTGAAACTCATTTTTCCTTGACACTAGATAAATTAAAACTTTCACTAAAATGTAAACATCAATTTTCCATAATATATATTATCATTATCAACTTTAAAGCATATTATATTGCTAATCTTTGATATAATTCCAGTTGTACGACGACAACACTTGATTCCATCATATTAGTTAGATATATCCATATATTTTTATCATAATGTATATATATTCGTTCAGCTCTCCTGCTTGCTTTGATGCTCTTTTTGCGTGACAGATAAAAAATCATGCAAAAAATCTATCAGACCGCAATGAATCTTTTGTTTATAAGTTTATGTTTTAAAAATTGATTAACAATCCTTTTCTTTGTCTTTACATATACGGTGAACACTACGTGAACACCCAGTTGGTTTCAAACAAATAGGGCTCATGGTTGACTCACTCAAAAGACCTCAAAGGGTCCAAAGTTTTAAAACCATGATTATTGCTTCGCCCATGATTTATTTATTCTTTTATATATTTGTGTATTGAAATACTAAATTTATTCAACAACTGCGTAAAATATGGAAATTTCAGTAAATTATATTCGTTAGCATATATAATAATGTAATATAAGGTAAAACACATATATGTGAAAGTGCTCAATGTTTGTTAAAACAGAGCATAATATAAAATTGAGACAAAGATGAGGCAAAGCCTTTCCGTAACTCCCAAGTTTCACGTGTTTATTTCACGATCATCACACGGCACCGATAGCGTCTAATGATCGTGAAATAAACACGTGAAACTTATTAAATCATATTAATGAAGAATATTACACTCTTTTTGTGTAATATGGGCTATATAAACAAACGAGTGTTACTTCATGAATTAATTCATGAATCACTAGTAAGGAGTAACAAAACCACTAGCTGCCGCGGCGAATGATTTTCTGAAGCCTTTTGATGTCTCATTGAACCTAAGTCTATACAACCAATACAGTACAAGAAGGTTCTAATACTTGATTTATAATATAGAAATACTGTGTCACATGGACGCATTTTGAATCAGGATATAACACGCGGTTATATTATGATATATTAGGATATATTGCGGCTTTGGGTGTGGCTACTTGGTGCTTTAAAACTTTAGCCGCATGCATGGTCTTGATTTCAATTCCTGGTAGGGGCTAATTCAATTCAATTCAATTCAATAACTTTATTTGTGTGTCAATGTCTTTAGCTTTACAAACTAATTGGGGACACTATAATATTTAAAGTAACAACTAAATTTTTATATATATATAACTAACTAAATAAATAAATAGAAAAAAAATAGAAAATAAAATAAAAATAAGTAAATTGAGTAATAACAATAATAACTTAAATTGATTAACAACTATAACATTCATAGTAAGAACTTGCAAAGATTATATTTACAATATATAATTTTTTTTTTTAAAAAAAAGAGGTAGAAGATATATGCTATGTGATATATGTAGATTAGAAATGAAACAAAAATTAGCCAAATTTTACCGTGACTCTGAGTTTCGCGCTTGTGCGCTCTTCAAGCGGAATTTATTCTCGGAATATTCACGGAATTTAGAGAATAAATTCCGTCTGAAGAGTGCACAAGCGCAATTCTCAGAGTCACGGTAAACTTGACTAATCTTTGTTTCAATTATACATAGCTCTACTTATGACTTAACAGTATCGGTTTGCATATTATTATTATTCTTATTATAACTAATATAGTAAAAATATTCTATGTAGACTATACCTCTAATGGTATAGGGGCACACAATGGTATGCGGTCCTAAAATGCACACGCTCTCCAAAAATATTAATCGACTAGCCAACCATCCCGGTGAAAAAGATATTAGCTTACCCAGTTTATGGGAAAACGATTAAGTTTTAAAACTATCTGCGCCTCAGCATTGCTTTCTTTATTGGGAACAGCAAAATTACCAAGTTGCCAATATTCAATTCTCAACAAGTCAATCCCTGGGACGAAACAATATTCTACTGTTTTGCTAAGTATATTTTTACGCCTTCATGTAAATCTAATGCTGATCATAATCATAAAGCCCTGGGCAAATAACGACAACAACCTTTACTCACATCTGTTTTTATCTGACGTGTGTTTTTCGTGTTTTGACGCAGTCGTTTCAAGAGCGGCTGAACGGACTAGACTTACTCAAGACTTCTATTAGCAAAGTAGTCAATTCACTTTGTACAACAAATAATGGTAAATTTTTTGATTTTCTATGACGAGAAGCAAGAATTACAGTAAACAAATTGAGAACATATTAATAATTATTGCAATAGACACATTATAGTACATGTTGCGCTCCGCATTTTCAGCCTCTCTTTAATCTAGCCTCTTTTGTATATATTTAATCAACCAATATTTAGCTCATAACTTTAGTAAACGTCAGAACTCTCGTCGAGAATACACCAAATAGTAGCGAAAGACAAATTGTAAGTTAACACATTATCATATTAATTTCACATTCTTGTACTCATTTAATAACTTAGATTAATAGATTGTCATTTATCATTTACAGTTTCACCTTTATCAAGATATTGTTTTTGAACAAACAGTGTTTAGTTTCTTGGTACATGGTTGACACACATGCGCGTCAGGCCGTCGTTTGAATACACATAGGCGGCGCATGACAGTGAAAAATTTGTCGTACTTTACACAAGACGTGAAAAGACCTTGGTAAGAGATAACCAATTTGAAATACATATTTATACAGTATAGCTCAATGTTTATTTAAAAATCATGGCTGAAAAGTTCTCAAAGGCAATGAGCGAAAAAACTGTTCCAACAAATATGAGACCGCCTGCTACAGAGCCACTATCTCAGGCGCGGCGAATGTCCGATCCAATATGTTCACCATCAGAACAACAGACGATATTGCGACCGGGTGAAAGTTTGACGCAAGTCGTACAAAAACGTCAGAGAAAACTGACAGAAAAGGGCCAATACTACCAAATAGAAAAACTTAGAAAAAGTATTGAATTGAACAAAAGAAAATTGAACAATTTGATTATTAATGTTAGAGCCTGTAATGCTTTAGAACCACAATTTGAACAATTAATAGAAGCATTATCTATGTCTAGAAATGAATTCTCAAGCGATGTTTTAGAAGTCTCAATGCTACAGAATTCAGAAAGCATTGAAGTTCCCGTTGAAATAGATGCCTTGTGGGTGATATTAGAAAAGGCAGACGAAGCCATTCACAAGTCCTACGTCCGTTTAAGAGAAAGTAGAGAAGACGCTGCCTCTATTGTGTCTTACAATAGTAGAAAAAATACAAATAGCAATTCTCAATGCTCGAACAAAAGTGAAGCATCACTGCGCATTGCCCATGCGCGTGCAATTGAGGCCAAAATTGAAGCTGCCTACGACGAAAAAATTGCCAAACAAAAGTATGAACTCGATATTTTAGCGAGTAATAAAAAGTACGCATCAGCTAAAGCCAAGTTAGAAATATTAAGTGATATTGGTGACAGAGGTTTTGATCTAAACATAGACGAGTTACCAAAAGAGAACACAAAAGAGAGAATCAGTGCGTGGGTCGAACAAAACTCACCCCAAGATAAAACAGATGTGCAAATTGCAGAAAAAATCGTCCCAGTTGTCGAACAGTTGGCAGTAATTGCAGCTAGACAAAATTTACCAAAAAACGAACCCCCCATATTTAACGGGGAACCGTCAGCATACAAACCGTGGAAGGATTGTTTCAAAAATATGATTGGAAGAGCCGTAGCTACAAGTAGCGAAGAACTCAATTTTCTACAAAAATACTGCAGCGGAGAGCCTAAACAATTAGTCATTGCTTTTAGCAGACGACTCTATGACCAACCGAAAACGTGCACTAAAGAACTGTGGGAAGAACTTGAAAAACGTTTCGGAAACCCTGCTTTGATCGCTGTAGACCACCTCAAAAGACTGGTCCAGGCCTCGAATTTTGGTAGTGATGCAAAAAAGCTGCAGACCTTTTCAGACATTTGTGCAGACGTGAGCAGTCAAACAGAAAATTTGGCCGGCTTGCAATGCCTCAATTTTCCCACTCAACTACAACCTATTGTTTCTCGCCTGCCAAAATATATCGCCGATAAATGGGAAAAACAAGTTTACAATTACGGTCAAAAACAACCTGGACAATATCCACCATTTAGCAAGTTTGCATCCTTTATAAAAGATGTCTCAGAACTGAAAAATTATGCTTTCAACAAAAACATGTCATTGGATTCGCTTTCGCCAAACGTTGCAAAACCACTCGAAGCAAAAATTACTGCGCGTGTAAGGAAGACAGCAACTGAGCAACAGACACCTATCACAGACGTATGTCCCTTACACAAGACTGCAAAGGCCTCTCATTCACTTGAGCAGTGCAGGCAATTTAAAGCGCTATCTCGGCAAGAACGAAAACGCGCTATCATGTCAAACGGATTGTGTCTCAAATGCGCCAAACCCGGTCATCTAGTAAAAGACTGCAACAACGACGTTAAGTGTACTGACTGTGAGAGTGCCAACCATTGCACATTGCTACATAGAACTGTAACTGCAAATACACGCACAACTCAAGTAGCGGCTAACGATCCAAATAACACGGATGACACTGAGAATAACGAGGCACAAGCCATAGATGTTGTTTCACGAAAAACTACATTAGGAAACAGAGCTAATGCTCCTGAATTCAACCACACATGTGGTAAGATAGTTTTGGTGAACGTATTCACAACTCACTCTCAAGATTATGTACAAGTTTATGCCACAATAGATGATCAAAGTAATAGGACATTGGTTCATCCTGATTTAATCGATAAGTTAGGCATTCAAGCAGACTGCGTTAAGTTTGCAGTGACTACGGTTAACGGGAAGCAAGAGCACTATGGAAGAAGGGTTTCTGGGCTCATGGTTGAGTCTGCAGAAACAGGTTACATAGCACCCCTACCCCCGTCCCTAGAGTGCGACGCTCTACCCCAAAATCTTGATGAGGTCCCAAATCCATCGCTGCTTCATGCACACCCTCATCTTGCCCCCCTTGTTTGTAAATTGCCTTCCATTAGTCCAAATGCAAGGATGCTGCTTTTGATAGGAAGAGATGCGCCAGATCTCATGAAAGTTAGGCAATCTCTTAACGGTCCTCCAGGTGCCCCATGGGCGCAACGACTAGACCTAGGTTGGACGGTAAGTGGGAAGATGTGTTTCGCCAGTTCAGATGGACCAATCCACACGAACACGTTTTCAACCATTGTATCGCCTTGTGAGAAAGCTATCCGTGTCAAAGAGAATCTAGTTGACGTGAAGGAGGATATCATCAAAGACGTCTTCCATACCACATCATTCGACAACAGTCTCGCCCAAAGTATCGAAGATGAGAAATTCATGCATCAAATGAACAACACTGTCAAGAAAAACGCTTCTGGGAACTGGGAAATGCCCTTACCATTTCGAACTATCAACACGACGATGCCAAATAATAGACTGCTAGCAGAAAGACGACTGAGATCTCTTCGACAGAAGCTGTTCCGCCAGCCAAAGATGAAGAACGAATATGCTCAGTTCATGACAACCTTGCTACAGAAAGGCCACGCTTCTAAAGTCCCAGAAGACGAAGTTAAGGTAAAAGATGGTAACATTTGGTATCTGCCTCATTTTGCAGTGTATCACCCGCAGAAGCCAGATAAGATAAGAGTCGTCTTTGATTCAGCAGCAGAATACCACGGTGTATCGTTGAATAAGCAGTTGCTCACTGGACCAGACCTGATGAACAGACTCTTGGGTGTTTTGACACGCTTCCGGAGGGGGAGAGTTGCTGCAATGTGTGACATTGAACACATGTTTCACTGTTTCCACGTTACTCCAAACGACAGAGACTTCTTACGCTTCCTTTGGTTTGAAGACAATGACCTAGAAGGTCCACTTTGCGAATACAGAATGAATGTACACCTCTTCGGTAACAGTCCAAGTCCGGCAGTTGCTAACTTCGGATTAAAGCATACAGTAAAGGCCGCATCCACTAGCAAAGAAGTCCAAGAATTTGTAGATCGCAATTTCTATGTAGATGACGGACTCATATCAGGTGACACCAGCAAGGAAGTTAGTGATGTTCTGCTCGACACTAAAGCGGAGCTAGCAAAAGCCAAACTAAGGTTGCATAAAGTTGTATCCAATTCTGTAGAAGTAATGGAAGCTATACCGGAAGAAGACAGGGCCTCGTGTCTCAAAGAAGTAGATATCCACGCAGAAGAATTGCCGAGTCAAAGATCATTGGGAGTGCGCTGGAACCTACAAAACGACACTTTCACCTTTGATGCCAAACCAATCGACACAAAGAAGGAGTTCACAAGGAGGGGAGTACTGTCCACAATAAACTCTGTGTACGACCCAATCGGTTTCGTGGCACCAATCATCTTAAATGGAAAGCTATTTCTGCAAAAAATGATAGCCGGTACAGAAACAACACCATTAGGCTGGGATCAGTCACTGCCATCTGATGAACTCAAAGCATGGAAGAAATTTCAAACAAACCTAGAAAATCTGCACGAATATCAAGTTCCACGTTCGTTTACTCCGTCGGATTTTGGCAAAGTTGTGAGAAGAGAGCTGCATGGTTTTGGTGACGCAAGCGACCACGCCCTTGGTGTTGTAGTATACTTGAAGTCATTCAACGAAGCTGGAGAAACAAATGTTGCTTTCGTCTATGGCCAATCTTCTGTGGTACCGTTGAAGCCCATCAGTACCATACCAAGAAAAGAACTGTGCAGTGCAGTTAAATTAGCTTTAGCCATGCAAATGGTACAGTCAGAAATTGACCTACGTATTGACGACGCTATATACTATCTCGATTCAAAGGTAGCATTGTCTTATATAAAGTCTGAGTCAAAGAGATTCCTCGTTTACGTAGCTAATCGGGTTCAGCTAATCCGCTCTATAACTTCAGCCGACAAGTGGCGTTACATAGAAACAAAGCACAACCCCGCAGATTTAGCAAGCAGAGGCTGTAGTTTCATTGGCCTTCAAGAATCAACGTGGTTATCAGGTCCAGCATTTTTGAAAGAAGAAGTGAGCGTACTCCCCGAGCTTGCAATCGACGAAGTCAGTGACGACGATGTCGAAGTGAGAGCAAAATTGACCAAAGCAACAAAAGACATCCAAACTGGAGATGTTGTCCTCCTTAAAGAGAAAAACGTACCTCGCAATCAATGGCCAATCGCTTCAGTGACATCCACCTATGACAGTCAAGACGGAAAAGTCAGAAAAGCAGATTTAGATGTCATCATCGAAGGCTCAAGAAGACATTACCATCGTCCAACATCAGAGTTAATCTATCTTTGTAGATAAGTATTAACAACCTTAAAAAAAAATTGATTGCAAATTACTTGTATGGAAACGTAATTTGAGAGGGGAGTGTTGCGCTCCGCATTTTCAGCCTCTCTTTAATCTAGCCTCTTTTGTATATATTTAATCAACCAATATTTAGCTCATAACTTTAGTAAACGTCAGAACTCTCGTCGAGAATACACCAAATAGTAGCGAAAGACAAATTGTAAGTTAACACATTATCATATTAATTTCACATTCTTGTACTCATTTAATAACTTAGATTAATAGATTGTCATTTATCATTTACAGTTTCACCTTTATCAAGATATTGTTTTTGAACAAACAGTGTTTAGTTTCTTGGTACATGGTTGACACACATGCGCGTCAGGCCGTCGTTTGAATACACATAGGCGGCGCATGACAGTACATGAGAATACAGTAATGGTAAACGAATAAATATACAAATGTGGTGAAAACAACGATGGCTTGGATGTCCGTTAATGGTTTTTGTTGGACCTAATTGCGGCGGCGTCGTCGTCTGCGGCTTATAAATCCTCTACGTCTCCTGTTAGGCCAACCAGGTTGAGCTTTTGGGTTAGGCATTGCATCTTCATAATCTGTGTATGATGGCAAAAAAAGAAATACAACATAAACCACAATCGCACTGCAGGATAACATAAATAAAATTAATAACAATCGCATTGTAATTAATAGGTCAATAGGCGAAAATTTGAATCTAATTAGGAGATATATGTATGTTTTTCATGTAATACTGACTGATGATTGCATAAAGCGTGAAACTTAAAGTCACATATATGAATGTGCAGTCTTTGACTCCATTTTATTATTAATATTTACGGTCTGTCAATCATTGGCATTGAGCACTAATATCTGCTGGTAGACAACTGTATGGCATTATTATTACTACTATTAGTACATATAATAATGTAATATGAGGTAAAACCGGGGGTAAAACACATATATGTGAAAGTGCTCAATGTTTGTTGAAACAGAGCATAAAATAAAGATGAGGCAAAGCCTTTCCGTAACTCCAAGTTTCACGTGATTATTTCACGATCATCAGACGGTATACTAAAATAATTTAATATTTAAATATTTAAATAAATATATGTAGATATATATAGAAATTATGACTCAAAGATTACGAGTTCGGTTCGGTCCGCTATATTTCTCTGCTTTTAGCATTGAGCACTCTCATTGATGTTTCGTCTCACACATTTATAATTATAGATATATATATATATATATATATATATAGTTTGAGCACTCTGGTATGGCACAGATGTTTTTTTCATGTGATGAATTTTTTCACCACATTTATAACTCATCTTGACTTGGGTTATATACTGAAGTCAGTTCCTTGTTCGCTCACTGAGCAGTACTGATGAAGGCTAATGGCCAGAAACATGTACTTGTCTGCTGCTATATATATATATATATATATATATATATATATATATATATATATATATATATATATATATATATATATATATAATAATAATAATAATAATGTTGATTTAGTAAATAAATAAATTTATTTATTAAGAGCAAAACATCAATATAGTGCTCAATACCGGTAAGCAGAGCTGTATAGATATAAAATAAGAAAAGAGACGTTTTCTCCGTTACTCGAAGTTTCGCGCTGTAGCGCTCCTCAGACGGTTTTATTCATATAAAAAACATTTCTAAATTCACCAAAGATATATACATGATAAAAGTTTACACGCCTATTGATTAAATTGCTGTTCTATTGTTATTTACTGCTATGTTAGTTTCCGTAGTAAATTATTATATGCTATTGTTTGTTTCCGTAGTAAATTATTATATGGTATTGTTCTATTTATGTTTTATCTAATTCCTTGAAATTTTTCAAATAAAATTTGTTTTCGTGCCTGCATTTAGAAACCAGCTCAGATCTTCTATTTAATAAGTTCTTGTTTTTGTAAAACGTTATAAAATTTTTTTCCTCTAAACAGAGATGGCATTTTTTCAATATGTTGTTGTATGGCACTGCCGTTGATAGAATTGACCATTTGACGAAGAATGATTTTCCGTTATCTTTTAATGACCAGATGTATTTAGACAACTCAGTGCGATTTTCATATTTTCTGTTGGTAAATGACGACTTATGTTTCGTAAAACGATCTTTGAATGCTCCTTCAGTAAGGCCGATGTAGTTGTGGCCGTTTGCGTCCTCAGGTGTGGTTACGTTGGCATTATATATTATGCTGGTTGTCAAGCATTTGTTGTCAAGAGGGCAGTTTATTTTGGAGCGGCAATTGCATTGTTTTGTTGCTTGTTCTTTGTTGTCGGCGTTCAATAATTTTCTGTTGTGGCTTCTCAGAATTGTTTCCATGTTTGCCATGCAGCAGTAGCTGACTTTTACATTATTTTTATTAAAAAGTTTGTGGTATTTGTGCTGTTTCGGAAAATGTTTGTTCAGTAAAAGTATAAATTTTCTGGCTATGTCTGTGTCAACATTTTTGCTGAATGGTGGGTTGAACCAAATTATTTTTATTTTTCTATTCCTTTTAGCTGCAGTGGTGGTGGGTCGTTGATTGTAGGTAAAATCGGCGTCATAGCCGCTAGATCTTAGCGCGCATATGTAAGGGGATTTTGACCTTTCAAAAGCATCGTTGTTGCAGGAAAGGTCAGATATTCTCTGGTTGATTGAAGCTGGTATCTGTTTGATGACGTTGGGTGGGTGATTAGACTCTGCATTAATGTATAGGGGCTCGTCGTTTGGTTTTCTGTATGGTTGGTATGTTCCGTCTTTGAGGTTATATCTATAAAATTGATTATTTTTAGGTTAGTCTGAATAGTGATTTTTAGGCCGTTGGTTTTGAATATTCTTATGAGATCTTTTCGCACTCGTTCTGCTTGAGGGCCAGAGGTATTTTTCAGCAGTGCAAGCCCGTCGTCTCTGTACAGACCGATGTTTTCTTTGCCATACTTTTTCGTGATCGTATCGAATAGGAAAAGTCCAACAAGTTCGCAGATTTCTGCCCCATCGTAACTCCCCATGGTGACGTCGAATAAGGCCCCTTTGTTTTTCTTTGTCCAAGCGGTGTTTTTGTTAAATAGAAGGGATTTTCGTGCGTGCATAACACGCATTTTCGTGCGTGCATAAGATCTCATAAGAATATTCAAAACCAACGGCCTAAAAATCACTATTCAGACTAACCTAAAAATAATCAATTTTTTAGATATAACGCTTAACCTCAAAGACGGAACATACCAACCATACAGAAAACCAAACGACGAGCCCCTATACATTAATGCAGAGTCTAATCACCCACCCAACGTCATCAAACAGATACCAGCTTCAATCAACCAGAGAATATCTGACCTTTCCTGCAACAACGATGCTTTTGAAAGGTCAAAATCCCCTTACATATGCGCGCTAAGATCTAGCGGCTATGACGCCGATTTTACCTACAATCAACGACCCACCACCACTGCAGCTAAAAGGAATAGAAAAATAAAAATAATTTGGTTCAACCCACCATTCAGCAAAAATGTTGACACAGACATAGCCAGAAAATTTATACTTTTACTGAACAAACATTTTCCGAAACAGCACAAATACCACAAACTTTTTAATAAAAATAATGTAAAAGTCAGCTACTGCTGCATGGCAAACATGGAAACAATTCTGAGAAGCCACAACAGAAAATTATTGAACGCCGACAACAAAGAACAAGCAACAAAACAATGCAATTGCCGCTCCAAAATAAACTGCCCTCTTGACAACAAATGCTTGACAACCAGCATAATATATAATGCCAACGTAACCACACCTGAGGACGCAAACGGCCACAACTACATCGGCCTTACTGAAGGAGCATTCAAAGATCGTTTTACGAAACATAAGTCGTCATTTACCAACAGAAAATATGAAAATCGCACTGAGTTGTCTAAATACATCTGGTCATTAAAAGATAACGGAAAATCATTCTTCGTCAAATGGTCAATTCTATCAACGGCAGTGCCATACAACAACATATTGGAAAAATGCCATCTCTGTTTAGAGGAAAAAATTTTTATAACGTTTTACAAAAACAAGAACTTATTAAATAGAAGATCTGAGCTGGTTTCTAAATGCAGGCACGAAAACAAATTTTATTTGAAAAATTTCAAGGAATTAGATAAAACATAAATAGAACAATACCATATAATAATTTACTACGGAAACAAACAATAGCATATAATAATTTACTACGGAAACTAACATAGCAGTAAATAACAATAGAACAGCAATTTAATCAATAGGCGTGTAAACTTTTATCATGTATATATCTTTGGTGAATTTAGAAATGTTTTTTATATGAATAAAACCGTCTGAGGAGCGCTACAGCGCGAAACTTCGAGTAACGGAGAAAACGTCTCTTTTCTTATTTTATATATATATATATATATATATATATATATATATATATATATATATAATGTAATAATAATAATGATGATATGGTATCTAACAGCAGTTGATATAGTGCTCGATGTCATTTGACAGAGCGTGAATAATAATAATAATGGAGTCAAAGCGAAAATGAATGAATGCGTAGTCTTTGACTCCATTATTATTATTATTATATATATATATATATATATATATATTTTAATATTTTAGTATACCATCTATTAGTACATATAAAATTTCAGGGCGTTTGCCGTAGAATCTCAAAGAGCCAAACTTCCATCTTACCTCTGATTTCGTCCATTGCTGCTTCTTCTGGGGATTCGTCGTGATCTTCTCTGTTTATATCCTTCCTTTCTTGATCATAACCATCACGTCGGTAACATATGCATCCTGCAATAGCTAATGCTAGCAACAGTAAAGTTATTGTGAATCTCATGCTTTCGGTTGATCGTTTAGAAATGTGTGTGAATGTACACTTGCTTGCTATCTCAATCCTGCCATGAATGGTTATGTATTAATGAAAACGCCTTCTATATTTGAAATTGGATTGAATAACAGGAAGAATTGTTTATCAAATATATCATGGCTATTAATGCCTATTGTGAAATAGTACCAAACAATCTGCTTGCAATTCATTTTCTAATTGTTTATAATTCAATATAATTTCAAAAGCCTTTTTAAATTTGTAATGGAATTAAAGAAACTTTTACACCTGGTTCATTTGATGCGTTTTATGGTACTGTTAAGCATTTGACATTTATCTTCCTGAGAAATGTAGCTATTGTAGGCTACTGATCTCAATGCTCCTCGTTCTGATTGGCTAGGCTATTTCTTAATGTACGATTTACGAATAATAATAATATGTTATATACAACCGAAGATAGTAAGAGACTATCGTTCTTATACTATCTTTGATACAACAAGCATTCGGCTTGCTGCTTGCGCCTGGGGCTTTATCGCTTCGCAATCCGTGTGACTTAAGGATCTGATCGATTAGTCTGGATATCATCTATATGGTCTATTATTATATTAGATTTTATCTGTAAATTATCAGAAATACTACCACTCAAACATCAAACCGAAAGTTTCCAAAAAGGATTCGCAATTTATTTTCAAAATAGCAATACAAATTTATTATAAAATGTAAATTATTTACATGGATTGCCTACTGTTTAAGGTATATAGGATAACTTAAACTTGGCTTTTTTCAAATTCAGACAGTGAATATTGCTTATCGTCGGACTACTTGTAAGCGTTTACACTTTAAAACTTGAACCTGGTTTCTATAATTAAATGTCCACCTTTGTCATGATCAACTGATCTTTACTTTTGGCGATTTCTATTGCAACGGCATTTATTCCAGTATAGGAGAAGTTTTTATCCTTTGCAAATTATTATTATTATTCGACAGAATGCATTTTCTTTTTCTTCTGTATTTTCTAATCAGTTCATAGATGGCACCAGTTAATATAAAAGTAATCGGTACCACTGGAAATCCATAACCCAAGATTTGTGTCCAATTTGGATATTCTAATGTCTTTAAAATTGCCTGAAAGTAAATGAAAAAAGATTATTAAAAAGCACAGGGTGGCACATGCTTCTGAAATTTGCGTATTTAGGAGCTTCAGTGCTGTAATACCTTCAAAGTTGCACGATTTTGCAATTTTTCGTCTCAATATAGCCCGAAATATGAGTCAAACTTTTTATTGCTTGGTGCCACACGCCGGGATTTGCAGCCGTGCTAAAAAGTCATAAAATTAAAAAAATTCTTTCCAGTATGTCGAATTGAGTGGTTTCCATGCAAGGGTAACTCCATATGATATCATACGGGAAAACGTGCTACACTTTTTGATTTTAAAGTTTCCACTCACATTTATTTGCTTTGAAATGAAGCAAAACAAAACAACAGACCAGATGTAATTTTATTTTCATACAGAAGTCTGACTAGGAGTTTATGGGTTCTATGTTATGTTTCTTTATTTCATAGTTTTATGAAAGCACATTTTTCTCAAAATGACACTTCCCTGTCAGCTTATCTTAGGGAATGGTTCCCTGGGGTTGGGTACATCCAGTACGGTACCAGCAATCTAGCATGTTTCAATAGTTAGTACTCACTATTCTCAGCTCTTCGGAACTCGGCAATCGATGACCCTAATAGAGCGACGAGGGTTCAGAAGTAGGAGGAAGTCAAACTAAGAAACAAATATTCAATAATGTACAGAAAGACGCTGTCTAGATGATTGCACACATCGGACTCTAATGGCAAGCAGGTTCTAGAAGAGGAATGTGAAAATTTCCAATCCCGTTGGAGTAAAAAGTGACAAAATTATATACAAACATATACATAGGAAAATTTATACTCCTGCAATACAACCTCACAAAATGGTACAATTTCCTCTGCCCAGTATATCCCTCAAGGTACTTTCTATACCTCTTGTTTATTCCAAGAAAAGTATGTATTATTCTCCAGAAAATGTCTTTTGATGTAACTATAAATCATTCCACCCAGTATAATTGGATTAATGACAATACATAGAAATTCTGTCATAATAGCCAGCCATTTTGGATTATTTATCTTACGTAGCTCCTGCCTAAAACAAATAAAATAACACCAGCAACAATATAGAAATGTACAAAAATTCAAATATACAAACAATTTACTTTACAGACAGACAATACTATTAATATAGGGATGACATTATTTTGCTTGAAACTATAAAAAAACAAACATGATCGACTGTTATAAAATTACAAAAGAAAGTTATATTAATTATAAAATTTATACAGTGAATTTATTATTACTCCATTTATGCATTGATGGCAGTGAAATTTTTATAGGAATGTAAACAAGCCGTTTGGTAAACCTAAACGTGTGCTCAATGTTTGCCTATTGCCTTTTCTTGTTGTCTATTTTGATCTTATATATACTGATTATTTGATGTGATAACGTCGGTTATGGCTATGGCATGACTTTATGATGTATTGTTGCTGTAAAATACTTAAAAATCACGTTCCTATACAGTAACATGTTTTACTTGCATCAAACAAAATTTCTTGTACATTTTCATTATCTAACTAAAGAGCGTTTTTGTCAAGAAAGTTTTTGTCATAACAAGAAAATTTGTCTCAAAACAAATGAAGACGATTTTGAATCAAGTATAAATATTCTTGTATGAAATATATATTTTTCTGTGTGCATTATACTACGTAAGGATTAATTCGTACCTCAAGTCTGTTGCTGCTGCAAATACTAAGCATTCAATTAGAGTTAACACGAGAAGTGAAAAATCTTGGCAATGGAAACTCATTAATTGTAGAATATATTCTCCAGATGGCTGCGTCATTACTATGCCAACTGCAGCCAATAAAAGACAAAGAATGGCTGCAATTAAAACAAAACAAATGTATATATTCCAAATACTAACTGTAATGTCCCGTGTAATGTACGATGCGATCCTTTGCTCTTAAGCATGGCCTATTCACTTGAGAGAAATAGAGAATATAGATGCAGATTTTAAACGCAGAATACGGAAGACCGAAGTGATTCACGGAAGAGCTAAAATGAAGGCTTCTATTGTATTTTTGAGTATCAGACTGTCTGCACGTTGGTGATCTGCTGCCGTAAATCTCTTCGATTCTAGTTCTTCCATATTCAATACCTGCTGGTAACAAGAGGTATTGGCCTGTATTCCTAGATGTGCAATCTATCGAACACTTATTTGCCATCTAAAAATAAGTTATTATTTTATATTGTTTTATGATAATTTTTGTTGGTATGGCAATGTTCATTTGAAAATTGAATTCACGTCAAATCACCATATTCATCAACACAACGCAAAACTAGGTCTCGAATTTAACGCAATCGATCTTACAATTTGAACTTGACCTCAGAATTTCCAATTTGATCAGGGCATCTATGACATGGAAGTGTTATATGAAAAGTTACTGTTAAGTAGTTATTATCCTCACTTGTTGAATACTTATTATGTTTCATTTTCAATCCACAAATCTTTCGAATTGCATGGATAGGTGGTAAGATGTAACCAGCAAGACTATCGAATCCAAGACAAAATAACATCAGAAAAAATAGAGCTGAAAATAATGATGCCCCAGGTAGATACGAAAGTGTGTAAGTGAAATTAATAAATGCAAGACCAGTGCCTTCTCCTTTCTAGAAAAAAATGAAAATGCAAAAAGTTGTAAATGTTTATATAAAAGTTATGTAAGTTATAATACAAAGCAATTAGCGCGCACCTTCCCATGAGCTTAGACATTTAGCGTACTCGAGTCGCTTCCGGAAAAAACTGAAAAGTGAAAATCACTCGCCGCTGAAGCTCATGATTTCCTGATGTCTTTTCGTTTTCTACTTACGTATCTCTTCTCGTGCCCCAATTATCAATAGCCCATAGGAAAATTGTGTGCCAATTGCTTAATGGTTCTTCCTTTATTCCTTTGCTTGCATATCGAAAGGAAACTTAACACACTGATTTTGTTTGGTTTTTCAGAACCACCATGCTCGTGACATGCTTCTCTGCCTTGTGTTTCTAGATATTGTTTGGTATAGTAATTCACACGTGTTCTCCAATTACTGATCGGATTGCAAAGATTGACTGTAATTATTTGTCTGCTTTGACAGCCTCAAAGGCAGTTTTAATTCAACCAAAATTAGTCCTGTGAACTTGGCTAAGACATTATACTCTAGTGTCCTATATGAAGCCCCGGCTAAATGAATCCAACATTTGCTCAACATCAGCTCTACAATGTTGAGCTCTGTAAAGCAATTCTGGAGTGGATGTTGCGTGGGGTGGCTAAATGAACCCAGCATGATGTTGAGCAAATATTCATTTGTTCATTCAGGCTCATTTAGCCGGGGTTTATTAAGTAGAGAGAATTAAACTCAACTGAAGAAATGTGTGCTTAAATTAAAAAAAAACTCCTAGCTATATGTGAATATGTGAACAAGTGTGTATATTCTTGTTTCAAGTCAAAATGTGTTAATTTTAAGAAAATATTATATTGTTTATAACCACAATTATTTTCTGTGCAACTCACGTCGAAGAACGCAAAGTTCACTTTCAATCAACAATCTTTTTTTTTTAAATTGTGAGATATCAGATGATATACATTGAAGAAATCTTTTTCCTTGCTCATATCATTCCCAGGATCAGGAGGATAGACAACAGCCAGGGTGTTCAGAATCTGTAGGTGTACAACATATGAAAGAAGCCGTGTTTCGTTTTTGCCATATTTATTTTCTACGTTTATTCTGGAAATTTTTCTTTATTTTAGGATTAGCTCAGGATTGGCTTCTTCTGTTCACTTGGTTGTCGGAACGTTCAGTTTTAGAGATTGAGAAACTCTCAATTTGCTAATCTGACAGTAAATGTGTGCTTTGTCCAACTTAAAACAGTTTATATTTTCAATTCCATTATCTTGTAAGCCCAAAAATGCTTTATCAAAGAGCAAAAGATGTAAATGTTGGCTTTCATTCACATAGATTGATTATTAACCCGAACGATGTTTTGATCTTCCATTTTAAAAGTTAATAAATACAAACTCTTTATCTGTTATACAAATCATAACAAATCTGATACTTTTTCATACTAAAATATGTATTGTACTTATATGGAGCGTCCTATTGTTGCAAGTTAGGTTTTAATTCCAATGATGAAATCATTTAAAAAATTGGACAATGATCTTGTTGACCCTATTTCAAGATTTCAAATATACAAAGATGAATATTTTAAAATTGTTACTTTTGGGTGTCTCGTTCGTCTACTGAACTGCATGAACATAAAACGCATTTTATTGCACAACCCCATATATAGCAAAAGTGCACTCATAATTCATGTATCATACATATTATGTAAGCATGTTTGTCATTCTACAGTATATATAGCTAGCAATGTATTTTTCCCGCCCTGCTGTATTGAATTAATTGTAGTTTTAAATTTGCTTAATTAAAGCTGACATTCTTTTTTCGAAACGCAAAGCAAATTCGAAATTCGAAATACAAAAGCCCGTTATGTATAGCTATTTAACAATTTGACAATGAGCCCGAGTTGTGTAATTGTTTTAGTAGAAATCAACTAATGGTACAAGCAAAAACATATAAAAAGAAACTAATTCAACTATTTATTCGCTTCTTGCATAATTAATTTTAAATACAACCGTCAATCAAAGGCATCCATGACGACTGCAGCGTCGTGATTTGGAGGATGAATTTTAATTCGGTTTGATTCAGATTTAATTTTTAAAACAAAACAGTATATTATTATCATTTAAAATACAGCCCCACAAAATAGCAAACTTGAGCAAACTATTGAGTATCTTAAAATATTTAAATATTTGCAGTTTGTAATATGAAAGTTTGTTGTTTATAAACTTTAGCTGACTTGCGAACTAATCTGCAATAAAGTAGCAATGGAAAATGTGCGAGAAGATTGTTAAATAAGATTAAAATTGTATATGCATAGCCTACCATTGAATAACTTCATCTCATATTTTGTTGCTTGGTTTGTTTTCTCGGGCACGGAATTTAGAAGACTCTCGTATAAAATTGATTCAAAAACATTTGCGAATCGCTTGTTTACTTTTTGAAATTTGCGTGGTGTTCACTATGAGAAAATAGTGTACGATTGAGCAACCAATCAGAATGTAGATCATCGAATAGTACCCTAGTCGGTTTCGACTAATTGCAATTATCTATCAAATGATATGTTATTTGACTCATTTGGTTTTGAAATTGCGGAGAAAATCGCGAAAATCCACCGCAAACACACATACACACAGACATTCGCATTTATAGGTATAGATTATACAAGGCAATGCATTAAATGCTCATATGAATCTCTCAGATCTGATCTGCTGTACGTAATTCAAATCCACTTAACGTTAACTCCTTGAATGAATCTACACCTTAATACTTAAATGAGCCCGAACTAGCATGACCTTATTCAACAATACAGCTAATCGTACCTCATTTAAAAAGTTCTTTAAATTACATGAGTTTTTGAAATGACTTTGATTTGCCAACGGATTAGAATTGTTCGATGGAGATATCAAGGATGTTGCTGTGGTTAAACATTCCGCAAGTTTTTCCCCTGCCCTATAAGAGACAACAGTGAAATATTAATAATAATTAATTGAAGTATCGAAGTGTGTGTGAGACACACGGATTAATCTATACAATAGCATTGTATATAGATCAATTGGACACAAGTGAGAGATCAGTTGATGGCAGGGATAGTCTACGCGCACACCCAGATCCTTTTTATGATTAGTAGTTTATGATTACGACTTCTTATCATAACAAAATATTTGGGTATGCGCGTAGGCTAGGCTATAGCAGGGACTACTGCAATTGTTTTTACTGACTTGATGATCAATGGTTGTTGCGCAAAGAAGACAATCAATATCAGTTAAACAAGGCGAACGTCTACTGGGCATGAGAAAACGCGCTATAGTTCTGAGCATAAAGCCTGGTTTCCATATAGCAAATTTGCCTGCGTTGTTGCCTGCGTTGTTGCCTGCGACATTTGCCTGGGTAACAGCCGTAGACATTTAATGATCTTTTTTCTTTTTTCTATTGTTTCGACCGGATATCATCTGTCTTGCCTGACTGATTTCTAAGTTGGAGTGAGTTCAACTTTGAATGACGCAGGCAAGACTGATGATATCCGGTCGAAACAATAGAAAAAAGATCATTAAATGTCTACGGCTGTGACCCAGGCAAATGTCGCAGGCAACGACGCAGGCAAATTTGCTATATGGAAACCAGGCTTAAAGCGCCATACGAAATACATGGATCAAACCAATTCAAGATACTAAATATATTATTATTTGCATCGATGCATAAATTTCCTCCCAGTTAGTCGTAAACTTTGAATAACTGCCTCTCTTGTATAACTATAATAGATAAAAAATAGGCATGAACGATGGAAGATTCTAATTTCTACATTCAATGATATCTTCTTGCTAAAATATATACGAGATGATAATCAAACATATTCAAATAAGTTGGATTAATATCTCACCTGAAACCTTGAATTGAGAAAACGACCAACGCCCCAAGTAATGAAGTCAACGTATCAGACACAACGACGATAGTTGCATCAATAAGACTGTTACTTGGTTTTATGTTGAGACTAGAAAACATAGGGATAAAACCAACACCAATACCAATGGAGAACAATACTTGTGAACTAGCATCTGTCCACATATCAACATTCAGCAACGAATCCCACTGCAATATAAAAGAGTGAATGCTAGTATAGATTTGTATGTTTGCGAGCCCAGTGCTGATTATAGGATTGACTCAGTTCAAATATTGAGCATTTTAAAATGATTGTGACAAGTTTTGTCAACTCAAATCTGTCATGTGTTACTTGGAACTAATTTCTTATTGTGAATAATGATGATAATGAAGAGAGGAAGGATAATGATTTCAAGGGTCATTGTGGAGAAAATAGATACAAAATTAAAAAATGAATGGCTTGCAATGAAATAATCAGGACTATTACGGGAAGTTTCGATCCTCGAACAATGACGTTTAGTTGGACCTCTGTCATTATCAGCCGATATTCACCAAGCCTGGTTGAGATCAATATCTAATAATTCAATCATAAGACAGGTCCATTTTGCAGCAAATAATTGAAATTATAACATGAATATTGATGTTTATTAATGTATTTAGAGTGCAGTTATCTGTCACGTATTTACGCCACAACGATTTTAAAATACGATCTGATCGCTGCTTGCTCGACCAATCAAATTGTTCAATTTCCATAATTGACCTCTTGCGGGGTGATGTCTTTATTCCAGAAGTCAAATGAGATCATGAATACGCAAATTGATCAGATCAGTTACGCAAATGCAGCACACCACAAAAACAATTTCATACAAATGTGTAGGAAAATATAAACACATTATAATGCTGATATAATTGGAATTACCTGTGGTGTCAGATAGTATAGTAATCCTTCTGCAGATGAAGGTAATACCACAGTACGCAGAAATAAAATTAATAATCCCACGTATGGATAAAGTACGGTAAAGTAGAGAACCTGATAATAAAAGCAACAAAACAACGTTATCGGTAAGTTCTATTGAAATGGGAGATTTGGGAAATTATAACGATACATAACTGACAGTTAATCAGATGTTTGACTTGAACGTTTTCGGGTGTCTAGATCATATTATTACCGCATCGATAGCTTAAACGTAAACTTTTTTAATTCAAATGTTTTATTATATATTTTTAAACCAAGTAAATCAGTTCCTATTTTACAATTAAAATCTATGTATTCTGCTCTTTCTTGAAGGTTCCGATCACTCTTACGCACCAATATTATGCATTCCAAATTACCAGTCTTGAGCTGTGATGTATAGCTTTATTTGTTCGTTGCTCGTGACATTGAAGAGTCAATATAAAGCTTAACTGAGAGCTAGATTCAAACAGTTCGTTTGTTTAGTAGTATTTCCCATCTCTGAAAAAGCATATACTGAGTTCAGAAACTGTTGAAGATAAACTTCATGAGCCCTATGGTCTGTTAATGAACTTTATGAACTTCCATGAGCTGTTCAAGAGCACTTTATATAAACAGTTCATTACCCGTTTATATTCACTAACCGCTAATTTTCCTTAACCGTTCATGTTCATTAACCTTTATTGTCAATGAATTGTTCCTGATCTTGAACACATCATGAAACACATCATGAACGTTTCATGATCATGAATTTGCCTGTTTTTCAGGGACATTGTCATGAATATTCGAACTATTCGTGGAAGGTTCATGAACAGTTCATGAAATTTACGAACAATCATGAACTGTTCAAGGAAAACTTCTCTTTCTTGGAGATCCCCATCACGGTCACACACTATATAATATGAACTTAAAATTACTGGTCTTGAGCCGTGACATGAACTCTTTAATGAATGCAAACATTTCATAAACTATTTTTGAACCAATTTTATAGGGGATCTATAATCTCCTATCCTAATAGACTCCATCGATATCCATCAGTTTACTTACTTACCTTTGCAACAGATTGTATTCCATTTCTTAATGAAATCATCATAATTATCCATACAGTAATTAACAAAGCAATTATATATCCATTCCATTGAAATTCGGATGAAATATCATTGGAAATATTTAGTGTTTTACGATACCAATGATATTCCGCTGGTGTACTTGCTAAGCATTCTCTTTCGTAGCGGTGTTCAATCCCTTCGACATGAACTGAGTCTGAAACACTGCAAATAAAGAAACTACACTGTCATATATATAAATGCCTCTTCAATTGGATCCAAAAAGATGCAGTTTGTAAAAGAACTTTTAGCTTTATGGAACCCAAGAAATCTAGGATATTTCCAATATTTTTCGTTTTCTTTCTTCTAGAATTGTAAAGAGTGGAGCATTTATATTTGAGAGGCAAATGGTGCAGTACTCAGATTTCTTTTACGTAACGTTCGAATTCGATTATTGAAGGATAACTGTTTCAAATTGCCACGGTGTTCTTTGCAATGAAATCTTTTGAAGGCATATACTTTTTGACTTTTGGCCAATTTTGATATTTCTTTTCAAAAAAATAAATTTTTCACTCACATTTTTTGCTCTCGTTTTATGGTATTATATATATGTGCTTTGTAAAAACGTATCTGGAGTGTCTTCTTCCTGACCTGATACTTGTTATGGTCATTCTGCCAAAGTTCTAGTTGAACAACAGCATGGAAATGCAATGGAAGTTACCCTCAGGCTACAGAGCACTAATGGTCTCACTATTAAGTCAGTTATAAGTCATTTATCAATCATCAACTCTACAGATTAATTAATCGTATACTTACGCTGGACAAAATATCCAAGGTAATGGACTACGGAATGATGATAAGAAATAATGTAAACACCATGTTAATGTAATTGCATAATAACTTGCAACAGATAAACTAACAAAGCATGTTGCTAAACCAACTCCTCGAGCTAATGGATGAACTTTATACCACATGTGAAATATATCACTTTTTATTAATTGACCAATGCCTAATTCCATATAAGTTAATGGTATGCCTTCTATGATAGCCAAAACTGTGTATACAAGAATAAATGAACCTGAAACATAAAAGTTGAAATGAATATCAATATTTTCTTTTTTTTCTCCATACTTCCACATGTATAGCGTAGAACAACAAGGAGCCTTTTTGGATTGAAAAAGTTTCATGGTTATCTTTGCTAATTGCTAAACTGTTTCATCCCCGGTTTCACATATAAACACTCTCTTTGTTATCAACCTTCCCCAAGTAAAGTTAGTCCTGTCATAGAGGCTCTTTCTTTATTGTTATACGCTTACCAATTCATCCTCTCCCTGACAATTGTCAACCTCAAAAGCAATACTAAGTATATATAAAAATCCATATTATGTAACCCATTTATGTTATAAATGGCGGTATAGTATCAAATTATTCTTTACATAATTCTCGATGGACTCATTGGGTGGACATAGCCTGCGTGCAGACTAAAACCTATCTTAACGAAAGTGTAAACTTTACACTTTCGTTAAGATAGGTTTTAGTCTGCACGCTGGCTAGGTGGACATCGATGAAAAGCTCTATTGTATAAAGTGAAATTCAAATTGTTTCAAAGTAGGATGTTTGAAGATGAAATGTTAACCGTTTTTTGACGGTCCATTGGCTAGCAGGATAAATTGGGAATATTTCTTAGCCATCACTCTATAAAGTTCGAAAGTTTTCTCCCTGTCATTCATTTAAATAACATCCTATATGATATTTGTATATTATCCCATATAGCAGCAGACAAGTACATGTTTCTGGCTATTAGCCTTCATCAGACTCAGTGAGTGAGCAAGGGACTGACTTATGATCCCATATATCATTAAAAATATCATGGCTTTATAAGATGTTACTGTTGAAATACCTCCACCATACTTTTGTGCAAGTACAGGAAATCTCCATACGTTGCCAATACCAACTGCTGCACCAATTGTAGCCAATAGAAAATGAGATCTTTTCTGCCAATTTTCACTTTCGTCTTTAATTGGTTTCTCAACATCTTCTTTGATTGACAAGCTTGATGTGCAAGAGTGAGTTTTACTCTCTTCTGATGATGCAGTTTCCATTCGAAGAGCCTATATCATGAATTGTAATTAAGGGTTGAAATAAAAATGTTGTAAATCCAATAAAGCTATGCACAAATATCATTGGGAAGAAAGATTCATCCTCCGTTTAATTAGGAGTCATCTGTCTTGAACAAAAACATTGAAGCAATAAATTTTACTCTGGAGCAGCGTCTCAACTGTTCATTTCATGTGAGAATTTTTTTTATTAAAGCCCCGAAACGTCCCTCAATAATCAAATGGATTACTGCAAAATTTATCGTAATGTTTAGTACTATATAAGTCGTTGTATCGATTTGTCTCACTTACTAACGGATATGTTTACAGATTTGATACATGAGGAAGGGATTGATTCTTGCAAGATCATTATTGCTTACCTTATTCAAGCCTGCAGAAAGTATCATACCTTTCTTGAATAAAGGTCTTGTTTATGTCCAAAACGCGTATTGAATTTGAAAGTATAAAAAGTATCCTGCAACTCTTGAATTTGGGTATAAAAATAATGTTAAGTATAAAATATTATTGAAACATCTCTACTTTTCCGCGAGCTTTGGATTCTTGCATATAATACTCAATACTGTACCATCTACCGAAACTATATCATAACTATATATAAATTATAATTAAATAAACCGTACAGCTGCATAATATTATGAAAGCGATTATGTAAGCTTCAGTACATAGGACAACTGATATTTTAGTAAATACAGTGTAACCCGCTTATGTGCAATTTGGATAAGTGAAATTCCCGCGTATCTGCAACCTGGCTTTGAAACCCGTTAAACAATTTCCTGGTCAAGTCCTTGGTGAACAATTTCGGATAGCTGCAAATTCGGATAAATGCAATGAAAACCGTTGGCAATTTTGACTTGCATTTAAGCGGGTTACAATGTATATATTTATTGAGTGGAGACAGAACAAGTAATAATACAAAGATTATGTAATGAGTGAGATTGTGTTCATTTTACAACCATCTACACTACATTGGTCGACTCTCACAGCAACTGCAAGGATATTTCATGTTTCTTTAATAATAATAATAATATTGGCACCATAAGATGTCAGCTAGTCATTGAGAAGGGGTCACTTATTTTGCTGTAACATTTTTATATGATTCATCAATTTGTCAGAGAGATAGAAGATTAAATTATAAAAATAACAGCATTTTTCATCTTAATTCGATTCTAGTAATAAAAAAGCACCATTAAAGTAAGTTTTATAAGATACAAACATACAGGGAAAATACTCATCATTTAAATTCACGCTGTATACTCGCTACAGATATGGATAGGTCTACGCTAGGTCAGCAGAATAAATTTCTCAGTGAGATGTTTGTAAACTGCAATATATATTATAGTCATGAAATCATAACATCCATTCTCCAATGACACGTTCTGTATTTCCATATTCTAATTACGTATACATGATAATTTTATATCCATAACAACGCTACATTTGGTTTTGAATTTAAGCTGTCATTATTTCTCACAAATATTGAACTCTGAATTATTTATATAAATGCATTATAAAAACTCCCACTATTGGTTTTTAGGAAGAATTTCATTTTACCATCAACCATATAATGAATTGCCCCAAACCCAAGACTATTACTGAACAATTGCCTTTACTGGTATGCTTTGTAAAGAGAATCATAGGTATAACCTCGCACTACCCGCAGGCCAAATATTTCAAATTAAGACAGAAGGAGATTTAATGCAATCGAGAATTTAATTATTCTTATATGTTTAATATTATATTGATTAATATCAGTACGGCTATACATATTAGTGTATTACTTTATTTTATTCACATGATCCTTATGAGTTTGTGCAATCGGATACATTTGATATTTTGAAATAAATCTTTCAATCATAAATTTCCATAGACTATGGCTATAAACGGCGTTTTCACATGGAAAAAACAGTGCTGGTTTAAATATATAATGCGGTTTTATTTACGCGTGAATTACGCTTGATTAGTTCAAAATCTGATTTGCTTTAACTTACATTGAAAATAATACAGATACTCAAAAAATCGTTTTGTACGATTAAAGATCATCTTTGTTTCATTTTCACAATCAACGTTAATAAGATTAAAAAATTAAAGACAGAAAAAAGACAACAATGGGTCAACCATGTTTGAGCAGAGAAATACTGTTTGACTTCATGAACTCCGTGAGAAGAAATCCGGAACATTATACATCATTCGAAAGCTCTCTTTGGTGGTTTGAACATAGGCTATATTTAGTTTTGAAACTATAACTATATTCGGCGTAAATTTGAAATATCAAGTTTTTCGTATAATATCAAAGCCACCACCATTCAGACAGAGCGGCAGTGAACCGTAAAAGTGTTAAAAAGTTAGCAACATGCCCAATTTATAAATGTGATTAAAATATTCCTAAACGTATCAACAGTTTCTGTATATTTGTGCTTCGAAAAATTGATCATTCACTGGGCACAAATTAACCAATTAAAAACCTGCTTTACTTTTACTCTACTCCATGTACTCGACTGTAGTCACTCGATGTGGTTGTTTTTACGCCTGAAATACGCTAGATTAATTCAAAATTTGATTTGCTTTAAACTTGCGTTGAAAACAATCGAAATCTCAAGAAATAGTTAGGTACAATGAAATATCATCTTTGTTTATTTTTCACAATCAAGCTTAAGAGTAAAAAATTAAAGACAGAAAAAAGACAACCATGTTTGAGCAGAGAAAAACTGTTTGACATCATTGTTGACCATACCATCCTAATCATTCGATCGCGACACTTTCTACAAACATTCTTAGAACTTCAAACAATTTTTTTTTATAATCATTTTTCAGGTCATAATAACACTAATTTAAGAACATTTTACTCAAAGAAAGGAACTGTTTTCATAACTGTGTTTAATTGTGTCTGTTCTTGTTTCAAGTTATATTTGTCTAGTTTTGAGCACTCAAATTATCTGTGTGTTGCCAAAATGGCATCTTCAAGCAACGATGCGTATATTAAAGATGTACTCAGTACTATAGGGCCATTTACACTGCAGCAAAAAAGGCACGGTACTCGTCAATTAACACCCGAGGTGTTAACAAGAATGCGGCCCTTGCTGTTTTTTTTCAGGGTTTACACAGCTTATTAAAAACTGTTTTCAAGATCGCCCGTGCCTATTTTTACGCGGGCCGAGATTGAAAACTTACAAACTGAATTATTAGTTTCTCATTATTTAATGGTTTTACAGGTGAAATTCGATAAATTGAGATTCAATTATGTTAAATAACTTGTAAGGATTCCGTTGAACTGAAAATCAATATTTTTTTCATCAATAATAATATTTAAATTTTTGTTACATTCCTATCTCCATTGAGCAAAATTCAAATACATTTGGGTTAGTCTTTCACCTCCTGAACATGCTACCACGCCAGATCAGTATTTCTGTGACAAAAGACACATCTAAATTTACTCTCCGCACTTGTAGTTACAATTTGCATAATTAAACCTTATACTACAGAAACTTTATTAATTTTCAAAAGAAATACGTAACAAAATATGCTCAATGTGCTTATCTAGCTTTGGTAATCTTTAGTCTGTTACTGATTTTATTAGAAAACCTCAGAATTCCACTGTAAAGAGACGCAACTTCTACGATGACGTCATAATTACTGCAAAACGGCACGGTGCCCACTTTTTGAGCGTGCCGAGACTACCTCGAGAAATGATCTCGGCCCGATCAAAATAGTAGGCACGGTGCCGCTTTTCAATGTCTGAAAAAGCCGTTTAGACAGTGTTTTTGCTTGGCCCGTGCTCAAAAACACTTGACACCTTCACACCTTTGATGTGTTAATTGACGAGTACCGTGCCTATTTTGCTGCAGTGTAAATGGCCCTTATATATTGCTTGCAATAATTTCAAAGCTCAATAATAAACTATCGATCATTCTTCCATAACAACAATATGATTTTGAATTTTATTAGTCACATAACGAATTTGCAGACAGGCACAAAGAACAAATAAGCACCGAGTAGGAATCGAAACCGGGTCTAATATAAATTGGGCATGTTGTTAACTTTTTAACACTTGAGCACTTTCACGGTTTGTTGCCGCTCTGTCTTAATGGCCTTTGATATTTTACGGAAAATTTGATTTTTCGATTTTACGCCGAATTTACTTGTAGTTTCAAGTTTCAAAACTAAATATAGCCTATTTTCAAATCACCAAAGAGAGCTTCCTAATAATGTATAATGTTCCGGACTTTTTTCTTTTCATTTTTAGTCATTTTTATAAAGTAGTAGAGAAGAGATATCTATACCTGCATATCAGTGGACAATTTGTCTGGCCTTACAGAGACTAGCTTTCACCATATTACTCAGCCTTCATAGAGCGATGTATATTGACTGTTATATATATGTGTACAGCTAGGTCATGGTGAACCAGATGATGAAAACAAACATCAGATGACGAAAAAATCACCAGTTCATCAATTTATGTCAAATATGCTCCTCTATAGTAACACAAAGCATGGCATTCAAACTAAAATTTAATAATAATACGTTGATATTGCATTGATTAGCTTAGTTTTTTCAATTATCCATTGTATTGATAGAAAAACGAGATTGGAATTTGAACGGCCTTCGTTCGTTTTGGCTGTAAAAGTCTTCTTATAATCATTTTAATTGTATTTATTCACAGCAAAAAACAAAAAAACTCATTTCAAGCAAAAGATTTCTTATATTAAGCAAAAACATTCTTATAATAAGCATAAAAATATTGTCCGTGGAGTAAGCATCTATTTCTTGATAAGAGCCTCATGCTTAGCGTATCCATTCTAAATATATGCAAGTTCCAGAATCAGATTTCTTCTTGAAATCAGTCATATAACGACCAGTTTCAAGCACTGATTAGCTAGATATAAGTTAATTTATATGATACTCCCTTACGAATAAGTTTCTTGTTCTAAGAATACATATACTGGATATATATTGTACAGTCATATAGATTTTCTTATCCGATAGTTTCGAGATAGCTTAGAGATCATCTAAGTATGTAAATTATCTTCTCTATAGTTAAATAATAATACAGAATATGGATAAAATGTAATTTGCTCTCTGTAATCTTGAATCTTGATATGAAAAATAAACCTTGGCAAAACCTTTAATTGTCATATTGTCTATGTTAGCTGTCAACAAGAATTGTTCCAATTATTTTGTATGTTGTCCACTGTTTATATATCTATATTTAAATATAACACAGACACTATTAACTAATTTATCAAATTATATCTTATACATTAGGATATAAGTAATTCTTACCAAAGCGAAATAATCTGTAAATTGTTATAAAAATCCTTCTCCCTGTTAGTTTTCTTAAAATATTTTGAATCCAAAATATGAACAGCAGCTTGTTGTAATCTAAATCCTTAATAACAATATATCACTTTTAAAAAATATTTTTTTATTTTGAAAGAATTAACCCAATAGCCAACTGTTTCTTATGAGATACAATAAACATTTAATCGGTTTATCTGAAGATTGGATATTTTATCAAGTAATAACTTGTTTTGTATTATACATATTTTTCAGCGATAATAAACTTAAATTTTGAAATGTCGCCAACATTAAACTATCGAATTAAGCCACTTTGTATGTACGTATATTTACGCTCAACATAAATTATTCATAAAATACTCTTTGCAAATTGCATAACATTCTTTGTTTATTAAAACATCTTGATCAAATAGAATGTATTATATATAATAATACAAAGCAAGTTAAAGTATTCTTGAAAAGATCATGTTGATTTTGGTTGATCTTTTAATGTTTTTTCTTCTTTGCTTGGGAAAAAGGTTAGGCTTGAGATAAATAAATAGATTTTGAATAAAAGACTTTAAAACGAATAAAATTATTTCTTTCTTATCTTAAATCTTACTTAATTGAAGGTGTATTATGGTGGCCCATCGTTCTCATAGCATATTTCAACAAAAAACGATAGAAACAGAATTAAAATACAAAAAATTGTGGATTAAAAATGAAAATACAATAAAATAATGAAAAAAAAAAAAGAATAAAAAAATAAAAAAAATAAAAAAAAAAAAAGAATATAAAATAAAAAAAATTTATGTTATTTTTTTATTTATTTATTTATTTATTTTTTATTCTATTTTTTTTTTATTATTTTTTTTTTTTTTATATTCTTTTATTTTTTATTTTTATTTTTATTTTTTTTATTATTTATTTTTTTTCTTCATTATTTTATTGTATTTTCATTTTTAATCCACAATTTTTTGTATTTTAATTCTGTTTCTATCGTTTTTTGTTGAAATATGCTATGAGAACGATGGGCCACCATAGTGTATTTGTCTTATTTTGAGGTGATAAATTTTGTCGATATATCAACTTAATTTCGAAAATTTTCAGATATATGTAAATATGCTCTTACTTTACACAATTTAAATATAACCTTCTGCTTCATCCATACCATAGTTTTCATTACTTTTTCATACTGTTTATCCAAACCTTACTTTATCCTTTAATTATAATTTAAATTATTATTTTTATTACTGCTTAAGGGGTGGCACCAATCATTGTCAACCAATATTTTCCTGTAAAATCTGTAATTTTAAACATTTGCTGTATTTATTTGTCTTTTTTGAAATGATTTGAAATAAATTTCTATCCATCTATCCGCATCTATGTATGTATGTTTGTAAGTATTAATAGTAGTCAAGTCTTTTAGTGCCATTTTGAAATTTTGATTTGGAATATATTTGGTCTGAAAATGATGCAGAATTGTTCGGTATAATCAGTCAACTCGTCGTATTCTCGTGTATTTTCTGATCTCTCAATAGACTGCAGAAATACAACCTAATCTCGATAATAATACGAGAAATGTATTATTATCTAAATCAATATAGTTTGGGCTGTATATCAGAAGTACATATATCTATATATATATATGTATACATCCTATGAAATGCTGCAAATGTCTGTGTGTGTTTCATTTTCCCGCTGTTTTCTCAGTTGATTGCAAAGCTCCAATAGATAGTGTATTCAAATTTTCAAACGGTACATCTTTGGAATCGTCGTTTTCCAGTCATTGTTTGCAGCAGGCTTTGATTTTCTTCTCTGCATGTTTTTTGTTTTGCACAGCGAAAAAAAACAATCTCTCAACTTTAGTTTTTTGGGGCTTTTGACTGAGAAATCACATTTCAACGGGTGTCCAAGTCCAAGAATGTAATCATAATAATAACAATAATACTTCATTGTATGTAGAAACGTGTGGAAAAAATATTCAATTTCTGGGCAGCACACGACGTTATGACTCATGAGGATAAATTACGATGTCTTGAAGACATCGCAATCAGGTCGCAAAGGGATACGTATACAATTATTATCATTACTGTTGCTTGTATGATTTTATACTTATATTATTACTAAAAGAAGTCAAAGACTACACATTCATAAGTGTTATTCAGCTCTGTCAAATGACATCGAGCACAATTTTTTCTGCTATTAGATAATATCTAATATATATATATATATTAGTAAATATTAGCTAGATACATATGCTAATTTATCGTCTTTTTTAGATATGAAAGCAATATTATGTGTCCAACATAAACAGCTTCCATTGCGCTTTGACGGGGTTGCTCAAATATAACTTTAGGAGAATGACAATAAAAATGTTTCAGATCATGAAAAAAAGAAGAACAAACATTTTAAAAAGGATATATTGCCCTGAGAAATCATTAAAAATATTTTGAGCAAAAAAAAATTAAATGAAAAAAAAAATTGCATCAGGTAATTAAAATAAAATATATCAAATGATTAATGGCAGTAGATAAGGTCAAATATGACTTCAGAAGAATTTATTTTCGAATAGAGTTATAAATTCCTGGAACTCTCTACCAGAAGAAATAGTAAAAGCTTGCAGTTTAAATAGTTTTAAACTACAATTATCCCTAGAAGATCTCCAAAATTCCTGTTTCTGATTTCTTTTGTAATTCAATCAGTGATTAAAATGGATATATATATTTAACCATGAATTTATATATGAATTTATCTTCCATAATGGCTTTGCGTAAGTGCTACTAAATTTAAAAAATTGTAGCCAGTTTAGTTGCAAAATTTTAACCTCATTTGAAAATAGTGACAATGTATTTTATTGATCTTTAACAAGGAGTACAAAATTAAATGCCCAAATGAACAAGCAAAATGTTCAACTCATAAAATTTTTCTGCCAAGGCATAACCTAATTTTTTTTCTGAATTTTGAATTTTTGAACGTCTGACTTATTTAAACATTTCAGAATATATCTGACTATTTTCAAATGTCTTAATTGGAATGAACATGATTTTTCTACCTGATTTACTGTATGTGAAAACTATATATATTCTTGATAAGTTCGTATAACAAAAGACACTTTTTACATCGCTCCATAATACATATTACATACCTACTGTAATCACTATTAGTTGCAGCCGAGCATTTTTGCTACTATATATTATATACTATTGAAAAATGATGGAAGTTCAAATTTATAACCATAATGTATATTAATTACTGCTAGATTCCCAAGTTGAAATTAATTTAAACATTAAGCTTCCCTCCATCAGACAGTGGAGACTTTTGGCAAATAAACAGCAACCACATACTAAAAGTATAAAGATATCCCCCGGGTTTTGATTCCTTCAAGTGATTCAATAAATATGTTTCCGTTTCCTGGTTTAATGGTGATGAAGTTAATTCGATCTACCAAACAATTACTATCAGTGAAATAATCCCTCATACAGCAATAACGGTTCCGGAGTTAACGGTATTCTGTCAATAACAATAAGCCAAAAAAGGTCCGGGATTGAGTAATTTACGGTCAAATTTTGCTAAATATTTACTGTAGATACGCTGCCAAAACCGTTAAAATTGTTTGTCTCCCTAGCGTACCGTTATTGCCGGATTCAACTGTACATATAATTTATTTGTTGTATGCAATAGTTGTATGAGTCTAGATGATGCTATTTTATGATCTTCAAGATAAAGAACATCTATCCTTGGTGCATGAAGACTATGGGCCCATACTTAAAAGGCAGAGCTTGCAGTTACCTGCATGTCATGTGATTTAGTACGGTTGGATAATGACTAAGAATGCCATGGCGCACTGCAAAAGTCATACCGTAGATGGGAACATATCGTTATGTTCATACATTGTTAATAATTTCGAAAGAAAATATAATAATAATAAGAAGAAAGAAAAAATTTTATGTAAACATTAAGATAACAGAAAAGGCTTTTGCCCCGCCTCATCGTTGTGACTTTTCTATATTATGCTCTGTCTTAACAAGCATTGAGCACCCTCACATACATGTGTTCACCTCATATTATATTATATTATTAATCTACAGCATGTAAATATTGATTTATTGTGTATATAAAATATTATTTATAATCTATCCGGGAATCTATCTTATTGACAATTGAAGCGCTCTTGCAGCTGAACGCACAATGAATGTATATATTTATACACTTGGAAAACTTGGGAATTTAGATACAAATTGTGAACAATGAAATCATAATTTGTGAACATTTCTTTGTTGTTGATTGATATAATTAATTTTGGTATAATTTGTGATATAACTTAAAGTAAAGGTCTTGACTACTGCCCGGAAGAGAGACTGATTTTATTACGTGTACCTTGATATGCTTGATGCTTGATCAATTATCACAGAGTCTTTGTTTCAAGACATGTCTAAGACCAGCCTTACTGTGTGAACAATCTCCCAATCTCTGGACCGATCGAGTAGGGTCGATTCATCAAAATTGAAATTCAAAATATTTACCCTAACTTGATCATGTGTCTTTCGAAATTCGTCCTGACAGCTGACACATGCAGTCTAAGTAGCCTGTGTTTCAGATGAGTCAAGGTTACTAGGCTATGCCATTTTAGCTTGCGTGCAGACTAAACCTATCTCAACGAAAGTGTGAACTTTTAGTCACATTTTCGTTAAGAATATGGTTAGTCTGCGTGCATGCTAAGGACACTCCTAGGTTACTCCTAGGCACTCCTAGGTTACTCCTAGGTCAATGCTGCTGGCTAGCAACAGACCCCCGGGTGCTAAATCATTCACGCCCACAATTATACATATTACACGACCGAGGGACACTGATACATCTGATATAACGGGAGTCGGGAGAAACCCATCGAGTGTAATTGTCCCCGTTATGGCCTGATAGTATATACAGTACAGTTTTCTAAGTGTTCAGTCTATGCCATTATGCTGAGGCCACAGTGATCGTACCTCTTATGGGTGAGAATATTATTATAATGTTAAAGGAGCAAAAATGACCGGCAGGCGCCACGCACTTAGGATCACGTGCACGCTTATTGTTTATAACACAATGTTCATTGTTGACATGAATTTTATTACAAGTTAGGCCTGCGTATAACAATTGTTTCAAAGCGAGACGGTTGAATTACGCTAAGCATAAATTCAACTTGTACTCGCAGCGGTCGCCGGTCAATTTTGCCCCTTTAATACGTTCAATACAGTACACAAGTAGCAACACTTTAAGTTACTAGTAATAACAGATCTACTAGTAATATGTTTATAATTAGCTTACATTGTTACATGTAATTCGATACATAAGATTGCCGATCTCGTGCTTGATACCTCAGATTGCCTCGTGCAATAACATATGTTTCAGTTTTATAACGCTTGATGTGTGGTTGTTTTTATCTTCGATCCTTTTCTGTTTTATTATCAATCATATAGTTTACTGCCATAAGTCTGCATATAATTTTACATCTCTGATTGGCATGTCCGTGCAAAGTTCAAGTTCGCTAAGATAGGTTTAGTCTCCACGCAGGCTAACTCACAGCCCCAGGGAAGAAACCTGCTTTTAGGTCACGTGACTTTCAGAAATCAATCCAAAAAGTGTCCTGATGTGATTGGATTCTCTTCGATTTTGTGAAAGTTTACGACCTCAGACAAATATGGCGGCTCATCTAAAAATACTCTCCAAAGGCAATAAATTACAGCAGTTCTATAAAGGTTTGTTGAGGATAATTTGATCAAGAATTATGACACTATTTTAGTCTCAGTTTGAGACCCTGTTAGTATTTATTTGTTGACTTTTCTTGAAAATGAAGTCAGTAAGCTATTTTTTTTTTGACAAATCACGTTGCTGTTGTGCAATAGGCTATCAAGTGTTGAATCAAATGTCACGAAATAGTGTAGTATAGACTGGTTTGCGTCGTTAGGATTGGAAATTTCGATGTTACGAAATTCAAGTGGGCTTGATATAACCTCTTCCTTGCATTGGTTTGCACCCATCACAGAACTGCCATTCTTAAAAAACTGTTACAGTTAGCTTGTCGTGCTGTAGTTCTGTAATTTTCCGAGCATCGAGCTTAACATATCGGTTAACAAGTACACAGAACAGCTAATAGGGCTAGAAATTGTAAAACATATTTTCAGAATCCTGTTTCTAAATAAACTGGGTTATATCTACTAAATATTTTGATGTGCCCACTACTAGCCGGCGTTGTACAATCTTTATCCAAGTGAGATAAGATTGATGTTGTCTTGCAGCTAAAGCTTCCTATTACAACATTGCGTGCATAATATCTTACATAATATGAAGTTCATCTTACCCGTTATTTAGCATATATTGTGCAATCTGGTATAGGACATTCCCAGACGGTTGTCAAACTGTAGGTTGTTGTTTGACGGGTGAAAGGCAGAAGATGGACCACCGCGCTTTGCAAGCTCAAATTGGAAAAGTGAATGCCATTTCTCATGCCACGAGTAGTGTTGTGAATCAGTGCATCACACGCCATATTTGAAGAGCGAGTTCAAAGGCTGCAGATCAATTTTATGAATTTAACTTCCATCCAACGGTGGGTCTAAACAGCAGAAGCGCGGAAATCATTGTTTTAAACTCGTTGCTTTTTAGAGATTGCAGAAACATCACGCGCGGCGATTCTATTGTCACGCTCTGCGATCTATTATTGATTAATACGATACACTATGAGGATTGTTGCCTGCATGATACGAAGTTACGACGTTATACGTTAGAAGTTTTACGAAGTTATAACGTTTAATATTTTGATTATCGTTGATTTAACATATTTGTCACTTCAGCATAGAATGATCACAAATTCACGATCAGAACCTGTAATTGGATCGAAATAATCGTTCGTCAGATCGCGTCTAATAGATATCTACCGCAGCCAACATCAAAGAGTAATTAGAAGAAAACAATGAGAGTTGAAATATTGCATAAATATGATTATATGATGTTCTATAGCTCTTGTCTAAATTATGTACTTAATAATTTAACTACCAATTGATTTCACACAAATATTTCCTGTCCTTTCCAATTGATAATTTGATGAATTTATAGATGGGGATCACATTATTTTAAAAATATACTTTGGAACTGACTTGAACCCACCTTGAAATTGGAACTTGAACTTGAATCGAGTCTCAATTTAAAACCATTTACTTCTCGAATCTCTTCGATCCAAACCATTTGATCTATTCTGAAATCTAATACCAATTCGAAGAAAATGGCTTTGTTAAAAATACCAATTAAAAGCGCATATTTGTATAAAATCACTTGGCAGTTAAATATTAAGTACATAATTTAGACCTTCGCTATAGAACGTCATATAATCATAATTTAACTTTCATTGTTTTCTCCTAATTACTCCTTGACTTTGATTGCGATAGATATCTATCTATTATACGCGATCTGACAAACGATAATTTCGATCCAAGTACAGGCTCTGATCATTCTATGCTGAAAAGACAAATAAATGTTAAATCAACGATAATTGAAATATTAAATTTAAACAAGACCTAGTGTTAAACAGACGGTTTATACATCATTTACTTATTGTAAGTTGACCAAACTTTAATTGGCCTTCATTGGAATGAACGCGTAAATTTTCGAAAATTGACGAAAACAAAACACTAATATTATTGCCCTTGAGAGTTATTCATGTTTTAAAATTAATATTTATATCAATATAAACTGTCGTTTTGATTTATTAAATAACGAAGTAAATTATCTATAGCTGTTACTAAACCTGGACCTTTTCGAAACTAAACATTATGGTATTCGGTAGGACGTTCTCAGAAATGGACTATAACACCAGAGGACGATACGACTGGTAACCGTTGCAATTGCCAACACATGGCTAACACATTAATTATTATTAATTATAATACATTAGTTATATTCTATTAATTATATACCTGCTAACCTGAAGAGCAGTGTATGCAGTGTAATTTTGAGGAAATCCAATGCCGAAGTTGTTTTGAAATATCACTGCAGTGCAAATAGCTGTATGAGAATTTGCAGACATTTAGAGAATTTCAGAATTTTCCCATACTTCTGAATTCTAGCTATTGAATTTTCCCTATTGATATCCATTGCAAAGAGACTAGATATCCTAGATTTTTGACTATCTAATTTGGAGTTTAAATTCTCATGTCTGAAATAGTGAAATCGTAAAACATTTGAAAGCTAGAATAATCAAACTAAGTATTTTGCAACGGAAACATACTTCAGCCTGTATATAGGCCTACAATTCACCTTTATATAAAGGCCACCTGTGTATAAAGGCCTGTAGATAGAGATCACCTGTTGTCAGGGTCAACTCCGTTAGATCCAATTACTGATTGTTATACACATATATGAAATATTACTCAGGCTGAAATTTTGTTGATAATGTTTGTTTGTAGGACTTCCAAAGACAAGATGCTTGACAACATCATCTGTAAGTTGTCAGCAAGCTCATTTGAATATGCCAGAGTATGATTACGCACCATCAGAGCACAAGGTAAATATTCAAAGCAGTTTTAATCAGGATTTGATCAGGTTCACATTTGATAAATTTAGCCGTATTAGTAGGCTGGTAGTGGTAGCACCTGAGGGTCCGATAAGATATATTTCCTTCCGGAATTATAAATGTTTAGATTTTTTCAGATGATTAAATCATGTAAATGTTTTCACAGCTGAACATTTTAGGAGGGGATATTGTCATAAACTATGATAAAAACTGCGCCTTTTTATTCATCTTCCATAGAAAAGAAAGCATGTTTCTTCTGATTATAAAAACTTGAATACAGCTATTTCCTTCTTCCCCATTTTCCTGAATTTGTACTAGCCTTCTGGGACTCTCTGTCCCAGAATCCCCCATTTTATCAAACCCTGGGTAGCACCAGTCTTCCTATCAATGCTAAATGCTAACTCCCACAACAAGTCAATGATGTTGATGATGTTGATATCTTGAGGGAGTTCGTTTTTAAAAAGTTGCAGATACTACCAACAATTTTCCTTCCTAACAGTTTGCTCGATGGTGTCATCCCTATCGGCAGTGTTTGTTAAGTGTTACAACCGATTGCTAAAGGCTGGTGCTAAATCAACAGCCTTCCGGAATCTAGGAATGTAGGAATCCTACGTTTGCCAGACCCTCTGTTTGTGCGCTTGACATCAATAAACTTTTAACACAAATTCGGGTAGCTGAAGCTCAATGATGAAGATTTGGTGGAAATGATTGTCCAATGCGGCTATTTTCGATTATTCACGTTTTTCCAAATTCGGGATGACAAGAAGGCTCATTATAAATATGTATTATTATTTTTTTGTGTCATGTGCACTTTGAATAATTTAAATCAATTTTGGAAGATTGCAGTAAATAAAGTTTGCACAATATCTAGACAAAAATTAATAATGACCGATCAGAACCCATTTTCAACCCAGAACTCATCAAGGCCACACATTTGATAATTATTACTGTACATATTATTTGTTTTCACAGGGTATGTCATATGATAAAGCATTGAAACTGAGAAAAGAAATTCTTTCACCTTCAATGTTCTCTTATTACAAGAAACCTGTTTATATCCACGAGGTATGTTTTCAATCATTATAAATCTTTGAATACTGAATCGCTACTAGACACTTTGATACAGACACTTCTCATTCTACAGAAAAACTACTGAAACACAGATTAAAATTTGAAAGCTACCGATCATTTGTTTACATATTTTTGATCATCTGGAATTTCAATTCTGGCAAGCACACTTTTCATCTTTCAAATGCCCGTGCATCTAAATAATACAATTTCAAAGCCAATAGGTTTAAATAGAATAATTTTGAAGCATTGTTGGTTGAATGCGTGGAATTTGAAATTTTCATTGCATTATGCGTGAAATTAAAACAATTGAGTAAATGCATACGTTATTGCAGTGGTAGCCTAGATAGGGAGGCCTCTTGATAAACATGTATAATGCAGTGACATCAGGCAATAACGGTTCCGGATTAAACGGGACTTTGTGAATACCAGTAAGCCAAAATAATCCAGGAATGAGTAATTTACAGTCAAACTTTGCTAAATCTGTCCCGCTAACAACGTATTCTTCAAAAAACGGTAAAATAGTTTGTCTCCCTAGCGTACCAATATTGCCAGATTCAACTGTATAGGGAAAAGAAACATCATCATTATCATCATAATTATCAGTCCTTTGAAAAAAGTTATCTGTAACATTTAATGTTTCCTGGATAAATGATGATGACGATGATGATGATAATACAGACATTTTCTTGTGTAGAGCATTTAAAAGTTTTAATTAGTTTTGATTGTTTATCGACAGGGTCGCATGCAATGGCTATTTGATACTACTGGCAAACGTTATCTTGACCTTTTTGCTGGTATCGTTACTGTAGCTGCTGGCCATTGTCATCCGTATGTTCTCATATTTATATATTATCAAGGGCGTCGGAGCGATAATCAAATTGCAGGGGGGGGGGGGGGGGCAGAGAAAAAGGGCACATTTTCAAAAAATTGTCTGACTGGCTCTTGCAGCATATATATTGGCAGATATTAGCCAGCAATTATTTGTTTTATTAGATGGACCCAGATCAATTGAAAAATTTCAAAATCTTCATGACAAAACACAGAGCAATTAAGGTTTTTTACAATTCCTGTGCTATACATCATAAGTTTGATTGAAAAGTATTACACAAGTTCCAGAAAGAGCACTTGCTGCCCTGTGCTGCCCCCACCCACTGAGGGAAAGTGGGTCAGTTGTCCGCTCTTCCCCTTGGCTCCACCGTCACTACATATTGTCATTACTATTTAAATACTGTAGTGCTAATGAAGTGAATCATTTAATAAAGTGATCATTTTAAAATACAGTCACAATAAAGCTGATTTCTGTCGGTTTTAAATCAATGGAAAGTAACCTAAATATCTGGCTTTGTTAAATTTATTTTGGGATTTATTTCAGAGGATTTCCTTTCTCTAAGCTATACTTCACTCTCATGTCTGTAAATATGAATTTAAAATAATTCAAAATAAAATATGTCAGCAGGACTTCATGATATTAGGATTTCTGAAAAGCTGTGGCATCAGAAAGATCTCTGATGAGACAGGTTAGTCTACACGCAGGCTAGGATAGGCCCCTTTGACAAAGACAAAATAAGTGTCTGTGAAGCCACATCAAATAAAAATAGTGATGTTAACCCAGCAGCCATTATTCGAATATATTTGAATAGTTTTCAAAAGCTAACTATTCGAATCATTTTTCAACTATTCGACCTTGTTTTGAATAGTGCAAAGTTGTTATAAATAGTATAAAAACGGAAAAAAAATGATTTTAAAAAAGAAAATGAAACTATGTTCCTTTGAACCTTTTAAAATCTTTGTAAATCATGATTCTACCCCTGCAAAAAACAATTCATGAGTTCATGAACAGTTCATGAACAGTTCATAAACTTTAAATAACTCCAATTTTCCTGAACTGTTCATGAACAGTTCATGAACCCTCACAGACAGTTCACAAACAGATCATGAACCCTCACAGACAGTTCATGAACAGTTCATGAACAGTTCATGAAAATTCAGGGCCATTTAATGTTCATGAACTGTTCATGAACTCCTGAACTGTTTTGGCAGGGGTAACACTGCAAAAACACATTTATTATTGCGTGAATCCTTTTTCTTCTTCTGAAAACAAAATGATGACTAAGAAAATTCAAAATTGTCTGCTAATAACGTGTGAGCGAGGCTGATTCCATTGTTTGCAAACAATAAACCATATTGTTTCTTTAAACAATAGAGTATTCGATTAATATTCAAATAGTTTTAATAAACAATAGCGAATATTCGAATTGTAATTCGAACGTCAGCTACGATCGCTAATTAAAAATAGATTAACCAAACATTATAAGTCTGTAAATACTCTCTTATGTGTTTTTTTTCCAAAACTGATCCATTTTGAAATCGAGACACATGTCTGTAGTACTTAACTTTGTATTGTTTTGTATTTTCTTTCATAGAAAAATTACAGAAGCTGCACACAAACAACTTGATAAATTATGGCACACTACAAATATTTATATGCATCCAAACATTGAAGAATATGCTGAAAAACTCACCTCAAAACTCCCTGATAAACTCAAGGTATGCTTCTTTATGAATTTTAGAGACTGCTATATAATTAGGCAATTTGGTGTGAGCTGAGAAGAACTTGATCGACTTCAAGAATATTTAATTCTCTCATGTGTAAGATACAGTCAAAGCTGTAGCCTAAATTTCTATATTCTTCATCAACAATATTTGAGATCAAATTGTTGTTCAGAACATAATTCATAAAATAACCAATTGTTTACTGTTGTTAGCAGAAATGTTTGACCTCTTGAATCATAATTATCCTCATCAAATTTATAGTTTACATCACTTCATTGGTACATTACCGACTGAGGATAAGTTAAATTTTTTATTCTCTCAGTCAGCAAACAATGACATTAACAAAATCCTCAGGTCATTGCTAGCGAAGTCTATGAAAGATAGGATTGATGAGTGAAGTATATTTCATAAAATACCATTATATGTAAATTCAAGTCTAATTGTCAGACATCCTGTAAATTCGGGATATACGATAATAAAGTCAAAACAAACAAACATCATTATTTAATTATTCAGAACCCGATAAGCTGAGAGCTTTTTTCCGCGGGACTTTTTGTATTTTTTGACCTCTTGTATGTATTTTTAGGTTTGCTATTTTGTCAATAGCGGTTCTGAAGCCAATGACCTTGCCATGATGATGGCTAGAGCTTATACAGGAAACTTTGACTTGACATTTTTGAGGTAGGCCTAATGTAATCTCACTTTCTATTTCTCTTGGAGAATCTAGGCATTGTCAATATTCAACGGCTCTGTAAATGGCAAATATTAACATAGAATATTTCTCATAAAAAACTTTTTGCTCAATAAGTTTGTAAAAAAGGCGAGCGATAAAAAAGGCGTAATTTTGCGACGTTTTGTCATTATACTTAATATGACATTTCCAAGCGATTATGAATTAAAAAGGATGGATATTCAAATACATGAATATTTATATGTTTTACTTACTAAAATTTTACGGTATGGTGTGATAATAATTCAACAAAGAATAGACTACATAATACAATAAAAAGGTGTTAATGACGTTAGACAATACAGTTATGCGGAAAACAATTTAGATTTGATTAAATCAGATTGCGTATTGAGCGTCGGTTTGATTCGCCTGATTGTGAGCATCTCATGAATCAAACAATCAAATTTATTTTTACATTTCCGTAAAACCCTAATAGTGTGGTGTTTGTTTTTCACGTTCTGTTGATGAACGTTGCGGAAATGCAAACCAACAGCAGAACAGAATATTTCTCACTTTCTTTTTTCTATTTAAAACAACTGAAAACAAGTTCAATCTGACTTATTTCTTTAGTGAGAATAATGTTTACTTGAACCTACTAAGGATATATTTCCGCCATTCACAGAGATCTAGAATATTAACTCCAATTAATGGAAGTGGTGCAATTTTAATTATTTCTCCTGATACGTGTAGGCCTATCTAACTATTTCTTTTCAGATATGAAAAGGGTTCCTCATGCGGGAGTAAAGTGTTGTTTAGATGTCAGTATGTATCATACTGTATACCTTTTTTCTCGTTTCAAAACCTCTTAAATATTATCAATGGATATTATCACAAGCAGACTGAATTTGAATAATATTGATCTGTAAAAAAACTTCCCCAAAAAATTAATTACCTTAAAAAATATTCTCTTACAATATTAAAAAAATATTTTTATTAAAATTCTTATAAAATGAGTGTCAAAAATGAAACATTCTAGATATCCGCTACTTCAAGTTTCATACCAGAAGGTGATCATCAGGTGTGAAACTTGAAGTAGCGGAAATCTAGAACGTTTCATTTTTGACACTCGTTTTATATAAATGCTCTGATTAATTTCATAGAGCACTATACCAAGAACTGGTATGGAACAATCCACCTATTAATATTATTATATAACTATTTTTTAATAAAATTCTTGTACAGTACTTGAACATGGGGAAGTTTTCTTGGTCGAAAACCTCGATTGTGATTTCCTAACATTGAGATGCTCTATAAACCAACACGCAGGAATGCAAGAATTTTATAACTTTTACTTGAACTCAACTGTCTTTTTAATTCTTGACTCGATTCTTGACTGAGTCTTGTGATGGGTCGATCCAGTTTTTTTGGGGATCGATTAATCGATGAATCGGACCCATCACTAACAGGGTAAAATATTTTTCCTTCTGTAATCCTAAATTATGCTTTCAAGGATGTTGGGGCGATAACATCAAGTAAATATTTTCACTGCTGAACATTTTAGGGGCTATTGCCATAAAATATTATTAAAAACTGTCCCTTTTTACTTATCTTCCGAAGAACAGAAAGCAAAATATTTTTCTTCTGATTATAAAAACTTGAATACAGCTATTTCTTCCCCCTTCTTCTGAATTTGTGCTAGCCTTCCAGGACTCTCAGTCCCAGAATTCCCCCATTTTATCAAACCCTTGGTCCAGACAAGTTAATATAACAATTATATCATTTCTTTTCAATATAGGAACTCTTATCATGGATGTAGTCCTTACACTCTTGGTTTAATGGGACAGAGTAACTGGAAACAAGATGTACCAATGGGATTTGGATGTCATGCGGTAAAGTATTACATGTATTATTATACTAGGAATATTGGAAATGCAGGTGCTCAGAAACCATACTGACATTCAACAGCCACTCTGATCTACAGTGTTCTCGTTCTACTGAAAAACTACTGAAATACACCTTAACATTCGAAAGCTACTGCTTTCAGAAACCATACTGACATTCAACAGCCACTTTCATCTAGAGTGTTCTCGTTCTACTTAAAAACTACTGAAATACACCTTAACATTCGAAAGCTACTGCTTTCAGAAACCATACTGACATTCAACAGCCACTTTCATCTAGAGTGTTCTCGTTCTACTTAAAAACTACTGAAATACACCTTAACATTCGAAAGCTACTGCTTTCAGAAACCATACTGACATTCAACAGCCACTTTCATCTAGAGTGTTCGCGTTCTACTGAAAAACTACTGAAATACATCTTACCATTGGAAAGCTACTGCGCACATGCATCAAAGTGCCCAATCCAATAGCCTACTCAGTATGTTTTCAGTAGGTTTTCAGATTTTCAAAATTCGTAGTATTAGTAGGCCCAATCATTTTCAATGTTTAAATTACGTTCTGCTGAGATTAGGGTTCCAAGAATCCATGAAGGCTGAATAACAATCTATTTACCATGCTTATTTTTCTTTAAATCGTTTGATTTTGTGTAAAGTATACACTTGAAATTTTCTAAACTTGAGCAAGTTTTAATATTTTTAATCATCAGTTGTTGTTAGTGCAAATGGTCCTATTTGAAGTTATATTTGAAACTCAAATTCAACTCCCTCACATCCAGGGTCCGACTAAATGCATGAAGTTACAGGGTTAACATTACACAGATAATGATGAGATATTGCTACAGACTGTGACTGCCACCAATTATTAAACAATAATTTATTTGTAGGTTACATATCCTGATATTTATCGTGGGCAGTTTGGCGGAAAGAATTGCCGTGATTCACCTGTTCAGGTATATATCAATTGCCAATGAGAAAATGTGTTACTCAATTTCTCCTGTATCAATATTCTTTGTTAGCCTACTAGCCTGTGTGCAGACAGACTTATCCTTTGTGTAGTCCGTCTAAGATACGGACAGACCAAGACTGGTTCAGACCTCATGATTGTCAGATGACAAGGTGTGATCGAATAAGGGTGTAAAAATAATGCAAGGGGGAAGCATCTCACATTCATTTGATCGATTTCGCAAAGATCAGAGTAACATTATTTTCTAGGCAACAAATAGCCTCCCAATATTCGGTATTCATTAATATGTGGTTAGATTCAACCCCACATCTAAAAGAGACTTGAGGTGGTAAGTATCTAGGAATTTCCACTTGCTCAGCAATGTGACTGGTGCTTATTTGGTGGCGGTTACAGATTATGTCCTATCATTTACGAGGCAAAACAAACAGAGACCACCATCCAAGCACCAATGGCAAACAGTACATGTAGACAATCTGGCAATAACAACACATGGTTTCTAATTGGTTAACTTTGTTTAAAAATTAAAATTTTAAACACCGTTAAAACAAGTGAAAATGATAGCATTAAGTTATTTATGCAAATCTTAAAAATTTTCTGATCAAATTCTTAGTTTACATGTGCACTTGTAGGTCAGTGGCAGAGTGTCCGTATTTTGTGCGGGAGGCAGAGGTTCGATTCCTCGTGGGTGCACACATGTTTGTATTTGTCTGTATTTCTTTTCATGTCCCCCAAATAAAGAAGCACTTGTGCTTACGGGGTGACTATCAGTTACTTATATGTAGTTAACTGACAATGTAATGCTATTATTATTATTATATATGATGTTTTCTTCTTATTATACAGGTACTACGAGACTGCGGTTGCAATCCTGGTAAGTTTACATACAAAAGCTACTAATGCATCTTTTCTGTTGAATCGTTAAATATTCTGCACTCTATCTATGGACACTGCTAAAATCCTTTCTGCCCTTGCAAAAAACAGTCCAGGAGTTCATGAATAGTATATGAACGTTTGACCCCAATTGTCATGAACCCTCACGGACTGGTCATGAGCTCTTAAACTGTATTTTGCAGGGCTGGTTAACAAAGAAACTCAGATCAGAGTGTGACAAAAGGTTTACCCCTTTTAAAAAACATATTTCTCTGAATTGTTGTTTGTTGAAATTTGGCCTTTGCATCATAAACATATCAATTTGTTTCTTCAGAATATCACTTTCTTCAGATTCTTCTCTCTAAGCTTTGCAGTCAGAGTGTATTGATTTTGTTATGTGTTTGGTTTTTAGGCGAATGTCTTGCGAAAACTAAATATGTTGACCAAGTAAAAGAATCACTAAATTATAACCTCTCTCCTAAAATAGCTGGTTTCTTTGCCGAACCAATTCAGGTGAATATGAATAATTGAATATATATGTTATATTATATAAGATATTATCAAATAGCAGAAGATGGTGCACGACATTAGCATTTGAAAGAGATAAATATAATATAATCGTGACTACGCATTCATAAATGTTGATAATAGTTTCGTACTTCACATAATCATCACACAAATCAACTAAACTATCTTTAGTTATTTAGTTTATTTGTGTGGTGATTGCATTAAAGGGGAAAAATTGACCGGCGATTGCTGCGAGCACAAGTTGAATTTATGCTTAGCGTAATTCAACCGTCTCGCTTTGAAACAATTGTTATACGCAGGCCTAATTTGTACTAAAATTCATGTCAACAAAGAACATTTTGTTATAAACAATAAGCAGTGATCCTAAGTTCTTAGCGCCTGCCGGTCATTTTTGCTCCTTTAAGCATGAAACAGTTATGAACGTCTATTGTGTATAGTCTTTGATTCCTTTCACTCTATTTTATAAAATTTCTGAAAATAATTGCACCAATTTTCCAATCGTTATTGTTTGATTGAGCCTTTTATAATTCCACTCAAAGAAAGGCAACATAAAATGGGTGCGTTCAAAAACATAGATCATTCCTTCAAACGCTTCAATTAGTATATCGGAGGCTCAAAAAAAAAGAAGAGTTTCGAACCTTCAAACAAGTTAAGGAAAATATTGTCGCAAAGAGTCATTCAAGAAAACTTTGTGCTCTATATATTCCGAGGACACACACGACCGAAAATTCATTTTTCAATCGCGTCATTCCCTTGTGGAACTCTCTACCCGAAGACATTGTTTCGAGCAATACATTATCAATATTTCGAGCAAAACAATGAAACCTGTATATAACAGCCAGCTACGAAAGGTAGATTCATTGACCACTATAGACAGGTGGCCTTTATATACAAGTTTGATTCAATAGAAAATAGTATTATAGACATTGCAAGAGTGACCACTATAGACAGGTGGCCGCTATGTAGAGGTGACCGTTATAACAGGTTTGGCTGTTTATCTTTTTTCTATAATTATGCCTTTTAATAAATCATTTTCCCTAATTGAGTCTTATGTTAAAAATGTGATACTTTCTATCTTTCTATCACAGGGTGTCGGTGGTACCGTACAATATCCAAAAGGATTCTTAAAAGAAGTATTCGAGTTAGTACGTCAAAAAGGTGGCATCTGTGTGGCTGATGAGGTAAATCAATTATATAATGGAATCCAAAATGGAACATTATTTTATTGTGATAGAAATTTTTACATTTTATTTGATCATCAGTATGTCTGCTGATAGTACAGCGTAACTCACTTGAGTACAATTCAGACACCCTGCATTGTCCGACAAAATGTTTACCTTCTGGAATCCTGGAATGTATATTTCGATGTCTTCTTCTGAGTTTTTTGTCAAGGTTTGACCTAATTAGATCATAAAAATGTCAATTTTCTTTTTAATTTGCTGTAGCCTTGCGGAATGTAGGATCCTAGGATCCCCACTTATGTCTACTCCTACCTGTTTGCAACCTGTTTTTGAAACTCTGGAAACGAGTTTTTGGTCACATCTTCTTCAAACAGTTTCGTGTATGTAGAAAAATGCAGTGAAATTGTTGACATTTTTTATTTTTTGATCAAACTACACCATAGTGGTAATAGTATGTAGTTAATACTTATAGAATTTGCAGATAAAAGTTGAGATAATTTGTCATAATACCAATATTTTTCTTTATCGTCCTTGTTTATCGACATTTCAATAATGAGAATAAAATTTCAATTGGTGAATAGTATCACTCTTAATGTTTCATTTCAGGTTCAAACTGGATTCGGAAGAACTGGAGAACATTACTGGGGATTTCAAGGTCATGATGTTGTCCCAGATATAGGTAAATATACACGTATTATATTCTATATCATTGGAGAGGTTGCCAATTTATATATTTTTTCTTAGTATTATTATAATGTTAATTTAACTCATTAATGAAATAAGTATAGCAATAATATGATTATTATTATAAGAAATAGAAGCAAAGAACAAAAATAAATATTTGGACGAGATGTGGATTTCTAAATGGATGTTTTAATGGGTTTTTCATTTGTTAACAGCCACTGTTCAATTGCTAAGAGTATGTAATAAGAGTCACCATGTATATTTTCATTGAGTAAAAACTGTCTGATCATCGCACACTGCATGAAAGTCAAGTAGAGTAATGAAGAATGCGTTTTCTTTGACTCAGTCACCATCCTTATGTATTACAGCTCTGCAAATGTCTTATTGGTATTGAAAACTATCACATCAGACGATAGATAAATCTGTCTTTATTAATTTATATATTTTATGGTATGTTTTTATAATTATATTTTTATTATCTAGTTACAATGGCTAAAGGAATTGCCAATGGATTCCCTATGGCTGCTGTAGTAACGACCAAAGGTATGATGTAATATATTGAACATTTGTTATTCCTCCTAAAGGTATACAATTGACTGTCGCCCCCCTGCGGGCTCAAAGTTGAGAAAAGAATGCCATTTCTCAAGCCATAAATAGTGCTGTGAATCAGTGCCTTGCACTTGATATTCAAAGATCAAGTGCTAAGCACATGGTCATGCCGCCGGTCAATTTTCTGCCTTTGTTAAAGATAAATAATGGTTTATAGAAAAACTCAAAGATCTCTGGAACTCCCAGTGTAACCTCTTTAGCAGATCAAATGGGTCCAACAATTTAAGTGGATACCCAGCGATCCCAAGCCATGTATAGGTAGAACTTTAACTACAAAAAAGTCGGAGGGAAGTTTTCATAGGATTATGGAAAGCTAAACTTTTTGTCAGGTACTACAGATATCTGCAACCTAGTTTTGAAACAAGATATATTCTTGATTCTTTGTTAAACAATTTTGTACAGGTGCAAATTTAGATTACTGCAATGGATATCATTGGCAGTTTTAGTTGCAATTGAAGATGTTAAACTGTACAGTCAGTCTGTACCAAATCGAAGTATTTTATACAGTTTAAGAATGTGTTTCTTTCATGCTCTGAATTGTTGTTGCCAATCTCAAATCATATTGTTCCAATGTTCGCATGATCAGATTTCATTCATGTTATGACATACTGTATAAACACATTGGCTTTAAAAAATCTGAAAACCTACTGAAAAACATGCTGAAACATACTGAATAGGCTACTAAATTTGGCACTTTCCAATAGCTTTCAAGTTTGAATGTGCAATTCAGTATTTTTCAGTAGGATAAGAAAAATATAGATTAAGGTGTCTGGTGAATTTCAGTATAGTTTCAGTACCCAAAACCGTAGATTTTAAGTTTCTGATGAGTTTCAATATGGTTTCAGCTCAATTGCATTTCGGAATGTTTTCAGAAACGGTTCAGTATATCCAAGATTCATAGTGAAATGTATATAGACCTTCGATGTGTTTCATTTTGTTTTTAGAAATTGCTTCAAGTATTTCCCATTCTCTTCATTTTAATACCTATGGTGGCAATCCAATGTCATGTGCAATTGCATCAAAATGCATCGATGTAAGTTACGGATTGAAGCAATTATAATCAAAGCCATCTATTTACAAGAGTTGGGACACTTATTGTATCTTTTTGCCTGGACCCGAGCACGTTTTTGACAGTGCGCATGTGCAGGAGAATGTGTGTTTTTTCAGCCATATTGTATTGTATTTTTTCGCGCGTTTCACTTGAAATGATTGAGAACCTGTTTCCGAAAGAACAAAGATGGCGTCCAAAAATCACGTGACTGGCATCTGTCCAATTGGAGACGATAGCGGCACATAAAAGCGTTTCCCAACTCTTGTAAATAGATGGCTCTGATTATAATTGCCCCAGTGAAACAGTTCATGAAATGTACGCAGTAAATTTTCAGACGGATTTATTTTGATCCTTGTCTTTACTCAAAGGGATCATTATTGGCACACAAAATTTGATATTGTAGCTCAATGCTGCACTATTTTCTGAAGATTATATTCTTTATATGAATTAATTAGACTACTTTGAATTCTAATATTTTCAAATCATCAACAATGTCAAAGTGCCCATAAAATGAACAAATCTATTTTGTGGTTTTCATATAATTATGTAGTGTTTGACCTCATAATAATAGTGTGGTTCAAAATAATGTAATAAATTTTTAGGAATAGTCTAAAAGCAATAACTCTAAGGTCAGCCTCTCTCGAACCAACTCACTAAACAAGGCTCGACACTAGATCAAGGAGAATCGCAGTTTGATCACGTGTTTCACTCGATCACGAGGTTAGTGTTAGTGATTAGGGTTAGGGTTTGGTCATGTGATAACAACCAGGTCGAGTTTAAATTCGTTTTCGTTACCCAACCTCTCGTTGGCATGGCGCAGTGGTAGTGCGTCCGACTAGTTTGCGCATCATGCTAGTTCGATGACAGGTCGCTCCAAATTTTAAATTTATTTTCATTATTATGTTTCAAACTGTTGGTTAAATTGCTATTCGTTCATAATACGCATGCGTTGCTACTCGATCGCAACGAAGCAAACAAGCACCACAGTCGCCCTTAGAGTTATGGCAAGTAGACTCTTCCAAATTTTATTACCCCATTTTCAACACAAGAATGAAATTTAAAAGAGTTGAATTTTAATAAAGTTATTTTTTCTAATTGTAAAAAATTTTAGTTGTAGAAGGTTCAATTCAAAGGAATACTTTTTTGTTAACTTTGTGGCTGAAAATGTGAAATCGATGTGTACAACCTATTACATCATCTATCCTCCAAATTAGTGCCCAGGACATGTCCATAATTAGTTCAAAATAAGGTATGTTTTTCATGTTTAAGGCATCAAAACATACCCTTCACTTTAAATTTAAAAAATCAAATTTTGCCATCGCACTAGAGCAGCGTTCTAATTCAGCGAAAAATTCTCGAGCTTAATAAGTTTTGTTAATTTCTTTGCAGGTTTACAAGGAAGATAAATTACAAGAAAATTGTTCAATAACTGGCACATACTTCTTGAATGAACTTGCTAAATTACGTGATGAATATCCAATTGTTGGTGATGTAAGAGGCAAAGGGTTAATGATTGGTGTTGAAATGGTCACTGATAAGGTTCGAGCAAATTTAATTGCATTTTCATGATCCAGTTTAGTTTATTCGCTTTCTCTGTATAGTCAATGGGAATGAAAAATGCCTTGATTGAAGAAAAGTCGTGAAATATACCAACAACAGAACAGAAGCATGTGAAGGATAAAAAAAAAATAACTGACAACTTTTACTTTAGAGAGTTATATCTCTTTTGTTTGACCTCAAATCTAGATAAACTACATAGGTACATCTTAACGTTAAAACGATCATTCTGGAAGTAGATTTTTATCTGTGCAGCCTTTTTCAAGTGTCAGGAAATGTTTAGTGTATTTTCCGATGTATACCCTCTTGTGGAAAATAAACAGTTTATAGGTGGCGGAAAAAGAGTTAGACACAAAAATCAACCAAAATCATCACTTTTGATGAAGCAACAATGATAGTAAAAATACAAAAGTAACGGATAGAAAATGTTTCTCTATCTAAAAAAGCAATCTCCCAAATTCGGTGATATTCACTTTAACATGATCACTTTTCATTATACATTTAGTTTGCTGAATTCATATTTGTAGTTAAATTGTCTGTTTTTTCTAAAATATCTTTTGATAATAGCCTTGCTCATAAGATAATTCTCAATTGTGTTTAAAAAACAACAACTTTTTAACACTTTAGGAATCATTAACACCTCTCCCAGCTGATCGTCTGCTTGATATCTGGGAGCGCACCAAAGAATATGGTGTTCTTATCGGCAAAGGAGGTCGCTTCGGAAATGTAAGTCATCACCTGTTATGTACTGGAGTTGTTATACTCTGTAAATGAATTCTGGTCAATCTATATAAACCCCTGCGTAAAACAGTTCAGGAGTTTATGAACAGTTCATGAACGTTAAATGGCCCCAATTTTCATGAACAGTTCATGAAAATTTGGGGTGATTCAACGTTCATAAAGTGTCCATGAACTGTTCTTGAACTTCTGAACTATTTTTCGCAGATAGATGCCAATCAACATATTTTAAAGCAATGTGATTCAACAATGTAATGATTATCACAAACTTATGAGATTCCCTTCTTCTGACTATACACGGAATATCTTCAGAACAAATATTTTCCTCTTGAAGGATTTTGTAATCATGCTACAGGATGATGACGCAGCAGTGACAGGAATGTGTACGATGCAGAGCCATCTATTTATGAGATTGGATACACAACTTTTGGGGCTTGAAAATCGCTATTTTAGTTTAATTGAAAACAAGGTTTTGCTTTGAAAGTTATTCATAATATTATTTTCAAGTGCTTTGTCAAATTCCATGAGCCTGGGTTTAACGGAACGAAAATGGCGTCCATTAAATCATATGACTGGCATCTGTCCAATTGGAGCTGAAAGCGGTCAACATAGAAGAGTGTCTCAACTCTTGTAAATAGATGGCTCTAGTAGGATGCGGAAGATGACAATTTTCAAGACGTGTGTGCTGAGTTATTAACTTGAGAGGGTACAGAGTGATAACATTGAGCAGCATAAAAACATTTATTTCAACGATATTGTACATTATGGATAGAATTAATTATCCAGAAATATGTGGAATTGTTATTCCAAATGCTGAAGTTTGGGATAATGGTGTGCATGCAGTGAATCTATTCTTCTTGAAATTTGGTTACATCCTGCAGTGTCCAATTTGTTAAAACTCTCTGAAACCATCCCCTGCGAAAACAGTTCAGGAGTTCATGAACAGTTCATGAAAATTTGGGGCCATTTAACATTCATGAACTGTTCATGAACTGTTCAAGAACTCCTGAACTGTTTTCGCAGCTTGAAAGCCAAGGCTGACAATGGTCTTTAAAATACGCCAAGCTTGATTCAAAATCAAGACCACCAATGTTGCCCCTTCAAGGCTAAGTTCTTGTGTTGGAGACTTGGAGTACCTCAATATTGATTTATATTATTGTATCTTGTGACAGGTCTTTCGTATTAAACCACCTATGTGTATTACACGAGAGGATGTAGATTTCGGAATTGCTGTTCTTAGGAAATCATTGGATGAACATTTAGATCAGTAATTTTGTAAAATGCAAAGAATGAACCATGTTAGGTAGTATTTGAATTTGTCATTATTATTTCTCACTCAATATTTTATATGAATTAGTTATGTAATTGTATGGCTAATTGGATTATTTTAATTCTTGTGACTGATTGGGTCTTCAGGTGCAAAAAAGTATGTAGACGTAATTTATTGTGATCATTTGTATTAAGAAAATATTTGAAACACAACATATTGTGTCCTATATGCTTTATGATTTCTATAAATCTTCCTTTGATAAAGAGGCTGATCTGACACGTGTTTCAACCCTGCCAAGGGACTCATCAGAGACCTTTCTGATGTTGTAGCTCTTCAGGCATTGCGCCTGAAGTCCTGCTAACGAATTTAAGATTGTGATAACCTCGAGGCATGTCGCATGCGCAGTCCCAGTTGAATAGCACATGATTGATTAATCAACTGATGCGGCTGGTCTGGAACATGTTTCGTCCCTGCAAAGGGACTCATCAGAGACCTTTCTGATGTTGAAGCTCGTCAGGCATCGCGCCTGAAGTCCTGCTAACGAATTTAAGATTGTGATAACCTCGAGGCATGTCGCATGCGCAGTCCCAGTTGAATAGCACATGATTGATTAATCAACTGATGCGGCTGGTCTGGAACATGTTTCGTCCCTGCAAAGGGACTCATCAGAGACCTTTCTGATGTTGAAGCTCGTCAGGCATCACGCCTGATTTCCCGCTAACGAATTGTAGAGATGGTGACAACCTCAGGGCATAACGCATGTGTGATATATCGATATGTAAATCTTTCTTTCTTGATAAAATAGACCTTTGACATTTGAAAGCTTACCCTCATTCAATACGCACTCTTATGCAGGTCAACTTATTTAAACTCATTTTTAGACACATTTTAGATGCTTTAATGCTGCATATTGAATGCCTGTAGTATGTAATTATTCCAACAGGGTACCATATTGGTCACTTTCTGTCATATTATTCATTGCAACAATTTTTACCTGTGTATAGTGGCCACCTATCATGTTTATACTATCTGGCTGCTAGCCCAGGTTGAACTAAAATACATCAGTAGCCTACATTGTAGTTGTCTGAAAAACACCTGTTGTATTTATTGGGCAAAGCTTTTATATTTGACGCAATAGCTGACAGCAAATATATTTATTAATGAAGAACAACGTTTCGGGTTCTCAACTGAGCCCATTTTCAAGTAAGTAACCTTGTATTTAACTTGAAAATGGGCTCAGTTGAGAACCCAGAACGTTGTTCTTCATTAATAAATATATTTGCTGTCAGCTATTGCGTCAAATCATTATCTAAGAAGACTCTTATAGAGCTTTTATACTTGGGTAATCCAAGACAGGATTTAAACAACACATTATGCAATCAAATTATAGGTGAAGTTCTTAATTTCCTTTGGTGTTTAAACTTAGCTGTAAATTTGTAGCTTTGATTGCAAGAAAAATGGCTCACTGAAAATATTGAACGATATGTATGATTGATTGATTGTCTTTGATTGTATATGTTATTGCTGTCCAGCATTTTGTAGTTAGTACATACAGGAAGCTTGGAAGCTTCTATATCCACATATTCATACAGCTATATTCAACAAATTACAAAATATCAATGATAATTTCAAGCAAACAAACAATGCTCTATAATGTTTTCACACAATACTATCATATAAAGTTAATTTATTATGAAATCCTATAAAAATTGATAGTTATGAAATCCATTGGTTCTATATCAAGCATGCAAAGGTTTGCTTTGTGTGTTGAAAAGTATTCCTTTCCAATCAACAACGTCTGGCATATCAAAGAAGTCAGATTTCAACAAATCCAACATGAACACCCAAGTTTTCAATTCCATATATAACGACAAAAACTTCTTAGAAATTTTCTTTTCCTTTGAGTTGATGTCTGCTTTAAAACATCTTGACCGTTACAGGAATTTATTTCTGGACGTTCAATTTCTTTCAACTAAATTGAAGTGGAGAATGAAAAATTGATAGAAACAGGCTTTCACTGTCATTATACACATTGACTGCCGGTAATATGGATTGTCCTTTTAAACTGGTTCAAGATAAATGAACGATCTGATAATGAAGGCAGGGGCCCAAAACTACATTATCAATTCAGATCATCTGTTTTGCTATCTGCTTTAATTTATTATTTGTTATTTTCGTTAGAAAACTAAAAAAAAATACAAATGAAATTGATAAGAGGCTTGAAAGGCGAGGTCAGCCCAATGAATTATGCCGGGCTGAAAGTGGGATGAAATTGCCATATAAACAGGCGGCATAAGCAGCCTGTCTCACTGTTGACCGGGCTAGCCCGACTCATATAAACAATAAACACCCTCTAAGAGAGTTATGTAGTAAAAGGTTAGTAAAAAAGCCACAGATGGCTATGTTCAAAGCAAGGGGGTCCTTACATAGGGGAATAGGTATTGAGTGAGTTTTCTGTATGGATAATCATGCAAATTAAATACATACTGCCGTCTTCTTTTTGTCTGCTTCACCTCTTTTGCTATGACAGACTGAGAACGATGAGTCAAGGATAATAATCATAATGTTGATGCAAAGATTTTAAATTGTTTATTTGTATCAATCCCTTTTTGAATATGTTCCTCTCTTCTTTTGAGACTTACATGCATCAATCTTGTTTAAGGCTTACATGCATTATTGCTACAATGTGAGGGAAAGTTAATGGAATACAATCATTCATTAGGATATCAATGGTGCGAAAAGAAACTATTCTAGCTAAAGCATATTTAGATGAACAAACATGGAATCAGATCTCACAATCAAAGTTGCGTTTTATGTGATTGTGATGGGGCTAACCTGAGACATGTTTTGTTTGCGCCAAAAGACTATGCACACCTCTACACAGCAGCCACCTGTCTATAACGGTCACTCTTCTACTGAATCAGCCCTGTATATAAAGATCAGCGGTCAATTTATCTACCTCTCATATATCTGACTGCAATAGACATGTTTCATTGTAGGTTATAAGGCTGTATCAAAATCATAAGGGAAGGCATAACAAGATATTAATATAAACATTGAAAGAGGATACAAATGATGTATTCTAAGATAGTGACATCCCAAATACAAGAATATAATGCATCGCTAGCATCAGTCCTGAAATGAAACAAATTTGAATTAATACGCAAAAGTCTGTATGATAGTCATTTACATACATTTTTGAAGCCTAACTGTTTGAGCAAAAATAATAGAATAGATCTTATTTGTTTTGTTTGTATATAATCATGCGTCAGAAATTTAGCTCAAAGTTTATAGAGCGTAGCTGTCAACACGTTTTGCTGGCATTGACAGTTTGTGCCATTATATTTTGCATTCCTTGCTTTCAGAAGCGAGTGAAAGAAATATCTTAGAGTGAGTTGAGGAAGGCATGTTGTTGCATGAAGCGCATGCTAGGTGTGGTCGCTGACCTCTCATTTGTTTAAATTGTTATATTGACATCAAATATATACAACTACAATTATAGTTAATACAGTCTTCCTTTTATTGTGGAAACAGTTACAATACTAAGTTATCCATTCTAAATTATACTAAGTCTGAAATCTATAATTTGAGTTCATGAATGCCTTATGAACAAATCAATAATATATTTAGTAGTTTCCCCTGCAGTTCCTTTCCCAAAAACAGTTCAGGAGTTCATGAACAGTTCATGAACGTTAAATATCCCCAAATTTTTTTATGAACTGTTCATGAACCGTTCTGAAAAATTGGAGCCATTTAACGTTCATGAACTGTTCATGAACTCCTGAACTGTTTTCGCAGGGGTTACCATTATCCGTGCAAAATTCAAATCATGAGCAGTTTATGGACAATTCATGAAAATTAAATGGCCCATTTCTTCATGAACTGTCCATGAATTGTTCATGAACGGTTCATGAATTTTCACAAGCCTTTACGAACAGTTCATGAAAAATTCCATAAAAATTGAACCATTCAACGTTCATCAACTGTTCATGAACTCAACAATTTTTTTTGCAAGAGAGTTCATGCTCATAAAATGTTTCAGAAACAGCATAATTATCCTAATAAGCTCTCAAAAGTTGATTCAGAACTACACAATCCACATCATAAATAGTTCATATGCAGTTTAAAACCATCACCTGCAAAACAAGTTCATGAACTATTTATTACTTGAGTTCAGGAATGTCCAGAAACTGACTATTTAATGTTCAATTTTCACAAACTTCGTTAAATTTTCGAAGAGGATTATACAAACGGTTTCTTTTGTTGACTACCATTCCAGCAGAACATGATATTGCATAAAAGTATCAATCGTAATAAATTCACCTTCACTGCTGTTGTTGGTGCTTTAAACAGAATGCGGTTTGCGTGTAATCTACTATTGAGCAATTGGTGATTCGGAAAGAGCAGAGTTATCAGAAAATCACGTGCCGCCACGGCGGGTGATTTTCTCTGTTAACTTTTCTCCTGAAGTGACTAGAGTGCACCATAAAACATAGGAAACTATGTGCCAATTGCTTTGTATAATAACTAGCACACTTTTATAAACTTCTACATGACTTTCTTACTCAAAAGTTACTGTTTTTGAATTTTCCTGATCAAACTTGAAATGTTCAATACTGATACAAAGTTTGGAATCGCAATTTTTTCGAACCTGGTTTTGGTTTTTTGTTGATCTGGTGATTTGACTTTTGACGTCATATTACTCTAAACCAATCAGATTGATTGGATCATTTTCTTTATTATACAATACATCTTGGTGTCAATCAACTTGAATTTTCATTTTCAAGTACTTTCCAATTTAACCTAGAGTATGGTCTAAAAAAACTAACTTGCAGTCAATGATCAATGCATCAAATCAGTACCATCTGAAGATGGCGGATGGAATGGTCCAGAGGGAATGGCATTGTGAGTAGCTGCGTCGCATCGTTGTGCATTGATAATCAAGACCTATCTGCCATGAAATCTGTTAAAATTGATCTGCAGTGTCGCGGCTGAGAGCAACAAGGAGCGTTTATCATTGCTCTCAGCAAAAAAGCCACTCATCTAGAAATAGAGGAGTGCTACAGGTGCCTTTGGTAGGGCGGCACCGTCTACATTATTATTTAGTCAATGATACTCTTGATAAAAAGTAGCTGCAAACTTTGGATATGTGTTATGAAAACCACTAGTACAGTATTTTGGACTTGCATTTGAGTGAGGTACACTGTAAAAATTTAGGATTAAAAGCAAAATAATTTGCCATAGATTGAAACTTACGTAACATTTTCTTGCAATGCTTTAAATGCAATCGAATAATCAACTATAGGTAGGAATTGACATAATACAACAACCTGAAACATATAAAATATATCAAAGATATAATGTTTATTAAAAACTATATAATTTCATTATCCCCTGTGAAAAAATTTGGTGAGCCCAACTTACATGCGTAAATAGCTTCAAATTCATACAGCATGTGATCATGTAACGAATTAACTAAAAACAAACAAAAAATTATAATTTATAAACATAATTTTGAATTGCAGAGATCAGAATTCTGACTTTTACCCCTGCGAAAAACAGTTCAGGAGTTCTGAGTAACAGTTCATGAAAATTTGGGGCCATTTAACGTTGATGAACTGTTCATGACTTCCTGGACTGTTTTTTGCAGGGATTATAGTTCTCATAATTGGCTTACCTGGTCATTCCAAACATTTTCAGATACAGGCTCATTAAAATATTTGGTTGTCATGGCACCAAGTTCCAAATAATGATGTAATGCATCACGGTAATGGCCTTTGACTATAAAAATATGCATCAAAGTATATAAATAAAAATCGCAAATTGATATATAAAAACAGGAAATTGAGATACAACAATTTAGGACAGGCGAGATTCCTATTATAGGGAACTATTTCAGATGGCAGAGCTGAGCAGATTCACAATGGAACAGCTAAACAAAATAAACACTGCCTCTATAAATAGAATACTGGTACGGGCATCTTTTGAAGGGGGCAAATGGGGAAATGCAAGGAAATCTTATACTATATTTTATTATTTCTTTATTGTACATACAGTATATTGATTCATTTACTCAGTTAATTTAATGATTTCAAGATTTTTTAAAAGATATAACCCTGCGAAAACAGTTCAGGAATTCATGAACAGTTCATGAACAGTTCATGAACGTTAAATGGCCCCAAATTTCATGAACTGTTCATGAACTGTTCATGAACTGTCTGTGAGGGTTCATGAACAGTTCAGGAAAATTGGAGCCATTTAACGTTCATGAACTGTTCATGAACTGTTCATGAACTCCTGAACTGTTTTTCGCAGGGGTATTGACGGTAACAATTTTAAGTTTTAATTTTAATTAGCTGATTGCATTGTCTTTTTAATAAATTTTCAATAAAATAATGTATAGTAGTTAAAAAGACAACAACAAAAATAACAATAGTGCTTCTGCCAGGAATTGAACTCAAGACACTGCTACCCTAACAACAGCCTTAACAACTAAACATAACACAGTGCAAAATGTAAGTTTAACTGAAACACCTACTGTATGCTGAATCAGCTGCTAGACGAATGAAAACTGTTGATTCACTATGAATAGACAACGCTCTCTCTATCAACGCATCGACATAGAAAATGACTGATTTAAAATGTGGTGCATCGGCAGTACTAAAATATAAAATGTGATAATGAAATTCATTTAAAGTATAAAGATATTCAGATCATTCAGTTTCAACTGGTTGCTTGAGAGTAGGGCTCTGAGATCTGAGGGTCCCAGACATAAAGAAATCAGACATTCATTTGCGTTGAGGGCTACCAAAGCATATAACCTGTTGCCATTTGAGACTTGACACAAGGCAATCGAAGAGCATACTTTCATTCACAAGAGGAGTTGAAAATGAATTGCTTGATAAATATTTGTACCGTACATAAAATAGATAGAATAGCTGATTAATACCTAGATAGATAGATTTTTGAATGGAAAGAGTGCTGGTTTCAAAAATCCTCAAGCAATTAAAAGACTCCAATTAAAAGATAATAACCATAGTTAACATTTCCAATACCGTTTATAGTTTTTAATTGCTTAATATCTACCATAACCATACTCCTATACATTACAGTATAATCATTATAAGATGCAGCATCTATTTAATCTATGTACTTCAGTCAAACATGTTATAGCGGTCACCTCTATACATCAGCCACCTGTCTATAGTGGCCACTCTAGAAATGTTGCCTGTAGTATTTCCTATTGAACTATGTACATGACAGTCAACTACATATAGCGGTCAACTTAATCTATCTCAAAGAGTCTAACATCTTAAGAGATATACTCTTTAAAACAAAAGTCAATATTAACAATAATGGCTCATTTTTATTCGGACAACGTTTCAACGGATTCACCATTTTCAAGCCAGAAAATTTAAAATTATATATACATATATATTAAAATCAAGAATATCTAAATGATATAAAATCATAATATGAACATACTTATCTAACGATGAAGGCCAGAAGTTTGAGAAAGGAGTAGATAGGATGATTTTTGGTGAATCCTACAACGAAACAATTTCAAAAATGTACAAATTATTGTAAAAGGCAAATACTTTTCAATAATATGGCAATCTTAAAAGGCAAAATAATGATTCAATAAGAGTATCATATTGTATATAAGGTCAAGGAATCCTATTATATATGCCTACATACCTTTGCGACATTGAGGAGAGTGGCAAAACAAGAAATAAGTACAGTCAATGCCATTTCATCCTGAAAACAAAACATAGAGGTCTTCTTATCCTACATTTATCCATACATAATTAATCAATATCATAATCAATGTCAATTATTACCTAACGTAATGATATCAGAAATACAGTGTAACCCAGAGCCATCGATTTACATGAGTTGGGACACTCTCGGCTCCAATTGGACAGATGGCACATACATGATTTTATGCACGTCACTTCGTTCCAATTTGGACAAAGCGCGAAAAAATCCTCATTTTCAATGGAACGAATATGGCGATTGCCAACTTTTGCAAACAGATGGCTTTGGTGTAAATCACTTAAGTGCAAGTCAGAATTGTCTACAATTTCCATTGCACTTAACCGAATTTGCATTTATCTGTAAGTTTTAGCAAGGATTTGTTCAAACAAAATTTATAGTAGCCTGCGTGCAGACAGACCCTTCTTTCGTATAGTCTGTCTGCGTATTGGTGCCAAGTATCGCGTATTGGTGCCAAGTATCGCGTATTGAGTGTTTGTATTGAATTCACTTTAATAAATACTGTACAGTATTTGTGTAGTGTGGTGTCCTGTCATTAGGGGAGACCGGGGAGACTTGGACCACTTTTCACATTTTTAATTATTAAAATTATTGTGGTTGTGCAAATGTAACAAATTTTATGTCATTAATTAGCCAACATGCTCAATTCAAAAGGGTAAGAATATCAATTACATAAATGTAGCAACTTCTCAAATATTTAATGCGGAAGACCGACCATTTTAGAGGGGAGACTTGGGACTCGATGGGGTGACATGGATCAGGCATATTTTCTCAAAATTTCATTAAATAACTGACAAATTTACTTTCCAGTACCAGACACTACAGCTGTTGCTTTGACTCAGGGAGTTCATTTGATCAAAATTAAGCCAGCAACAAGTAATTTTAGCATTAATAAAAAACACTAATTTTTAGCAACTTTATCTCCTCAAAGTAAAAAAGTCAAATACAGCGCATGTAAATGAAAACAAACTCATATCTCAACCAAATGCGATTAGTTTCCCATTCGCCGTTGATGCTAAAACGCGCTGTTCCATGTCTCCCCGTTTGACTTCCCAGCAAAAAATGAGGAGGCACTCCTCATCAACAGGAATGTATTCAAAAATTTTATCTCAAAAGATTCATCAAAGTAAAATCGTTGCAATGGCACCATTAATTGAATCAAAAGAGGAATCGCAAAACGCATGTTGATCATCGTAAGCTGTACACTAAAATTTCTTGATAATTAGTTATTGTTGGTTATTGAAGTTTAGGGAAACAACATGAAATGAAGTGATATACAGCATATTAGAAGATAATTTACATGGGTAATCAGGAACGCTCTAATGTCCCATGTCTCCCTAGGTCCAAGTCTCCCCGGTCTCCCCTACTCAATTTTCATTATTTTAAAATACTTGCCAATTGTTCACATATTTTAGTAGCCAATCACAAACTTGCTACCAGAAAAGTGGTATGCAATGTAGTGGAAAGAACAATCAGTACGCTAAACTCGGTGCAAATGCGCAGACGGAATATACGATGAAATAGTCTGTCAGCACGCGGCTAAGTATATAGTGGCTCAAAGCAGAAATTTCGTTTATCTGAATTGCATTTAAGCAGGTTATACTGTAGACATATGGTGACTAAAAACTAATTTTTATAGTATCCTTCTAAATTATCAAGGCATCCTCAAGGACCTTCAGAATCTATTTCTGGATAATGGTTTTTCTCACACAAGATTAATGATTTTAACATTATTAATACTGCAGATAGAAACGCCATTTAGATCAATTACTTTTTGCCAGTGCAAACACTGTTCATGAACATTGAATAGACCAATTTTTTATTAACTGTTTATGAACACATACATTTGTTTGCAGGGTTCCTAGGGGTCTACAAAATAAATTTGTGCCTGTGACCAAATTTCCTCGTTCCAAAATACCTGCAAGTTGCTTTTGTTAATGACTTATGAAAGGATATTATTTTAGTGAGAAAATGAGAATAACATTGATTGAAACATGCTTAGAATTCATAACAGTTACTAATTTAGAAAAGTCTGCAATAATCACACAGACTGTGCAATCGTTATAGCTGTATCTTAATTTCAACTAATCCAAAATGTGTCTGGGATCAGCAGTCCCAGCGGGCAACATTTTAATGAGCCCTGGTTATACTGGTACAGTTAAACCTGTATATAACAGCCAGCTACGAGAGGTAGATAAATCGACCATTGTAGACAGGTGGCCTTTATATACAGGTTTGACTCAATAGAAAATACTATTTTAGACATTGCAAAAGTGACCACTATAGACAGGTGGTCGCTATATAGAGGTGACCGTTATAACAGGTTCAACTGTAATGGGAAATTATTTCATCATAAAATAATGACTATTAATTCCAATGCTGAACTAGAGACTTAGTCAAAGAGTTGTAAAACGTTATCATGCACATGCTAACTTATATCAAATTTTCAATGGTTGGTTTCAGGAATTTTCATTTTGTTCCAGTTTTGTTCGTTTTGCAACCTCTTTTGATCTGTTATGTTTGTTGTTGTTGCAAGGTATAAGATATAAAGATGCAGTACAGTCAAACCTGTTATAACGATCACCTCTATACAGGGGCCACCTGTCTATAATGGTCACTTTTGTAATGTCTCAAATAATATTTTCTATTGATAGAGCCTGTATATAAAGGCCACCTGTCTATGGTGGTCAATTTATCTACCTCTCGTAGCTGGTCGTTATATACAGGTTTCACTGTAAAGTGTTCAAGGACTATACCTTTATTGTATTTACAAAATCAATGAAATCTTTTTGTCTGAAAAAGAATAACAGGAACAATATCATGACATACCAATAATTAAGATTTACAGATTTTGTTACAGAACTTATCAGTTGTTATAATGATTCTTTGACTTGGCTTGTAACCAATTTTCATATTCGATACGCATATTATTCATAATTCTGTGCTTAGTCAGAAAGTTTTACAATGTAATAACTATTTTTAATAATTCAATCTTTTTAAGGCAATTTAATAGCATTTCAACATATCTTTCATTTATTTCATTTTTATAGTTTGAAACAGTAAAACGGTGAATTCTAAAATCATTACAAATGATATTCAACGTTTTTTCTATCAAAGAAAACAACATATAGTATCGTTATCATTACAACTTGAGTTAATCTATTATGTTAATGTTACTGTCATTCGCCACGTCAACTCAACGAAAACGATAGAACTGGCTGTTACAGTAAACATTACCTTATATCATAAACAGAATTATCTTGTTCCATTGGATGATGTCTTACAGTCGGATGTGAAGATAACGTCTGATTAGGAGGACATAACTGTAAAACTAGATAAAAGAAATGAAAATGTTGTACAGTACAATCTGTGTATCAACACCAAGCAATACCCCTGGTAAAACAAATTCACAATTTCATTTTCATGACCTGTTCATGAACCCACAAAAAATCATTCATGATTTTTTCATGAACTTATGGGTTTTTCAAAGGGGTTATACTAAATAGAGAAACCATGGGAAATATACAGATTGACCATTTGTGTACCCTCTGGGGACACAATTTTTGCTCATTGTACATTAACTCGAACAATTCCTAAAATAGGGTTTCCACGATGCAAGACAAACTCATTTGACATTATCTGAAATTCTGGTAAAAAATATTATTATAGAGCAATATTATGAGGTTAGTTTCTGTACCAGCATTCCACAATCCTTTAGCATAAGAACGAGTGGCTTCAGCTCCACGTTGAATACCTCCACAGATTGACCCAATGCAGAATCCAATCTGAAAAACAAATACCAATACCGATATAAAATCCCCTTTGACTACAATTCAACTTGCTTAATATCCCTCTTGGATTAAATGGATGAAAAATGGGACATTAAACACTACGACACCAAAACAATCAACAGAACCGTAACATTTCATTGGGTTTTCATGGCATTTTCAAAGCATTTTCACATTTCAATATTGTTGATATGGATGTTTTCATATATGGTTCTCAAACATTTTCATGGCTTAAAAAAATTGTGTTTTTCATTTTTTTTTTCATTTTAATGGTGTTTTCACAACACTTTCATGGTTTTAGTGTTGGCAGTGAAACAAGGTAGGATAATAAACGGCATGTAAATATGAGAGTTTGTGTGGAGAATAGAAAATAGAAATCAGTTTTATGTGGGGATAATAAGCAAGGTGGCATATTAAAAAGGGAATATTAACTAAATTTGACTTTATCATGCTGTGCATACTGTACTTGTTTAATGGCAAATACATAGTATTATCGCCATTATCACAATATATAAAATGGAATAAATGTTAAATAATGCAGACAGTGATATAATGTTTTTAATGTTACACTCAACTTTATGTCTGACCGTGAGTTGTGGTGTTCATTGTGCAGCAAATAAGTTACGCAAAAAGGGACTCAAATTCCGATTATGTGATGGTCTATACCATTACTAATAGCTTCTAATTGACTCACTTTAAATGTTAGATACGAAAGAAAATAAACAAAATTACAGTTACCTCCCGATCATTGACACTGCTGTCATATGAGCCATTTTCGTCTTTGAGAAATTCCCATTCGCGTAAATTTAATAAATATGAAACAAGCTGTCGGCAGAGATGTTTTCCTGGTGGGGGATCTAAGTTGAATATAGTACAAGTAATAAGTTATTGTACTAGAATTAGAATAAAATAATGGTTTAATTGTGTTGCGCCAACTCAAAAATGTCAAGTCTCTCATCATCATCATAATCGTTCCACTTCTTTGAGGAAACAATGGTATTATTGAATATTCTTAGGGTTACAGTCGAACTTGCTTAATATCCCCCCTCTGGTACAGATGAAAAGCGGGACATTAAGCGAGGTGGGATATTAAGCGAGATATGATTATGAGAGTTTGTATGGAGAATGGAAAATAGAAATCAGTTTTATGTGGGGATATTAAGCCAGGTGGGACATTAAAAGAGGGGATATCAATCGAGTTTGATTGTATTCAATAACTGTGTTGCATAATTCCACAATCATTTTCTGCCAAATACGGCTTCTTTAGATTGGAATTCCACTATACCGGATAGAAATCGCAACGGATAAGTACTATACTATCAGACTGAAAACCATACTGGATATATATATATTTTTTGGATTAATCATTTATCCACAAATCGGGTAAGTTTGCAGCTTTTTTTCACCGGGGTGGTTGGTTAATTTTTTAGTATTTTGAAGCTTGTGTGCGTTTAATAGCCGGATTCCCTTCCTGACGCCAACTTAAAGTGCTCCGGCCAGGGATTGAACCCGAGACCCTGCGGGCCGTGATCCAAAGCCCTAGCCACTACAGCAATGTATGCACTGATTGATTGTTGGAATGATCATACCGGTATTCAAAGTCATGAAGTTTATTTTTAATACTAGGAATGTGTTGGCTGGGGTCGTGGAATGGATTCTGGAAAGTCTAACAAGAAAAATTCAACAGAACCAGCATTACAGTATTTACAACATCGATACAAATACCTATATGTAAATTTTGAGTGCCCCAATAAAACAGGTTTTAATTCTGAAAAAATTGGTTTAGAAATATCATACAATTATAGATTTCATGCTCACATACCTTGGTTTTGATGATGATAACAAGCTTTACAACGACGTATAATATCTATGTTTGCACTACAACAAGATTAACGTTCAACAATATTACTGTAGAATGACATCAAATAGTGAATACATTAAAACCTCTATATAACAGCCACTTGTATGACCTAGATGAATCGACCACTATACACAGGTTACACTTAAGTATGAAGAATGTCAAGCTCAGTCAAAAGAGAAAAATCCTATGCAAAATTATAGAACAATAGCAAAACAAGTGTTTTAGATGGATTTCCTTGGTTTTCCTCCAAAGAGATCACCTTTTCAGGAGAACAACATTTTCATGCCTCAGTTCAGCAAAATATGATGAACGGTTCATGAAGTGACTGTGAGGGTTCATGAAATGTTCTAGAAAATTGGAGCCACCTAACGTTCATGAACTGTCTGTGAGGATTCATGAACTATTCTAGAAAATTGGAGCCACTTAACGTTCATGGACTGTCTGTGAGGGTTCATGAACTATTCTAGAAAATTGGAGCCACTTAACGTTCATGGACTGTCTGTGAGGGTTCACGAACTGTTCTAGAAAATTGGAGCCCCTTAATGTTCATGAACTGTCTGTGAGGGTTCATGAACTGTTCTAGAAAATTGGAGCCACTTAACGTTCATGGACTGTCTGTGAGGGTTCATGAACTGTTCAAAACAATTGGAGCCACTTAACGTTCATGGACTGTCTGTGAGGGTTCATGAACTGTTCCAGAAAATTGGAGCCACTTAACGTTTATGGACTGTCTGTGAGGGTTCATGAACTGTTCTAGAAAATTAGAGCCAATTAACGTTTATGGACTGTCTGTGAGGGTTCATGAACTGTTCTAGAAAATTAGAGCCAATTAACGTTTATGGACTGTCTGTGAGGGTTCATGAACTGTTCTAGAAAATTGGAGCTACTTAACGTTCATGGACTGTCTGTGAGGGTTCATGAACTGTTCTAGAAAATTGGAGCCCCTTAATGCTCATGGACTGTCTGTGGGGTTCATGAACTCTTCTAGAAAATTAGAGCCAATTAACGTTTATGGGCTGTCTGTGAGGGTTCATGAACTGTTCTAGAAAATTAGAGCCAATTAACGTTTATGGACTGTCTGTGAGGGTTCATGAACTGTTCTAGAAAATTGGAGCCACTTAACGTTCATGGACTGTCTGTGAGGGTTCATGAACTGTTCTAGAAAATTGGAGCCACTTAACGTTCATGGACTGTCTGTGAGGGTTCATGAACTGTTCTAGAAAATTAGAGCCAATTAACGTTTATGGACTGTCTGTGGGGGTTCATGTACTGTTCTAGAAAATTGGAGCCACTTAACGTTCATGGGCTGTCTGTGAGGGTTCATTAACTGTTCTAAAAAATTGGAGCCACTTAACGTTCATGGACAGTCTGTGAGGGTTCATGAAATGTTCTAGAAAATTGGAGCCACTTAACGTTCATGGACTGTCTGTGAGGGTTCATGAACTGTTCTAGAAAATTGGAGCCACTTAACGTTCATGGACTGTCTGTGAGGGTTCATGAACTGTTCTAAAAATTTGGAGCCACTTAACGTTCATGGACTGTCTGTGAGGGTTCATGAACTGTTCTAGAAAATTGGAGCCACTTAACGTTCATGGGCTGTCTGTGAGGGTTCATGAACTGTTCTAAAAATTGGAGCCACTTAACGTTCATGGACTGTCTGTGAGGGTTCATGAACTGTTCTAAAAGATTGGAGCCACTTAACGTTCATGGACTGTCTGTGAGGGTTCATGAACTGTTCTAGAAAATTGGAGCCACTTAACGTTCATGGACTGTCTGTGAGGAACAACGTGTCATGAACTCCTGAACTTTTTTCGCAGAGTTACTGTCGATTATTTATTGCTTTATCAATGATTCAATATAGAAGTTAATGTTGCAAAGATGACAAAATCCATCGTTACCTAAGGGCTTGAGAATATCGGCACCATATTGTATATATTTTGATCATGAAGGAGTAGAATTGTGTATAGATAAACAAATGACATTTAATGAGGAAAGTAGGTAAAGCTATCACCAGTGCTCCAGTTAACAAGCAACTAAGATTAAGATCATTTGATGTGGTAACTCTTCAGTCAAAAACGAAAGAACACTAGTTGCACCCTAACCAAAGCTTTGAAGATTTTCACAATAGCTAAACAAACTAATGTGTTCAACAAGCCTAAAAAATGAAACTCTAACAAACACAAACAAATAATCAAATGGTACATACTTTACACTGTTATTGTTTTGTTCGCGGCATATTTCAACCCAAAGACGTTCTTGGTGTAGGATGTTTTTCATTCTGGCAATATGAGGGCCGGGACTTGTCTTATTCATGTATTTATTTATCACATCCATTACAATAGATAGAAAACCAAGTGATAATGAATAATTCTAAAATGCAAACACAGCAAGGCAATTTAATAATCAGAGTTAACTTGAATCATTTTAATTACAGGAGGAATAGCTCAGTCATGACAGAGCAAACGGACTTCGGATCTGATCATATTTGATTGGTTGTGACCTTGACTGTCGACTCAGCCTTGACTTGGAAACATAAAATGAGTATCGTCTTCTTACGGCAGATGGAATGGTTCAAAGGGAATTGCATTGTGAGTAGCAGGGGTGTATTGCTACACATTTTCAATCAAGGCCTATCTGCCATGACACATGTGGAACTTGATCTGCAGTGCCGTGGCTGAGATCATTAAAGAGAGCATTTACAATCATTGCTCTCAATGAAAAGAGGCACTCCTCTAGAAATAGAAGAGTTGTACAGTTACATTCGGTAGGGCGATACCGTCTCAACTATTTACTTATTCTAACTACAAAATCAATTAATTACATTCAATTAATTAATTAACTATGCTACCGTGAAACCTCTGAATAAAGGCCACCCTTAATAGAGCACCTGTCTATAATGGTCCCTTTATAATGTTACAAATGCCAATTTTTATTGAATATAGAAAGGTCGTTTTAGTGGCCAGTATTCTCTAATCTCATAACTGGCCATTATACACAGGTTCACTGTTTCGGGATATTAGACAGATAGATAAAAATTTATTTGATAGAAATGTTTACAATTACAGATTTACAGGAATATTTTAGTTGACAATGATTGTTGTCACTTCTTCAGCAGTAAAGGTTTTTATTGGCCTCGTATATGTACATGGCTTATCAAATAGATTTCAAAGTGAATGAGGAAACATTGCTTGAGCTCGATAGTTGGGTGGCAATCTTTTAAAATCTGGTCGTAATGTTGTAATCAAGATTTGACTGCACTTATTCATTCAATTATTGATCTCATACCTTGGCTATGCATAGATTGCGTGCTTTGAATAACAGAATGTGTAACGAATCAGCAGCAACTGCATCGTGTATATCACAAATGATATGTCGGTAAATGTTCAACTCCATACCCTAACAAGACGATCAGAAAAAAATATAAGAGGTCTGTGATATTAAACATCGTAGTAGGGCAGTTGTTAGGGCGTTGGACCTCGACTTACTGGGTCTTGGGTTCAATCCAAGGCGTCCAGCCATTAACCTCACACACGCCCCAGAAATACTAATCAACCAACCAATCGCGGTGAAAAAAGCTATCGGCTTACACTTATGGCTGTTAATGATTGAAGGAAAATTTTTAAAAAGTTCATGAAAAATAAGCCATTTTATGTTCACAGACATCCATAGACCTTTCATGAATTGCATATAAGGTGTTCATGAACAGTTCACTAGGGTCGAATCATAAAAAATCCAAGTGACTTGATTAATTTGCCATGTTTATTTTCTGATAAACAGATATGTGCTTTTAAGAAATAAGCATTTGAAAAAGTGGGAATTTGAAATCTTGAAAAACAGGGAATAAAAGTTAAGTGACGTTATATTGTAAATAGTTCTCAACGAGTGAGCACAATAAGATCACCACAACTATTGAGAATTCGTTCATAACAATAACACGACTTTCAAATATTTCATTCTTATGAACGAATTCTCGATAGTTGTGGTGATCTTATTGCGCTCACTCGTCGAGATAAACCTTTTACAGTTTGACGTCACTTAACTTTCAATCTCTCTCTTTCAAGATTTGAAATTCTCATTTTTTCAAATGCTTATTTTCCAAAAAATACATATCCGTTTATCAAAAAAAACTTGGCAAAGTAATCAAGTCACTAAAGTACAACAAGGTAAAGTGCACATGACACCAAAAAATGTTTTTCTGGTATCGAGTAGACCATGCAAAATAAATAGGAATGATGACAATGATTTTTCAATAAAAGCTGTATTCACTTGAGATCGACCAAAATAGAGTAATGAAATCCGTCCCAAAGAAATAGGCATATCTGATCTGGAACGTGGACTATTTCTTTTTCGCGAGTAAAAGGTTACGATTTTTTGAAGGCTAGAATTGGTTATTTTTCTATAGTGGGTCTCTTATCATTTCGGCATGAGTTCCGACTTTCGAAGGAGCACTATTTCTAAAATATGGTACTTTCAACATTAAATACAGTAACTCCGCTTATAAGAGTCCAAATCGAAAAATTATTGTCGCCATTCCTATTTTGCATGGGCTACTTGATTCAGGAAAAACATTTTTTGGTGTCATGTGCACTTCAAGGTAAAAATTTTGATATTCAATTTTTCACGAGTCAACCCTATTGGACTGTTCATGAATGGATCCAATAAATGCCTTCGGAGGGGGTGATTTTGATAGAAAACATGTTGGTACTTGAAGTTGGTATTGATTGAATATGATATTCAATAGGTGTTAGTACACAAAAAGTTACCTGCTGTTTAATGCGATCTCAACATATTTCATGAAAGTTGAATGGCCCCAAATTTCCACGAACTGTCCGTGAAGTTCCCGAATAGTTCATGAATAGCTCATGAAAGTTGAGGCTATTTAACGTTCATGAACTGCTGATAAACTCCTGAAATTTTTTTCGCAGGGGCAATATCCATCTTTAAAATTATTTAAACATTATAGCTATTGAACTTACAGGCACCTTTGGTAGGGTCTATAGGTTTCAATTACACAACATAATTAGTTCACAGAACTATTTAAGCCAAATAATTGAGTAATTAATTATCCATACCAGAGTGTTTGATGTCCCACCATGAATTGAATGTAATGATCCTACAAGTTGTGATATAACCAAAGGGTCATTTGTTGTTAATAGTTGCTTTTGAATATAAGCTTTTTCATCTGCTGCAGGTAGTGGACGTCCATCTTAAATAAACAAATTAAAGTTCTTTCAGCTTAATAACATTAGCGCTGTTATGTACTGACATAAATGATGACTGGTGTTGAGAAACACTGGTAACATTGCTACTCAACATTCATATGATATTATCTTTGAACAAACCCCTGATAAAGAATTTCTGAGTTGATTAATTTTCAAGAGCTGTGTACAAACACAGTTCATGAATATTAAATGGTCAGTTTTGACAATTTTTTTCCTGACAACTTTGATAGACAATGCATGAACACTGAGCCATTTAACCTTCATGGACAGTTTTCACAATATCGTTTCCTATATTGCACAGAATGTGTTTAATACTTCCCTTGTTAAAACCAGTTTAGGAGTTCATGAACAGTTCATGAACGTTAAAGGGAGAATACTGACCGGGGAACATTGCGCGCTCAACCAACTCATACGTCATCAATTTAAACAAAGCTTTGAGAAAAGCTGCCGTGCGTGTGAGTGAGCTTTGTTTTATTATTCTGGCCGTATGTTGATTTTATGGAAAGTATTTCAAATGAACAAATTAAAATCACAATTTCGGAGCTATACTACGTACTTATTTTATCACGTTCTGGACTTTAATGTATTGTTTACTATGTGATCAACAGTATAAAAAGTATGATGTGCAGGAGCGTTTTTAGTTCGACCAGTTCGATTGATATGTTGAACGAAAGTAACACTAAACAAGAACCTTGTTTAACATTTTGATTTTCGTTATAAAGCCAAATCCTTGTGTTTCTTGACATCTTAGGTCATCTTGCGTATCGACTATCGTTCTTTTTCATGTTTTTGTTGATGTAACGATCGGACCATAAAAGCTGCTGCTTGCCAACTAATAACAAGGCAACTTCAGTAAATATAACCAAGGATAAATATATCAAAAGCAAACTAATGTGATAATTCAATAAAACTATGCGAATCTGAGTTAAATGCATGGAATAAATCGTTGTTTAAAAACATTGATTCGTTGATGATTGTCACAAGTTCACGGCTTCGACATTTGTTCCTGTCTCGTGTTTGATTATTTCGTTCAAAACAATAGAATTAAGGCGAGGCCAACTCTGTTTCAAAACGAGTACTTGAATTTGGTATGAAGAATTCAAGTTCCGCGCGCAACGTTACCCGGTCAGTATTCTCCCTTTAAATGGCTCCAATTTTCCTGAATCGTTCATGAGCTGTTTATGAACAGTTCAGGAACCCTCACAGGTAGTTCATGAATAGTTCATGAACAGTTCACGAACAGTTCATGAAAATTTGCGGCCATTCAACGTTCATGAACTGTTCATGAACTGTTTTCGCAGTGGTTGATTTATAAAAGGGAACCTGATGTGTTTCAACAAATCCTTTCCTGTGCATGTATGATCATGCGTACTGTTCAATACTGCCGTAAATTATCACGCGTATTGTTTAATATTGATTGTAAATTATCCCACATATGGTTCATTATAAAAGCTCAAATTTCCAAACCATGACATGACATTCCGATGTTACCGTTCATCATAGCCAAATCATGAAATTTGAATTCATTTTGAATAACAAATTGATGGGCGTTTTATTGATATCAGGGTTTTAATGAAAATTTCACTTGTTCTATTTTAAAATACTTTATATTAAATAATCAATCAATTTTAACAAACAAATCATTGAGTGCAATCTGCCAAAAAATACTCCAATCACGTTCTCCTCCCCGTAGAGTCCGACAAAAGGTTCAGCCTTCCTAAATCCTAGAGGTATCTCAATATCTTCTTTTGATTTTTTGTTGACGTAGTTTGTTGATTTTTTGTTGACCAATAAATCATAGAAATATCAAATTTTCTTCTGAATTTTCTCAAACCTACCCAGAATCTAGGATTCCAGGATTCCTACTTTTGTAGGTTCACCCTTCCTCCCTGTAAAGTACACTGTGAGAGAGAATAAGTTTAACACATAGTCCTTTTCAGAATGAGTTTCTACCTCACCTATACGATCTTGAAACAATGAGATTCTTGGTTCACTATCAAGTGATGATCCATGCATAGAAGACTGGGAACTAGTGCTCGATCTCCTATTCTCAGTGGTATTGCCAGTAGGCTACAAAATAGATTCACACATTTATTATGATTTGTTACAAAACAATGGATTGTAATTGGATAATAAAATACTGAAACTAACTAAAGGATTTTTTTAGAAATTATGTTTCTATTTTTCTGGTCAAAGTGAAATGTTGCTGGATGTTTAACACTTTGAAATGATGCTGGAAATATTTTTGAGAATCGGGAAATCAAATAAGTTGATGTATATTGATTTGGCAGGTAATATAATTTGTGTGTTGTCATAAAAATTAGAGCTCTTCGAAGTGAGTAGATAGCCAAGGGCACATTCTTCAGTTTTATTACTGTACGCAGCCGCTGTAGGTAGGATTTACCATTTTATTTTGATGTTTAATTGATGTTTTTTCTTTGAGTTTCCAAACGTGTTTGGACAATTCTGTGCTGCATATTTGTTTGTTTTAAAATACATTTTATGTCAGATTGTAAGCTGCTTCAAGGTGCCTTCAGTTAATCTGATTTAGTTTTGACTTATGCTGTCCTGTTCCGATGTGACGTTGGCCTTGTAAAATAGACTTGGGGATAGGTATTTGTTATCCAAATAGGCAATTGTCTTTGTTGCGGAAGTTGAAAGTCAGCCAAAATGTGACATAACATAGCAAAGAAATTTCAGGCGATGATCACTCTTTCCAAATGCTCATAGACGACTCCACAAGACTTTCAATAGAAATAATGTCAAGGTAACTTGCAGCTAATGGCATGTTGACATTATAATTAGAAGCCATAGCAATACAATTCTAAGTGACCTGCAACTGCTGCAACAAAGACAATTGCCCATTGGACAACACACGCTTATCCTCAAGTTTCGTTTACAAGGCAAAGTCATTCACAGAGCATTACTGATGAAAGCTAATGGTCAGGACCAAATACTTGTTGCCTGCTGTAACTTTATTATATAAAGACAAAGTGAGGTAGACTCATACCTGATTGTTCAATTGTTCATTACATTTATTAAATTTAACTGGTCGGAAAAAATACCTGTGATAGGATCATATTTGAAAACAAGGGTGATGCAGAATATAAGAATTGTTGCTGATCATTGCCGAGGTAAAGACTAAGTGTCCTATAAAAAGAATAATAAAATTAAAAAACAGAATGAATATCACATGTTAGTATTTTCATGGTTTTAAACTATGTTTGCGATTGGTTGATAGCTGGTCATGCCACGTAAATTAAATTGACTATTTCCCTCCAAGAGAAGGAAATTTGATGATATTTTCCGTTGCTGGTAGCAAAGAAATTCAATATGACAAATCAAAAAAGGGACAATAAAATTCACTTTTTCTTCACTCGGCGCCATACATAAGTGTATAATAATCTATACAGTCCAACCTGTTATAGCGGTCACTTCCATACACTGGACACCTGAGTATAGTGGTCACTCTTGTAATGTCAAAAATAGAATTTTCTATCAAACCAGTTCTGTATCTGAAGGCTATCTGAATATATATGTAAATATATCTTCCTAAAATAGCTGGGCTTTATATATAGGTTTCAATGTACAAACAAATTGACAACCCGGATAAGCCAATGACAATACAGTGAAACATGCATGAAAACAAGGAAATCAATATGTAATTGCTTAATGGAAGCAATTCATGAGTTTATAAATTTGTAATTGCCCGCATTCAAAATTTTGATAATGATGACACAGTAATATCATACATTTGTAACATAGCCTGTGTGCAGACTCAAACGATTATCAAGGAAAGTGTAAAGTCTAGTAATAAAGTAATGTAGACAGTGTCGCCCTACCAAAGGCACCCGTACCACTCCTCTATTTCTAGATGAGTGGCTTTTTTCGCTGAGAGCAATGATTTTAAACGCTCTTTGTTGATCTCAGCCGCGACACTGCAGATCAATTTCAACAGATTTCATGGCAGATAGGTCTCGATTGTCAATGCACAACGATGCGCCGCAGCTACTCACAATGCAATTCCCTCTAGACCATTCCATCGGCCATCCTCAGATGGTACTCATTTGATGTTTCAGATAAAGTCAAGGCTGAGTTGACCTTAGGGGGATTTGAACCACGGTCGATCAGATATGATCCGATCTGAAGTTCGGTTGCTCTGCCATCTGAGCTAATCCTCCTTAAAGAGAGTCTCGTCTAGTACAGTATCAGCAAAACAGTTTTCTTTGGTGCCATGCGCAGAATTGACACTTTTCTTAAGAATTGTTTTTGTCTTAAAGCAGGTAAGCCTATATCAAGATATTATAATAGAACCAAGATAGTCTAACTCAGATTTGTGTTTTTGAGAGTTTTAAACAGGCCATAATATTATCTTACCTTTATGAAAATCAACCAAATAAATTGTATTTAACATTCTCAAGCATTGAATAATTCAAATTTAAAAACGATGTCTTTGTCCGACATCAATAACATCCTCAAAAGTCTATCTTTGTTGACCCAATATTGATCATTTCCAAACATTTTGATCTGTTTTGCCACGGCAAAATCACTGAGAATTGGCCACAAAAGCTATTTTAAGATCATCTCGTTTCGATGCGAAAAAATTACCGGGGCTCAGATTATCAAACAAACAAACTTACTTTCTTGTGAAAAGTAAAACATTTATTGAACATTGCTGATATTCAATAAGTTTGAAATGTCGCGCGTGGCAAAAAATCAAACAGAACCGGGTTTCATGATTCCATCTGAACCGCGCGAAAAAATGTTTTACTTTTCACAAGAAAGAAAGTTTGCTTGTTTGATAATCTGAGCCCCGGTAATTTTTTCGCATCGAAACGAGATGATCTTAAAATAGCTTTTGTGGCCAATTCTCAGTGATTTTGCCGTGGCTAAACAGATCAAAATGTTTGGAAATGATCGATATTGGGTCAACAAAGATAGACTTTTGAGGATGTTATTGATGTCGGACAAAGACATCGTTTTTAAATTTGAATTATTCGATGCTTGAGGATATTAAATACAATTTATTTGGTTGATATTCACAAAGGTAAGATAATATTATGGCCTGTTTAAAACTCTCAAAAACACAAATCTGAGTTAGACTATCTTGGTTCTATTATAATATCTTGCCTATATGTAATACAGCTGTTATGTGTTGATTGTGATGTGATTTGTGAGTACAAAACCAATACAGATAATTGATTATGTTGTTTTGTTGTTATGTTGATTATTTCATTCACATCATGATTACACATTACACATCGTTATCACACCGACAATTCCAAACTTAACGTCAAATATTTAAATGTTTACATTTATGTTTTATAGATAATAATTAATATAACTGTCATTAAATTTATAACTTAACCACATAGTATACAAGCGTTGAATAGATGCCTTGTATGTCTGTATTCTTTTGGAAATTAGTTTAACTTTTTATTTTTATTTTTAATATTCCAATAAAGACACATATATAATTTAAATGAAGATACTGTATTATGAAATCAGTTATTTGCAAAGTAGGGTGCGCAGATAATCTAAAGCCCTTGGCAAATGACGGCAACTTTTACGCAACAAATCTGTTTTTATCTGACATGTGTTTCTCGTGTTCTGAAGAGCGACTAAATGGACTGACTTTCTTAGGACTTCTCTAGAAAAACCCAAAGGGGTCTTGACTGAGATTAAAAGGAAGCCACGGAGAAGCCACATCATTGAGAGGTTCAATACATTTCGAACAAAATAGTTTTAAGAAAACGACGAAGGCGTTCACTTACAAAAAATTTTTAGTATCTTTGAAAAATGTTTGATGGCCACCAAACACAATGTGACAAATTTAATACTCGATAGAACACGTCAGACATCGAAACAGTGGCCAAAGGACAAGCATTTAAAGGGCACACAAATGTTGCCATTGTTCGCTCAGGACTATATATGTTTCAAAAGACAGAAGCAAAACATGAACTTACCTGACAAAACGTGATAATTTGTTATTATATGCTGTTTCATTTGAAAATTGCTGTCGGACAACCTGTTGAATATACATCATGAACATTGGTTATTAAAAATTATCCATATTTATGTTTGACATGGTCTCATCCAAGCGTGTGACATTCAAGTGATTGAGTGAATACAAACAGCATGCTAAAGTCATTATCATACCAAATCAGTATAATTTATAGTACACTTGAACCAATATGCAAGACACTTTAGACCAATTTTTATAAGTTCTTCAAAAAATGAGCTGAGCAATAGAATAATTGGTTTTGAAACAGTTGTTGTCAGATCAACATATATTTTCGCCATTCATAATCTGTAGAAACTCATATTCATTGATCTGTAGTCGTCTAAGAAATCATGTTACTTGGAATGTGTGTTAATATCATGCGACTCAAGTAAAATATCAAGTGATTAGTACCGCAAAAAGAGCAATACTTAGCTCTATTTTGCTCAATTTATTTATTAAAATGAATTTGAATGCTACAATTTTTAGTCAAAGGATAATTTGAAATGTTGAACTTCACATTAAACTTGTTTATATTGATATGGGTAAAATAAATCTGTACGTAAATCGGTGACAAAAAAATGCAAAGTAAATGGTAAACTTCCATTGATTCCTCACTAATTTCAAATATCATTGCAACTTTTAAATACATTCAATTTGCAATATAAGTGGAAATAAATGGTACCATTTCAATGTTAGTCACAAACGTTTTGATTTCAAACAAGTTATATTAGAGGAAGAACAAAGAGGAAGTATTTGCAGTTTTTACATTAGAAGGAAAAGTTCATGAACTAGTCCATAAAAAACAGACCCTGTAACGTTTACGAACAGTTCACAAATGTCATAAAAGTTAACGATCTGTTCATAAACTGCCCATGAACAGTTCAGAAGGTTCATGTAGGCCTACAGTTCAGGAAGTTTATGAATATTCCATGGATGTTCATAAAGTTCACGACCTGTTCATGGAAACTCAACACATTTTTCCAAAGGGGTTGCATGTCTGATACTTGAAAATATGATGAATTTGTCCCTGGAAATACTTACCTTGGCCAAGAATCCTAATTCTTTCATGGTGACATTCTTTAACGAATATAAATAATATGGATCAATCATTTCACCTTCCATAACACATCGGATAGCGTTACAAGTACATATACTAAATAATAAAGTGGAATCTTTATCAGCGAAATAACGCTCCAAGTAGAATCGATTTTCTATTGAAATACTATGTGCTTTGTTGTCTTCAAGTAAAATGTCAATCAGATCCTATTGAGATAAATGATAAATACAGTCACGCTAGTATCATAGCTATAGCAATTGTATATAGATGGTCACCTTAAACGTAGTCCTGCAAAAAAAAATTGCTGAGTTCATTAACTGTTCATGAATATTAAATAGCCAAATTTTCAAAACATGTTTCATGAACTTTCATGAACTTTTTCCCAGAAGAACACTGTAGCTTCTTTCTAGCTTAGCTCCTACGGATTTAGCAGCAGCCTTTCACTATATAGTGGGGTATTAGGCAAGGTACAATATGAAATGTTCCTACGTCTCGACATTGCCGTCAATATCATTCTGTTTTAGCCTTAGACACTTGAAGGTTACATTACCTTTGTATTTCCTTGTAAACATGATTGTACTTTTGTCCATAAATCATCTGAGTTGACAATATTGATATTTGATGCATTCATTGCTAAAGATGCTGTTAAAAAGCCTTCCAGTTTCTTACCACAATCAAAATCAATAGATGGAGGTAATAGATTCTAAATGTAACAAAAAACAGAAAATGAGAACAACTTTTGCTAGCTTAAATATCTGATTCTGATTGGCTAATAAAATGCACACAATTAAAAATATTCAATATTATGACATCATATTAAGAGATAATATGCCTAGCCTATCCATGCGACTAATTTGATAATAAATCAGTGTCACATTGGATTCATGATGTGGGCATTATTCTGCAAAACTTCAAATCATTTAAAACATGCTATGCCGGTTGCGATGTCAAGTTTCATCACATTCTAAAATTAGTGGGGCCTTAGTGTAGTGGCTAGGGCATTGGACGACAGCCCGCAGGGTCTTGGGTTCAATCCCTGGCAGGAGCACCATTGGTTGGCGTCAGGAAGGGCACCTGGCGCTATTAAACGCACACAAGATTCAAAATACTAACTAAAATAACTAACCATCCGATGAAAAAAGCTGTAAGCTTACTCGGTTTGTGGATAAATGATCAATCCAACAAAAAAAAGGAAATATAACATTTTATGAAAACTCTTACCTTTGAATCAGTAGCCATTTTGAAATATTTAAGTGATAAATCATATCGACAATTTGCAAAGTAATAGCAACCCAAATCATATGAAATCTAATGGAATAAATAAATAATAATATGAAAACAGTCTGTGATTTAGGTTTGAAGGTTAATGGCGACGATCAACAATGAAAAAAGTAAACATTACGAAATTGAATATTGTTTTAATGAAGATATTTATTGCGTCTTTTGTTACTTTGTGGGTAAGATTCTGAGGAAATTTATGAAAAAGATTAGGATTCTAGAAGGTAAAACCTTTCCTCGGATCTGTGAGCAATATGAACAAACCTATAAAATTTCATGGATTAAGTTCATGAACTGTTAGTGAACAATATCATGGACGCAAAATAAAGATTCGAAGAGAATTGAGCAAAATTAATGAACTGCTATTGAAATATTATATAGATATGTATTACCTCTGCGTTAACCAAATGACATGAGATTGTAGCATCAGATAAATTGTCAACTTTTTGAACAGTAACAACTTGAGAAGTTTCTTCCTTCATTTCCACGTCAGGCTTTTCTAACGCCATACTAATTAATGGTAAAAGCTCTTTTGCTTCTTTCATTGTCTCCTCCTTATTACTATCATCATTATCTTCATCTAGTAACACAGTATCCTCATTTCCAATGTCATTCAATGCATTCACTTTAATTGGATCACTTTGAGAGAACATTGGTAATGTTAGATCTTTCTCACATGGTACAAGCATTGATAATATTTCTGCTGACGACGATGATAGATTTTGAGCCTATTGAATACAGTTAGAGTGAGTTAATATTAGATAATCGATAGTTGATAAACAGTTTCTGAAAATGAGTAATCCCCTCCGAAAAACAGTTCAAGAGTTCATGAAGAGTTCTGGAATGTTAAATTGTCCCAAGTTTTCATGAACTGTTCATGGAATGTCCTTGAAGGTTCATCAAAATTGGAGTCATTCAACGTTCATGAACAGTTCATAAACATGATTGTTATCAAATTTTCATGAACTGTTCATTCATTAAGTGTCAGTGAAGGTTCATCAAAATTGGAGTCATTCAACGTTCATGAACATTTCATAAACATGATTGTTACCAACTTTTCATGAACTGTTCATTAAATGTCAGTGAAGGTTCAACAAAATTTGAGTCATTCAACGTTCATGAACCGTACATAAACATGATTGTTACCAACTTTTCATGAACTGTTCATTAAATGTCAGTGAAGGTTCAACAAAATTGGAGTCATCTAACGTTCATGGACTGTTCATGAACTGATTACAAAATTCTAAACTGTTTTCCCATGGGGTGTAGCGTCCACTAACTGTTTTCACAGGCAAACAAGTATTGTCATACCTTTCTAACAACAGTTTCATCGGCAATGTCTTTCCCACCATTGTTGCTGAAATATAATAATAATAATTATTATAATACTGCATTTTACAGTCAAGCAATGATCGAGATCCATCCCGTAAGCACAAGTGTTTGTTTATTGGTGGATATTAACAAATTTACAAATACAAATGATTACTAAGGATGAACATGTGTGCACCGACGAGGAATCGAATGGCACATAGCTACCACTGTACAATAACAAAGACATAACATATCTAAAAGTAAAGTTATGAGAGCAGAACACCGCAAATATCAACCCCGAGAAAATAGACTGAGTTTTTGAACTGCTCATGAACTATACAAACACTCATGAGAATTGGGTCATTTAACATGCATGGACTGTTTTCAAAAGAGCATATTCTGTCACTTGAAGGAAAAGAAAAGAAAATTGAAAGCTTTGATTTATGTCGCTTTTGAGACTTATATCTCTTTTGTTGGGCCTCAAATCTACATACAATATATATGTACATCTTGAGCTGAATGTTGAATCGATCAATTTTGTTGAATTTTCATTTTTATAAACCCTCCTGTGGAAAATAAACGTGTTCCTGGTGGCGGAAAAAGAGTAAACCACAAAAATAGCCCAAAAGACTCTCACTTTGACTGCATTTTGGGAGGAGGGGGTAATAGATAGATGTTTATTTAATTATGTAAAACACTTAATAATAATAATATACAAATCGACGTACTTGAAAGTTAATTAGTGATTCACAATAAGGTTAGCCCCTGAAGCAATCAATACTTGTTTATTTGGGATACCTATAAATTTATAAAGGTATTAATGAAATAACATATTTAGATAATTCGGAGGGGGTTAAATGATAGCGCAAACTAAAAATACAAGAGAAACATGTACGAATGGAAATGACTCTCAACCTAAAGAAGTAATCTCCCAGTATCTAGGATATACACTTCAAGTTTTGGATGTTATATTTAAAACTTTTATTCAAAATTAGAAATTAGGTTAGTGGCCAATTGCTAGCAAAACTTCAATAATGTATCATATAAATTTGGTACCGGTATTCATTATAAACCATTCCAATTTACTGGAGGATTAGCTTAGATGGCAGAGCAATGGAACTTCAGATTGGATCATATCTGATCGACTGTGGTTCAAATCCCCTTAAGGTTAACTCAGCCTTGACTTTATCTGAAACATCAAATGAGTACCATCTGAGAATAGCGGATGGAATGGTCCAGAGGCAATTGCATTGTGAGTAGCTGCGGCGCATCGTTGAGCATTGACAATCAAGACATATCTGCCATGAAATCTGTTGAAAGTGATCTGCAGTGTCGCGGCTAAGATCAACAAAGGGCGTTTAAAATCATTGCTCTCAGCGAAAAAAGCCACTCATCTAGAAATAGAGGAGTAGTACGGGTGCCTTCGATAGGGCGGCACCGTCTACATTACTTACTTATTCCAATGGTAAATTACATTAATTTCACCAAAAAACATTGCTTTGATTCTAAAGATTCTATATCTTCTCCATTAAGTTTACAGTAAATTTTCAGTCAGATTTCGAAAATCATTAGAAATTTGAAATCGTTATGAGTTTACATTAGACAATTTTTTTCTTATTATTTATCTTTGCAAGTTTCCATGGCAACCATTAGTTTGATTTCTGTTCAAGCTTTGTTCAAGCTTGTCTGATAAGCAAAGATAGTAGTGGCAGAGAAAAACTGCAGAATTACAAAAACCAGAAATGAAATTTTAATAAATAGTAAAATAAAAGTGTTTGACAGCTGATCATTTTTGATTGTACAATGTATAACCTGCATAAATACAATCCGGATAAGTGAAATTCCCGCTTATCTGCAACCTGGATTCGAAACCCTGTAAACTATTTTGTGGTCAAGTCCTTTTTAAATAATTTTAGATAATTGCAGACTTAGATGAATGCAATGGAAATCATTGGCAATTTTGACTTGCATTCAAGCGAGTTACACTGTAAAACATAACTGGCAGTGAAAAAATTGTATCAGCCTTTGGACAATACTTTTCCCAATAAGGTTTTTTCATTTATAGAAACCTTCAAAAGAAAAATGTTATTTTACAGTCTGGGCATGGCTGCTAGTTTTGCTGGAATGGTAACAATCATTGGCTGTGGCGGTTCATGATTTTATTATGTTTATCTTGTATTCTCATTATGCTGTATGTTGCGTAATTATCAGGCTTTTAAACTCTTAGCTCCCTATTAATTATTTAAGGTGGGTTCAATTTTATTTTTTAAAATGGGTTAGTCTTATTAATTCCTGTTGTTTAATTTATTTATCCGAGCTTTGTCACGTCAAACAGGGTTGCTATGGTATAATCATGTGTGTCATGGTAGAAACCAACCAATCAGATTTTGCTAGAACTGAAACATTTCTGAATATCAAAGACATAATATATTAATATTTCGTAGTAAATACATCAGAACAGAGTATTTAATGTTCAGCTGTCATCTGTATGTATAACAACCAAATAAATTGACTGCTATAGGTATGTGAATCTTCTCAGCAGAATTGATAGCCATATGGCAATTACGGTATATACAATGAAAACCTACTGAAAATTTACTGGCAACTATAGGCAATTGAGAATTGGGCACTTTTCCGTAGCTTTCAAATATTAAGGTGTATTTCAGTAGTTTTTCAGTAGAATGGAAGGGTTTTAGATTCTGGTGTCTGTCTGACGTGAAACGTGTCTGTTGAATTTCAGTATGTTTTCAGTACTCAATCTCATTCAAGTATGTTTTTAGTAGGTTTTCAGTAGCGATTCAGTACAGTGAAACCTGCATATAACAGACAGCTACTGAGGTAGATGAATTGAGCACTATGGCCAGGTGGCCTTTATATAAAGGTTTGATTCAATAGAAGATACAATTTTAGACATTACAAGAATGACCACTATAGACATGTGGCCGCTGTATAGAGGTGACTGTAATAATAGGTTTGACTGTATATCCAAGATTTATAGTGATATATTAATATAATATTGTTATTCAGGATATGAAAACTATATTACAGGGGATAAGTGTAAAAGGTTTGATTGTACACAGTACGTATTCAAATCCTTTTTCATATAATCAACAATATCTAAGCTGGATGAAGATAGATTTAGAAATAAACTCAAACTGCTTTTCAATAAATTATTAAGTAGGATTAATAATAATCACATGGAAATAAGTTGAAGGGTTAATGTTTACTACTGTAGTTACCTCTAAGACACATCTGGCTGTGCTGACATATAAAGCACAGATCTTCCTATCCATTCAAACTTGTATATTTAATTATGGCATCAAAGCTATCTATTCTGGTACTATATGTTTGTGGTATATTATATGGCTTATCACAAGCTAATCACCGTTCTATGAAATTTCCAAAAAACCTTCCGGCAATTGAGAATATTAAGTCATTGAGAGTACAACGTCCAATGATTTGTGGACATTTGTGTGCTAAGACAGCATCATGCAATGCCATAACTACGCTAGGCTCTGGCAAGTCCAATGAATATCAATGTGATTTACAGTATTCAGCCAAAAAAGAATATCTTAGAAACGATAGAGAAGGTGAGTGCAATTATTGTACAGATAGTCATGGCCATAAAATGATTTAAACTGCTAATTTATGCCGTCATAATTTAAACCACTGTAGAGACGCAACAATACGCAAAATGGCTAACGATTGCCATCAAGCGTTTATTTTGAGCAAATTGAATATTGATTTTGAACATTTTTTAAAATTGAGTAACATTGCGTTGTGTTTTTGAGAAAAACACTGTTCACGTTCACTGTTCAAGTTTTATTCAAAAATAAGGTTCAAAATCTGTGCAAGTTTTCATGTTTTGGTCGCAATTGTCAGCCAATTATGGTGGATACGTTTTTTTTTAAGTCTGTCAATGGGATTGGCAGTCTATGTAAGTCTATGGTTTGCTATGTTTCAAAGTGTTCAGCTGTCAGATATTTTAACTTATACACTTGTAAATATAATTGAATTTTAATTGATTTTTAATTAATCTATCTGTATCTGGTTATAGAATATTGACTCCTTAGAAACTTTGAAACGGTTTAGTTTAATAGTAAACTGTTAGTAGTATGTGTATCAAAGTAAATTAAGAAATTTCATGTTCACTTTCTTGATAATTCTAAGGTTTTCAGCAAATTATGCAAGTTACAGATTGAACATTGTTTCCAGCAAAGATTGTCTAACAGTGCTCAAGATTTAATAGTTGTGCAGCTGTCTTTGTGTGATGATATTTTCTCATCCGAACAGCTGGACTTAAAAGCTGATAGATTGAAATCAAACAAATAGTTACCATAGAAACCCCCTAAGATGAGTTATTTCAAAAAACATATCTTGCATTTAACTACATAGTCTAGAAACAATGAAGTTGCCACTAAGGGCACGCTGTCAATTACTATTTTACTGGTGTTATATAGTTGTCAACTAAAGACAACTTTTTAATAATTCTAAAATATGTATTTACTAGTGAACCCGCTCCTAGTACCCGAAACTAGTGAATTTGCTAGAAGTTAGCCCAAATGATAAATAAACAATAGAACTGAAGGTCAGTCGGGTGTGAAAGATATTGCGTGACGAACATGAGAATGTAATTCGCTCTTTCTATGGAGACGCAAGAGAAATCATACGAAAAATATACGCTTCGGGCCATCAATTGAAGGAATATAAAGATATGAACATAAAACATATAATTATAAAAATTACAAATAATTATAAAATACTGTATCCCACGAAATGTATGAATTTAATACGTTTATCATGAGAAGGGTGAATCTTGAATACAGTAGATACAAATAGACATACATCGACTTTTATATGGTAGATTATCTATTGCCCTTAGCAGAATCCGACAAAAGTGGGGATCCTGGGATCCTAGATCTCAGAAGGCTAGAGCAAATTCAGAAGAAAATTGATAAATTTTTGATTTATAGGCCAAACCTCAACAAAAAAATTCAGAAGAAAATGTACAATGCTGTCCAAGATTCCGGAAAGCTAAACCTTTTATCGGACATTGGCCCTTAGTGTACTATTCTCTAGTAAATGTTATTATAATGATGTATAAATGAAACAATTAAACAGTACACAAAAAGTATTTTATGATACTGGCAACATGCGAGTAAATCAACATACAGTCAACCCTGTTATAACAGTCACCCCTATACAGCGGCCACCTGTCTCTAAGTGGTCACTCTTGCAATGTCTATAAAATAGTATTTTCTATTGAATCAAACCTGTATATAAAGTCCACCTGTCTATAGTGGTCAAATTATCTACCTCTTGTAGCTGACCGTTATATACAGGTTTCACTGTACAAGTATTTTTTTCTATTTATAATGTTCAATTATCAAATGCTATATTTATTCTTTCGTTATCTTTGCTGAATTTTGTGCTTTGCTGTGTCTATTTTGAAAACTGTGGGGTGATTGGAATAAATTTTAAATTCAATTTTATAATTTTCCTTGTTCGTATCTATTTAGTTTATGACAGCTGCAAATTGGCTTTGAAAATGAATATGAACATCGAGAGCAATTACACAATTGCATTGAGACGTCCACTAAATGAATCAATCCTTGATTGGGACAGTAATCTATTCCAAGTTAAATGTCGTAAAGAAATCAACGGCAGTTACTTAACAGTCATTCAACATTCTGTTCATCACAGAATACTTCATCGCATTAACATTCCACACATCCCATGAACTTACACTTCCAGATCAAAAACTCTGTATATCCATACTCAAAAATAGATTCAAGCAGTTAATATATGAACATTTAAATATTTGTTAGTACTGTATCAGCATAGATCAAATTGATGTTAGTAATTGAGATTATGCTATAATTCAATTGAAATACAGTAAATTGCTTGTTAAGCACCTTAATGGTGTGGAACTTAGTGTTACCTCTGTGGGTAACAGGAAATGTTGTCACGTGACAACACCCTTTTTCTGTAATTAGGGTTTAGTTTTCTGTAATATTTGTTGTTGTATTGTGATCTCCGTTGAGATAGGAGTATTGAAAGTAGAAATAATTTAATTTGCAACCAAAGTGTTTAAACTGTTGTTCAGTGTTATTTGTGAAGATAAACCAAGGTATTTATTCATTTTATTGTTAATTGTTATTAATTGTTATTTACTGATTATGAATATTTAATGTTATACTAATTGTTATTGTTATCTTATTTTAGAAAACCGTTCATTATTATATTATTCATTTGTTGACGAATAGAGATTTGAAAATATCACTGCTGTTTTATTGCTTCAACTCTATTAACTTGAATAAGAGCGCGTGTTTCTGTTTCAAAATATACTGGTACAACATAGTTTTCTTGATCTTCTCGTGGTTTATTGATGGATTCCAAGAATACGTGTGTCCTTGGATCGTCGTTGTAGTTTGTCCTTTGTCCTTTGGCCTGGCATGGTATTAACAAGGAAAGCTACCACAGAGATGGATGTTGACGTTTTGATAGAAGAGTGTAAAAGTTATATCGAAGAGTTAAAGAAGGCGTACGCCGAAGTCGATGCATGGTCAGATGATGTGTCCGAGGTAAGCGTATTAAACGCAATAAAAGAAATCGACAACATATGGAAACGGTATGTCGATTGTAATAACTCGTTTATATTAATTAATACTTTAACCGATTCGCAAAAGGACAATCTTCGCAAAGAATATTTATTTCAATGCGATAGAAAAAATAGTTATGATAATAAGTTAAGTGTTTTTCACAGTAAATATAACGTGTCGGTGCTGGCGGCAGCTCGTGATAATATTAACAATAGACAGGAAATGGACAACATCTCGATTGCCTCTTCAACAAAATCACGGTCTAGTAAATCGTCTAAATCTAGCAATATTTCACACCGATCGAGTATAAGACGGGCTGAACAAAGGATTGTAACAGCAAAATTGGAACTAGACGCAAAAATTGCTGAGCAAAATGCAAACATCGCCATCGCCAATGCTAAATTAGTAGCAAGTAAAACGATCTCAGAAGCTCACGATATGCTAGATGATTTGCATGAAGAATTCCCTGTTGGTGACAATTTATCAGCACGTGCCGGCTCTGTCGTTTCTATCAGTTCCGGACGTAATCATAGTAATTCAGCAAACAATAGGAATATATTAACAGACAATGAAATAGATAATAGTCTTTCGAACAAAAGCAAACAAGCGGTTAAAAGTTCTAATGAGAATATAAGCACAAGTTCGTCTTCTTCTATTGAAATAACAGCTCTTCATGAAGCTCTTTGTGCTGTTCAAAGGTTGAGTGCAACCAATGAATTACCGACGCCAGAAATAGTTAAATTCACCGGTAATCCTGTTGATTATCCGAGATTTATCAATAGATTCACCGATCTAATTGACTCTAAGCCACTTGATGAGAATCAGAAATTTTCTCGCCTATTGCAATTTTTAAGTGGACCTGCTCTAAAGGCAGTGGAGGGTTTTGAAATCACAGGCCCAGGAAAATTAAAATCAGCAATAGATCGTTTAAAAAAGAAGTTCGGACAAAAACATGCCATTACTCATGCTTGCCTGAAGGTGTTAACGGAAGGTCTTCCAATTAAAGCAAATGACAAATTAGCCTTCCAAACTCTTTCTGACAATGCAAATAGTGTTTATTCAACATTGAAACATTTAGATTGTCTGTCGGAAATAAATACAGGTGTAATTGCAAAATTAAATGAAAGGATGCCTAGATATTTTCAGACTAGGTGGCAAAAGGTTGCCAATAAGATTAGAAAAAGAAAGGATAGGCAGCCTACTTTGAAGGATTTCATTGAGGAATTGGATGATGAATCCGACGCCCTGAATGACCCTATATTTGTTGTGGCAGCTCCAATTTATAAGGATGTGACCGTTACTAAAAAGAAGGTAGATATTGTAACCAGGGCAACCACGTTAGCAACAACAGGGAACATAAAAAATTGTCCACTTTGTACAAACGAAAATCATTTAATGTACAAATGTGATGTTTTTAAGGAAAAAAGCATGGGGGAAAAAGTACAAATTATTAAGGATAACAACTTGTGCTTTGCTTGTTTACGAACAGGGCACATTTCTCGTAATTGCAATTTGTCTAAACCGTGCAAAGACTGCAATAATAAGCATAACACCCTTATACACCGATCTCCCCCTTCTCAGGAAAGTAGTAATTGTATCGAAAATTATAAATAATTACACTGAAGGATGTAACTCAGCTAATACTGATGACTGTCATATTGATGAAACATCTATGATGCAGATAATCCCAATTACTGTGTTTGGTTTAAATAATGTTGCTGTGACAACATATGCTTTGTTGGACTCAGGTTCTTCCGTGTCATTGTGTGACAAAGATCTACATGACAGGTTAGGGATACAAGGTGAAATGAAGGAAATTTGCCTAACAACTGTCAATGGGGAAGGGAAGGCAGTTAGAACAGCCAACTGTAAAATAGTGATTCCCAAAGTGCTAGAGAATAATGAAACACCTCGTTATCATGACGAGGTCATTTTAAATTCTGTATGGGTTATCGAGAACCTAAATGTAGGAAATAAGGTTAAGCCATGGGAAATAAACTTGTCAAAGTACCGACACTTAAACGGCATAAATTTTCCTTTAGTTGAAATAGAAAAGGTTTCTATGTTAATTGGTACCAACTGTCCTGATGCGTTGGTTCCTTTAGATTGTAGAAAAGGTGGGGCTACAGACCCATGGGCAGTAAAAACTAAGCTAGGTTGGTCACTGCTTGGTACAATATCTCAGTCTAATGATAACACATTTGTGCATGTTAACACAATTTCTGATGCTGTCAGCTTAAATCAACAGGTTGAAGGTTTTTGGTTGATTGATCAGTACGGTACTTTATCTGCTGAAGATGATGGTCTATCTGTGGAAGACAATAGAGCATTAGAGATGATGAATTCTACTCTAAAGTTGGTAGAAGGGCATTATCAACTGGGTCTACCTTGGAAGGATAAGAGTCTTTCTCTACCTAATAATTTTAATGTTGCAAAAAGAAGGCTAATGTACTTGAAGAAACGCCTTCAAAGAGATGAAGATCTAAGACTGGCATACCATGGTATTATCAACAAATACTTGGAGAAAGGGTATGCAGTCCGAAAAGGTGATACAGAGAAGGCAGAGAATGTTTCAAGATTGTGGTACCTTCCACATCATGCTGTACTGTCACCTAAGAATCCAAAGAAGGTACGCATGGTTTTTGATGCGGCAGCAACATATGGTGAGGTTTCCCTTAATTCAAGTCTTCTTCAGGGTCCTGACTTGACAAATTCTTTGATAGGGGTCTTAACAAGGTTCAGATTAGGTAAATATGCATTTGTGAGTGATATCGAGGCAATGTTTTTACAGGTGAAAGTAGACCCTCGTGATTGTAACTCTTTAAGTTTCTTATGGTGGCCAGATGGCAATTTAGAGGCTGAGCCTGAAACACTTCAAATGGTGTCTCACATTTTTGGTGCAGTAAGTTCTCCTTCCTGTGCAGCTTTTGCACTGAAACGCACTGCTATTGATAATAAAGAACATTTTTCAAAGGCGGCAGTTGATACCGTTCTTGAAAGTTTTTATGTAGATGATTGCCTCAAAGCTACTTCTCTCGAAGGAGAAGCAATTGCTCTAGCAAAAGAGGTGAAGCAGCTACTAAAGGTTGGCGGTTTCAACCTCACTAAATGGAACTCAAACAGTAGAAAACTGCTTTCAGAATTTTCAGAACAGGAGAGGTCATCACCATTAGTTGATCTAGATTTGGATAAGTTAGGTGTTGGCAAAACTTTAGGTGTAAAATGGGACGTTGATAAAGATTGTTTTGGTTTCAGTTGCGATGTTAAGCAAAACCCCCCAACTAAGCGTGGTATATTGTCTACTGTTAGTTCTTTGTATGACCCTTTGGGAATGGCAAGTCCGTTCACTTTCAAGGCAAAATGTTTGTTACAAGATTTGTGGCGCAGTGATTATGGTTGGGACACTGAACTGAAGGAGTCTCATCTCGTTACTTGGGAAAAATGGCTCATTGACTTGATCAAATTAGAGAAAGTAGAGTTAACAAGAAATATTCTACCATTACCACTTGATGTTTACTCTAAGGTGGAGTTACATGCCTTTTCAGATGCATCTCAAGTAGGGTATGGAGCAGTCATCTATTTGAGATTGGTAAATCAGGATTCTATCAGTTGCTCATTTGTGATAGGTAAGAATCGTCTTGCTCCTTTGAAAGAGATCAGTATTCCAAGATTGGAATTACAAGCAGCGTTGACGTCGGTTAGATTGTGCTCAAAGATCTGCAGAGAGTTGAGATTGACTGATTCAACTTTGACATTCTGGACAGACTCGACAACGGTGCTCAGTTACATCTCAAATGAAAGTAAACGATTCAAAGTTTATGTTGCGAATAGAGTAGGAGAGATTCGTGAGACAACAACAGCCAGTCAATGGAGGTATGTTGATTCTGCAAGTAATCCAGCTGATGATGTTTCGCGAGGGTTGTCCCCAGAAGAACTTGGTGCTGAAAGTAGATGGTTTGCAGGACCTGATTTTCTACAGAAGGAGGAATCAGAATGGCCGGAAGATCCTCGTGTTATGCAATCATTAGTAAATGATCCTGAGGTTAAAGAAGATGCAAATGTTTGTCATACAACTAGTCAAGTGAGTGAAACAGGTTTTGAAGAGAAATTGTTCAGTCGCTACTCCTCTTGGGATAAGCTTAATAGAACCGTTGCTTGGATACTCAGGTATAAGGAGTATCTCAGATTCAAAGTAAGGTATAAGGATGAAAACATAAAACCTGCATTTTCTTTTGTCGATTATTTAAAGGTTTCAGAGCTCAAAACAGCAGAAAGTGTGATATTGAAGATTGTACAAGGTCAAAATTTTAGCAAAGAAATTTTTGCGTTAGAAAAAGGAAAATCATTGCCATCAAATAGCTCATTGTTGAAACTAAATCCATTTTTAGACAATGGGTTGCTTAGAGTTGGAGGTAGAATAAATCAAGCACAAGTTGCATTTACCTTTAAACATCCTGCGATTCTTCCGAAATCACATCATATATCGAATTTATTGATTAAACATTGTCATACATCTATGAGTCATGTTGGACAACAATCGACATTGTCTTTGCTTCGTACCAAGTATTGGATTATTAATGCTAGGAGTGCAGTTAGGAAATTAGTCAGAAACTGCATGACATGTATGAGATATGAGAGAAAGGTTGGCGAGCAATTGATGTCTTCCCTCCCTAAATCAAGAACGTTAGCGTTCAAGCCTCCATTCTTTCATTGTGGCGTAGATTATTTTGGCCCTCTTAAAGTTAAAAGAGGACGAGGAACTGAGAAAAGGTACGGATGCATATTTACATGTTTCAACACAAGGGCTGTACACTTGGAATTAGCGAATAATTTAGAATCAGATTCATTTATTAATGCTCTTAGAAGGTTTGCAGCAAGAAGAGGCATGCCTAGTGTGATGCATAGTGACAATGGCACTAATTTTAAAGGTGCAGATAAAGAACTTAAAGAAAGTATTGCAGCAATGGACCAGAATAAAATTTCTAAATTTTTGTTATACAAGGCTTGTGAATGGGATTTCAATACCCCAACTGCTAGTCATCATGGAGGTATTTGGGAGAGATTAATTAGGTCGGTCAGGCAAATTATGAGGAAAGTTATTGGAAGCAGTCTTCTCACTGAAGAGACAGTGTTGGTAGAAATAGAGTCACTGCTAAATTGCAGACCCCTAACCCCACTAAGTGATGACCCAATGGAGCTCGAAGCATTAACTCCAAACCACTTGTTAATGCAAAGTCAAGGACCACCATTGCCTATTAGTACTTTAGATAACGTGAAGTCTAATTACTGTAAACGTTGGCAACATGTCCAAGTGCTTGTCAATCATTTCTGGAATCGATGGGTTAAGGAGTACCTCCCTCTTCTGCAAGAACGCAAGAAATGGAGTACGAAGAAGGATAATTTTGCATTAGATAGTTTGGTATTAGTCTTGGATGAGTCAGTACACAGATGTCAGTGGCCGTTAGGCAGGATTGTTAAAATTTACCATGGTCGTGATGGCTGTGTAAGAACAGTACAAGTTAAGACAAGGTCTTCAATGTTAACCAGACCTATTACAAAAGTATGTAGCTTGGAAGAAGTTTAAGTGAACCAGTGTTAGAAAAAAAAAAAAAATAAAATTAAAAAAAAAAAAAATAAAAAAAAAAAAAAAAAAAAAAAAAAAAAAAAAAATAATAATAATAATAATAAATAGAAAATATAAAAGTACAAAAATAAATATAAATTGATTATAAAAATGTTAAAGTTTAGAAGCTAGTTATATAAGTGTGTATTATTAAATAGATTTAAAGATTTAGAAATGTTAAGGTAATTTTATTTGTATTATTGTTCATTTATTGTTCAATTTAATTATCTTTGTATTAGACATTGTATTTAGATTTAGTTATGAGAACCCGAGTGTTCTCATGGGGGTCGGTATGTTACCTCTGTGGGTAACAGGAAATGTTGTCACGTGACAACACCCTTTTTCTGTAATTAGGGTTTAGTTTTCTGTAATATTTGTTGTTGTATTGTGATCTCCGTTGAGATAGGAGTATTGAAAGTAGAAATAATTTAATTTGCAACCAAAGTGTTTAAACTGTTGTTCAGTGTTATTTGTGAAGATAAACCAAGGTATTTATTCATTTTATTGTTAATTGTTATTAATTGTTATTTACTGATTATGAATATTTAATGTTATACTAATTGTTATTGTTATCTTATTTTAGAAAACCGTTCATTATTATATTATTCATTTGTTGACGAATAGAGATTTGAAAATATCACTGCTGTTTTATTGCTTCAACTCTATTAACTTGAATAAGAGCGCGTGTTTCTGTTTCAAAATATACTGGTACAACACTTAGTGAATCTCTGATTCCAATTCAAATAGATAGTATATTCTTAAGTAGTCTTCTGATAAAATATACACAAATATAATTTTTATCATGGTGCACACAAAGCAAGCAAAGTTTGAATCTTGGGAGAAGGGCTATTCAGATCAAACGTCATTTCTCTTAATGAACTGTTGATTTAACACTTGCGAAAACACTGTTTTCAAAACAAACAGTTCATGAACACCTTAAACAATTCACATGAACTGTTTGTGAACCATTTGCGAATAATTCTTAATCAAATGATGAATAGAACAAAACACACAAACGCAACATTTGCTTTTGACTCCTCGTTTTTTCAAACTACTTTTTGTTTTTGGAAGATAGTCCCTTGAGTGTAAGCAACTGTATTAGCCTCCGCTCTTGGTTGTTATAGCACCCCCAATCGGTATTTGAGATACATGCAGCAGGCAGAATGTCCTCTTGATTTGAACATGTAGCCATAGTCAATGTAGCAGTTGACTGGTGCATACTTGAGGTGCGATAGAGGGAATTGTATCTAGACGACCGTTGCTTGAGACCAGAAGAAAAGAAGTATAGGCAAAAGAGAATCAAATATTAGAATTTATCAACAACAAGATATATATTCAGAAAAATCAGTTAGGTCAGCCCAAGACGAAATGTGGCGCAGTGTACTGTAAGTGTAATTAGCGGTCCATTGTACTTACTTGGTCCATTGTTATGTTACAATTGGACATAATTATCATAAATTACATAACTAAAATATTGACGGATAAAAAAATCCAACTCAAGAATGACTCAAGAATCATTCAATTATATAAAATTAACGTGAGTAGTGTACTTAGCGGTCACTATAGACAGGTGGATATTACGTATATGGATATTATAGAAGGTTTGGTTGCTAACACATAGCAGTTAGTTAACCAAGTTTGTCTCCTATAAATCAACATATTCAAGCAGGATGGAATTAATTAAAAATAAACTCAAGGTGCTTTTCAATAATCTATTGACTGGGATTAAAAAAAATCCCATGGAATTGTTAAATAAGAAACATGATAGACTGTTAACAGTAAATGTGTACTAGTTACCTCTAGCAAGACACATCTGGCAGTCCTGACACATAACACTCAAACCTTCATATCCATTCAAACCTGTATGTTTAATTATGGCATTGAAGCTATCCATTCCGGCAATACATTTATGTGGTATAGTTTATGGCTGATCACAAGCTGATCACCGTTCTATGAAATTTCCAAAAACCTTAAGGCAATTGAGAATATGAATTCATTGGCAGTACAACGTCCAATGATTTGTGGACATTTGTGTGCTAAGACAGCATCATGTAACTTGCTATAACTACTCTTGGCTCTGTCACATGCAATGAATATCAATGTGATTTACAGTGCTCAGTCACAAACGAATATGTAACAATGATGAAGGTGGATGTAATTATTTTATTTCTCTGAGTTGCATTTGAATCTTAAATGTTCAGCTGTCACAAATCATTCCAATTACTAAATACATAATTTGAAGCATTTTCATAATTGAATATTAATTGATGATCTACTGAGACAATTCTGCTTATAATGATGTAATCTCTTTATACGTATGTTGATGGCTTTAAATTAGCAAATTTTTTATTTCTAATTTCTTGGCAATGTTACATTATTATGATTTATAAAATCGAATGAATCAAGCTAAGTATTAAAATCCTTAATCTCGAAATGCTGTCAATAAGACGCCACACAAACACTCCTCAATTTGTGATTGGAAATTAATTTGAATGTCATGATTCGACTATGACAAATTAGACCGAGCGCCACAGAACTAAAACGGCAGGTTTCTCAGGGCAACTTGAAAATCACATAAAAGTGTTCATGAAAATATGCTGAACATTTACCTATTCCTTGTTTTAATTAAATTCTATTGTAAACCCTTCAAAAATCCAATTTATATTTCATGATTCACGGTCAAAGCCTTCTTATCGTTTTGAGAAAATGCTGGATGTGAGCTTCATGGTCTTTGATTCTTTTGTTCTCCCAAGATTTTGCAAATTCATAGAAGCATGACGAAAACACAAAATGTATGAATTAAGAGGGCTCTGACCGTGAAATGATTTATAAATTCTTCTCTGGTGAGCTCCACAATAAAATTTGACCAACACAAGGAATAGGAAATTGTTCAGCATATTTTTATGAACACTTTTATGTGATTTTTAAGTTGCCCAGGGAAACCTGCCATTTTAGTTCTGTGGCGCTCGATATAAATGATGACCGGGGTAAACAAGAACATTGCTTCAAATTTTGAGATATAATAAGGGATTTCTTGTGACATCCTGCACCTCTGCGAAAACAGTTCAGCAGTTCATGAACAATTCATGAACGTTGAAGGGCTCCAATTTTCCTGAACTCACAGTTCATGAATAGTAGTACATATCAAATTAAAATAAATTGCATGATAAAGGGGCAAAATTGACCGGCGACCGCTTCAAGCACAAGTTGAATTTATGCTTAGCGTAATTCAACTGTCTCGCTTTGAAACTATTGTTATACGCAGGTCTAATTTGTAATAAAATTCATGTCAACAATGAACATTGTGTTATAAACAATAAGCATGCACGTGATCCTAAGTGCGTAGCGCCTGCCGGTCATTTTTGCTCCTTTAATCACTCTGTATGTGCGAAACTTGGCTACTTTTATTCTAATTCAAATAGATAGTTTACTCTCGTGTAAAATAATAATCTGAGATCTTCATTCATAGTCAAAGGAATCTAAACAAAATGTTGTTTATTATTTCAAGTGGGCTCAGTGTGATGCTGACTATGTTGCCTTATGTAACCCCTGACACAACATCAACATGTTAATCGAGATCGTTTTACAGATGTTGGCAAGCATTTGAGAGATGTAATAAAATGTTTATGAACCTTTCACGGAAAATTCAAGAACACCTTAAAAACAGTTCAAGAACAGTTCACAAAAGTTAAATGGCCTATTATCCAAGAACAGTTCATGATTACTAGACCATTTAATGTTCATGAACCTTCATGATCACTTTATAAACAGTGTATGAACATTTTATGGAATGTTCATGATAAACAGGCCTAATTGTAACGTTTATGAACAACTTCTAAAAACAAGCCCAGCAGACACAAAACTTACTTTGACTCTTTGGTTTTTCGACTACTTCTTGTTATTTATGTGAATTACTCGCTCGCTCAATACAATATAATTAACTTTGAGGCCATTAATTATCAAATTATTGATATTATTATTATTATTCCATCATCATTTATTCAGAAGCCTTCAAGTTATACATAACTTTTTTTCAAAGGACTGATACATAAGCTAAGTTAACAGGAAAACAAACATTAAGTAAAAAAGGGTTTACATAACAGGAAAAAGTGGTAAGTATAAAGTATATTAAGAACGTAAGTGCACTGTATTCGTTCCTCTGTTTTGCAATCTCTGGAGGTGATCTAGACATTCGGTTTTACAGTTCCCCCATACGACAGTGCAGTAGTCAAAGTGTGGCAAACAATGGTGTTATAAATAGTTCTAGCTGCTTCTTGCGCTATAAAACGTCTCACATATTTCAAAACGCCCAAGCTTCTATCTATTTTCTTATTTTCCTGGGATGAAACATATATTAGTTGCATACATTTACATGTGATTTAAAGTATCTACAACAGAAATACAATGTCTGTCGACGTTTGAACCATGCAACTTTGTCATTCATAAAACTTTGAATACTGTACTACGAGAGTGACCACTTAAGAAAGGTATCGGTAGTCACTTAGTAGAGGTGACCTTCATGACAGGTTTAACTGTAGGTTGGTTAGAAAATTTTAGGCGTGCGTTTTATAGCACCGGTGTCATCTATGCCATGTTTAGAATTCTCATTTTCCATCAACAAATCTTTTTCTGGTAAGAATTTTGATATGAATTGTCTCAATGATGTTTGGATGGGTAGACTGCTCAAAATCTTTGAAATCGATAGGCACTGGAAATGTGTTTGCATCACATGTTTACAGTGGCTGCTCGTGACTTTTTGAGTTGGTGGGTGGGGCATGAATGCCCTATAGCTGTCCCCAGAAAAATGTTTGGCCTAATTGTTCAAATTGGTTCTCCTTGGTTGTAATTCTGAGTCTCTGTGTAGTTAGTTACAAGCTTTTTTCCTATTTGTTAAGTATTATGGGGTTAATTTCTTATCTCCACATATATATTTATCTAAAATATCTATTGATCTAAAATATTTATCATAATTTTAAAACCTTACCTACTCAAGCAGTGAAAATTTAAGAAATCTATTTCAGGTAATGTAGTCATGGCAACTACAAAGTTATTGTTATCCTTATGAAATTGATTTAAAAGGTTACATCACTTTGATTGTCACACCACACTAGATTACATAATGTTACCATGCTATTCAAGTGAGATCAAAAACAAAAGTCGTCATGGGCAGACCAATTCCTGCCCTAAATTTCATTCTCTTCTGCCGACCCAGGCATGAGTAACGTTACTCAAAAACAGAAAACAATAGTCTTGGGCAGAATGTTGTTGTGCCCTGAGAGAACCGGTTATATGAGACCTTGGAGAGCATGATAGCACACAGATTATAAATAGTTAAAATTATCAACAAAGGTTTTGAGATGAGCTACATAATGAATAGCTGTACAAAATCTCACAATTAAATATCAAATACAACTTATGATGTTGGCAACAAAATCTTGGCATCACATATATTTTGAAAAACATAGAATCGAATGTAATACAATATTTGAAAAAACATAATATAGAAAAGTAATGATGGGAAACTGTCCCAACTGTCCTAATGACCAGCTGTCTACAATTGATTCTGGATATTAAAAAAAGAAATCATTAAATGTCAGTGCTTATTACTTCATCGATTAGCAAACAACTTGTATATTTTGAAAATAGCCAGGTGAAAACGTTTGGATTGTGAAACCTTCTATATTAATAATTGATTGATTTCTTGTAGTTATTAAGCTATAAAAATGGTATTATAAGTTAGTATATTTCAATACTTCATACATGAATGCACTAGCTTTTCAGACAAACTTTCAACTGATATCAAATAAATTCTGTGGAATTCTGTGGAATTTTGTTTGAACAGCCATGGCAATTATCATGGCATTAACCATGTGGATACAATTGATTGGGTTAGTTTTTGGTTCAAATGGAATAATTTATCGTTCTACAAAATTTCCAATCAATCGTCCAGCAATTGAGAGTGTGAAATCATTAACAGTTGATCGTCCAATGATGTGTGGCCATATCTGCGCAAAGAATCCAATGTGTTATACTATTTCTACTGTTGAATATGGTACAAACAGAATATTCTATAAATGTGCATTATTATATCCTCCAGAGAAATTATTGTATCAACAGAGAAATGGTAAGTGATATGATTTTTAATATATATATATATATATATATAATATAATAAAATTTATGTTTATCTAATAGCAGATAATATAGGGCTCATGTCTTCATTTGACAGAGCGGTAAATAATAATAATATATGGCGAAAGACACACCATATTTACTGTTACTTAAAGTTGCCTCTATTATTATTATTTACCATTCTGCTCTTTCCAAGGATTGAGCACTGTTCACCTGCCAATATTTTTAAATTTCTATTAAATTTGAAACATATTATATATATAAAAATATATAAGTATATATAATAATAATAATAATAATAATAATGGAGTCAAAGACTACGCATTCATTTTCTGTAACTTAAAGTTTCTCGCTTTATGCGATCATCAGACAGATACTATAGATAGTATCTGTCTGATGATTGCATAAAGCGAGAAACTTTAAGTTACAGAAAATGAATGCGTAGTCTTTGACTCCATTATTATTATTATTCACGCTCTGTCAAATGACATCGAGCACTATATCAACTGCTGTTAGATACCATATCATCATTATTATTATTACATTATATATGTATATCATTATATATGTATATATATATATATGTTTTTTAATTGTACAGCTGATTGATACGTGCGTGAATCTTTCTGTTTAAGACTACACATTTTTGGTACCATTTTGGTATAGTTTAACTATCTAATGATTGCATAGTGCGTGAAATTTTACGTAACAGTACCAAATAGTCTTTAACTGCTTTAATATTATTATTATTATTTAGGTAAAAAATAATAATATATGGTAAAAGAGTAAAAAAAACACACATTCTTGTTACTCAAGTTTCAAGCATTTTATACTGCAATCTTCAGACAGATCATTACTCAAATATAAATATATTATAAATGTATTATAAAGGTAAATATAAATAATTGTCATCATTTTAGGGAATTCTTAGATTTATTTTTACAATGAAATCATATTTGAAAAGAGAACAGTACAACCTTCTTAGAAAAGTTGAATTAGAAAATGTACTAATTAAAGTTTACAACAACAACAACAAAAATCAGTCCTTTTGATTGAAAAAAGTTATTTAAAATTATTAACAGTATAATATTATCCAATATTTCCTTAATTTTTTTTTTTCAAGTTAAAGAAAATGAATGTATGGTATTTCACTCAATTATTATTATAAATATAATATATTTCACGCATAAGCTATTTATAATGTTTGATGATGACGATGATGATGATGATGATGATGATGATGAAGTATTTATATTTAAAAAAAAAAATTAATCAAAATTCTAATCAACAATGCATACTTCATTTCAGCTGTCATTATTTAATTGAGAACAATATGCATTGAATATTTGAAATTAATTTTCCCATTTCATCATGCTTCAATGAAATTTTAATTAATTATTAATAGGTAATCAATTTCTTTGTTTTGAATAACACCTGCGATATATTTAAATTTTATGAGAACTTTATTAAATGTAGTTTTTTATACATTTTAAATAAAACTCATTCTATGATTGATGGGCAAGAATACAAACATTAATAACATGAAGGAGGACCATCCAATAATGATCTATGAATGGACATTAATTTAGTCAGAGTAACATTGATTGGATGCTTAGAATTAATAAGTTACTAATAATGAAACACCTGAAATAGTCATTAGAAATTTGTGCAATCTTGATAGTTGTGCATGTAGAAATAATCTATTGTTCCAAAAATGTGCCTGCGACCGGCCGTTTCTGTTTTATTGAGCCCTGCTTACGTGGAACAAAATAAGAACACTCCCTGACACTGTGGTTATTCAACAAACTTCCGACATAAAACGAAAACAAAAATTAATTTATTTATAATAATAATAATAATAATAATAATAATAATAATAATAATAATAATAATAATAATAATAATAATAATAATAATAATAATAATAATAATAATAATAATAATAATAATAATAATAATAATAATAATAATAATAATAATAATAATAATAATAATAATAATAATAATAATAATAATAATAATAATAATAATAATAATAATAATAATAATAATAATAATAATAATAATAATAATAATAATAATAATAATAATAATAATAATAATAATAATAATAATAATAATAATAATAATAATAATAATAATAATAATAATAATAATAATAATAATAATAATAATAATAATAATAATAATAATAATAATAATAATAATAATAATAATAATAATAATAATAATAATAATAATAATAATAATAATAATAATAATAATAATAATAATAATAATAATAATAATAATAATAATAATAATAATAATAATAATAATAATAACAATAATAATAATAAATAATAATAATAATAATAATAATAATGCTGCTAATAATTTAATACAGTTTTGATTACGAAATGCATATGAAATGTATTTCGGTCTTGTGCCAAACTGGAGTGATTTTCGTCCAACAGAGTATTCTTTCACTTTTTCGGTCCAATATTTTGCAAATGTTTTAATTTTATTAATATGTACTAGCAGTGAAGTACCCACGTTGCCGAGTTAATTTAAATATCTGACGTAAACAATAATAAATGCTTCAACTAAGTTCATGTGTTTTCGGAATACGACACCTGATGAAATCTGATACTGATATGAATTTATATCATCTATACAATTCAATTTGTAAGTAGGAGGACTTAAGGTGCAATGCCTGGCGAGCTACGACATCAGAAAGATCTCTAATGAGTTCCTTGGTAGGGACAAAACATGTGCCAGACCAGCCAATTGAGATGAATTTAGCCATAAAATGAATACAGTTGAAGTACTATATTTTCCGTAACCGTAATCAAAAAATCAAACCCTGTCTGAACCACGACTGGAAAAAAACAATTGTAGTGATATATAACTCAAATAACTTAAAGTACTTGGAAACAGACTGATAAAACAGCAGAAAACTGGACCACACACACCCATAGACTTTTGCACTTATAGGTATAAAAACCTTTCGAAAAATGTGGGGTAAAGTATTTCAATAGATAATGTTTACAATGATCTTAATTACTCTGATGTTTATTTTTCTAGTTTATGACAACTGCAAATCAGCATTGTTAGCGAACAGCAACGTAAATGGATCTTACATGATTAGTTTGAGTCGTCCATCAAATCATTCAACCACTGATTGGGATAACAGTCCATTTCAAGTGGAATGTGGCATTGAAAATTCACCACAAACTGAATACACAACAATTGTTCGACATAATGTATCTGATGAAATTGATGTAGATTTCATTCATCAACCATTTCCTCTACCTTATTTCTTCAATTTCTTAATTTCATACGACAAAACAAAGCAACAAATAGAAATGATCAAAGCAACCAGCTCGTCATGCAAACAACACATATTCATGAAAAAGAAAGGAGTTACTTTCATAGATAAGTGGGGATCTTATGATGATTCAAATGAACAGATGTATTTTCCAATCGCATTCCCCACTCAAGCAATTAATGATTGCACCTGTTATGGAGTTGATGATTCTTGCTGTTGTGATACTACAACAGGTGAAAGTTGTGGTAGTTTCTCCTCATCATTCAAGTTCCATGAAGCTTACTTTGGAAAGAAGTCTCATCTACCAGTTGTATATCTTGATGGTGGGGCTTTCATGGGTGGTAGTTTTGGTAGTTTTGGGCCACCTTCAGCATTTATTTCTCTTGGTCCATTGATCTGTTACCATTAGAAACTGAAAACATCACACCACATCATATGACATTGTAAATTAAGTAACTACAGTCACTGAGCAAATACATTATGGTCATAAAAGCTATTAATGAATTGTAAATAATAATAATAAAATCACGTATTGACAAGGAACTATCATCATCGGGCATGAAAGTCAATGCCAGTCAAAAGAGAGAAAATATCCTTAAAAACTGCTGAAACAATAGTGAATTTCTATTAACTGATAGAAAATGAAGAAATCACTTGAGGAGCTCTCTCTATGCATGCATCATTTAATAGCTATAAAGTAAATATAAATATATTCACTTGTATGATTTTATATCCAAATATATATCACATCCCACCACACATATTTGTGTAATAAAGAAATTGATTCAACCAACCTGAACGGTTATACAGTTATGACGCCAAATCCCCGCATTAACACAAAGCCAGGATCAATAACACAAATAATCTTACAATTCATCATCATCATCATCAAATTTTATTAAAAATCTAAAAAACAATACAATGCTAATTTATATGGAGCTGACATTTCAATTGAAATTCAAATGCAATCCAAACTGTAACGTCACAAATGACAATTTTCAATACGAGGTGATAAAACCAGCAATAAAATGTACACATGCTTTCAAACACTGAAATATACTAACCAACCACTCCAATCTTAATCAAATGATAAATCAAAATCCAAAATAATGCATCTGTCTGTACATCTGTTAATGCATCAAAATACAAATCAACTCGCGCCTGCTTGCATCAACTCATGAAAGAATCACATGATATCAAAATTATCTAACAGAACGGAAACATCTAGAAATACCAACAATCAAAATTCCTCAGATTGGCAAGAATGATTTTTGGCTACAGATACATATCTAAGCATAACCGTTTGCATGATAAAATCCATCCATCAAATGACATCCCGATATAATAGGCCTTAAATACACATACTTCAAAAACTACATTATTATCCAACCAACAATTCCAATAAAAAATCTGCAAGCTTTACCAGTTCATAGATAAATCAGATTAATCAAAATCCCAAAGAAAATATGTGTAATAGTATTAACCAACATTTGTCCCCCTGCATCAACACATGAAGGAAGCACATGATATCACAATTATCTAAGAGAACGGAAACAACCTAAGATGAAACACTTACAACTGAGAGACACTCCAACACTCCAACGATTGTAAATCGATCTGTATCTTTGCTAGACACAAGGCATTACAAAAAACTATTTAACTTGTTTAGTATATACAAACGGCAAGAAATACCAACAATCAAAAACCCTTAAATTGGTAAGAGTTCTATTAGGTAATAGATTTGATTATTTGGATCATCAAATCATAATTATTTCCGCTTGAACAAATAATTGTCTCGTCACAGTTAAACCATTTTGTTGTGTTACTATGCAAGCATAGTATGTGTACTCAATAGGTGGCTGGTTAGCAGCCACATGTTATGTAACTTCGAATAGGCATGGCAGAACTTGTTTCATTATCTTGTATATTATTGAACATTCTACGATAATTCAATACAAACAATCCTTATTACTTCTGAATCAAACCATAACTTCACACTGATGAAAACAATAACATAGTATTACCTACACAAGATTGAACTTTTTTGAAAAAACAAAAACTGAATGAGTTGACATTTTGTTTGATTGCAACATCAAGTGAAAACAGTTCATGAATGTTAAATGACCCCAAATTTTTATGAAATGTTTATGAACTGTTCATGAACTCTCGAACTGTATTTCGCAGGGGTTTGATTGCGATGTCACTTGAAAACAGTTTATGAACACTTAAATAGTTCATGAACTCAGCAATTATATCACAGGGTATGAGAACAAGATGCTGGAAACATGCAGACGTTTGAAATCTGCTGTATTTATATATTCAAAATCCATGTAAAGATAGCTAAGTTGAATTTGATGTTTTCAACACATTTCTTGCAGTCAAGGAAAAGGTTTTTTTGTGTTTTTTTTATCGTCTACTTGAATGGTTACAATTGAACAAAAGATTGATTCCAATCGAATACTGTATTTTCCGGTGTAAAAGTCGATTTTCTAGCCTCGAATTTTGAAGCTAAAATCAAGGGGTCGACTAATACACCGAGTCTAAAAAGTCGTACCCAAAATCAAAGACAAAAACAACAACAATACAATTAAATCCTATATATAACGGACGACCTATATTGTTCATATTGTTCCGTATTGTTTTGAAAGTAATAAAATTATTTTTCAGACAAGCGATTTTAAAACAATTGAATGCATGAATGGTTAATGTAATTCAAAGCTCACGTGATCAAATTACGTTGAATTCTTTTGTTTGCTCAAGTTTGAAAGGTCAACACATCAGTGTGCATGTCAAAAACATGCGAGAGTTTGAATGGATATACATAAAGCAAGCAAGACTTGACAACTCGACAAGCACGGAGAGAATATCTTGACTATAATACTAAATCATGATTTCATTTCGAATTAAGTTACTTGGAAGCTGATCTGATCAATATAACAAGGCTAAATCATCCATGAATGTAGTACTAGTTTTGATATTGGTTTGACAAAATACATTTTACCACTTGTTTGTTGATCTTGAGACAAAGGACAAAGATCGAAAAGCCGTAAAGTTTCTACTATGATTATACAAACATTATTGAAAATAAACAAAATAAAACCGATTCTAAACATTATGAATATGATTTAAATTCGACTTATACAGTGGATATACCTTACAACCTAGAAAGGCACATATCGGCAGTCCATGTAAGTATATGATTCAAATTGACTTTTCACGTATAGTTCATGAACCGTTCATGAACATTCTCTACAGGTGATAACATCAAAATATAAACATACCTGGTTAGCTTTGTTGCTTTTAAACTATTCTTTGATTTACATACAACATGTAAGATCCTATGATTGAAAAAAGGTTTGAATTCTGACTGGGTATGTATGTAAAACAAACTAGTGGGTAAAACATGTAAATAGGGTCTGGCAAATGGTCCAGCCTTCTGGAATACTAGAGGCATTTCGACATTTTCATCTGAATTTGTTTGTTGAAGTTTGATCAATAAATCATAGAAATATCAATTTTCTGAATTCTGAATCATCTGAATTTGCTCAAATCTTCCGGAATCTAGGATGTCATGATTCCTACTTTTGTCGGACTCAACATGTAAACAAGTTACTGCTTTTGTACCAACTTCATGTAGGCTATGTAAGTATGTATGTATGTATGTATGTATGTATGTATGTATGTATGTATGTATGTATGTATGTATGTATGTTTGTATGTATGTATGTATGTATGTATGTATGTATGTATGTATGTATGTATGTATGTATGTATGTATGTATGTATGTATGTATGTATGTATGTATGTATGTATGTATGTATGTATGTATGTATGTATGTATGTATGTATGTATGTATGTATGTATGTATGTATGTATGTATGTATGTATGTATGTATGTATGTATGTATGTATGTATGTATGTATGTATGTATGTATTAGACTAGTCCAAAAAAGTGATTTGCATCATACATTTTATTGTTGTTTATCGTCGGCCATTCTAGACGTACTAATAATCAATAGGAAAGACAAAATTCAAAGTTTCAAAGTATTACGATTAAATCTCAGCCAAGCACTTTTTAGTCTGATTAGTCTGCGTCATAGACCGCAATTCATTCACAAAAGAATAGGGTGACTTTCTAGCAGGCTAGCATTTTTTACATTTTTTACATTGTTTTCAAGTAAATAGGTTATTAATCTTACCATCTATGAAACAAAATCAAAGCCATTAGTTCTTGTAATGGTAAATGTTCCCATTTGATGTCATTTAAGTTAGATTCCTACAATATATAAATTGTAATATTTTGGAGGATTATTCATTTTACAATTTAAAAATAAGGTGAAATTAGATAACAATATAACGACCCAGGTATCCAGTTGGCATGTTCAATCAAACCTGTTATAATGGTCACCTCTATAAAGTGGCCATCTGTCTATAGTGGTCACTCTTGCAATGTCTAAAATAGTATTTTCTATTGAATCAAACCTGTATATAAAGGCCGCCTGTCTATAATGGTCAATTTATCTACCTCTCGTAGCCGGCCGTTATATACAGGTTTCACTGTAGTACTTTTGTCCAGCTACTTTCATGTATATAATATTTAAAAGTGGATGTAATACTTCCCCTGCGAAAAAACAGTTCAGGAGTTCATGAACAGTTCATGAAAAGTTGGGGCCATTTAATGTTATTGAACTGTTCATGAACTCCTGAACAGTTTTTCGCAGGGGAAATATTAGATCCACTTTTAAATAATACAGTGAAACCTGTATATAACAGCCAGCTACTAGAGGTAGATAAATTGATCACTATGGACAGGTGGATTTATATACAGGTTTGATTCAATAGAAAATACTATTTTAGACATTGCAAGAGTGACCACTATAGACAGGCGGCCGCTGTATAGACACAACCGTTATAATAGGTTTGACTGTCATAGTTAAATTAAAAGCATTTTCAATGGCTGTGAAAACACAAATGATTTAATTTAAATAATTTCTTTAAAAAATTCAGGTATATAACTTCATACTTGCAACATGGAACTTAGTCATGTGGGCTGCATAGCGTTTTATCAACACTCAAGGTGTTGTGAGTCACACGCTGTTATGTCATAGAACGGTATACAGCTCTCTTACTTATTCCATCTAAGCATATACAGTTTAACCCAGCTTAAGTGCAGTTCGGATAAGTGAAATTCCCGCTTATCTGCAACCTAGCTTCGAAACACTATAAATCATTTTCTGTTCAAGTCCTTGGTAAACAATTTCGATAAATGCAATGAAAACCGTTGACAATTTTGACTTGCACTTAAGCGGGTTACACTGTATTACCTATAAATGCGAAATCCTGTGTGTGCAATGTGTTTTGAGTTGATATATCATTAGAATTGCTGTTTTCTAGTCATGGTTTGGATGGGCTTCGATATTTATTTGGCTTTCTGTTTTGTATAAGGAAAGAAAAGAAAATATAGTGTTTAAACAGTATATTATTTTCATGGATTTCATTTTGATATCAAATTTCACCAGGTGCAGAATCCCAAATACAAATCAACTGAATTCAAACATTTTTCATTTTTACCTCATTTTTTCATAATTTACATTGCTATTTAAATTAACGGTGTAATCAAGCAACGATGGTGATTCTTTATAATATTACATAACTACCGTATTAATTTTATTTTATATAAATTGTTTGATGTCTGTCTATACGTTTGTTAGACACTTTTTCTAAATATTTAGAATGAGTACTAACATTACCTCTGCAAAAAATCAGTTCAGGAGTTAACTGTTCATGAACCTTCATGGACAGTTCATGAACAGTTCATGGTCAGTTCGTGAAAATTTAGGGCCATTTAACATTCATGAACTGTTGATGAACTGTTCATGAGCTGTTCATGATCTCCTGAACTGTTTTTCGCAGGGGTAGTTGTACCCCAATGACGATAATAGGAAAAAGATAAATAAATAACAATTTGTGTGGTATGGGGGTAGAAATAGCTACATACCGGTGTCAAATTATGACGTTTCAGTAACTCAAGCATCAATGATTGTTGTAGACTTAATGATAATCTAAAAATGAAACACATTTCATAAGTTGCATTTGAAGATATATTTACTATACACAATATTTAAATATTCATTAACATTAATAAAAATTATTAATTCGATTCTGATTGGCTAATAGGATTAACAATAACTTTTGTCACAAATTTCAACATAACTTGGTCAATCAATTATTTACCACATCATAAACTCAAATGAATAAGCATTTATTACCCTTCTTCTATCCGTGGTAATTTCCATTGCAAATTACAAGCAACTACCAAAGCAAGAGTTTTCAGATGCACACTCCGTTGATTTTCACCTCTATTTGCACTTTCTCTGCCTTGCTGTAGAAATTAAAATTCAAGCAGATACGTATCAAACAGTCAAACTTGTTATATTGGTCACCTCTATATAACAGTCACCTGTCTATAGTGATCACTCTTGCAATGTCAGAATTAGTAACAAAGGGTTACCACACACTTGCCGTGTTTGTATTCATATTTACTACACAAGGAATGTTGGAAGACACAAGTGCATTCAACACTTACTGATTGTCTTCCAACTTTTCCGAGTGGAGTGAATATGAATATAAACACTTGCAAGTGTGTGGTAACCCTTTTCATACTCAAATGTGTTCATATTTCGAAAGGTCGTTTGAATCTTGAATTAATGATTTAAAATTCAATTTAAATTCAATGTTTTTATGCTTAGGTACAGAAATGTCCTTGGATCAAATTAAAACTTCAAAACCTTAGTCTTGCTTCAAGCATCAGACAAAATGTTATTGACAAATTTCAACGGAAAGTTTTGAAACGTTTGTCCTTGAAATTCCAAACACATGGGCAACCAATCAAATTGCAGGATTACATTCGATTACGACATCATATTTTTGAATTTCTATTGATTGTTCTATAAAGGTTACTTACATATAGGCCTAGTGGTCAATTTATCTGTGTTTCTTAGCTGGCTGTTCTATATGTGGTTTCACTGTAACATAGTAGCTCAATGGCAGAGTGACCGCATAATGTGAGGGACGCCGGGGTGCGATTCCCTGCTCCCCCGGTTGATCTAGGAGATAAATTTATAATCTACAAAGCAAAGAGAGGCAGAGGCAGGCCCGCTAAAATAGACCATCCTTTATTAAAAAAAGAACGAGAAATTACGAAATTGCTTAAAACAGTTTTACCAACAAAGCTACCAGCAGATCTGTGTCCTAAGGGATCTCGCCTAGCACATTTATACGGGCTACCGAAAACACATAAAACACCGCTGAAGATGCAGCCTGTACTTTCTGCAATTAATACCTACAATAATAAACTTGCTAAGTGGCTTGACGAGAAGCTTAAACCTCTCTCGATAAACGAATATACTATAGACGATATTTTTCAGTTTGCTTCTGACATCCAAAATCTTGAAATACAAGGCAATCAAAAATTAGTTTCATTTGATGTTTCAAGCCTTTTCACAAATGTACCACTTGATGAAACTTTGGACATTCTGGTTAGTAGAGCATTTGACAATAACTGGTTTAACGAAACTTATGATCTTAATCTAACAAAAGAAGACCTCACTTTACTATTACAAGCAAGTACAAAAAAGCAGCTATTTCAATTTAATAACATTCTTTATGAACAAATAGATGGTGTCGCGATGGGGTCACCTTTAGGACCTTTAATCGCGAATACATTTATGTGCCATATGGAATCTATTTTACAAGAAAAGAATCTTCTTCCTTCTACCTATAGGAGATATGTTGATGACACTTTCGTGATTTTAGAAAATAAGAACGTTGCCGATGATCTTTTAGAACAATTTAATCTCGTCCACCCTGCTATAAAATTTACAATGGAAATTGAGAAGGATATGACGTTACCTTTTGTTGGAATTTTAATCACAAATAATAGCCCTAAATTATCTACTACTATATATTGTAAGCCTACAGACAAAGGCCTGTTAACACATTTCAATAGTCATGTCGACAACAGATACAAAATCGGACTTTTAAAAACAATGGCTACTAGAGCGTTAAAGATTTGTTCTAGCGAGGAAGCTTTTAAATTAGAATTAGTTAGACTTAAATATGTTTTTAGTAATCTTCAATACCCAGTTCCGCTTTTAAACTCAATTTTATCCAAATTTGTTTTTAATCAAAATATTATAACTGTAAATAGTGTAAATAATAAGACTGATTCTGTTAAGATTGTAAATATTTCATTACCGTTTAAAGATCAGCGATCATCGAATACCGTACGCAAAGAGCTAAGTTTTCTTAATTGTAAAATAGATGTCAGTTTTAGACCAATTTTTAAAAGTAAAAAGTTAATCGACGATCTTCGACATAAAGAGAAAAAACCGGATTTGCTTATGAAGCACTGCGTAGTGTACGAATACAAGTGTGGTTTGTGCGATGCAAACTATGTCGGCTACACTTGCCAACACTTACACGAACGCATCTCAGAACATGGACGGGAAATGAGCTCTGCAATTGGGAAACATCAGGTTACCGCTCATTCAATTAAAGAGTGCAGTATGGCCAATTTTGAAATCCTACGTCAATGTAAAAATAAATTTGACTGCTTAATTTATGAAATGCTATTCATACAAAAAATGAATCCGTCCCTGAACACTCAAAAAGACTCGATAAAGGCTTTTGTTTTTAAATAAAAGAGTTCTGATTTCCCTTATTGTTTTTTTTTTTAAATATTTTTAAATATTTTTAAAGTTTTCATTAGTTAGTTTCGTAATCAATTTTAGCACCTTGGGAATAAACATATTTTTATTTTTATCAATCCTATAAATTAAAAGATTTTATCTTGAAGTTTGTATTTATTTTAATCATTTACCTATAGTAACTTGACAATGATTGATTTGAATCAATCGAAACGTTGTTGTAATAAAAATACATTGTTGGTATTGACTTTTGTTTTAAATTAAACTATCAAGGCCTAATTAAACTATTGATAAAAAAATAGTACAACTGACCTGACTAATCTGGGGTGCCACACTCTTTTCCAGAAATTGTTGACATAGCTGCAATGGGCTTGGGTCTATAAATATACAAACAAAAATAATGATTTAAATTATATATAATGGCTAGGAGTCTTATGAATAGAGTTTGTTACAACGGGGGAGTCAGGGACAGAGAGAGGAAGACTGCAACAAATTACCCCAGACTACAGACTACCGCCATTATTTTGTGTCTGACATATCTGAATTTTGATTGAAGATTCAATGGCTCAAATGGAGTACAATCATGAGTGCCCAGTGAATGACAGGTCACATCGTAAAGCAACCAAGTTGATATAGAATAATCTTAAAGATCAGGGGTGACACTGAAGGAGGATGGGGTTATAATTATATAATCTATATCTATAATGTCAAAGTCTGTGTGTGTGTGTGTGTGTGTGTGTGTGTGTGTGTGTGTGTGTGTGTGTGTGTGTGTGTGTGTGTATGCATGCTGTCGCGACCATGGATTTGTTTTTCGTTTTTCTCTGTCAATTATTACGTAAAATATTCATCTTAAAGGCGCAGCTACCATACTTTGCAGACCAGGATCTGTTCGTGTTTTAGTGTAATAATTGTTTAATAATTTTTCTATTTAGTAATTTGAAATTTTATCACTCAAGGTCCAGTGTATGGGAATATACTCATTACTATGCTAGTCATCTCATCTGGACTGGATTGTCATCAAATAATTTCAACAATATGTAAATTTCAATCAATGCATTATCACAAAAAAAGACACAAATTTTGTGAAAAATTATCACAAAAGTCAAAATAGACGCAAATAGAGCCATAGACGAGTTAAAAATACATCATAAACAAACCTTTTGACCCAGAATCCAAATGTTTTTGTAATTGACTCTTTTGGGGGTCTAATAAGAACTCGAACCAAGATAACGACGGAGTAGTAGCTGGAGTTTTGAAGATGGTATTCACCATTTTATCCGCCATCTTTGCAAAATGCCCTGACCAAACAAACTCGAAGTCATTCACGTTTCAATGAGGCTATCATATCAACAATAACATCACATAAATCGGTAGAGACGAATGGTCACCCTATACAGTCTCTGACGTCACATCTCCAAAACGAGATCACGATTAGATTGATAAGTGTTTGAATCTGATCAAATCCGAAATCATTTCAAACTCTTCAACTGTCATGGCGGGGACTTTTTGAAACATTTAGCGAACTTTAGAATTCATTTGAGATTGTATCATTTATAACTTTCAAGATTCATCGCCACCATTATTAAACTAGCTGCATTACTGTTTGCTTTATTTTTGCTAGATTTGGGTTGATTTATGGTGTTTAGTTACTTTTTATAATTAGTATGCATTATTTTTCACTCTTGCCCAAGATGAAGAGCATGCTACTACTTCTATGAATTACAGGCTACAGCTATGTACAAACTGTTCAATTACATGGATTCATTCTAAAGCTTTAACTACATCTTCTACGTCCGAGACTTTACATAGGCCTACATGTTAAGCTAGGCCTACTCAATGCTTTATGATGCTGATGTAGGCTTAGACCTACCTATTGCATAGTTTCCAAGATTTGTGAAACAAAACAATCAATAAAATGAATTGATTTAGAAAGCTTGGTTACGCTATATATTACGTCTTCGTCGCGACAGGCACATACTGAAACCAAACATGCTTGGCAAGTTGCCTTATCATCTACTATGTACTATCCTAATTATCCTTCACATTAACATTTAAAGCATGTTTAAAGGTAGGCCTAATCATTTGATTCTACTTTTGGTCCGTGGCATTTAGTAGGCTAGATTTAAGATTAGGCTTTAGGAACATATATTGTGATATATGCCAATAATTCCATGCCACAGATACTTTAAGTAGGTGCTCAATTAGAGCTTGGCCGTTGTATGAATGTTTGATATATTGATTGATATATGGTAGCATCAGACTTTGTTTTAAATTATGTCATCATTCCCAGATCTCATCACATTAAATTCACTAGTCAAAACATGTCAGAAAATTAAGTCCGGTTCGAAATCGTCATTGAATAAATATGGATTTTTTATTTCATTTTATTTATTACACATAGTACTGCATGTCTGTTTATGATAATAATCTAAGACAGGTCAAAGGCCTACCTAGTACTTAATTCTAGCTCTTCTTAGATAACGCAAATAGATGGGTCAATCTTACAACGTAATGTGCATAATGTTTGACCCAGAATGTGATTAGCTGCATTATCCGCATAATCATCCAAACACTGTTGACTATAAAATTTACCGGCGCAAAATTTAATTTGTGGAACTTCGTAATTTCTACATATGCTTACTATACTAGGAAGACAATGGTTGAATCTAAATCAGCCACTAAATCTACAAGTCTTTGTTGGAAGTTGGATATTTACATACAGTAGGCTATAAACATAAACAGCACAGTAGCGAATGGCTATTACTGCACGGTCCCTAGCAAACGTATTTTGTAGGCAATGTCGATGTGCCTTTATAAACAATTATTAATAAGAAAAACATACCAGATTTCCCCAGGAATGTCAATAAATGTTAGTACGCTATAAAAATAATCTGTTTTAAAAGGTGAGATATAAAAATAATCTACTTGAAATAAGAAAATATATAATTTGGATAATGTGAAGTGTTAAAGTGTATATCCCGGATATTGGGAGATTGCTTCTTTAGATAGAGAAAAATGTTGTATTAGTACATGCTCTTCTTATATTTATACTTTGTGCAAGCATTTCCCCTCAAAAATGCAATCAAAGTTACAATTTTGTGTCTCACTCTTTTTCCTCCAACAGGAACCCGCTTATTTTCCACAAGAGGGTTTACACCGAAAAAAACACTAAACATTTTAATTATTTGTCTCTAAATACAAAGCGGTTGAACCAAATGGCAATCTGAATTCGGAATGATGTTTTCAACGTTCAGCTCAAGATTTTGAGCTATATTTAAGCAATATTCGGGATCCAGGAAAAGATAAATAAGCCTCTGAAATCAAAAGTTTTTACTTTTTACTATTTCTCACTCAAGTACTCACACGATTAACACCTCTTTACGATTTCGTCCAAGCAGGTTATCGCTGCTGGCTATTGAACATGTGTGACTATTTTTAATACGCTCCAACTATGCCGACTATGCTGAGACGAAGTCGTAAAGAGGTGTTAATCACGCGAGCACTTGAGTGAGAAAAATACAAAACTAAAACCTTTTGACTTTAGAGGCTTATATCTCTTTACCTGGATCTTGAATATTGATCAATTATAGCTCTAACTCTTCAGCTGAACATTGAAAACCTCATTCCGAAAGCAGATTGTCATTTGGTTTAGCTGTTTTTTGTTTAGAGACAAATAAGTAAAATGTTTAATTTTTTTCCGGTGTAAACTCTCTTATTGAAAATAAACAGGTTCCTGTTGGAGGAAAAAGAGTGAGACACAAAATTAACCCAAAATCGTCACTTAGACTGCATATTTGAAGGAGAAATGATCGCGCAAAGTAAAAATACAAGAAGATCATGTATGAATAGAAAATTTTTCTATCTAAAGAACCAATCTCCCAATATCCGGGATATACACTTTAAATAATCTCAGTTCATTATTTGCAATTAGCCTATACTCCATGCTCAATAATCTTTAGGTTGGTATGCATTACTTCATAGCAACCCTTGCAGTACCATTTGCTATTATTTATATTACTATTGATTTTAAGCCATTGCTTGTTGTAATTGATTTCACATGTGTGATGAAATCTTTCACCACACAGCGTGCACCTCAGCAGATTGTCCCCGACTTGATGTGGTAGTCTGCACACACAGTACACACGGAATGTTACCAATTCATTTGTGCGGGAAAATAGCCTATTGTATTGCCCTGGGAATTTCTCCATCTTTCCATTTGTAAGGCACTTCAAAAAATGTTCCCTGAAAGCAGCCATGTTATATTTAATTCTCCTCGGATCCTCTCCATAGCAGAGTGATGTTGCAAAAGCAACCGCAAATATGCCGCAGCTGCTATTGTCTTCAAAATCTTGTTGTTGTACATCTGCGTAAATAGCTGTTGCAGTAGGCTTGTGACATTGTAACAATGATGCCAGTTGCCTTTTGGTATCATAGCTTGGAAGATTTACCCTTTTGCTATCATAAACTTTAATTTTCGACTTGTCTTCTAGTCCTACAGTACTCGCTAAATACCAATGGCTTGAATCCCTATTCATAATTTGAATTCTTTGTGATGTGAATGTAAACCTACTTTTAACCTGCAGCAATGTATCTTCTAGGCCATTGATATGTGGGAACTGTACTTTCAAGAGCCCTTGTGCTGCACTGAGGATTCTATCATTTAACCACATGTCCTCTGACATTAAAATTTCTTTGTCCCACTGGAGCAAATCTATCCCTCCCATTTTCAACCAAGGATTGTTCTTAGCATTTTCAACCACTCCACAGTCGCTAACTTGATTGAAAATGTATCCTTCCAGCTCTATTTCATCATTGTAGCTTTCATTGTCGTCATCATTTTGGGTGGTGGTACAAGTTGTAACGTCTTGATCATCAAATGTTGCTAATAAATTATGATAATTGCTCTCATCAACGAGTTCATCAGCATAAGAAGGAATCACCTCCTCCTGTAATATCTGCAAATAACAATAAAATTACATAGAGTAATCTCTTCAATAAAGCAAAATGTCCTTGTTAAGAGTGAATGATGAATTTAATTTTTGCAAAATGCGAAAACTATATTAAATCCGCCACAATTGGTAAATTTAGAGTAAAATGTTAGGCCTACCTTCTCTTGCTCTTCAACTTTTTTTTGGCTTTTCGTTTTGGGCTTTGTCACTTTTGCAGCTACGAAAAATAATGTTTAAATAAACAATTTTAAACATTGTTTATTAAAATTGAAAATTAGGCCTACTGATATTGTTATTGGTACCTGATATCATCAAGATATATCATCAAGGTACCTGATATTTCAAGATATCACCAACAAGAGGTATGAAATGTCTATAAATAAGACATATCACACTGAAGCTGGTGTATCTTAACCATTATCTTGGTCAAAATTATATCAGTATCTTGGTAGCCCTATTGTTTTACCTGGAAGACCTGTCTCAATATCAATTGTAACATCGATGCTTTTATTATTGTCAACACTCTTTTCATAGCCTACTCCATATCTGCGTTTCCTAGATCCTGATTGATTCGGAGGGAGAACACAGATCTGACTTTGTGGTGACTTTTCTTTTCCATTCTTTTGATCCTTAGGTGTTTTCTTCTTCCCTTTCTTTTTAGGTTTTTTGCACACTTCTTCTAATATGAAACCATTTTCCCTGTCAGCACATCCTTTCAATATATTTGTTTATTTTGGAAACAAGTGATTCTTTTAAGGCCTGCAGGGTGTTTGTATCATGGGTAAGATATGTAAGATTTCTTATTTGATCAAGTTGATCGCGACACTCGGCTGCCAATGTGACATGTTTACCCTTTTTTGACATTTCTAATTGTTTGATGTCTGTTGTCTGATGATCTATGGTTTTGTATCTTTGATCATGTGAATCTCCTATGTATGCCTCAATTCCAAAGTCATTGTACTGATCAAATATTTCAGACAGCAGAACATCGTCATCTACCGGTGTTTGATTGAGTGGTGCATTTAACTTGAACAATTCATCAATTCTAAAAAATACAGATTCTCTGTATGAAACAGGAAGAGTGTGCCATGAATAGTTTGTGACTCGTTGCATAACTCCAAACATATGCTTGCATGGTAGGAAAGTTCTTCTCCAGCTTTCACATTCACATGATGGGGTACTTAAATTGACCTTATATTCAACGCCAGTGGTTGTTGAGCTCTTGACAATTACTATATCACTTGTTGCAGCCTGTTCTTTGAAAAAATGATTGCTCAACGAAGAGCCAATGTGAAGTTTTTCCATGCAGTGCTGTAAAAAGAAACGGGGACGGTCCACTAGAAAGGAAGGAACATGATCTGAATAATGCCTGTAGCCAGATGATATTTTGTAGTTTAGTGTGCTGTACCTGATAAAAAAAATTAAAAAAAACGTGATTAGTTTTTTTTCGTTTGAAAATAATGCGTAGAATTTTCCACCATAAATTATGTGTTTGTGTTTCGCTAAATATTTCCATTTGTTGCCAGCCTGACCTTCCTTCACAGTTTATTATAATCAACCCACTATCCCATAAAAAACAGTAAGTTTATGAACACATAAAACATAACAACTGTGCGTTTGGTTTCTAAGAATAAATAAAAATATTTTCTAACTTAAAATCGTTTTGTGCATGTATAAGGCTGAGAAATACTTCAATTGAGTATTCAATGCATTTCTTGCGTATGTCATAGAAGAAGCTTAAATTGCTACATTGATCCTCGGTTTTGTTGATTGACTCTTAGTGGCAATAATGTTACAATGTAAATCTAGGCTACCAACTAGAATTATGTATGATAGAAATTATTGGGATATCGCTAGAGATATCCTACTGTAGTCTGAAAGCATTGAATAGTCGTATTTAAAATTCAGTTTATTTTTGTGAATACTCAACCTTCTATAGCCGTCAGGGAAAAACTTTTCAATGAGAATAGTAATCAATTGTGACACAGAGTTTTTTCGCTTCTTTTTCAGATACCCATACTTCAACAACTCATTCTGCCTTTCAACACCATTGTTTGTTGTGATCAATGCTTGAAGGTCATTACTTCTGAATGCCCAAACCCATCGCTGAAAAGAAGAAAACAGAAACTATCAATATAGAAAAATAGAGCAATGAAAATGTGAGACACCAATATCCTATGATATGATATGATATGATATGATAGAGGCTTCTTATTGTGTATATAAGTGGATGTGGATAGTAACACAATTACTGGTTTTCAGATCCAATGATTAGAACACTATCACTATGCGAACAATAAATAACATACTTTATGATGCGGAATCCAATAAGTCTCAAACCAAGCTTGTAATTTAGGTCTATTTAACCAGATAGTAGACTTTTTTAATGATGCCAATGCTTCTTTATAACCATCTTCTGTTCTTGCTTTAGCAATGCGACGCAGCTTGCTTAGTACTTCTACTCTATTTTCCCTTACTCCATTGTCAGCCTTGTTCACCCATTGTGTCCAGGCTTTCTCTCTGTGGAAATCACAAAGGTAGACCGATGAACCTGAAACATATCAATAATAACTAATGGTGATGACTTTGATAACATATATTTGTTACTGTATATAACTTATGGGGTTGGCCACTGACAGGGAGATAATGTCTAAATCATGTTGTAGATATCATTGGCTACATAGCCTCTGTGACAGGACCAATCATTCTCGATGATGGTTGTAAATGATTAGAGAGAACTTACGAATAACTGGAGACTAGATTTACAGGAACCGTAGTATTACATTTACCTTACAATATACAGTGAGGTATGCTACAAACCTGTAAATGTGTTCTCAAGGGCATTGATCTCCTTCTCGTCAAAATCCGTCATAAAAAACTTTGGCTTCCAATTTGGATTCCATTTTTTTATGTGTTCAAGAGCAGCTTCAATTTCCTCTGTAGTCTCATTCTCAACCATAAACATTCCAACGACTTGATAATTGACATTTGTTTTTACGCATAAAAAGAAAAGTGGAAGAGCATACTTGGTGGTCTTGTATGTTGCATCTAAAAGTGCGATTTGGCCATATCGCTCTAGAAGTCTTCTTTGTTCTGCTGATTGGTATACAAAACGAAATTTATCTTGCTTGCCAGTATCAAGAATATCTTGCTTGAGTTGACAATAGAACTTATCATCCTTGTGAGAAATTTTCCATGCGTCCACTTTTTTCAATAAGTTAACCTGATCATCTTTGTCAAGGCACTGCCTAACCTGTGCTAAGTAAATATGGTCCCTAATTGCTTTCATATCAGGATTAAATCTTCTATTAAGTTTGTTGCTAGCATGTTGGGGAAACTTTTCCTTAACAAAACAGTCAAGCTGTATCTTCACATTGGTAGTATCTGTCACATCATCTTTCACCAAACTATTGATTTTAGAAATGATAGATTTGTCCACTGGTTGAAGAATCCCTGCCTCCTACAACAATTGCAAGAAAACAGGTTTAGACTACCTATTATTGACTATCGTGCAAATCTATTTCTTAAATGGGTTACACGGTAGAACTAAGAAAGGGATGTTTTTCTTTGCAAGTGATTGTTTTAGACAGGTTAAATAGTTACTAATTGGGGTCAACTGGACATGAAACTGTTGAAGTGACCACTATATACAGGTAACTTTTATAGAGGATTTAATTTATTGAAAAAATGCTGAACTGGCTACTGTAGATACATAGTATGCACTAACCTTCCCCATCGGGTGTTGCTTGTGGACATCATTTGCTGGAAGAGATATCCAAATTCTCTTCTCAAAGGATGTTGATGTTCCAGTTTTTAGGCACTCCTTCAGCTGCTCACTTGTCTTTCCACGGTTATATTTATTATCCTTGTCAATCTGTTGAATAATATTTTACTCAAACTGAATTGAATTAGAGTAAATTAGAATGTGTGTCTTATTTAACAAAGTTCCTTGACTACCCCCATCATCATGCATATTATTCAAGCAAGGAATTAAGAAGCATACATGACCTTGGGCGTGTGTTGGTGCCTGTCCATATGTGGATGTTTGCTTACCTTGAACGATGGGAAAGCGATTTGCTCTTTTAACTTGATCTGTGCAGGGCATTCAAATTTTTTTGATGTTTGAAATTTCAGCAATTGTTTTTTATAATCGTGAAATCGTGGATCCTAGAAAAACAAGGAAATTGTGCATCTAGATTATTCTTGATACAACAATAGACTATTATTATGCAAATTCGATTTTTTCCCTATAGGCTTACAGATATAACATGCATAGTTCTGCTATCTCTTCCTCAATTGATCGAAAGTGATATATGGTTCATCGAAACGTTGCAAACTACTGTGTTTTATTTTTATCATTGATGCAGTTGGATCTTAGTGTGTGATCTAAATATCAGGCCTGTCAAAAATCTTGCAGCTAATTAGCAGGTATTTCTGAATAAATAATGATGATAACTGATAATGATAAAGTTGAAGGTTTTTTTAATCGATCAGTCACAAACCTTTTGTTTATCTGCTTTCTTTCGACGAGATTTGTGCCTATCTACACCTTGGTGGCAATCATATGTCTTGGTATTGACGACAACACTAGGTATGCCACAGCACCATTTCAATTTATTTTTCCATAAAGCTTGGGTCGTAAGATCTGCAACATAAGGGTTTAAATAAATTCATTTACCAATGCTGTATTCACTATTGCATACTCTATACCCGTTAAATGCTGCCGTTCTTACCAGTATAACCGAAGTCAGCTTTCGACGATCTCCAGGCGCTATAGCTGGTCGTTGTGCACTCTTCAAATTTAGAAATCAGATCAACTACCTGCTTGTAAGTGTAAACATACCCATTTAACTTATCAGTTTTATAAACAAATAAATTTGCCCACAACTCGTGGTCACAATCCATTATTTAAATGCTGACCTTGAGCATATCAATCTCATACTATTGAAACTAATCTTAATCTTATTATGCACATGCCCATGCTTAAGTTTCGCGCTCATTTGAAGTCTCATGTTGACGTTTTCTATTTATAGATCGGTATTTCAATGAAACCTTGAGCTACAACCTGTCCATGTATATACTGATTTATATTTAAGGATGAAGGAATTAAATTTAAATATGAGCATGACACATAACCCGGGGAAATTGCCAATTAAGTTATTTCAAAGCAGTTGTTACAATCACGAAAACAGAAAAATTAAGACAACATCGTGAAGGAAAACAGAAACAAAACACTTCTAAGTTTTCGAAATACATATATATTTACTTTCAGACCATAATTTTATTTCATTAAAAAAAATTGCTAAACCAAAATAGGTTACAATAAATGATGCATCTTTCAGTTCAATTATATCCATCCTCAAACGTTCATCAGCCGACACGAATGCTTTGCCGCTTTGATAGATTCAAGAAGTGAAAAATAATGCATAGGCCTACTAATTATAAAAAGTAACTAAACACCATAAATCAACCCAAATCTAGCAAAAATAAAGCAAACAGTAATGCAGCTAGTTTAATAATGGTGGCGATGAATCTTGAAAGTTATAAATGATACAATCTCAAATGAATTCTAAAGTTCGCTAAATGTTTCAAAAAGTCCCCGCCATGACAGTTGAAGAGTTTGAAATGATTTCGGATTTGATCAGATTCAAACACTTATCAATCTAATCGTGATCTCGTTTTGGAGATGTGACGTCAGAGACTGTATAGGGTGACCATTCGTCTCTACCCTCTTTCATGTATACGTATGAAACAATAACCTATCAACCTCACTATTGACCCGACTTGACTCAGCTTATGACGCCATGCTTAGGCATGCTTTAGGAGTACATTGGCCCAACTTACTGTCTACTGCTAAACTTAGAAAACTTTCCCCTTCTGCCTCTGCTATTGCTCACCAACGTCAGATGTCTTTTTTAGGTCACATCGAAAGATCAAAGACGTATGCCCCTCAACCGCTGCATGACATCCTTCATTGGCAACCGAAGGAGATGCTTCGACGGGGCTATGGGAGAGTAGTATCTTTTCATAATGTTTTGTATCGTGAATTGTGTTATTTAAAAGTTTCTTTGTCATCTATGTCTGACCGTGTTTTGTGGCGTTCTTTGTGTAGCAAATATGTAAGGCGTAAGAGGGACGGCACATTCCTATAATGTGACTGTCTATACTACCACTATGAAACAATAACGCATTATCATTACACTTCCCCTGGATATCTAAATCTCATCAAACAAAATATATACAAAACATATACTAAAAAACTCTAGCTAAAATAAATTCAAAAAACAATAAGTTATACAATGTATATAACAAAAAACTTAAATCTAAACATAATACTCATATGTTGTACCGTCAAGCGTCAACCGTTTTATTTCTTAACGAGAATCTAGAATAAGCTTCGTAGTTTTGTAATTCCACCGTTAGTTGCGTCGTTACTTCCCCATCTTCACCGTAGGAGTACAGATGAACCATTTTCGCTTTACATTGCTCATTCACCGGTCCGTCATCTACAATGATATTGTCCAAGTAGCCTTGTTCCTTCAGCTGCTGGGAAAATGTAACAGCATTCTTTATGTTCCCATACTTTGCTTGACGTAATAGCTTTTTTTGCTTCACGAGAATTAATGCTAACTCCGCAAAGAATAAGCTTTTCATCATAGGTCTACTTTTTACACCACATGCTTTCGATAACGTCTCTCCAGTGTCTCGAATAACCATACCCGGTATAAAACTACCATCTTCTGGTAACCTATACATGACTGCATTTATTCCAAGACTCACGCAGTGAAGTTGGTTTTTCAATAAATCTGCTTTGCTCATGGATTCTAGCCCAACTGACGTATTCCTTGGCTCTTCTATATCCAATTTCAATCGCTTACGTGCGGACTCTGATGTAACCTGTCGTTCAACATAGCTTCTCTTTTGTACATCGACGTCACGGTCTTTAAAATCAAATACTTCAGGATATGGATTGCTTGCGTATTCCAAATCATTCATTGAAGCCATTATGCATAAACAGTTCAACTGCTATACCGTACATCAAATTGGAATGAAATGAAATGATTTTCAAACGACGCTTTTATAACCATGGATGATTGACGTGTTTGTCATTCAATCGTTGCGCTTTTGGTAATCGGATTAACGGATCGTTGCACTAAAACCGGATCGTTGCGCAAATACCGGATTGGTTGACGGATCGTTGCATTAATACCGGAGTGGTTGACTGGATCGTTGCGCAAATCGTTGCGTTTTTACCGGAGTTTCGGATCGTTGCGTCGTTGCGCCCATTGTCTGCACCAGGACCCGTCAAATACATCTACTCGTTCCTTGTTATGCACATCAATTAAACCTTATTTTGCAAAAAGCGTGTTCGAAAGAGGAGAGTAGGTTGAAAATATTGTTTGGCAATGTGACAGCATCCTCCACATTCTTTACTGGTTCATCGAAACGAATGGATGTTATCAGGGATGTAGCTAACCGCTTACTGCCTAGAGGTTCGCAAACAAGATGGAATTTCACAAGTAGATGTATCGGTTCCATTTATGAATCAACTGAAGATCTAATGATTGTGTTCGAGCGTATATAATAGATGCACCTGATACAACCGCAGATACTGCATCAAAAGCCGCGGGTTTATTATATCATCTGAGAGATGCAGAGTTTATATATTATTTGAAATGGTTCAAAGAGATTTTTTACAAAGTGACTCGTTATATTCTTCCTTGCAAAAAAGAAGCATCGATATCAATGAAATCTACGAGCTATTGAAAAATTTGAGAAAGCTACAGCTGCTACAAGAAAATCGACTGAGAATGATATTCCTCCTGTTTTACGAGACAGAGGAAGAACCAATGTGAATGCAAGGAGAGTAACTTTGGCGGCTGTTGATGTAATCTCAACACAAGTTAAAGATAAATTTTCAAGGGCATGTGTTGTAGCCACTTTGCAGCTTGCAGATCCACGACTCTTTATGAGTATTGATTCTGCTAAAGAACTGACAATTATGCAGCAATTAAAAACATTTAATCCATTTATCAATTGTGCCAGATTGAAAACTGAGCTGTCTCTTCTACGCAGAGATAAAGAAATGAAAGAAAAATCAACACGGGAGCTGCTACAATATTTAATTTGTTACAACTTTGCTACTGTCCTTCCTGAAATTTCAAAATGCAGAGATTGCCCTAGTCACCCCTAGTACGTCTGCGGAAGCTGAGCGAAAATTCTCTCTCTTGAAGCAATTTAGTATCCTTAACTGTTGACTTGCTCAAGTCTCACTTCTGTGTTATGCCCATCTTGATGGATTGGGAAGTGAATCATGAAAATGAGGCAGCAAAAAGGAAGCGGGACTTGTGTTGTATACTACACGCATGCGCATAACGCATGCTTAAGAGTAAGAACACTCATTCATATCTTGTACGTTAGAATACATGACGTATAATAAACTACAGCATTTACATCGTTGTTCTCTCTGTTGTCTCGAGTTACTTACATGGCGCAGTTGATATAGGAATAATCCTTCATTGACTTTTTATTTAATTTTATATTTTATAATTTTATATTAATTTCAAAATGTCAACTACTACTAGAGGCGCAGCTAAAGCGAAAGACAGCGATGGTCAAACTAATGACGGTGCTGGTGAATCAACGGAAATATCCGAAGTGATGTTATTATTAAAGAAAATGATGTCAGACCAAGAGGTGAACCTACGGGAACAACACCGTAAAGAGGAAGAGAATAATAAAAACATGGAATCTCTACGTGATGTGCAGCAGACTCAAGCAATTGCCATGGAAAAATTAATGACAAAGATTCTCCAACCACAACAAACGGATAATACCGACGAAGTGATATTACAAAATGACTCCGTTCATATATCTCCGCCGACACCGGAGGCCGTCCAACCGTCACACAAGCAAAGTTACACGTTAAAGAGTGCTCAACCTCCAAGCAAATTAGCTCCAACCATGAACTTATCCAACTTTAATGCATGGAAGAAATCATGGAGTGATTACGCAGAGCTTTCGGGAATAACTGCTTTTCCACAATCCGTTCAACTTTCCGCATTGCGGACATGCATGAATCAAGACATGCTGACATTATTGGAAACCCGATTAAATATTGCAGATGATACAACTAAAGATGTTAATGAGGTATTGGTTATTATTCAGAAATGGTTGAGATCTCAACGAAATATAGTCCGAGATAAAGTGGAGTTCCAAGAGCGATGTCAAAAGGAGGGCGAGTCATTTAACTCATACTTAATAGCGCTACACGAGATTGCTAAGAACTGTGAGTTTTGCCAATGCAGTAGAGACGACCGGTTCATCACAAATATTATACGGGGTGTTACGGATCAGGACTTAAGAAGAAAACTGCTAGAGAAGAAAGTACAAACACTAGAACAATGCGTAGACGTTTGCGAAATATTTGAATCATCAAAAGATGATAATGCCGTTCTAAATGCGTCATCCATTGTTAATGCTGTCAAGCAGACGTCACACCGTCCCAAAAATAGTAAAAAGACATACAAAAATTTTAAATGTCATGGTTGTCATGGAAATTGTACCACCCGCATGGAATGTCCTTCTTGGGGTAAGCCATGTCCGCATTGTGGTATTAATAATCATCTTGGTGACGTATGCCGCTATAAAAAATCATTGAATGACGCCGCACAGGGAAAAGCCAACGTCAACACAATGTTATTACACGTTAGGGGATCTAACAAAGCCCCTCGAATTCAATGCCATATCAAAAATACGCAACTGAACGGTACAAAACAAATAATGTGTCTACCAGATACTGGTGCCGAGGCCACTTGTATGGGTTGGTCAAATGCATCTCAAATTGGCATTAGTAGAAATATGTTGACCGCTTATAAAGGGAAACCTCTGAAAACGGCAAATGGGCACACAATGATATGTTTTGGAACATTTAAAGCAAGTATTTCACATGGGAATTATTCCACAGTTGAAACCATTCATGTTTTCCCACATATTTCAGGAACATTATTGTCATGGTTCACATGTCTTGAATTGGGATTATTACCATCCAATTATCCTACTCAAATTTCATCTGGTATTAACAGTGTCGCTATCAATTTTACACCTAATCAAACAACTGCATCTGTCAAAGAAGTAAAAGAAAATCTTATGTCAGAATTTAAGGATGTATTTGATTGTGAGAATGGATTAAAAGCAATGTACACCAACGAAATGAAAATCAAGCTTCGTGAAGATGCCACACCATTCCATATTCACGCCGCCCGTTCAATACCTTATGCATGGCGACCTAAAGTTAAGCAGCTACTAGATGATATGAAACGTCAAGGAATAATCACACCCGTAGAAGAAGCCAGTGAATGGTGTGCACCAATGCATGTTACAACCAAGTCCAACGGTGAATTAAGAATAGTTGGTGATATGCGAGAATTAAATAAGCATGTCATGCGTCCCATCTACCCACTGGTAACACCGAGAGATGCAGTCACCACTATTGATCATGATGCAAAGATCTTCTCGACGCTTGACGCTAAAAGTGGCTACTGGCAAATTCCATTAGAAGTAGAAAGTCAGAAGCTGACAACATTTTTGACCCCGTGGGGTCGCTACAAATATCTCCGTGCAACAATGGGTCTAGTCAGCAGTGGTGACGAATATAACAAAAGAGGAGATGACGCCCTGGGCGGCATGCCTCGTACCATCAAAGTAGTAGACGACATCTTACTTCATGACACTGATATGGATACACATATTAAACATTTAAAAACAATATTGGCTAGATGTAGAGAAATGGGTATTACACTTAACCCGAAAAAGTTTGTTTTTGGTCAATCCATCGTAGATTATGTCGGATATCGTGTCAGTGCCGAGGGAACTTCAGCAGATCCAAAGAAATTGAAAGCTATCTCTGTATTCCCAACTCCAACCAATATTACCGAGTTGCGGTCATTCTTTGGCATGGTTGAACAACTAGCACATTTTTCCCATGATATTTCTTCTGCAAAAGAGCCACTTCGCTACCTCCTCAAGAGCAACAATATATTTCAATGGTTACCTGAGCACGACAAAGCCTTCTCTCAAATCAAATATTTGTTATCTCAACCACCTGTATTGGCTCATTTTGATCCTCACCTTATGCTTCATACTGATGCGTCAAGACTACAAGGACTGGGTTACGCGTTACTACAACGGCAAAATAAAGAATGGCGCCTTATTGAATGCGGATCAAGATTTCTCAATGATGCAGAAAGCCGATACGCAGTCATTGAATTGGAATGCTTAGCTGTCGCATGGGCTATGGTGAAATGCAGGATATTTTTACAAGGGCAACATAACTTTACAGTATTAACTGATCATAAGCCTCTCGTGCCCATACTAAACAATTACTCACTCACTTCAATTGATAATCCACGACTTCAACGATTGAAAGAAAAGTTAGCACCGTTCACATTCACTACTGAATGGCGCCAAGGAAAGACTCATGCTATTGCTGACGCATTATCGCGTGCACCAGTTTCACATCCCGAAGAAGATGATTTACTAGCTGAAGATGCGTCAATCAATAACATCATCGGATCTAAAGAACATTGGACGGATCGAACCGTTGAACTAATACGAAAAGAAGCCAAGGAAGATGAAAATTACAAATGTCTCTACAAATATGTTTCTGAAGGTTTCCCATCATCTTCCAAAACACTCCCAGTATATTTAAAACCATACTTCAAATTACGTGATGAATTATCAATTGATGGAAATGGATTAATTCTTCGTGCGAAGCAAATTGTCATACCTGCTAAAGCCCGCAACGATATTCTACAGAGATTACATGCTGCTCATCAAGGTATCGTCCTAACAAAACAACGTGCTAGACAAGCCGTATACTGGCCTGGTATCAGCAATGACATCGTCAATATTGTATCTAAATGTACCTCATGTCAGTTATACTTACCAAGTAACACAAAGGAGCCATACCAGAATGACCCACACCCAACTCGCATTTTTGAAGCAACATCAGCTGATTACTTCGAACTACATGGACGTCATTTTCTTGTGTACGCTGATCGCTACTCTGGTTGGCCAAGCATCACAGCATTTAACAAAGATACAACTACCACACCACTTTGTATCGCTCTCGCTGAACACTTTGCAAATACAGGTGTTCCTTTACGACTACGAACTGATGGTGGACCCCAATTTATTAGCAATGAATTCTCGTCATTTTGTGAAAAGTGGGGTATTCACCATCAAACATCCTCTCCACACTATCCCCAATCCAATGGTCATGCCGAAGCGAATGTCAAGAAAGTTAAACATCTGCTGGACAAGACAACATCAAAAGGCAACTTTAGAACTGAAGAATTTTACGAAGGTCTTCTAGAGTTACGCAATACTCCATGCCTTGGTGATCTTTCGCCGGCCGAAATAATTTTTGGATACCCGATGCGTACCCGTGTTCCCTTGCATCACAGTGCATTTCTTCCCCAATGGAAAGCACCCCTTGAAGAGGGTGCCCAAAAGATGGCTGAATATCTTAGTAATTCAAAGCAGCACTACAATAAATCAGCTTATTCTCTTCCATCGCTACCTTTAAATTCAAGAGTTTTAATTCAGGATTATCGAACAAAGCGTTGGAACGCGAAAGGGAAAGTAGAGGCGATCAATAATAATCGCGATTATGTCATTCGCAGAGACAACGGATCGGAGATGCGCCGAAATCGACGTTTCCTGAGAGCCGACCCATCTACAACACAAGATGATCAACTAACATCTACAAATCAAAAGCAGGATCTGAAAAGTTATGAAAGACGTCACTGCAAACCAATACAACGCTACAGCAATTCCAACCCTGAAGCAGAGGATTGATAATTGTTAGTTTAGTGCATTTAATTGATCACATTGTAAAAGGGTCTCCGGAGAGGGGGAGATGTTGTATACTACACGCATGCGCATAACGCATGCTTAAGAGTAAGAACACTCATTCATATCTTGTACGTTAGAATACATGACGTATAATAAACTACAGCATTTACATCGTTGTTCCCTCTGTTGTCTCGAGTTACTTACAACTTGAGCCAGTCAACCTTAACTGCTGACTTTAATGACCAGGTTATCCATAAATTCGCACTTATGAAGGACAGAAGAGAAAATTTCCTCTACAAATAATACGTAACTGCACACAAGTAATAAGCAACCTATTGATTTACTAAATTACTTCATTGAATTTATATTATAAATTTTATAATGTAGTCACGCAAATCGTAATATTGCGTTTGGATTGAATTATATTTAAGTAAATGTTATTAAATTGCTAAAATTCAATTGAAGCATAAAAATGGAGAATTAAATTAATTTGCATAAAATTTGAACATTTCCTTAATTTTATTTTTGGATAATGTGAACATCAATACATTTGGAGTTGATAAAATCTTTAGAATTTTGTAGAAAAACTAGTCGGAAATACACCACGGAGAGCCAATTTGCAATATAAGGTCCCAAAATTTTTCCGGCGGCATGCCCCCGGACCCAGGGGGTGCCTTCGGCACCCATATTCCGTTCGAATTTTCTTTATGCCCCACCAACTTAAAAAGTCACGAGCCGCCACTGTACTAATTCCGTGCCACGAAGTTCTTCCATTGCGCTTCGACGGTGTCGTTCAAAGACTTCAAATGATAGTTTATACAATAGACTATAGACGATGTTCAAATCAAATAGAACTTTGGCGGGATGACCATACAAATTTTTCATATCATGAAAATATAAGTTTAACAACAATTTTTTGAAATGTTTTATTTGAATGTCCCCGTATACCAAAAGTATGGACAGCCCCACTGGAATTATTTAAATAATTCTAAAGTAAATTTACAAAAATCATATCATACCATTGACTCCAATATCTTGATACTACCGCAACTGGAAACCTTGACACCATGTTGAAACTGTGCTGCCGTACGGAGGAACTGCCGCCGAATATTTAATCGCCTCCAGAGTTTTTCATATGGAATGTGGGCGATTATTCGCTCTGAATACGATTGCAGTAAATACGTACTGGTAGGGTAGTAAATAAGCATGTAGACGGTCTCATGAAAGAAATGGCACCCTCCCTCTTTTTTAAACATCTTCGCCATACAAAGACATAAATCACGGTCAGACCATGGTTAGACACCGGCACCACGGCTAATAGAAATTGTAGAAAATTCACAACTACATATGATAAATCACTGTTCTTAAGATACGTACTTGTCCGAGACCTCAACCTATATACAAGTTTACTTTCAGCCTAAATTTATGAACGTTTTATTTTAAAAATACCTTAAAAAATAATCTTTCTTTCAATTATCTAATGGCTTGCTCACTCTTGTTCGTAACGGCTTGTTCGACTCTATACTCTAATTAACTCATAACTTTAACTCTTAACTCTAGGCTACTGGTTTCTCTTGACTGTACATTCTAGTTTTCTAAAGCAACTAAGCATACTGGCATATTAAACTATGTAGCGACCAGTAGGAATATTCATATTAGACATATTATTTTGTAATAATGTGTATCCGAGACTATAGAAAAAAGTGTCTATAATTATGAAGTATTTTTATAGCATCTCAAAGCATCGCATCTGTTATTTAGAAATACAGTTTTACAGTTCAGTTTTATTTTCAAATTTCAAAACATTTATCATAAAAATAAGGGGAAAGGCAATTATGACATCAGAAAGCATGTGAAGATCAAAAATTTCCATGAAGTTTCGCAACTAAAAGTCGCTTATGACGTCAAATATCAGAGATACTATAAAAACAAACGCTCGAATTGAAATCGCACACTTCACCAAAATCTCACGAAACAGTTGCAACACAAAACACAACTAACAAATCTTCAATCAAAAGCAATTTAATAGATATGGCATCATTACTTGGTCGATTGGCATCAAAGGCTGCCGTAGGTGTAGGTGCCATGGCATCTGCTGCTGCTGGTATGGCATATTCATCCACTCAAGTTGACGGTGGCTGCGAAAGTATGCGTCGTGCGTACGGTCTCTTCTCTCCAATGGGCGACTATCCTGATCTACGCCTACATAACAACACCATGGCAAAGTTCCTGAGCCCTTCTCTCTACGCAAAACTCAGAGATAAGGTACAGTAATACTTTCTTACAGATACATAATATATCCTATTATTTCATTATTATGAGAATTGAGAATTAATAGTTTGTTATCATTTTCTAGGTAACTCCAAATGGTTTCACCCTTGATCAAGCCATCCAAACAGGCGTTGACAACCCTGGCCATCCTTTCATCTCAACCGTTGGCATTGTTGCTGGGGATGAAGAATCCTACAGTGTATTTGCTGATCTCTTTGATCCTGTCATTGAAGATCGTCACAATGGCTACAAAAAGGATGATGTTCACAAAACTGATATCGATGCATCCAAAATCAAAGGTGGTCATCTCGATGAGAAATATGTTTTGTCATCCCGATGCCGCACTGGTCGGAGCATCCGTGGATATGCCTTGCCTCCTCACTGCACAAGAGCTGAGCGCAGAGCTGTCGAACATCTTGTCTCTGATGCACTCAACTCACTCAAAGGTAAATATAAACATCTCTTTTATGATAGAATGAAGTCTTCTGCGCTATACGCAATATCTACTGTGAACACATTCTGATTCTAGGTGATCTGAAGGGCAAGTACTACCCCCTTGCCGACATGACCGATGCAGAACAAGATCAGCTCATCAATGATCATTTCTTGTTTGATAAGCCTGTCTCTCCATTGTTAACATGCGCTGGAATGGCACGGGATTGGCCTGATGGTCGTGGAATTTGGCACAATGACAAGAAGAATTTCCTTGTTTGGCTCAACGAAGAGGACCACACCCGTGTCATCTCTATGGAGCAAGGAGGCAACATGAAGGCTGTTTTTGAACGCTTCTGTCATGGACTCAAACAGGTGGAGACTCACATCAAAGGCAAAGGAGCTGAGTTCATGTGGAACAAACACCTTGGCTACATTTTAACTTGCCCTTCAAATCTTGGCACTGGACTCAGAGCAGGAGTGCATGTCAAATTGCCAAATCTAGCAAAGGTGAACACGATTATTAAAATAATTATTTTGAGCATGAAATATTATACGGTTGAAAGTTGAGAATTAAATAGGGGGTTCTTCACAACGTACCAAGAACATCTGTATTATAATATGTCTAATCAAATACTAATACATCAAAGTAATACATTTATTATAGGATAAGCGCTTCGACTCCATCTTGCAAAACCTTCGGCTCCAAAAGAGAGGAACAGGTCAGTGCAAATTTAATTGTCTAAATTGAGACATATAGCTAAAATACATTAAGCCCCGGCCAAATGAAGCCAACATTTTGCCAACATTTGATAAAATTTCACAACAATGTTGTGAAAATGTTGGCTTCATTTGGCCGGGTCTTTAGCCTAACTAAAACTAAATAATAATTTGATATAAAATTAAAATATAAATAAGTATGAAATTAAACAAGATAAGATATGAATTATTAATTAATTAAAAATCATCGAATCTAATACTCAGGTGGCGTTGACACAGCTGCAGTTGGTGGTACGTTTGACATTTCTAACCTTGATCGTTTGGGGGTCTCAGAGGTAATAATCTCAAACATAATACTGTATTATAGATCAATAAATCAACTTTAGTACAAAAATAAAATTATCATTGCTTGCAAATGTATGTAGGTTGAGCTAGTCCAAAAAGTCATCGATGGTGTTAGCACTCTGATCGAAATGGAAAAGAAATTGGAAAAAGGCAAGAAGATCAATGATCTTCTACCATCCAATGCAGCTTAAACATCATGTTGCATGCCGGGCTCAGCACAAGTAAGACATAGATCAAAAATATATAAAATACAAAAAAATTAAATAATTAAAAACCAAATAAAAATTAAAAAAATACAATAAAACATAAAAATTAAATAAATTCATAAAACCCATAAAAATGCACAAAATTATTTAAGTGCTGGAAATAATATAAAAATGCAAAAAAAATTAGCTTAGATATTATACAAATATTCGGAACATGTAAATAGTAATTAATTAAGACAACAACTGATGAACTGGAATGCTATTGATGGCAGACAAGCCTGATTCAAATCAGGGGAAACAGATTGATGGTAAGTGATATGAAATGGTTGACATTTGACAGTTTAAATTGTTGCTATATATAGGAATTGTTTGCAATCAATTTGCAAATATGTAAGACCAGGGCAATAATTGAAAGGCAGGATTGCAGTACCTTTTGTAATTTCGTTGAGATCAGGATATAGCTGTAGGTCGCTGTTTTCAGAAACATCCGAAAGTAGAGGGTATAATATACATCACTGAGCTAGCTGTCAGGCCTTGTAGGAGAGGTCTGGTAGCTAAGCCAATGATGTTGCTTGTACGCACAATACAGAATTAGTAATTTAGGAGAAACTAATGTTGCATTTTATAATGCATTGCCTCTACAAATAAAGTCCGGGACTAGCAAAATATAATTGAGTACAACAGGAGAGAGAATGTATGCATTACAATTGATGTACGTTTGTATAGCGATCAATTAATATAACTATCACTTACTAATTAGATTTTAGCATTAATTAGTTACCAAGCTACAGTAGTAGCTATTGTATGGCAACAATCTATTCTGTCACATACCAATCATTTCATGTCGTTTGTCATTCAATCTGTTTTTCAAACTTGTTATCAGTACGTGTTGCTTTTCAATCAGTTTAATTGTCTTCTTGAAATGTATTAATGATAAACATTTAAAAAATTGTATTCCCACTGTGCTGAGCCCGGAAAAATAAACATCTATGTCATTCAAAACATGTGTTCTTCTACTCTTTGTCGTCTTTCAAGTTTCAACATTAAAAATTGGTGCCAATAGCTGTAGTCACGGCCGTAACTATAAGCTTCTGAAAGTGTGGGTTTTGCCAATTTATATACGACGGAATGGCCAATTCGTTCAAAAAAAGGCGTGGCGTTCCATATTAGGCAGCTGCAGTACTGTAGTATCTTCAACATTGTACCATTATGCAATTTTTCGTCTCAAAATTGCCCTAAATAAGTGTCAAAAATGTTATTGTGGAAGCCACACTCCCGAGGATTTACAGTTGTGGCTGTAGCTTCATTTTATATGCTGGGGTGCTCCTAATTCCCATAGTAAGCCTTCTTATCAATTCTAATTTTGAAAAGTGATACAGTATCTCTATTTATAAGCGTCCGTCCAAGGTAAAATATCCCTTCAACCATTAATTCTTCCTCATTGACATCAGATATTCGAATCCGTGTTAGCACTTTTGATGTCATACGTATTTAAACAAATCTATTACTGTTACTCGGTAAATTATACAAGAGCAAGTTCATCCATTCTGAAATTGACTGGGAAAATGTGTAGTAAGCTGGACACAAGCTTGCTAAATTAAATTTCAATTGAAATAAGCATGTTTTTATGTTTTTATATGCGATTGGGACGAACACAAAGAAAACAATGATATCATTAAAGAGCTATAATTACAAAACCTCCAAATAAGTTTACATTATCGCTATTGTAACAATATAACATCATAAAGAGGCAAGCCTCATTTTACTATTCACATAATGTTGCCTTCTTTGATGTATATGGTGCAATTTTAGAATTGCCTTGTTAATTAATATTAATTTCATCTTTTCCTATGCTATACATTACAATCTTTTACATTATAGACTTTATTTAAGCTCAGAAAATAACACAAGCATTATTTATTTGTCATTTCAATAATTAACAACAACAACAACAATTTATCCAAATATCTCATCTTTCGTCAGAATTGGTAGTTGTTGCGGCAGGTCTATTATCCCTACCTCGGCTTGACCAATTTCCTCGTCCTCGATTATTTCTATTATTTGACCATCCACCTCGCCCACCTCGCCCACCACGACCTCGTCCGCGCGAATAGGAATGACCACGGTATGACGATGAACCGACACCAAACGTTTCTACATTTAATTTACGCTCTTGTGAACGGAACCTAGAAAATTAAAAAGTAAGTTAACATCGACCACAGAGTCAAACAAAAGTAAGAATCCTGGAATCCTACATTCCGGAAGGTTAGAGCAAATTGAGAAGAAAATTGATATTTTTATGATTTATTGGTCAAACATCAACAACAAAAATTCAGAATAGTTTGTTTAAATGATTCCAGAAGGCTGAACCTTTTGTCGGACCCTGATCAAACAGCACTAAAAGGAACTATCTAGAGATTTTGAATGGATTTCAATGGGAAAAAGGCAATTAACTAGAGTTTACAAGTGTGGAAATAGTCTGAAATCTGCTAAAAGTCTGAAAATTTTCATGTCTGATAGTAATACAGGTTACCAAATTTTGAACTCATACAAAAGGTAAATCACTCTTCAAGACGGCTCATGATTTCTGATGGCTTCTCGTTTTCTTCCAAGTGCCCTCTTGTGTATCATTAAGCCATAGATCATAGGACACGGTGCAAAAATTGCAAAATGGTATTCCATTTCACAATCTGATTATCTGTTTTCCAAAAGACTGCAGCTTTTGCAGCATCCTCTTTCTTGCATATCTAATACATGACATCCTTTAAAAAAGGTGTGTTACCATACCTGTCATTTTTACCGCTACCAGCTTCGCAAGAAATGCTGTCAAAGAATGATTTTGTTTTGTCATAACATCGATCAGGCGATGGTAACTCATCAGCGAGAGAAACTGAATTGGAATTAACTGATGAATTTGATTGTTCATCATCATTTGCGCTAGACTGTGAAAGAATAAATTTATAAAATATGACTTTCATAACCCTGCTATTGAATTAGTTGAGCAATATGTTCAAAAATTCTAAATAAACATAGTTTAAAAAGTTCTGCTTCAAAATATGGACATAAATATATATATGAGTCGCAATAAGGGAAAACAGATATATGATGTTAATAATGTCATTATAAAGGCCCGGGGAAGGGGTAACTTCTATCGTGCTTCAACGGGGTTGTTCAAATGGAACTTTGGCAGAATGACCATTAATTTTCACATAATGAAAAAGATACACCAAATAATTTTTATGAATGACAGATTCAACCAAAGAAATTAACAAAAAAGCATCATAGTTAAAACTTGTTTTGCAGAATGAAAAAATTGCAAAGGTGTCAAAAGAATACCTCAAAACATTTTCATGACAAAGCATACCATAATTTTTTCTTCTGGATTCTGAAAAAGGTACACTGGTACATGTACCCTTTAATATTGGAACGTCCCTGTATATCAAAGTATTGAAGTTACCCCCTCCCGTATTTAGGTTGCATAAGAGTCTTTTGTTTGAAAATTTTGGATACATTTTACAAAGGATAGCATATCAATAATATATTTTTTATTAAACCTAGAAGTTAGAGACCAAAACCAACATTTATCCGGAGTGCAAAGATTATTATAAATCATAACAGATTGTGAATATTTCATCTTCATGTTGCGCGACTTTATCAACGGCCTTGATCTTCGTAAATTTTGAGATATCCGAAATACTGTGTGTTGTTATCAATTTTAAAGTTATCTGATATAAATATCGACCTTAGATACAATCAAACAAAAAAAGCTCTCAGTAAGCGGTCATAAACTGCAAGAAAGTAATGTGATTCTACAATCTCATAGTATACGTTTGTGAATGATAGCAAATAAAATATGTTAGATTTAACACTTTTAATTGGCCACCTGCATTATAATTCAAATAATGTCCCCTTGAGTGAACAAGACATAGGTAAGTTTCATTGATTCTCCACTGACTTAGCACTATGACTGATGCTTGCATGGCAGCAGTCACAGATTCCATCCTATCGATATAACTGGTTGAAACTAACCAATCCCATCACCCAAGTAGCAAGGACAAACAATTTTGCTTGCGGCAATTAAAACATAGAATGTTGGCCAAAAATCACGGTCTCTTAAAAAAGTAGTAATGTGGACGGTGTCGCCCTACCGAAGGCACCCGTACCACTCCTCTATTTCTAGAGAAGTGGCTCTTTTCGCTAAGAGCAATGATGTTAAACGCTCCTTAGATCTCAGCCGCGACACTGCAGATCAATTTCAACAGATTTCATGGCAGATAGGCCTTGATTGTCAATGCGCAACGATGCGCCGCAGCTACTCACAATGCAATTCCTTCTGAACCATTCCATCCGCCATCCTTAGATGGTACTCATTTGATGTTTCAGATAAAGTTAAGGCTGAGTTGACCTGAGGGGGATTTGAACCACAGTCGATCAGATATGATACGATCTGAAGTTCGGTTGCTCTGCCAACTGAGCTAATCACCCCCTCTTGTGGTACCCCCTCGAACGGTCTCTTGTGGTATATAAAAACGATGGAAACGAGAATTTCCAAAACGCCATGTTCAAGGTCAATTTTGACGGAGAAAGAGCTGAGCTGTGTGAAAACTCAACAACAACATGTATGGATAGAAACAAAGTTTTATCCAAATTAGTCCAGTCAATCTAGATCGGAAAAACACGGAGCCCAGGACAAATTGCAACACAAGCTTTTTTTACAGATTCTAGAACAGAATTTAACGCTTAACAACATACTGAAAATCGAGAAAAATCGAGGTGGCGGAACATTACTATATTTGCATTTAAAGACACAAATTATTAACCCTTTCTAAAACGCCATTATGCCTCCATCTAAACGTCTGCGCACAGGCTGAGCGCGACATGTTTTCGGAAAACTGTCAAATTTTGATCGAAAGACAATACAACAAGATGGTAGACATCGTTCGCGGATCATTCAGGTTTGCGTATGATTTTTTATGGTTTAATGGTGAAATGGTACACTTTCCTCCTAATTTTGGTACTCAAAGATATTTGATTCGAAGAAACTCTCTCACGAATTAATTCATAATGGAATGTTATCAGTTCGAAAAGTCTCCCAGTGTTATGTTGCAGAGGAAAACGAAGGATGACAGGCATTATCAAGGACAAGGTTCAAAGCAAAAATCTGTAGATATTCAATAGGGCCTAACACTTATTGTATTGGCTTTCTATTTTCCAAAATCAAGGTCAGTATTTTGATTAAAAGTAAGTGAAACATATTTTTCATGAATTATATTCAATTATTCTAATGTTTGTTCGATATGTAGCATGATCATGAATTCATGATGTGAAAATAAAAATGATCATAAGGATTCAGTTCTCAGTTGTTTGTTAAGACATAGTGGTTTAGACAGGATGCAAGACTCCCAGATATTTGGATGTAAATGCATGTACAATTGCCAATTCCTATGGGCTCTGCTGTAACAGTATTACACATGATAGCATCAATTCTGCTGAGTGATCCAAATCAGGACCAATAACATTTGTTGGCCTATTATCTTTATTTCTGACATAGTTTGGCAGCATATTAATGCACCCCGTATAACAGTGCACACAACTGTTGGCCCCCTATATGCCATGGCAATAACGTATTTACGTACTCAATCTGTACAATTTCACACATAGCATAATGAAAGTTTCAAATTTCATGCATTCAAATGAAAGAGCTTTCTTGAAATTGATTCAATTCAGACCTATCTGCTTTTAAATCGTATTATTAATATTTAGCTGAACATGCAAAGTTTGAATGGTGAACAAGGTGTTTGCAAATAATAAAAATTTTGCATGATAAAAATAGGAAAACAGGGTTGAAGTCTTGAAATGGGGTCTGGAGATTCACCCCCTTGAGAACTTTTTGAATTCTGGCGTCCCAAATAGGGAATTTTGCTATGATTTTATCTGAAATGAAATATTCTGTAAAACTTCATGTTTTTGTTTTTATATAACGCAAAAATCATCGATAATGTAATAACGTAGATAAGAATGCCTATTCACGATTTCACAGACAAAATTTAGGGCAATAACACGTCCTGAAGAGCCGTAAAAGGCCCCAACTGTTGCTCAACCCCTAATTTACAAACATTGCATGTCTGGTATCGTGCAACCTAGATATCTTTTGAGCAATTGAGGATGTTCTTGTTATCTTCTGTGGACCCCTAAACCACACATGTTAATTATCGCAACAATGGCTGAATGTCTCTTCAATCTATTTTGAATGGTTTTATTAGAAATATACATCCATTGTATTCAACATCTATATTATTTTATAATCATAGATAAAGTTTATGATGGTGAAAGTTATGGACTCTTGGACCACACCTATTATACTACTGAGGGTGATGAGATGTAACTATAATGCCTATGAGATGGTCTACTTGATTTATATATATATGTATAAGATGTACCTGTAATGCCTATGGGATGGTTTACTTGAATTATATATACATTCTATGTAACGTAGATATCATTTTATGATGTCAGAAATGTTCCTGTTCTTGATATTGGAATCTTGGACCACACCTATTATACTACTGAGGGTGATTAGATGTATCTATAATGCGTATGGGATGGTCTACTCGATTTATATATATATATATTCTATGCAACCTAGATATGATTTTATGATGTCAGAAATGTTCCTGTTATTGGTACTGGACTCTTGGACCTCACCTATTATACTACTGAGGGGGATTAGATGTACCTGTCATGCCTATAGGATGGTCTACTCGATTTATATTTATATTCTATACAACCTAGATAGGATTTTATGATGTCAGAAATGTTCCTGTTCTTGATATTGGTCTCTTGGACCACACCTATTATACTACTGAGGGTGATTAGATGTATCTATAATGCATATGGGATGGTCTACTCGATTTATATATATATTCTATGCAACCTAGATAGGATTTTATGATGTCGGAAATGTTCCTGTTCTTGATATTGGACTCTTGGACTACACCTATTATACTACTGAGGGTGATTAGATGTATCTATAATGCATATGGGATGGTCTACTCGATTTATATATATATATATTCTATGCAACCTAGATAGGATTTTATGATGTCAGAAATGTTCCTGTTCTTGATATTGGACTCTTGGACTACACCTATTATACTACTGAGGGTGATTAGATGTATCTATAATGCATATGGGATGGTCTACTCGATTTATATATATATTCTATGCAACCTAGATATGATTTTATGATGTCAGAAATGTTCCTGTTATTGGTACTGGACTCTTGGACCTCACCTATTATACTACTGAGGGGGATTAGATGTACCTGTCATGCCTATAGGATGGTCTACTCGATTTATATTTATATTCTATACAATCTAGATAGGATTTTATGATGTCAGAAATGTTCCTGTTCTTGATATTGGACTCTTGGACTACACCTATTATACTACTGAGGGTGATTAGATGTATCTATAATGCATATGGGATGGTCTACTCGATATATATTTATATTCTATACAACCTAGATATGATTTTATGATGTCCGAAATGTTCCTGTTCTTGGTATTGGACTCTTTGACCACACCTATTATTCCATTGAGGGTGATAAGATGTATCTAATATGCATATGGGATAGTCTACTCGATTTATATTTATATTCTATACAACCTAGATAGGATTTTATGATGTCAGAAAGGTTCCTGTTCTTGATATTGGACTCTTGGACCACACCTATTATACTATTGAGGGGGCTAGATGTATCTGTGATGCCTATGGGATGGTCTACTTAATTTATATATACGTTCTATCTAACCTAGATATGATTTTATGATGTCAGGAATGTTCTTGTTATTGGTATTGGACTCTTGGACCACACCTATTATACTACTCAGGGTGATAAGATATATCTAATATGCATATGGAATGGTCTACTCGATTTATATATATATTCTATGCAAACTAGATATGATTTTATGATGTCATAAATGTTCCTGTTCTTGATATTGGACTCTTGGACCACACCTATTATACTACTGAGGGGGTTAGATGTATCTGTGATGCCTATGGGATGGATTTATATATACATTCTATCTAACCTAGATATGATTTTATGATGTCAGGAATGTTCCTATTATTGGTATTGGACTCTTGGACCATACCCATTTCACTACTGAGGGTGATTAGACGCATCCTTATTTTGTACGGGATGGTCTACTTGATTTATATATGATTTATTTTGATTTTGCCGATTTGAATAGAATTTAATATTTGCCTGGTAGTTAATTAATATAATCGTTAGGTACATCGATTTGCCTCTATTTGCAAGGAGCTAATGCGTGTTCTTATGCCAAGCCTCTTTTAATGCGCATTTGTTATTGGTGATAGTACAGTAAAAGTTCAGTAAATTCCCTAATATAATTTTTAGCCTCGTTATGGTTTTTTCTGTTATACTGATCAACTTATGATTTTTTTTTCTGTAATTATATTGGGTCACTGAGTGTGTTCTTCTTGATTGCGTACATTCTCTTATTTTTTGAAATATCGCTCAGTTTTTAGCCCTAAATGACACAGCCTCGCTTTCATGCCGACCGTAACTAATTTCTATAAAATTGAGCACCTTCCGCCACTTCGATTTTTCTCGATTTTTGATATGTTGTTCAGCATAAAATTCTACCCTATATACCATAAAAAAAGTTTGTGTTGCAATTTGTCCTTGGTCAAATTTTAGATTGACTGGACTAAAATCCGTTGTTTAAAAAAGGCGAGATATACACTTGAGTTAATATAATTAGTAAGAAATGACAAAACAAAAAGGTTTTGATGTAGCAATTCAAATCATAATTTGTCATTCGATATCTTCTAAAATCATCTCCAAAAACATAACTCTTTTTCTTCACATGAAAAAAACATCTACTAACATCTTGTAAACGAGGCTATATCTATTGTTTACGAACAAGAAACCTATTCGAATACTAAAAATCTAAAAATCTAAATATTTGAATAGTGATGCCAGCATTCATTGGCAACCATTCAGACACGAGAATTGAAATTTCAAAAGTAGTCTAAAATCTACAATATTTTGATAATTTTCAATGGAATTGAATGGGAAAAAGCAATAACTAGAGTTCACAAGGCCCAAAATAGTCTGAAATCCGCTAAAAGTCTGAAAATTCTCATGTCTGAACCATTACTGTGAAAAGTGTGAAATGTCCTGATAGATATAGGTAGCTGCTATACAGGGTGGTTATCATAACAGATTTATTTGAACTGTACCTCACTATTGTCTGGTAACTTCAGTGACTTTCTCAATTTCTGCAGTAATTCCTCTTCTATTTCTTCCTTATTAAATTTTGCATTGGAACTTTGAAAATCAAATTCTTCTGTGAATGTACTTTTGGGTTTGTTCTGGTTAGGCTTTTGTAGATTGCTACCTTGTCCATCATGAGATCGACGCTGTCGCGGTTTACGCTCACTGGAATCTTTATGAAATCAGAAAGTTGATATTGAATAAATGATGACCAGCAATTACTTTAATAGACAATCCACAAGCATTGTAGTGATCAGAGAACAATATAGCAGTCGGCAATCGGCAAATGGCCAATTTCGCTTTTCTACCAGCAATATTTCAAATTAATTTTTTTTCTTTCTATTTATCTACTTGATAGCATTTCTTGGCAATAGTAATATTTCTCTTTGAAAAAGGTATCACAACATAATAACCTTGTACTGCTTCTCTAAATTATAATGCCATAAACATAAATTCTATTGAAAGTATTTTGCATCCTGTTCAGATTCTAATAAATTCTTGCTTATTAAAATTGTAACAAATGACAGCGATAAAAAACACGGGATTTCACAACGTTTCGCCATATCATATCTTTATGGCATCATCAGGTATGTAAATACAAATTAAAAAATTACAAATATATAGAGTTTGAGTTTACAAAGGAAATTATCAAATACAATTAGACGGAAATTAAACAAACAACAGGGATTTTATAGAAACGTTGTGTGTTCAGATTCTGCGCATAAATATCAGCAATAAATATGTCAGATCAAATTTGAAAAATTATTTTATTATCAATGGCAAGTTTTTTCGAACGTTTTCTTGCTTCCTATTGGTTAATCGAACACCGACAATTCCTAGTGTCTTCGAACGTGACGTAATAATCTGAGACAATAGGGTAGAGCTCGAGACAATTAGGTCGCAACAATAGCATCTCCAAGGTTTCAAGACTGACGTGATAGAAAAACTCTTTTTTACAAATGTTTGACTTTTCAAAATAAAGATCTACTACATTAGCAGAAGTGGAGTATCAAGTTTATTATAAAAAAGATGCAAATAATTAGAAAGAGGACAACGAAATGCAAAGAAGTCTTCATCTAATCTAGTTGATAGCGTTAAAGTCTCTAAATTATGAAGACATATTTAAACAAACTTGTTGCGAAGAATTCGTAATATTTCTCAAAAGCAGTTGTTCTTGAATATTTCATGGGATTAATCAAGGTATGGATTAATAATGAAACAATTATCAAACTTGATTTCGCATGACACTGAGAATTACCAGGCCTGATATTACGCCTGATAGATAACACGCGCCTCGGCCTGATAATTCTCAGTGTCGTTCTCAATCTCGTCCGATAATTGTTCATTGTTCTCTGGTAGTGATTTAATATTGTATTTACCCCATTGTTTACTCCCTGCAATGTTAGCAGCAGAGAGGCTACCAAATTACATCATTATTATATTATACAAATTTTAAAAAAATTCTGTGATTTTCCAAAGTCTTTTGAGTGCCTCATAACAACCCGAGTGTTGAAATATCGTATATTGTCGATACCACGCATAAGTCGACCCCCCACTTTTGAAGCAAAATTCTAGTATTAGAGAAAAACAAGTCCACAGTCTGTATGTAATTGTAATCCAGCACGTATTATAAGCCACATTTTTTTTCACACATGCATAGTATGACATAAAAGACATGCTTCAATCTGTTCACTCGTTTTTAGAAAGGAGTGAGACATCTAAAAACAACAGAAACATAAATAGTTTACGTAGTTTGTTTGCTTTGTTATCTATCGAGTTGTAGGCTACACTATTAAAGAAGTGAAATGGGATCAATTGCATACATAAATTACCTCTGCGTTGTCCTTCTTTATCATCATTCTTATTAACGTGATTGCTATTGTTTGATTTCTTCTCATCGTTTCTTTTGTTACTATCATATTCTCCCTTATTCACTCTTGCGTCTGCCTTTTGCCTGTTCGAATGATGTCCACTTGTGTTTGATTTCACTGTACTAGATGCTGCTGAAGAATAACTAAGTGTTCCACTTGTAGAACTTGTCCTTGGTTTCTCATCCATAGTATCTCCACCATTGACAGTCTCTTCTTTAGGTTTAACAACTGGTTGACTACGTGGCTGTGAAATAGGTGGTTGTTGTTGCATCTGCGGTGGGGGTACATTCATGCCATATTGACGAGTGTTTGGTGCATTGCCACCATAGGGACCATAGCCATAATATGGTGTATTGCTATTAAACGGTGGTTGCTGCATATTATGATGCTGTGCTTGTTGGTTATTGTCAAAAGATGGTCCTACATTGCCTGCATGGGTTGCGGAACCAGTCTGAAAAAGTGAAAGCGTTACTAATTACAGTCAATTGGTATGCATATGGATACAATATCAGTGTTTTCAAATACATCAATGATGCACAATGTAACCAGGTTTGTTTATCTACTCAGATTGTGGAAATACAGCAGAAACTGTTTATAGTGTCATCTTTTATAGCGGATTATTGTTTATAACGTACTGAATCCTGGAGAAGTTTGGAATATTTCTTATAAATAATTGGCTACGATGGCACATCGCCTACAACGTACATTTTGAAAGCTCCTTAGGGGCACCATTATAGACAGTTTCTAGCTAGCCTTCTAGAGTCTAGGATTGGATACCATTCTTATCATTACTTCTAGCAGTAAATCTCAATAGGGTTTCTCCACGTCAACACACAACCGAAAAACCCTCACCCTCTCAGAATTTAATAAAATTTATTGTAATAAAAGATAATTAGGTAAATATCAACTTGGCCAAGTTTGAGGTAATTTAGTCAAAAATAATGAATATAGAGCGTGTTAAAGATTACGCTATAATTAGCAAATTGCATGGTAAAATTTTTATTTTGCTATTTGTGTTCGGAATAAAAATGCAATATGGGTGAAACACGGATAGCTCAGGCCTTCTAGTCAAAGATAAAAACAATGTAGATTATTTTTAATCAATATTTCAAAGTAAATCTTTGGGGCCAATTGTAGAAAAATCCGCACAATTGAAAGATTTGAAAATCTCCACAGCTACGAAGAATAATAAAGATTAGTGATTCCCAAAATTTCAATAAACCTTTTTCCCAGCGAAAAATATATTTATCGCAGCTACTTAACATATTTCATTCCATTACATAATTTCTGTTCAGTGTCATTCTGGATATAACTGCGATTTAATTGGTTGATTTTCGCGGATATTTTGCCTTTAACTACACATATTTGTATGCATGAAACATATTCATATTTGACATGATTTTCTTGGTGCAAAACTACAGTTCTTATGAAGATAATGACGAGCATGCAGGGTCCGACAAAGTCTGGAAACTTGGAAACCTAGTTTGCGGAAGGCTGGCAAAATTCAGAAGAAAAAGGCAAAATGCTAGATATAAAGCTAAAATTTTGTTTTGATTTTACGTTTTTATGTCTGTAAAATTACTCAAACATTTATCTAAAAATTTAAGGTTTGCGGAAAGTAAAACATTTTGTCGGACCCTGCGAGCATGCACTCGATTTACAACAACAATGGTCAAAAGTCTTACTCTAAACTTACGGATGAAGGATTGAAAGATTATTACAGATGTTATTCAATCTAAAATCATTGTTCACATGGATATTCATATTAATAAATAAAATATTATGTTGAGTATAAACTCTGATCCACACGCACATGTATATGAAAGTGAAATAGAATAAGTAACAACTATGATGCAAAAGCCTTTTTCCGACGGTTGCGAGTGGTTTAATGACAGTATCGCGCATGTCACCAGAGTACAACAGTTAGATATAGCATAACTATGAGTATGAAATTGTAAATATTTTATAGCAAATTAACAAGCAAAAAAACTAAGTAAATATAACACATTAAACCTTTACTGTTTCCATTAACAACAATTTAAATACAAATAACCTATACTGAAACGCATGAAATATTTTGAACAGATGTATAAGCCGTTTTCTAAATCGAAGCCCATTGAAGAGAAAAAGAGGAGAATAAACTACTTTTTAGCTGCGGTTATGTGTCTATTGTACAATTAGTTGCGGAAATGATCTATTTAGCTTCTGCGAATTGACTTTAAAGCTGCTATATTTAAAAGATGCTGCTATTAGAGAATTAGCTGTGAAAATGATATATTTAGCATTGGTGAATAGACTTTTAAGCTGAGATCTTTCAAAGATGTGTCTATTACACAATTAGCTGCAGAAATGATCTAATTCGCTTCAGCCAATTGACATTTAAGCTGCGATTTTTCGAAGATGTGTCTATTAGACAATTAGCTGTGTAAATGATCGATTTAGCTGCGGCAAAATGACTTTTTGGCTGCGATTTTGAAAGATGCGGCAATCAGTCAATTAGCTGCGATAATGATCTATTTAGCTGCGGTAAAGCGACTTTTTAGCTGCTGACTTAATTCCATGCCAATTGAAACGTTCTAGGATTCCAGAAAGCTGAACATTTTGTCGGGCCAGTTGACCCCTACGCACAAGTCTCCAAGAAACCTAGTTGCCGGGTTTTGTCAGACCCTGGATCCAGGAAGTGCATAGTGCACACTAACGTTGTCTAGCTTCAATAAATTAATGTTTCATTGGTAGTCTTGTTGAGCAGTGTAGTGATGGTGTGAGATTTTACTTACACATCCCTCTTATTTCATATAGAAGGTGAGGATAACCTTGAATGATTAAAGTAAATTATTCACCACCCAGGCATGTGACGGGACAGAAAACAAAGCATATTACACAGAACACACACTCTATTATTCTGAGAATGAATTAGGTATGTGACGCAGGCTGTTATCATACACGAGAAAATAGAATAAACCAATACTCAAGAAAGTTTATAATACATCCTTGGCTAAATTGAAATCCATTATAGTTGGAATACATGTACACTCATGTCTGACTAATAAAGTAGAAGCAAGTTCATTAACACTCAATAGGAATACAGTTCAAGATAAGATGCTGTCTATGTTACTCAGAATATTGACCGACAGCGCTCATCAGACGAAAAAAATAATGAAAAAAATGTCTGATGAGTGCTATTGCGCAAAACTCTAAGTAATGGGAACAATGCTTAACTGGCTCTTCATACCCGGATCGAGCGCTCTATAAATCTATCATCATTCGTCATTCTTTAGCATTTACCTGGACAATAGCAGGATCTTGTGAGTATCGCTGTGGCGTTTCACAAACCACAAGATCTTCAATGTCCTTTCCTCTGAATACGACATATTCATAAATTTCATTCTTAGGTGGAACAACTTCTTCAGTTCTAGTTTCAGTTCCAAATGTCTTGACTAGAAAAGCAATAAAAAATTAAATGTAATGATGAATATGTTAAAGATTGTTAATTTGCCTGACTACAATTATTAATTCAAGACTTATCACATCATGGTTTGCATTAAATTTCTTTCTTATATTTTAAACTTGACTGCAAGTATTTATTTCCCTATATTTTCTGTACTCTTAGGGCTTCACGGAATCATCCTGATTTCATCAAACACTGAATGCTAGTTTATACATGTACGGTAGCATTCAACTCAATTATAGTTTGCTAATATACAATTTTTTTGCAAGAGCAACCACCACTTCTATGTTAATAAGTTGAACTATAACGCATTGCTCATTACCATTATGGTGGTCTAATGGCAGGATCCAGCAAAAGTAGGGATCCTGCGATCCTATATTCCAGAAAGTTAGAGCAAATTCAGAAGAAAATTGATATTTTCAATGATTTATTGATGAGGCATAAACAACAAATATCTAGTAGAAATTGTTTTTATGCCTCTAGGATTCCATAAGGCTGAACTATGCGTGGGACCCTGGTAATGGCACACTTCCTGATTTGTTTGTCGTACTGCCCGTCATTTTTTTTAGGTAAATGATATTATTTGGAAAGAGTAGCAAGAAAAAAGTTCTGTTATACCTGATACAATGTTATTGGCCCTAACTATAATTCATCCTGCAGTAGGTTATTCAATTGGCTACAGTGAAAGATACACATATTTTAATTTTCTGCCATGTTTGCATATTTAATCAGTTGACAATGTTGGACAAAATTCAAAGAAAAGTCATATTCGAAGCAAAACGCTGTTTGTTTACCTTTTAGTATCAAAGTAGAATATAGTGAAGGTAATAAATCTCATAATTATTCTGATTTTATTTTTGATAGACCTAAATATTTGTTTTCATTACGGAAATATCCAAAATCAAATTAACATATTTTTCAATTTAAGCTCAGTATCAGTATAAATAAGATTTTTGATTTAAAAGGCCATACTTATATATTAAATTGTAATCCTATCGAGTTTTGATTTCATAATTCAAAAAAAGAATTACATCAAGTCAAAATGGCATTTCTGTTTTATAGAATTTGGGATTACCATGTATATTGTATTTAGTAGGCATATTAGGTATTCAAACGAAGGTAATATATATTTATAAATGCTACATATATGTAAACGAAAAGGAAACACCGTACTAATGCAAACTTTCGCATTCCAATACGAATATTTTGTTCTTCCATCTTGAAAAAAAATATCAAAATGGACGAATTCAACAGACTACATCGCAAAAATACTAAACCAAGGGCAATATTCAAAAATAGTAATCCCTTTAGTTTACTTGCATATTTTAGATGATATTAACGAAATATAATAGAAAACAAAGTAAAAATCATAAACAAAATTTACCTTTTGCAAGAGTAACAGTCAATTTTTCTTGATCAATCGTATAAAGATAGCCTTCATATCTAACTTTCGCTTTAGATATAAGACTTATCTTGCTACCAATATAGGGAACTTCACTAGACATCTTTGTCACTTGGAATGGTGTCTTTTCAGTGAAGGATGGCCAAGATTTAATGAAATATTTATATTCTATTTTCTTAACATTGCCGACAGATTTTGAGCAAGAATTCACCACAACAAACACAAAGCTGCGCGGGAAGAATCAAATGGAAGGGACTAGAACCTAATGAAACGTCAGATCAAAACAACAACAATGAATTTTGGAAGTTTTCTTTTCTCAGACAAATATTCAACAACAAAAACAACAACAAGCACAGTAAAACGTTTTCTCGATTTGGAAACATCACTTCTAAACGGTGAATGATGTTCCTTTTGAATCAAAACTCAGAAACTTCTTTTGAAAATATTTGAATCTCAGAAAATTGTCTCCGGGTCTCCTGTCATCATCTCCGGATTGCAGAGAGATTCAATATGAGGCCGAAGAATAATCATTTTGCTTCTTTCGACACTTTCGTCTTCGATCAATCTATCTGGATTGTTTCTTCGTGTGGAACTTTGGAAGCTAGCTCCGCCTGGCTCTATTGATTACTGGATTGTAGAAATATACTTATGAATGCGATAGAAGAAGATGATGTTGCACAATCCACAATCCAAGAATGACGGCTAGGCTATTGAAATTGAAAAGGTCATATCTAGGTCATAAAGCCAATCGGCCTCTGCCCCGCAAAATGGCAGGTAGGCTACCCGGCTAGCCGTAGCAGACCATTGAGACCAATTTAAGCTTTAGAGTTTGCTGTTTTTATAAACTCACCAAAGATATCTAATAGCTATCTTTCAGATGAGAAGAATTATGAAGATATGGATTTTCTACAAGCAATAATAGGCCTATTTGGTAAGTGAATTAAGCACAAAGTTTAAACTTTAAACTTTATCTATAAATTCATGCCGAAATTCCTTATTTTCACACATTATCTTTGTTAACCAAATAACTACAAATATACAAATATAGCTTTGAGTCAAAAGTTTAAACCATTTCAATTGTATAGCATAGCATAATTTAATACGAAAGCATTCTAATCAATTAAGTTACTTAATTTGGATGACCTGCCTTTGCGGCCCTTGCCCTACTGTGCTCCATGCCATTAAACAAACAAATCTGTTACAGAGATTGTAATGGTCTTCCTCTCCTAAATGAGCACATATCTTATCAGGAGAAAATCCTTCAGTCTGTTGGGTGTCCGGTTAAGACAGGTTTGTCTATAGTTTCCTATAATAAAAAGATGTGGTGAGTTTTTCATCAACAAATTTATACACATTCACAAACAGTTTTATGAAACAGTTCATGAAAAACAGGCTATTTAACGTCCATGAACTGTTCATAAAACTGTTAATGGGGCTTCCTCATCCCTTATAATGTACTTTATTTATAAATAAACTCATATCCTACTGCAATGATAAAAAGATAGGCCTACTGCTATATATACAGTTACCTGTTGGTATGTTTTACAGGATTCGAGACGCCCATTGATATATATATTTACATGTAATAAGATTTTTTTATATATATGTAACAGATATATGTCAAAACAAGTACTTTCTAGCTATGCTGGGAAGGTCCTTTTCCCTTAATGAGTTTTTGAAGCAAGTTCTAGTCGAATCTGAATTAGTTATCTTATTATCGCTTGCTTTTAATAGTTCGTTGAACATCAAGGCTTTCTTTTTGAATGCTTTTACTTTGAAGCTTCTGGTTGTTGCTGATCGTGTTTTTCCTTCAACACTGGTAAATAATGATTGTAAATATTCAATATCTATGTAGGCCCCAATATGCTACCTTGTGCAACGCCAGATTGTGTGGCTTCGTATGATGATAAATTACCCTCCACTTTCACCCTTTGCCTCCTGTCTTGAAGGTAGGCCTAATTGGAAATATGCTCAATTGAAGATGTGCTAAATCCATACGCTGTGAGCCTAAGAAGCAGCATCTGATGGTGCACTGAATCAAAAGCCTTGCTGAGATCTAGGGCGATTGCAGACACATGTAGCCCGTTGTCTACAGACTTGCGCCAATCTTCGGTTGCCTTGATGAGAGCTGTTTCGCATGAGTGGTGTTTTAGATAGCCTGACATTGTCTGAGACCAAAGTTTGTTGTTTGACATGTGACTATTTATCTGCTGGTTCAGAAGCCGCTCGAACACTTTAGAGAGTGCGACTAGCAGCGTAATTGGACGATAATTCGACTTGCAATATGGATCTCCGTGTTTGTAGATCGGAGTCAGTAGTCCGTCTTTCCAATGAGCAGGAAACATTTTCAATTCAATACATTTGTTAAATAGCTCAGCTAAAGCCTCAGATATGAGATCAGATACAAAAGTAAGAATCCAGTTAGGCAAGCAATCTTCTCCTGGTGAATTCTTGACTTTAAGATGATTTGATATGCGCTTTACTTCAATGGCATCGATTTTCATGAACTCAAATAATGGAATATTTTCATCCGAGGGTTTGAGAGTATTTAGGTACTGGTAGTGCAGAGCAGCTAGAGGCTTACAATTTGATGAAATGTTGGCAAAATTCCTATTCAGTATATCTGCAACAGTGTGAGGTGACTTTGTGAGTTTCCCGTCTTCGTAATGTATCCCACTGGATGATGATGACGTTTTGCTAGGTAGACATGCAGAAATTGTTCGCCAAAAGTTTTTCTTGTCCCTTTCTTCTGAGATAGAATGCATATACCTTTTTATCTCCAGTCGTCTTGTTTTTGAGGCAATTTGTTTTTTCTCAATGTATACGGATCGGTTTTCTTCTGATTTGTTGTTTCTGTATGTGTTCTATGCTTTGTTTCGCAGTCTGGTGCATTTTACAAGAGCTGGTGTTACCCATGGAGGTTGATCTGGCTTGATGATTCTGCATTTTGTAGGACAGCGTTTGTCAAGAGTAGATAGTAGCGTCTGTTCTATCAGCTTGAGGCCATTAACAGGGTCAGATGATTCACTAAGACTTTTCCATGATATTTCTTTCAGATCGTTTCTCAGTCCAGCCATGTTGGAAGATTTGATAGAGCGGTATTTAACTTTGATGGGCTTTGGTCTAGGCATTTTCATTTTAACTGATGTGCACACCATAGCGTCGTCACTTTCTGATCGATGGACTACTTTCGATGTTTGATTAATATCAGTGTTACTTGTTATGATGACATCGAGCAGAATTTCTGATGCTGCATGTGTGGGCTCTTTTATCAGATTTATCAAGCAGTGATCGTTCATAAAGTCTTTTAAATGATTACCAACGATGCATGGATGTGCTAAGTTCATGTTTAGGTCGCCAATTATGCAGAACGATCGATCTTCTGAGCGAATTTTCGTAACTTATTGTTCGATTGAGTTAATGAAATTTTGATGGCATGATGATGGTAGTCTATACGCGAAGATAATTATCATTCTTGATTTTTTTTGACTTAATCTCGATGCGGATAATTTCTATAGATGCAGGCTCCGGGATTTTCCTTCTTTTTTGATTGACGTCGCTGTTAACGTAGACCAAGAGGCCACCTCCGTGTTTGTTTCTATCCCTACAGAAAGTCTTGCATGTCCTTTCAATGTATGTATTTATTGGCATTCGGTCTGTTTTGTCTAACTTTGTTTCAGCTATACAAAATGCGTCCAATAAGTTGTTGTTTAGTAGTGGATAGACTGACGTAGTTTTATTGAATACACTATTTATGTTCCAATAGCCTATTGTTTTTGTAAGCTGATTGTTTTCTTACAAGTCAAGCAAATCGAACAGGACACTTATATCAATCATGAATGTGTGAGTAAATGATTTTAAATGTCTCCTTATGCTTCAATCTTTTCCCACCTCTTGTACAACGTTTTCGTCTTCTAACATTATTCTTTGTGTGAGCAAATGTACAGGATAAATCCAAAATAGATTCAAGATTAATAGAGGCATCTTTTTGATAGTATAATAGCTCTCTTCGCGTGTAGACCATTGTAGATAGGCATTTAAGATGATAGTATAGAGATAGAGAATAAACTCACCCTGGAAAACTAATTAATTAATTAAAAATGTTATTAAATACTAAGCTGGAATAGAAAATTTATTAAAAACTATGAAACTATAACACTATTGACTTAAATTTAAGATAATAATTTGTAAAATAATGGAGCGCGCAATATCATGACCGTCGCACGTGAGTTGCGTCACATCATTGATGCGCCCCTTATAACTTTCAAATAATTCTTTCATCTATAGGAATCACTTTATCAGTCAACAACTATGTTCTTGGGAATGACGTTGCATCATTAGTTGTTGTTGGAGACATTTCATTTGATAATTCAATACGCTACTTTGGTGACAGGTCCTGTGATTATTTCCGACCATTTGATAATGTAAAAGATATTATTCAAAGTGCTGATTTAGCCATTGGTAACTTTGAAACACCGTTAGTTGTACCAAGCATGACAAATGATCCATTAGTGAAAACAAAAGAAATTCATCTTGGGGCATGGGCACACACTGTACAAGGACTGAAGTAAGTACATGTGTAGCCAATAAATTAACGTATTCTTGACTATATTCTTTTTGAACAGTTCATCAACACCTCATGAACAGTCACAAAGAGTTCATAAACACTTCATGAACCTGTTCATGATCTGGTTAATTTATGTGAAAATGCCTAAAAGTTCATGAACAGTTCATGAGCATTTGGGCAATTGTGCGTTCATGTACTCAGGACTTTTCTTCGGAGGAGAGTGTTCATTGATGCTCATAAATGTTATGAAATGACCTATTTTCACCAGATAGGTTCCTTGAAATATTTTCATTTCTCTAAAGAATTTCAATTTTCTTTGAAATTCGTCCAGTCTTCTGCAAACCTTAGTTGCAAGGTTGCCAATCACTTTTTAAATTTAACAAATTGATTTTGAATTCATTATGAACTGTTCTAATATCATCTAGAAGTTGATGTTCTTTAGATCCAGGGTTTGATTTATGGGGGATTCCAGGACTGAAAGTCCCGGAACGCAGGGCTGTGGAAGTTACAAAAGTAACTACTTACTGTTACTAAGTTACTCGTCAAAAAATCAACTTTTTACCAGTACAAGTTACATTTTGTTTATACACAAATTTAAATTTGGAGCAGGCCCGCGCCACCCTAGTGTTTCCAGAATCTTGATCTGTTTAAACAAATCAGAAATACATACATACATACAACTGCAATAGTTACTTTTAAAGTTACCCAACATTTGACCTCATTTTGAATAAAAAAAAATAGTTTAGAATTGACGGGTAGTACTTTTTGTAATAAAATGTTTGTCTGCTTTCAATGTTTTTTTTCAGAAAGATGTTATTGTTGTTGTAAATATAATCAACATTTTTTCATGGGTTAACAGCAACAAAAATAAATTAAAAATAAGTCGTAATCCATAATCATAAAATCGATAAAAACCAAAGTCAGAGATGCAATTTAAAGAGTGTAAAATAAAGAGTGATAATCTCTTTTAAAAACTGGTCCTTTTGAGTAACATTTCATCACTAAAATATTGTATAACTCAACAGATAACAAATCAAGCCAACTATATGTAAATTATTTGTTTAAAATTGAGTAATTATCTTTTCAATATCTCACTCCTTTCAAAAGCTTCGAAAGTCCTTTCTGATAACGGTGACAAAAATTCAGAATGTCAGTTGTTATCTTCTACTGCGCATGCGTCGTAAAAACAAGTAAAGATTCTATCAAAAAGAGGCAATATATATATATTCGTCGCCAGACAATTCTTGCCTCGTATAATTTTTATTTCGAGTCAAAAAGTTTTTCCCAGTATGTCTGTGAAAATTCAATATTCCAATAAAATAATCTGAAATAACTTTTGCCTGAAAATTTCTACAGTGAAACCTGTATATAACAGCCACCTATGAGAGGTAGATAAACTGACCACTATGTGGAGGTGGCCTTTATCTACAGGGTTAATTCAATAGAAAATATTATTTTAGACACATCTAGAGTGGCCACTATAGACAGGTGGCCGCTTTATAGAGGTGACCATTATAACAGGTTTGACTGTAGTTACAATGCTAACAATGGCATTAGTTACCGTTACAAGCTACTTCATTTCCAAAGTAACTAGCTACTGTACCGTTAAAAGTTCTGAAAAAGTAACAATTACAAATAGTTCTTGGACAGTTATGAAAATTGTGCCCATAAATAGCATAACAATTGATGTGTGAACAAAATGTGGCTAACAGGTTATTTTTAGGTTAGCTTGAATCAAGCCAGCTGCAAGATGATGCACCATTCCAGGTGTTTTTTTTAGAAATTAGTTGTGATCTAATTATCAATCATCATTTAGACAACTAATGAACTAATTGCTGATTAGGGCAGGCAATTGTGACATAGTAAGTAACCATTACTAAATCCAACTACTTTGTGGGGAATGGTATCTACCCCTGAGAAAAACAGTTCATGGACAGTTAATGAACCAATCATGAACGAACTCATGAATGTTAAAAGTATAATTCATGACTCATGTAATAGATTTTAAATGTATAGTTTAAGGTTTCTTAAAGAACTGATAAGTAATATCTTATATTATTTAGATATGCTGGATTTAGTGTTGTCGGCCTTGCTAATAATCATTTGATTGATTTTGGTGATGCTAGTGTTAATCTAACTACTAACACATTAAAGTTTTATGATATTCCATATGTTGGTGTGACATATGGAAGATATTATTATACAAGACAGGTAAGATAGAAATCAATTGATGTAGGCAAATTACCCTGTTGTTATTCTCAAAATCATAGCATTTCTTGCACTAAGAATTTTTTGAAATTCTTGAAAACCTACTGAAAACTTACTGAATAGGCTACAGAATTGGGCACTTTTCATGATCAGTAGGTTTTAAAATTTAATGTGTGTAGTTTCAGTAGTTTTTGAGTAGAAATTGAGAACAATCTTTATTTGAGTGTCTGGTGAATTTCAGTATGGTTAACGAACTAACGAATATTACTTGGATTTCAGTGGACTGTAATGATGTGATGTTCTAATATGAAATAATTCAAAAATGAATGACGTTTGATATATAACAACAGTTTATAGTTGAAAATAGTCAAAAATTAGACATTTAGTTCGCTACTTAAAGTTTCACGCTACACACAACATTCTCTCTCTTTCAGAAATAGAAAATATGTTAACTCTACTGAACTATCTAAGCGAGTCTGGCAATTAAAGACGAAAAGAAGAAGTACAAGATAACTTGGTCCATTCTCTCAACCGCTAACACATACAGTAACAAAACAAAAAATGTGATTTCTGCCTAACAGAGAAGTATTTTATAATTTTCTCTAACAATAAACTATTAAACAAAAGGTCAGAATTGATTTCAAAATGCAGACACGAAAACAAATTTTATTTATCAAACTTAAAAACCTAACAGATGTAACAGGAAGTAGCAGGAACAATTAACGATAACTTATATTTATCCTACTGACAATTTTAAACAATAGAAAGTAGACATTAGCATTTTATTTCAATGTATTTTCAAACGGTATCGAGTATTATTTTTCCTTTAATAAATTGCCTGATGATTGCTTAGGCGTGAAACTTTAAGTAGCAAAATGAATGTCTAATTTTTGACTATTTTCAACTATATTACACGTTCTGCTGTATAACATTGAGCATACATTCAGTAAAGACAAATAATAAGTATATTAATATACTAGCAATTAGTGTCGGTCCATGATGGACCTTGTGTATTAAAACTTTCAGATCACTAATAATTGAACAATTGACTAAGCAATTGAATTGAGAAAACAATTGAATGTCACTGTATAATATGGAGAGTGAACTTTGGTGGAGAACATGAGACACAATACGCATTTCAAATTTGTTACTGTACACGGTTATCTCGACACAACTGTTTGCATAATCTCCCGACAACGGATTATCTGTATTATTTCGCCAGTAAGACGTACATAAGTCGCGGACAGACACAGAAATATAGCCATATATAAACAGACAGTATTATATATATAAGTGATTTATTCATTTGTTTATTAATTGATACATATTTTTAATATCGCGTTCTCTGTCTGGCGCTGCAGAACAGATCTGAGGTTTTTCACTACACAAATCACATGACATTAACAATAACATTTACAATTCGCTACAGTGGTATAAATTACATAAAATGATACAATTTCCGCCGTAACGAACCCAATCCCATTCCAGTATGTTTCCAGTACGTTTTCAGTTGCGATTCAATATATCCAAGTTTCATAGAGAACTGTCAATAAATTCTGTCATTTTTTTCAACCAAGTCATCATAAAAGTAATAAACAATTAAGCAGTGGGACGATACAATCAATCATCAATTATTTATCAATTATCATTCAAATATTGATAATTAGAATAGTCAAATGAAGTACCGGTATCAATTTTTATCAAATATAGAGTGTTATTTCCTGGTTAAACTTTTCTTCAAAAAAAAATTATCTTGTAAAGGTGACGATTATTTAAAATCAAAATTATTTACAGTTTGCTGTTTTCTGTTAACAGAAACCATTTATTAAAGTGGTCAAAGATATCAAGATTGGTCTCTTGGCATATTGCGCCAACATGGAAGGTTGTTATCGTATACGTAATCTTAGTTGTTCTGGCCCTGCATTATATGATTTTGATGTTGTTAAACAAGATATAGATGATTTGAAGGTAAACCAGAGCCTCTGACCTTTGTAGTCTTGAATTTTATGTAATGTATAAATAACAGCCAATGCTGCTATCTGATCCAATTTTAGCAGTGAATAATCACAAATAAATTACTTAGTTGTGTTACGTTGACAACAAAGATATTCAATTAATCACATTAAGTAGTTACCAGGGCTTTCAGTCAGGGACATCCAAAATGACTGCTAAAATTGGAGTAGACCTGTGCCACATGCCCCTGTACTTCACTTGACCTGCGGCTGCTGCGTATAGGCTGCTGCCAGATGAGCGCAGGTACGCAGCGGAATAGTGGGCCTTGTGGAGCTAGGCTAAAATTGGAGTACTAACGTGTAGTGAAATATCCAAAAGTATTTCCAGCCCACTGAGAATTCTAAGTCGACGTCAAAACTAAATAGAAAAAGTGCATAAAAATATTTTAATACACAAACTCATATTATTTAGGACGTAATGTTAAAATATGCTGAACAAAAATAAGATCTTATTATACAATTTCCTTTGTTAACAAAAATGTAAGTTATCAAAAGACTCCCGATTCCATCAGGACTTCGGGAGGACCGGAAGCTCTGGGTAAACGATGTATAGTTCCTCAGTCAATAAACAACCCATTGCAAGCATTTTATCTATACTGGTACCTATAATAATAAATTGAATAATCAATTATATTGATTGTGAACTCAGATAGCCTACACATATGTATATGAATTAAGTGCTTAATTACCTCAGATTTCCGATAAAGCTGCAACATGATGTCATCAGGTCTCCATGGATTGTAATTTTTGTCAAATGTCAGAGACTCATGATCGATAATTACAATGAATAACTGTCATCAGTCGTCTGTTTTGAAATATCTTGAGACATAATCAATGTATTGCTTCTTGCAATTCCCCCATACGACTGCGCTATAGTAGTAATAGAAAACAATTTGGTTACTCGAGTTGTGACAATAGAGCAAAATATTTTATTCAATATTCAATTTGAATTGAAAAATGAATTGTTGAATATTTGATTATTGTTTTGGCCATCAACTCGCATCCATAATAGTATTGCTATTTATTTGTTTTTGTAATTCTCTAGTCACAAAATGTGGATGTGAAGATTGTCTATTTTCATTGGGGTACAGAGTATCGAGAAACACCATCAAAAGAAATTATTAAAATATGTGAACTGGTCAGAAGTCTTAATGTTGAAATTATCCTCGGTAGTCACCAGCATGTTGTTCAAGGTCACACATTGTCAACAAATAATGAGTTAGTGATTTACAGCCTTGGCAACTTTCTTTTTCATAGAAATGACAAATATAAATTTGTAAGTAGCACTATGATGAACCTTGCCCTGCAAAAAACCATTCTTGAACAGTTCATGAAAAGTAGGACCATTTAACGTTCATGAACTGTTCATGAACTTTTAACTGTTTTTGCAGGAGTTGTGATTAAGAATAATAGGCCTAGCAAATAGACATGGCTGTAAGAAATCGTTACGTAGTGCCTGACAAAAGGTTTAACCTTCCCGGAATCTTGAAACATTTTAAAAATTTTCTTCTGAACTTTTTGTTGTTTTGGTTTGACTTATGAATCATAAAGTTATCAATTTTCTTCGGAATTTGCTCTATGCTTCCGGAATCTAGGATGCCAGGATCCCCACTTTTGTTGGACCCTGACCCTGTCAAGTACCTAATCAATTACGTTTTCATTAATTTTTCCCTAGTTTATTGATTACATTTTGAGAGAAGTATTCGGAATTGTAATTAGTTACTATTTTAGTAGTAATTTTACAGCTCTTCATTCATGAATTTGAAGTAAAATTTATTGAAAATATCTGTTATAAATTTGCCAAAAAATTAAGAAATAATCAAACTGGTAGCTCATTGTCAAAGTGTCTCAGACAAGATAAGAGCTCGATCTCAGACTTTTAGAGGATCTCAGACCATTTATTTATTAATCTACAAATCTAAAAATTTTGACTCCCGCCCTCCTTGCCATGCAATTTTAATATGATATTATCGAAATCCTACTTTTATTTTTGATATTTGTCACATCATGATGTCTACACTGTGTGACAGGAGAATGATTTTTGATTCCTCGTCAGTGCATACTCTTTTTATTTGAATATTTCATTTATCTGTAAATTGGTTGATGTCCTCCAAATAAACAAGTACTTGTACCTGTACTTACGGTACGACTTGAGTATGACTATGAGTCATCTGTACCTATGCAATAGACGTATTAACCCTGTTCGACAAAGGAGATTCAAAATGGAAATAGCATATGGATAAATTGAGTTTAGAATATCAACAAAGTTAATGGGAAACGTTATAAAAACACAGGAAAACATCTCATTGTCAGGATATGTGCTATCTGACTTTGTTTTAACTTGTATTTATCAATTATTTGATGCTGCTAGTAGAGCATATATTTAAAGATTTTTTGCTACCGAAATCAGTTCAAACCGTGGAATCAAGAGAAAATGTCCGCATTTAAATACTAGTGAAAATTCAAAAAGTTTCAAAACAATATCAAAACCTCATCATTTTCGATATTAATTATTATGGGATAGCAACAAAATAATTATACTGCCTAACAGAAACACATTAGTAGTAAGTAAATAGTAAACAAATAGTAAGGGAACAATATTGGTATGCTAGGGAGACAAGCCACTTTATAAGTTTTGGCAGAATCCATTATTAGTGGTAAATATTTTGCAAAGCGTAACCATAAATGAAACAGCATCAAACCTTTGCTTAGGTCTAGCTTACTGTTATTGACAGAATATTGTTAAAGCCGGAATTGTCAGTGCCAGTTTTTATTGTATTATTTTTTGTTATGGTAGGTTAATTTGATAGTTGTCGATCATAATTATTATATTTATTTATTTTAGATGTTTTACCATAATAAAACTATTGATTATCAACAACTAGAAGAGTACAAATCAACATTAGGTCAAGTGACAACACCAACACAAAAATCAAGAATATTCCGAATTGATGTGAATAAGTAAGAGTTAGTTATTTAATCACTTACATCTAGTAAAACCTGAAGGCTGAACCTTTTGTCTCGGACCCTGGCTATGTAGAGAAATTGACTGTTATGTACAGGCTATATATAGCCTGTGTCCAGATTAAAATGTTTTTGAAGGAAAGCGTAAAGTCTGTGTTAGCCAACCAAACAAAGCCGTTTTGCTGACACTGCATTAGACTTGCAAAAGCAATGACTCAATCCTATTGGTTAGCTTTGCTCACGTGGTTCTAATTCGATGTCAGCCAATCAGATTACGGGTATCAGTCATGTGATAAACAAAAGTGGGGCCACATTTAGGAAGACTTTCAGATTTGGAAGACAATCTCATCTGATGAAAATAATAAATATACAACGTATTTTTGAGTGAGTTAAATTTATTTCAAAATCCAGTAACAGTTATAATTCAGTGAAGAAAAATTCAAAGAAACTGTTGACAACTAATGTTTTATTTTCACATGAATTTGTATCAATCCTTTTCGAACATACGGAGCACTTCGAACATTTGATGAGCAAGTAGGAATGTCACTTTAGAAACTCAACAAAAAATTTACAAATATAGGAATTATTGGTATTTTATAACATCGGGACACAAATGATCAATTACTCCTTCGGTTAGACAATATGCTACACAAACAACACAAGTTCTACTCAATTTTTCTCTCGAATGAGTGTCATATACTTTATCTGTTTTCAACGATTTATTCCCAAGCTTGAGTGTTTTTTAATGTTTAACATGTAAACGTGATTTTTACTCAATCAACTGAGACCGGTTTTATTAAGGTTTAAATTAAATTAAGGTTTTTATAAGAAGGCACCAGTCTAGTACAGTGTCAGCAGAACAGCTTTGTTCGGTCGGCTACGCAGACTTTACACTTTCCTTCAGAAACGTTTTAGTCTGGGTGCAAGCAGCTTGTGGCTATATAGACAGGGTTGATTCAATAGGAAACATTAATATTAAGCAATTGGCGCACAGTTTCCTATGAGCTATTGATATTGGCGAACAAGAGGCAGGTAAAGAGAAAACGAGAAGGCATTAGAAAAGTTTTCTCCTGGAGTGACTCGAGTGCGCCAAATATCAATAGCTCATAGGAAACGGTATGCCAATTGCTTTGTATTATAACTAGCACAACTTAAACTAGCCTGCATACCAGCCTCTAGGTTTTTCTGAAACCATAGGGTCTGTGAACTAATGTGTGATTTTCAGCCCAACAAGTTCCCATGAGTTTGGGATATAATTTATGCATTACGTTGTCTTATCATTAAGATCATTGTCGCCGCTGATAACTATGACGTATTTGACGAAGAGTTGTGATTTTATGACAATTGCTGTATTGTGACAGTGTGTGAAATGGAGTGTGAATAACTGACCAAATTTATATAGGTGCTATTTTCAGTGGGCTGAGAATCACACATTAATTCACAGACCCTATGGTTTTAGAAATAAACCTCAGGGCTGGTACGCAGGCTAAACTTAAACAAGCATCTACATGACTTTCTTGCTCACAAAATGTTTTTGAAAAGTAACTCCTGATCGGATTGGAAATTCTAATTCGTGTTATCAAGTTTGAATTGTGAGATTGATTGTGTTTTTGAAGCTAGTTTTCCTATGGTTATTTGGCGTCAAACTCTAAACTAATCAGATTGATTGAATCTTTTTCGTTATAATACAAAGACAGTTGGTGGATGTATATATGAATGCTTCAGAAAAAAGCAAAAGTTTGAAATATGAATTATAGAATAGACCCTGTGACAACATTTCATAACTGTTAAATGGCTCAATTGGCAATTTCCATAAGCTGTTCATGAACTGTTCAGATGCCATTCACCTTGGTGAATATAGTAGATATTAATTGGTAATGGAAGGTTCATGAACCTTTATACTGATGAAAAACTGTCTACGGAATATTCATAGAATTATAAACAGTTCCCCTGCAAAAACAGTTAAAGAGTTCATGAACCTTCCTGGACAGTTCCTGTACAGTTCATGAAAATTGGGTCCATTTAACATTCATCGACTGTTCATGAGCTTTTCATGAACTCCTGAACTGTTTTTCGCAGATATTCTGTAGTTTATCAACAAAAGTAAACACACACACAAATTAGTTACTCACATATGAATATCTTAATTCACTACGAATTTTGAAAATCTGAAAACTGACTGAATAGGCTAGTGAATTAGACACTTTTCAGTAGCTTTTAAATTTTAAGGTGCGCTTTAGTGGTTTTTCAGTAGAATTAGAAGAATCTGGATACATTTGAGTGTCTGATGGATTCCAGTATGTTTTCAGTAGGTTTACAGTTGAGATTCAATCATTCAGTATTCAATATTTATGAAATCCTATTCCACTGTTTTAGGAAAGGTGTTGTTAAAGCACAATATGAGAACCTAGTCATCATTGCCAATCATACTGACTATTGTATACAGCCAACACCTGTTAAAGAAAACGATTGGATTGAAGTATGTCAAAATAATGATATAAACTGTTTGAATTCTGTTGTCTCTAATGAGGTGTAAAATATCAATTTATGAGACGATCGTAATCATAGCGATACAAAAGGATAAATAAATTTATAAATAATGACACAGTAAATATACAATTTCTATATATGATACCACTCCTGCGAAAGACAATTAAGGAGTTCATGAACAGTTCATAAATGTTAATTGGCCCCAATTTTTATGAACTGTTCATGAACTGCTCATGAACAGTTCATGCACCTTCACGAACAGTTCATGAACAGTTCATTAAAATTTGAAGCCATTTAACGTTCATGAACTGTTCTTGAAAATTGGGGCCATTTAACGTTCATGAACTGTTCATGAAAATTGGGGCCATTTAGTGTTCATGAACTGTTTAAGAACTCCTGAACTGTTTTTCGCAGAGGCATGGACAGTCATAATCATTGTATTTTGCAGTTAAATAATTCATAATTGGTTGACAACAAATATTCAAATTTTATATATATGGTATCAGATGTGACAAAAACATGTATATTTATCAGACAGTACTAAATAAATGATGATGATGATGATGATGATGGTGATGCAATATGAATGCATTGAATGTGTATATGTCTAATATTGTATTAACGTCATTATACCCAAGTGAAGAAATTCACTGATGTAATGAATTGTTCATGAACAGTCACAAACTTTTTATGAATGTTAATAAAGGGTAACCAATCACTTGCCCTGTCCCGTCGGTATTTATATTTATTAACACAAGGAATGTTAGAAGACATAAGTTTGAGTGTTAAAAGCATAATCCTTGTAGGCGAGAACATTTTCAATACTTTCACTACCTAAACTTTTCTTGAGTTAAATGAAACCTTATTATTCTTTGTTGAATAGGGACAGCTTTTGTTGATATTATTTCTTTAATTATACGTTGTAGTTTTTTACCATCAAATTTTGAGGGGAATTTAAAAAAAATGTTAAAATCTGTCTGTATCATTGATATTGTAATATATTGTTTGGCTTTTGATTGGTTGGTGGGACGGCTGGCGGTTGACCATAACTAGGGCTAGGCTACCGTAGGCAGCAGACCTGTCACCACCCCAAGACCAAGCACCAGTCACACTGCTATGTCAGTGGAATACCTAATACACTTACCTAACCATGTCGAGAGAGAGAGAGAGAGAGGAGGGAGGGTGTGGACACAATTGATCAGTTGCAATATCGGTTAGCCTCATTGCAGTATAGCAATTTCCTCAAATGCAGTATAGCACATAATCCGTAATGTGCAGTGTAGCACATACTAATCTATGATGATGAATCTGTGTAGCATAACACATACTTCGTACCGTGCAGGATAGCACATACTATATAAGTGCAGTATAACACAATACTCAAAAAGTGCAGTATAGCACATGAAATAAAGTGATGACAACGTGCAGTTTAGCACTCAAGCATATGATGCCACATTGCATTTGACTGAGACAATTAGAAAATGTTATTGCACATGTAGCACATGATAGTATGTAGTAGAGTGATATGCCCAGAATTAGCAAAGGCAAGATCTTCAAGATTCTCAAAGACGTAGCAACATGAAAAATTCAAGAGCTTCTCGAAAGCAACTAGCGAGCTAGGTCACGATGGCAAGAGTGATTGACACATCCAGCCCTTTGGGACATGCGCACACATACAAAGGGGTACTCTTACACTCACCGACTCGTATTGCTTCAGTAGTTGATCCGCTAACCTGTTGCGGTTTTATCATTGCATCTTGTTCACTTCCGCTACTATTAAACAGGTCCTAGATAGCCTAACAATAACACACCATACATCATTTAGCTTCACTTAAATCTTTGATTTAACCGCATTTTATCCTAGAATTTCTGAAAACGAGAACTAGCCAATGTAATTGCAGGATTACGTTCGATTATAGAAACGTTTTTCATAAACTGTTCATGAACATATTTTATGAAAATTGGGCCATAAAATTAATAAACTATTATCACAGGGGCCATTGTCTCTATCCCCTGCAAAAATATTTATTGAGTTCATGAACTGTTTTCACAAATAACCCAACATCTATTAACTTCAAGAATATTGAAATTCTGATCCGATATGAATAGATACTGCAAAAGTCTTATCTGATCCAATCTGAAAATAAAAAGTCCAATTCTAATCCGAAAAAGAACCGATTGGATTGGATTGAGAAAGGATAACACACCTCTAATTTACATACATTAAATTAACCGTATAGTATGAGTGTCTTTTTCATAAATATGTGTATCTATTTTAGTAAATATTTCATATTTTTGCTGATAAAGACATATATATATAATTTTTAATAAAACCGTCTGAAGAGCGTCTTTACGCGGAACTCAGAGTAACGGAATAACCTCGTGATCTTTGATCTACTATTTATATTGCTCTGCTTTTAGCATTGAGCACTCAAATTGATGTTTTGCCCCCACAAATATATATATACAACTTGAACACTGAACAGTGGATTGCCTTTATAGCATTATCATAATTTAGAATTTTAATGAGCATCTTTTTTTTCAACAAGAATTCTATTGAGGATACCCCTTCGAAAAACTGTAAATGAACCACTTCATGAAAAACTCCATGATAATTTTGCCAAAATAACGTTCATAAACTGTTCCTGAACTGCTTATATCACAGAGATATGGTACATTTAACAGACATGATATTACTTGTTTCATATATTTTGTGTTCTTGTCTAAACTATATAATATCAATCTCACTAGTGTTATTTAAATGTTATGTCTATACATGTCTGTGTATATCAAATGAGATATTTGACTGTTTGTACATTTAATTATTTACAAAATAAAACTATACATATTTATTTGTTGTGATTGTTTAGACATGATTAATTACAAATTTGAATATTTTGTGCAATTTTATCGAAGGTCTGCCTTTCTCATTGTAATGTTCTTCGTTTCTTCACATGTTTGCTAGGCTAGTAGTGAAGAGAGTAGAACTTATTGCTGGAAGTAAAGATGTTATTACAAAAATCACTATCTATGTTGTCATGGTAACCATTTATGTTGTCATAGTAACCATTTATGTTGTCATAGTAACCATATTTGTTGTCATAGCAACCATATTTGTTGTCATAGTAACCACATTTGTTGTCATGGTAAATGTCATTTGTTGTTATCGCTCCTCAATTTAATCCAAGCAATCTGTGTACTCAAAAAAGTCCTTCAAAATTATTATCCCATTTTTGTTTCTGAGTTGATACACTGCTACTGTATTATTAGATAATAGTATAATAGTATATGGCTAAATTCCAATGTGTCAAATGTTATATCTTGAAATGTAAATACAGATCCCATTACACTTTTCTAAACCCAATTTCTCTGTCTAATGGGCTCTCCAAAGTCCCTCTATCCCCTGCGAAAAACAGTTCAGGAGTTCATGAACAGTTCATGAACAGTTCATGAACGTTAAATGGCTCCAATTTTCCTGAACTGTTCCTGAACTGTTCATAAACTCCTGAACTGTTTTCGCAGGGAATCTAACAAAATTATCTCCAGTTGAATCATCATTATACTTGTACGGTAAATCTTGGATCAATATCATCAATCGCTATTTCTGTATCGCAGCATTTCGTAAATGAATCTTGTGATAATTGCTTTTTTAAACAACTACCTCTTTCTTCATCATCAACTGAATCGGAGTCATAATTAGAAGCTAATGATGTCCCACCTGAAAATTTAAGTATTAAAATTTAAATAGAGATATCGATATGTGTATTCCAATCCTTACATCCCTTGTGAAAATAGTCTACAAACGTTATATTGCCATTATTAATCATCTAACTTTCCTGGACAGTTCATGATCATTTGTTAGATTCATGAACAGTTCAGCAGATTCAGGAGTTCTTAAACAGTTCATGAATGTTATGGTGAATGGCCCCGATTTTCATGAACTGTTTATGAACTGTTTATGAACTGTTCATGAACCTTCACGGACAGCTCATGAACAGTTTATGAAAATTGAGGCAATTTCACGTTTTCCTGAACTGTTTTTCGCAGGAAAGTTCTCAACAAATTTGTTTGCATGGTTGGACACATTTATTGTTTTGCAAGGGATCATATGCCTGGATCATTATCAAAGTGGAATTACTGCATAGGGTTTTCTTTATTTTACACCTTAGGTAAACAGTGCATGACCGCTCATGGACTTGGATTATAGTTCATGAACTTATATTTAATAATACAGTGAAACCTGTATATAACGGCCAGCTACGAGAGGTAGATAAATTGACCATTATAGACAGGTGGCCTTTATATACAGGTTTGATTCAATAGAAAATACTATTTTAGACATTGCAAGAGGGACCACTATAGACAGGTGGCCGCTTTATAGAGGTGACCATTATAACAGGTTTGACTGTAGTTATGTCCACAGATCAAACAACGCTCTGCATAACTTTATGAGCAGCTTATGAAATCTGTAAATAGTTTACGAGCAATTCATGGAGGTAAAGAACAATTTCTGAACTAATATCTCATCCTAAGTTAAAACCTCATTCTTCCAAAGGGGAAATCCTGAGAATGGTTATTTTTCAACCAAATACGCAAAGAATAATTAAGAACAGGAAGTCAAAATCTTTGAAAAAGTATACAGTATCACACACCAACTTACCGGTGCTTGATTGCAAATCTTTACGTTTCTTCTTTTGTTTTACTTTCAACAAAACTAATACAAACAAAAGCACGGCCAAAGTTCCACCAATAGCAATCAAGAGATATATTATCCATGGTTTCAAGCTAATATCATCTAGATAATAAAAATTAATAAAGATTCATTAAAAATTTAAGATGGCATTTTATCTACCTCATTCAATCACCATCCAATATTATTTTATTACAAGTTCTTCAATGACATGAATTATCATCAAGGGTTTTAAATTCTTGAATTTTATATTGTCAATTTATTCGGCGTAATAAAACATCACGTGTCTAACATTTCTATGATAGAGTGGTAACCATTCCATTCAGCGTCATGTTTTAAATGAGTTAACCAGATGCAATCCCTGCTACTAAAAGTTAATGATTGATTAAACGTGAAATAATTTCTTGATGAACACCGTATCAACATATATAAAATAGTTTTTCGCTTTTTCGTAACCAGTTTGTGAATGTTAAATGGCCTGTTTTTCATGAAACTTTTCATGAATCTTTTGCAAACTGTATTGAAATTTCATGACAATTAGAGTAAGAATATCCCCTATGGAAAACAGTTCAGGGATTCATGAACTGTTTGTGAAGGTTCATGAACAGTTCGCGAAAATTGGGGTAATTTAACCTTAATGAACGATTTATGAACTGTTTTTCGCAGGGGGCTTAAATAAATTGTAACCTCTATACTCTGTGACCCGTGCTATGTTGCTTATTTGGACTGAATTTATAAAACAAAAGAGACACAAAATATTGTGTAACAGATAAATGGAAATTTTCTCGTATCTAAATTGCACTTACTTAAGTGGGTTACAATTTACTACAAAGCATTGGGTCCATTGTAAGTTGTTTTTATCTTATATCATGGTATGTTTTTATAAATTTAGGCAGAAATAAAGATCGATCGCTTTACTACATTATCAGCTAGTAATACACTTATAATATTGTATCACCTTTTAAATATTCTTCCTTTGTTTTGATTTGTTTTGATGATGTAACATCATTACCGCATTCTTCATTTGAATTACAACTTTTTATTGTTTGTATTTGCATACATTTTCCGTCTAGATCTTTTTCACATTCATTTCTTGCGGTAGAATCACATGTATTTCCTTTACAGTCTGTTGGGGTGTAATTTATTTCCTTTGTCGTTGCTGCAGTAGTAGACTCTGTAGGTAATGTTGTTGGCTTTTCTATAGAATATAATGATTATGAGGTAAGTATAGGTTCCCATTTTAATATTATATTGTACTGTATGAACTTATTGCACATTTGATTGAGGGGTTTCAGGCATGAGAATTGTTTAGTGAATTCAGACCATTTTCACCATTTTGAACTCTTGTTATTGCATTTTTCCCATTGAAATCCATTATCAATGATCTAGATATCGTAGATTTCAGACTATTTTTGAAATCTTAATTCTCATGTCTGGGGTTTATATACACTGGACAGGGTGTCATACTTTATCACAAAATTCCTACATACCTAATAATATTTTTAGGAGACAAAGGAAGTATAATGAATAAAAATCTGGAAGGAATGGGATACTATTCTTGCTGTCCGGATTCTGAAAACAATTTCACACACAGTGCAGTAGTTCATTTACCTGAACATTTCATTATATTACAATATTGCCATCTTGTTTTACGATCATTCACATAACACCACGGCCTACCACGTATACCCCCTGGATCACGGCATGCATTTCCAGCATTAAATAGCTCAGGATATGTATTCAATGTAAATGGATGTCTATGCGGACACTGATTTTTCCATGGCTGGCAAGGACGTCCACTTGCAGTTGTTGAGATTGGTCCTGTATACTTAATTGAGTTTTCATCATAGCAATGATCTATAGTGATTGGATTAGAAGAATGAATAAATATTATATTTACAAATACTTAGCATACCAATTGCAAAAAAAGATAAATGTTCAAATGGTTCATGAACGTTTTTAAATTTGTGAGAATCCATGAACTGCTTGTTGACTGTTTCCTGTAGTTTAATTGATTGAACTCCCAGATGTATTATAATAACTTAGAGCTATATTTACGTGAACAATTATCAAACGAAGGTGAGAAATTTACAAACGCCGGATAAATAGACTTTGTGGATCAGCCAGAGAATAATTTAAGAAAAGAGCTTGCAAAGGCAACTTGGCTAGAAGTAGCTCAATGATAGCATCTTTAGTTCATGATGATAATGATGATGATGATGATGGTATGACGATAAACTCAGAAGCACAGAGATTGATTGAGATTGAGAGTAGGTTCATTCCAAGCTGAATCTAATTAATTATAATAGATGCAAACAGTGTAGTACCTGATCCAGAAATCATCTCATAGCGCTCTAAAAGATAAAAAGTGACAATAGTTACAATGAAATATATATGATTTTCCTTCCAGAAATGTAAGCTTGAATCTGACTTAAAATCACAAAATCTTTTGGAAAAGTTTTTTTTTAAATGTTCTCAAAATATTTAATTTTAAATTATCAGAGAAATACAAAAATATTAAAATCTCTGACAAAATTTTGATGTCAAATTTCGAAACAGGAATTTTTGAACAATGTATATCCTAGAATTTCCAGACACATGGACCAACTAATCGGATTGTAGGATGATACGAGATCATGTCATCATATTTTATAATTGTTAATAGAGTGAAACCTTTATAATAAAGCCCACTGTGAGAGGTAAATGGATTGACCACTATATGCAGGCGGCCTACCTGCGAAAATAATCCATGAATTCATGAACAGTTCATGAACATTTGTTTGTGGGTTCATGAAAAGTTCATGAACAGTCACAAAGAGTTAATGAACACTTCATGAACCGGTTCATGAACTGGCTCATGAACGTGAAATTGCCCAAAAGTTCATGCACAGTCCATGAACAGTGCATGAACTTTGGGCAATTTCACGTTCATGAACTCATAATTTTTTTTTAGCAGGGGTCACATAGGGATTGATTCAATAGAAAATATTATTTTAGACATTGCTAGAGTGACCATTATAGACAGGTGGCCGTTTTATAGAGGTGACCGTTATAACAGGTCTGACTGTACTAAAAAATAATCTATAATAAAAATATGCCACTAACCTTTATTGAAAATGCTATAACAAGGGATATAACTTGAATCATACTGTGATGGTAATTCATTACATCGTGATTTAATATAAGTTTGAAATCTTTGAATAAATAAATGTTGTTCTCTTGATTTTGGTAATGTTTCAATTTTCTTCAGAATGTCCCCACATTTTTGTTGAATAACAAATTGACATGATGACTTACACATCCGTAATGGTCTTGGTTGCCTTCTTGATAAATCACAAAGTGGTATTTCTTGACGGCATGCTGATTCAATCAATGCACGACGGCATCTACCAGGTATACGTACTCGTAATAATGTTACAATTGAACTAAGTATTCTTGTTAATAATACTACATTTGATTCTGCTTTACCTTGATAATCACTGTTAGCAAATAATAAGTCGTTACCTAGGTATTTACGACATACACCACCATTATTTGTTCTATTATATGATTGACAATGTCTTTTGAGCTGTCCTAGTCTAACTTTTTTCACTGCATTTTTACATGGTAAATCTTTTGCTGAGCGAATGCTGCAAAGAAAGAATATATTTGAATTTTAAGGAAACTATGAAATTAAATGTTTATCTTCAATATAAGTAACACATGTATTTGAATCCATTCCTTATACAGTAGCGATATGTCTATTTTGGCCATTCAGTCACAGAAAACATTAGTATTATACTGGGAATATCATACAAATCTATTAATGGAGATTCTAAATCCCTGGGAAAAACAGTTCATGACTACATAAACAGTTCATGAACTGTTTGTGAAATGTTAGTGAATATCAAAGTTTTATAAACTTGTTTATCATGTTTTCGTGGGAATTCATCAACTGTTCATAACAAAGTTCATGAATAAGCTTGAAAAGTTAATGAAAAAGTTCATTTAAACCGGGTCATTTAACGTTTATGAATCGTCTGTGAATTCCTGAACTCTTTTTGCGGGGGCTTAAGGCAATCAACTTATAATAGGGTTCTGTAATACGCTGTGTACACCATGTTTACAGTTTCTTCCCTGCAACGAGAACTGTTTCAACTTTTCACATCCCCTGCAAAAAGTTTACAATTTTCATGAACAATCTACTGAGGCTATTCAGCTATTCATTAAAGTTAAATTAAGACGTTAACCCTTCGATGGGCCGTTTGGGAATGATGACATTCATAAACAGATTTTACTGTTGTTTGCAACAAAAGTTTAGTGAGTTTGTGAGCATTCCATGAACTTTGTGAGTAGTAATGAACATTTATAAAAAAATATAAAAGTTTCATGAACAATTCATGAACAGTTCATTAACTCTAAATAACATGGTTTTCATGAACATTATCATGAATCTTTCATTATGAACTTGTTTTCACATCCTCTGCAAAAACAATGTAACATGTTCTGGATCAATTCATGAGCTATTCATGAAATTTAAATAGGTTTAGCATGTATTTCATGAACTGGTTTCACAGGGATCCACATAAACAATTACCTTCTAGATGCTAACTCATCTGCAACTTTCAAATACTTTTCTTCTGAATCCAATTCTAATGACATAAAATAAAATATAATGATGATTCACAGACAATAAAATAAAATGATAGTTCACAGACAATAAACAATGTCACACCTGCGTATAGTGTGTGTGTTCAATTTTATTTAACTCTGTTGATAAAATGAGCAATAACTGTTCGCAGAGGTAGATGTAATTGATAGAATAATAACTGTAGCTGGCCACCAACAGGGAGAGGATGAATGAAGGGTTGATATTGCCGATGATAAACAGAGCCTCTATGAAGGTGGACCAGCTTTGCTATTGTAGATGTTGTCGCCACGAAGGGCAGACGTGAAGAGGTTAAATACATTACAGACAGTGATTTACATTTACAAGGTATACGTGATTACAAACGGAAGCTTTACAATTCACAAAAGAAATTCATTATGTGTAAGACAATAGACATGAAACAATTAACTCGCATGCCTAAATCTCATAACAGTTATTAATTCAGAAAAGGATAGCGACAAGAGAAAACTCTGAGAATTGCGACGTTTCGATATGTCATATATCATTTTCAAGCGAAAGAGAATAAATTTGAAGTTTGACATTGTATATATAGTATAAAAAACTAATCTAATTTACAATCTTAATAAAATAATCAAATTTTTTTTTTTAATTTTTTTTTTATACTATATATACCATGTCAAACTTTAAATTTATTCTCTTTCGCTTGAAAATGATATATGATATATCGAAACGTCGCAATTCTCAGAGTTTTCTCTTGTCGCTATCCTTTACATTAAAATGTTTTACTGAGAAACTACTAATAAAGTCATTTTATTGTTTACAAAATGTGCCTACTACCGGCGGTCCTAGCGATCCCTATTTTATTGAGCCTGACTGTTCGTTTACATTACAGTCAAACTCGGTTAATATCCCCTCTTTTAATCTCCCACCTTGCTTAATATCCCCACATAAAACTGATTTCTATTTTCCATTCTCCATACAAACTCTCATAATCCTATCTCGCTTAATATCCCACCTCGCTTAATGTCTCGCTTTTCATCTCTACCAGAGGGGGGATATTAAGCAAGTTCGTCTGTATTACGAAGGTTTTAGCTATTAATACATTCATGCAGTATGATGGATTATGATAAAATCAGGTAAAATATGATTGTTAATTAATGAGTGTATTAAAATGTACAGAAAATTACAGTAGGGTCATTACACAAATTAACAGATTATGACAGAATAGCTATCATCAGGGAAGTTAGCCAGCGCCCCAGTCGGAGAAATTCGTACCCATGTGTACCCAAGAATATATCTCTGTCATCATTTCTTTCTCTAATGCAATTACTGTATATAGCTGATGCATGGTTTTGGGATGTTATGATCAGATTATAGGATTAAGAATATGTATTACTGGTTGATATCAAGGGTCAACGTTGGACAAGGATAAACAATGCTATCAGTTGGGGTGGCCTATTGTCAATTTGATATAAAAAAGAATTGGTTATTTGGTTACTATAGCAATACTTTGAGAGTTTGATAATCAATGAGGCAAAGTTTCACGGATTAAAACATTATCTAGGCATGGATTAAAATGCAAAAGCTAAAGCAATAAATTCTAGTAAAATACCCAGCTCAGACACGATTATTTTCAACTTCTATTTTATTTGAATACAATTGAAATTATGTCATAAGATGCCTATAGACCTCTATAATATTATATGTTGAAGCAGTAGTTTGTGAATCCGAAACATTACTTCTAGTACGTCAATGAAAATAGCAGCATAAATAAAAGTCAATCAAAAACATTTTACGAACAAAAATATGTGAGGACTCATTCATCCAGTCTATATCATCGCTCTGTTTTTAAAATAGCTATTTAAAAACCGTTTTCTTATTTTACATAAAGGATTAATTAAGTGAATTTATTAAACTAATTAATTTTCAAAACATTAAATTTGATCAATTTAACTTTCAATAAATATTGACAGTATAATGCCTTTTTGCAGTGAATGAGATGTAATCAAAATTATGTAGTCCTATATAAACTTTTAAACTATATATAATTTCTTGAGCAAATAATTTTCATAATTTTAGCGGAGATGAGGAATTATTTTCTTAGCAAAATTATTCAACTTTTTCTAAATATTGCATCAATGTAACAGAGATGTTTTTTTCATTTATAAAACTGTCTTTTGGATAAGCTCGATCATATTTTAAATATCAGCTTACAATCAGCCTATGAAACTATAGGAAATCCCTATCTCAAAAGTAATAATAACACAACCACACCTCCATTTATAAAAGACACCTATTTATTATACATATCTGTCATTCATTTCCTGATATTTGCATATATAGAATTGAAATAAAGAACAAATAATAACTCTATTATAAAGTACATAAAAACAGCCATCTTTTCTTGTCATACTGTGATGAGAATCACCAGGAAAATAAACAATCGTATATTCATACATTTTTTTTAAAGCTGTTTTATTGATTTTTATTGCTTAATTTATGCAATAAATGTTAAACTTTTCTACCGAATTGTACAAGCCAAGCAATTCTATTTGTATGCTTACATATATTGAAAAGCGTAAACACTTTTTGAAACACAGGCTCAGTATTAGTTTCACTATAATTTCATATTACAGTACGAAAAAAGAATGACTGTACTATATGATGAGCTCTGACTGGTTTTCGTCTGAATTTTTTTGACATCGTCAAAATAATTCCTCCTTCATTTTTGATTTCCAAAACTTTTAGAAGTAATTTTCAGTTGTATGTACAGGTAATTGTAATAAAAGCAATGGTAATAACTGTAATTGTCTACTGAGGTTGTTCATGGTATACTATTTAATTATTTAAAACAGCTAACTCCACTAATATGTAAATGTTGCTAACCTAATAATCGGCCCACTTTCAATAATTCGTATGAGAATGAATTTGTGAAATGCGACTTTGCTAAGCTAGCTACATGATCAATATTATCGAGTTAATTTTTTGGTTTGGCTACCTTGAGTTTTACAATATTCATTAATTATTGTTGAATGGTCCAACGATTTATAAAATAATTATCAATTCGAATCAATTACTGCATTATTGAATTATCACTCTGAAAAGATCTTAAAATATTTATTTCCAATACCTTGTTTTTACTAAGGGATCGATTGATGACGATGAAAATATTATGCAAACATTTCAGGTAAAATAGCACATAATAGTGTATTTGTTCTAATAATTTATAATACTTTCGATAAATTCTTACCAGCTGAAACTTGTGATTCGAAATATCCACAAATTATCAAAATTCCAAACCCCAAAACCACCAAACCAGAACTTCTTTTTCTTTGACAACCCATAGCAGACTTTAGTTACTTTTTCTGTTCTTTGCAATACAACCAAAAACTATGTAATAGTCCCTAGGTAGCGAAACCCAAGCTTTGAAGTATTCAAATAATGAACTATATAATTATATGTTGATATGATAAAACGGAAACGACTCAGGTTTGACTTCAGAGACCATTAATACTGCCCATAAATTCCATAATAAAATCTGTCTTTAATAAAACAGATCTTTGTCCTTTAATTCCATATGATAGCTGTAAAAGAATGCATTTTTGATATAATCTTTTCGCTAAAACAGATAATAAACTCGTTTTCATCAATTTTTTAAGATAGCTTATCTATCAATATGTCAAAACTCTTTGTTTTTAAGGCCATTTAAAACTGACTTATATTTTACATGTATGACTATTAAATATAATAGGACAGGTCAGTTATATATGACGATACAATATTGTTTCGAGATTATCAACAATCAAGTCAGTTAAAATATTGTTCAATATTATTATTTTATTAAAGAAATATCAATTATTTAGAAGAACATTAGTAGTGTAATGGGAAAACGTAATAATTGAAGACCACAAGATTTGAAGTATTATTTGAAATTGATTTTGGAGTGAAATATCTTAACATTATTTTTTGAAAATTTTCGGCTAGATTATATCTTCCCATGAGGCTATTTTATGGATTACGGGTTTATGAAATAAAGCTTAAGTTTAACGCATCTTGCTTGATATGTGCGAGCTTTAAAATTCAGTTAAAAAAAACTTACCAAAATAGATAAAACTGTTAACTCTCCGTCTCCAATATTTTGTCACCACCATGCTCTCGCATACATTTGTTTAGACTATTTAGTGTTTACAATAACTATACAGACTGGATCTGTTCAAGCCGGTTAGAGGCTTTTTCGCACGTTCATTATGACTCTTAAGAAGGTATTTAAAGTTAAATGATAGGAAGTTACCTTATTCAAATAGTAATTAAAGTAGGCATTACAATAACACGTGTTGGGTAATTTGAAACAAAAGTTTTTATTAATAATTTGAAAAGAAATTTTGGAGTTTTGATCTTTTTATCTTTATTATTTCAAAATTCCCATTGATAATTTCAAGAATTTATTGATCCAATATTTATCATGATATTGTTATCTAAAAATTATTTGTGAAGAGCTAAAAGTAAAGAAATATTACGTTTGTGTTTTCGGATCCTTCTCTGTTGATTTCTTCAACACTCATCTGATGCTAAGTACATAGCTATTTCCAAATAATTTCTTTAGATGCCAAATGTCAAACCTAATCAAGTTGTTTGGTTTGTTATATAAATTTCAAATGAATTGTTCTAAAACAATGCTATGTAATAAAGTGTTTTGTGTATTATAGTTTTAAAATCAACTACCTATTAACTAATGGCTACTTAATGTGGTATTACATTTGTCAAGATAAATTAATCGCATGTGTATTAACACCAATTTAAAATCATTTACTCATAGAGCGTTTTTCATTTGAAGTTTATCTCTAAAATGTCATAAAGATTATCTCATCATTCTTCAATGTTCATTCATTGACATTATCTATCTAATCATGTTCTAATATATCGTAATTAATTATGAATTCGAAGTAATTATGCATATTAATAAACTAATTATTATATACAGTATCTATATCACATGTAATTTAAGAGCTGTACCTAAGTCGGAGCCTTGCGTTTTCCCTATATGTATTCACACCCGTCAAACAAGTTATAGAATTTTAACAAATAAGACAACATGATAAACTCATTATATGTGTTAATTAAATTTGCTGTACTAGTTCGTTTCGGTTTATATAACCCTGTACCATTTACACACACACACACAACACTGTGACTTAAAAATGACGTAAGCAGAAATTTCAAATAGGGGGCTTTAGCGGTTACCCAATGGACTCTCCGGGGACGGTATCCGCGGGAACCCAGAAGGTTTTGTTGTTAGGTTTGTTGAGATTTGCTTTAATTAAAATAACTCAAGGTAGTATAATTTGACTCGTGGTTGAGTCATACTTTAACAATTCGTCTATAGTGCTGCGGCTAAAATACTGTACCGTTTATTATGCGTAATTGCGTATACGGACGAGTAACAAATTGGTTTGATTACTCGTCGTTACGGACGAACATAATTAGCATAATGTCATAATAGTCATCATTATAGAGTTTTTAGAATCAGCAGCGTATTGTATGGGCTGTATATACGTAGAGGGCCACAGACGCCGATATACTTATCAAGTCTAAATTATATCTTTATCGGGATACGAACAAACTCCAAAGCCGTAACATAAGAAAAACTATCTATTGGTAACAATCAAAGAAAGTAAACGCGGGACACTGTGAAGCCAGTGAATTCCATATAAATATAATCATGATATCATCAATTTACGCTGAACAATATAAATGACTTCAAGTGTTAAAAGTACAAAATTAAATACTTACTCCAAGTGTAATTGTGTGTTGGCCTACAGTGTACAGTACATTATTGACTTGAGCTCAGAATCTCTGTTGATGGTCTGTAGTTTCTCGTGTGACTAGCATCAACAGTAAATGGTGAATATCACTCAATCCGGTTGAGAAATCTATACACAGATGTCATGAATCACAATAATAGAACTCCCGCATATTTTGTTTACAATTATTTAGAAGAATATCACAATCAAATTCCGGTACGCACTGCGGTCAGCGGTGTTATTAATTGAATTCATTTAATCATATGAATTACATACTTTGCAATTTTTAAAATGCATATTGTAAATCACTACATGCAGGTCAGGTGTATACAAAGTAAAGATATGATGACTGTACTATAGGATTATTTGATTTGAGATAATTTACTATGTTCGTAATACGGTTGTATTAGCAGTCAGGACGGACAGAAAGCTTAGTACGGTCAGTGTACAGTCGAACTTGATTAATATCTTCCCTTTGGTACTCCGAGGAAAAAGTGGGACATTAGCCGAGGTAGCATATATTGGAGCGAGGTATGGGGATATGAGAGTAGGAATATTTGTATGGAGTAAGGAAAATAGAAATCAATTTCATGTGGATGGGACATTAAAAGGGGATATTAACTGTGCCCGACTATATGTATATTGAACTTTGAAAAAGCAACAATTATCATAACTTACATTTTGCATATAAATGTTTACGTATTTCATGCAAGGCTACAGCATTGTTCTTAGTGGAAATATCCATTTCTGATATAAATAAACAACATCCCATTGTCCCAATATCTAAAGATGTTTACTGACTCCATACATTTATTACCGGATACATCATTGTTTGATATATAAGAATCAGATAAGAATAGAAGCGTGCGGATATGCAGTCATGTGATTATTAACTCACAAGCCTTAACTGTTGCGATGTAACAAAAAAGATATTAGAAGACAAACAATATTTGTTTGAAAACCGTTGCAGATTTTCGTTGACGACAAAATGTCACCTGTCGAGATTTTTGTAGTACAGTAGAAACTATTTATAAAGTCACCTTTATAACGGGTTATTGTATATAGCATACTGAATTTAGCTGATCTTCCAGGTGAAATTTTGGTATCTTACTTCTTATGAATAATTGACTATAACGGAACATTACCTCAATAGCGTACTCTTAAGTCTTCGAAAATTCTTTAGGAAAATAAAAAACTTTTAACCAAAGGCAAAAATCTCAACAGTTTAAACGGTTTCTACTGTATAGTTCCCCTTACATATTCTCTGCATTTCAACCATGGTCTCAGAAATATCAAAGATTAATACAAACACCTATGTTTGACTCTGCGTTTATATGTGACGCTTAAATATTAAAGGGTACCTTTTTTAAATGTCATAGAATTTCTTTTTGAGTATTCTTTCCATGAATATTAGGCTTTTTGAGGTATAATTTTTAACTTTTGGCCAATTTTAACCTTTTTTCTCAACTGTTTTTTACTTACATTATTATTATTTTGGTACAACATAACAACACAACTAAATTTGCACAACGTTTCGACTGATTGACTTCAGCCATTCTCAAATGAATGTTTTTTTATTATTAATTAAGATATATATATACATAAAAATGTTTGCCCCTTGAGGGTTATCGTTATCGGTTAAAGTTATCATGAAAAATATTTACAATTATATGAGATCTATATCAGTGACAACAGTAACTATAGTAACTAGCCTAGATATGAAATGCATGCAGTTATTTGAAAACTTTGGCCCGGATGGAATCGCCCTGAACGTTTAATGTTGGTTTCAGTTCTTGAATTGCCAGCATTTCATTCACGAGACAATCGAATTTACTTTTGCACTTTTTTATTATTCTAAAATGTTTTTCAAATTGATCAGTAGATATTCCGTGCTCTTGACGGACGTGTGTACCAAGGTTACTTTTGTTATGTTCATCTATGCGTTCATATAAGTGCCGGCATGTATAGCCAACATAGTCTGCTTCGCACAGACCACATTTAAAATGATATATGACGCATTGCTGGGTTAACAAATCTGGCTTCTCCTCACGGGTACGCAAGTCATCGTTGAGCTTCTTACTTTTAAAAATAGCATTAAACTTTACACTTATTTTACAATTTAAACGGTAAAGTTCTTTTCTTGTTTCATCACATGATTGTTGGTCTTTAAAAGGTAAAACTATACTAACATATTTTAAATTATCGTCTGGTAAAACTGGAGAATTAAAATCATTACTTAGCATTTTATTTAAAATAGAATTAAAAACACGGGGCGGATACTTAAGTTTACTAAAAATGTTAAAAAGTACTTTACATTCAATATTAAAATCAGCTTCAGAGGAGCAAAGACGATGCGCTCTGTGAAGCATTGTCTTCAAAATACCCGTTTTATACCTTTGGTCTACATGACTCTGATAATGTAAAAGAAGTCCTTTGTTTGTTGTTTTTCGATGTACACTCGTTGATATTTCTGTGCCGGTATTGGTCATTTTGATTCCAAGAAAAGGTAGATTATTATTATTGAGAATTTTATAGGATGTGCCCTTTGTAAAATATATTGGAGTATCTTTCCATAATCTGAAACTTTTTCATGGTCATTCTGCCAAAGTTCTATTTGAGCAATTAACCCGGTCGGATCGCAATGCGTGAAGTTACATATACTAGTGAATGATCCTGAAAAGTGTTTCCTCTCTTATCTCTTTTGACTATCCAAAAATGTAGTGTAAAATGCCCTCGGCCTTGTCAATTGCCCGGTTCCCTGGGACATTTACCCTGCTTTCTCCGAAGCTTACCACCGCTCTATTGGTGGCTCTATCAGAAGAATTTCATTTTCAATGAAGAGAAGACCAATTGAGAAGAAAGATGTTCGCCAATAAAAACATACTAAATTTTGATTGACATAGACGTTCATTTCTTCGGGCTCAGCACAATGGGAATACATAATTATTTCATAATTTATCGTTACATTTCTAATAAGACAAATACTAGACTGATTAAATATCCATAGTTACTGATGACAAGTTTGAAAACAGATAAAATAATAGATGACATAAAATGATTGACAGGTGACAGAATAGATTGTCATTAAGTACATTTGAATGGTTTCTAACAAACTGGTATTTTCATTTATTAATAGCTACTGGCCTGATTACAGTATCTTTCACCCTTTGTTGTTCAGCAAGTAGTTCGCTGTATATATCGTCACTCACGCGGTTTACTTTTAATCTGTCTTATACTCCACTTTAAATATGTTTTCTCGATCTAACTCTCTCAATCCCAATTAAAACCATTTCAACTCAATTTTCCTCTCTTTCTATTTGAATTAATATATTTTATGTATTATACAGCATTAGTATCTCCCAATTACTAATACTGCATGTGATATATGAATGTATATACATACATACAATTCATGCTCCCGACTTAGCTGTTATATATATATGGCTATCAGGCCTCTCCTACAAGACCTGACAGCCAAGTCGCTAATGGTTTATACTCAATACTCCTGATGCCTCTATCAAATACAATCAACTATATACAGCGCATTTCCATAGTGATATCTAAACGATAATTTCAAATGATACTGCAACCCTGCTTTCCAATTTTTGCCCTGGTCTTACATATTGGCAAATTGATTACAAACAATTCCTATATATAACAACAATCTAAACTGTCACATGTCAATCATTTCATGTCACCTGCCATCAATCTGTTTCCCCTGATTTGAATCAGGCTTGTCTGCTACCAATAGCATTTCAGTTCATCAGTTGTTGTCTTAATTAATTACTATTTACATGTTCAAATTATTTGTATAATATCTAAGCTAATTTTTCTTTTAATTTTATATTATTTCCAGCACTTAAATAATATTGTGCATTTTTATGGGTTTTCTGAATTTATTAAATTTTTATGTTTTATTGTATTTTTTTATTTTTTTTTTGGTTTTTAATTATTTAATTTTTTTGTATTTTATATTTTTTATCTATGTCTTACTTGTGCTGAGCCCGGCATGCAACATGATGTTTAAGCTGCATTGGATGGTAGAAGATCATTGATCTTCTTGCCTTTTTCCAATTTCTTTTCCATTTCGATCAGAGTGCTGACACCATCGATGACTTTTTGGACTAGCTCAACCTACATACATTTGACCAATAATAATTCAATATTTTAATTTATTGTATTGAAGATGATTTATTGGTATATAACATTATGTTTGAGATTTATTACCTCTGAGACCCCCAAACGATCAAGGTTAGAAATGTCAAAGGTACCACCAACTGCAGCAGTGTCAACGCCACCTAAATATTTATTCAACGATTTATTAATTAATAATTCATATTTTTTACCATTTGCTTTAACTTGTTTAATTTTATAATTATTTATATTTGAATTTTAGATTAAATTATTATTTAGTTAATGCAGTTTAATTGTGTCTAAGTTTAGACAAATGGGTTTTGCACTGACCTGTTCCTCTCTTTTGGAGGCGAAGGCTTTGCAAGATGGAATCGAAGCGTTTATCCTATAATAAATAATTACATTACTTTAATGAATTAATATTTGATTTAGACATATTATAAAATAGAGATTATTGATACATTGTGAAAAACCTTTCTTTCTATATAATTTTCAATTTTCAACCGTGTTGAATATTTCATATTCAAAAGTATTCACCTTTGCTAGATTTGGCAATTTGACATGCACTCCTGCTCTGAGTCCAGTGCCAAGATTTGAAGGGCAAGTTAAAATGTAGCCAAGGTGTTTGTTCCACATGAACTCAGCTCCTTTGCCTTTGATGTGGGTCTCAACCTGTTTGAGTCCATGACAGAAGCGTTCAAAAACAGCCTTCATGTTGCCTCCTTGCTCCATAGAGATGACACGGGTGTGGTCCTCTTCGTTGAGCCAAACAAGGAAATTCTTCTTGTCATTGTGCCAAATTCCACGACCATCAGGCCAATCCCGTGCCATTCCAGCGCATGTTAACAATGGAGAGACAGGTTTATCAAACAAGAAATGATCGTTGATGAGTTGATCTTGTTCTGCATCGGTCATGTCGGCAAGGGGGTAGTATTTGCCCTTCAGATCACCTAGAATCAGAACATGTCCATATTTATTATTGCGCATGATGCAAAAGACGCATTATTATATGTTGAATGAGATATTAATTTACCTTTAAGTGAGTTGAGTGCATCAGAGACAAGATGTTCAACAGCTCTGCGCTCAGCTCTTGTGCAGTGGGGAGGCAAGGCATATCCACGGATGCTCCGACCAGTGCGGCATCGGGATGACAAAACATACTTCTCATCTAGATGACCGCCTCTGATTTTGGATGCATCGATATCAGTTTTATGAACATCATCCTTTTTGTAGCCATTGTGACGATCCTCAATGACAGGATCAAAGAGATCAGCAAATACACTGTAGGATTCTTCATCCCCAGCAACAATGCCAACGGTTGATATGAAAGGATGGCCAGGGTTATCAACGCCTGTTTGGATGGCTTGATCAAGGGTGAAACCATTTGGAGTTACCTAGAAAATGATAACAAACTATTAATTCTCAATTCTCATAATAATGAAATGATAGGATATATTATGTATCTGTAAGAAAGTATTACCGTACCTTATCTCTGAGTTTGGCATAGAGAGACGGACTCAAGAACTTTGCCATGGTGTTGTTATGTAGGCGTAAATCAGGATAGTCACCCATTGGAGAGAAGAGACCGTACGCACGACGCATACTTTCGCAGCCACCGTCAACTTGAGTGGATGAATATGCCATACCAGCTGCAGCAGATGCCATGGCACCTACTCCTACGGCAGCCTTTGATGCCAATCGACCAAGTAATGATGCCATATCTATTAACTTGCTTTGATTGAAGATTTGTTAGTTGCGTTTTGTGTTGCAACTGTTTGCTGAGATTTTGGTGAAGTGTGAGATTTCTATTCGAGCGTTTGTTTTTATAGTCTCTCCGATATTTGACGTCATAAGCGAATTTTCGCAGTGGAACTTCAATAATCCCAGGCTTTTTGATGTCATAATTGCCTTTCTTTTACTTACTCATGCCATTCGCATTATATTCGCGTTATATTTCATGTTTGAAATGAAACCAGACACTATGTTATGTGTCATATTGTTTCATGATTAGACCACATTTTTCCAATTCTCTTATTCCCTCTGTAGTGGGGCAGATAAAGGTTCAAAATCAGCAATATACCGCAAATTGTGATACGAGTATAATTTTAGTATCAAACCAAAGGTAATCGTTTATACTTCAAATAGAGCCCGTGACCCCATCTAGATTCAGCCTGAGTGCCGAGAAAATGGCATCAAAAGTTTGGTTCCACCTACGTCCGTTTCACTGAAAAATTGCGAATGTGGTGAAATATTTTTGAATAGAATACACAAAATTACTAATTTTATTATTATAATGATATTATTAAAACTCCCACTTTCGTTCTACAGCAATATTTTGTGTAAAACTATATCATTGCGCAATATGATAAATATGCGCATGCGCAGTACAAACTTCAGAATTTCGGAATTTTTGCGTTATTAATGATTATATATGTAGTATTGATATTAAATTGGCTTAGGGACTAAAAAATTGATGTTTTTCTACACAATCAAGACATTTTCTATTCAATTAGCACTTATTATGTATGTCTATCCCAATATGTGTAAACAAATTATATTAAAGGTGAAAATATAGGGCTTTTGCCTCCCACGTTTACTCTCAGTATACCATATCAAATTAAACAAGTATAAGAATAGAAATATGCTAATACAATAAGAATCATCATATGCCAGAAACGTAATTATGGTTTTTATTAGGAGCTATTTTAAAGTTAAGTATTGAAAGTGCAGCAATACTAATTTAGATTTACAATATGTAAAGAATACTTGGAAGCAGAAACAGTTATTGAATAATTCGTTTTTCTGGCAATGCTTTTTATCTTGTTCATACTCTGCTTCTTGGCGATTATTGTTATTTTTAATAATTTTATAATGAAGAATCTTTGGTCTGATTTTCCAATCTTCATCTCTTTCACTAGGCAGGAGTTCCATGCCAGTGACGAGGATCCAATCCTTTAAATTAGTAGCGGACGCCTATATAAACTTTATGTGCTCTGACCACAGCCGTAACTACAGGACTTTGATTGAGGTGTTTAGCCCGAAACAAAGGTGTGGCATTTGCATATTTGGGAGCTTCGGTATTGTAATTTTTGTGTACATTTTGCAATTTTTCGTCTCAAAATTGCCCGAAATTTGATTCAAAACTTAGTATGGGAGTGTGAAATATATCTAATGAATGCAACAATTGTGTACAAGTTTAGCGACAACATTAAAACCATTCTGTGCGTTCAAATGATTTGAAAGCAGATAATCTCGTAATTGTTGGGTAAGTAATGACTCCATGACTTTACATCTGTGGAGGTACGCGACATTAAGTCGGGTATGGCACCGAGAAGCAGGACCGACGAGAAACCGTGCCCTTCCCAATAGAAAACTGTTTTTACAAATATAATCTCAAAGCTGCAATCACAATTTAGCAACAAAATCTCATGAGCAATATAATTTTCATAGCCCCAGGCTATCGCTTAACCTCCTCTCGGCGACCCTGTCCAGAAGGGCTATTTTACCGCCTGTTTTGACCGCCTGTTTAGATTTTAGATGGGAATTTTTTCCCACGTTCAAGTAACTACAACGGCACAGTATGACATATAGGGAGACGATTTGGCCCTCATCTTTTTACCAGTTTCGTTTTCGTATCTTCAGCTTTTCGAAAATTAAATAACAGATAAGGAACTGCAGCTGATTTTAATTTCGATATAGTATTACTACTGGAATGTCATGTGTACTGCAAATGGTGATTGGTATCCAAAGCTATCTGTTTGTGCGCTTGCGACTTGCGTAGATGAAATGACAACGTGACTGGTCCACCAAAGTCTGTTTATATGAATATATTGTCTCACCAAGGTGGGATATCCCGCTCATGAAGTAAAATCCCAATTGAAAGTCCATTGCGATGATATAGAAGTTCTTCATATGAATATAGACTTGGTTGTGCAACACGTCCTTTCTTCTGGGCTAGCTCACCAAACAGAGATATCAGGAGTTCAATCACCATTGACAGTAAACTTATATATAACATTCCAGGTAATTGCATTGCTTTTCATTTCATATTCTATTCCCATGCTATATCTTCGCTTCCAAAGTTTGAGATTTGAAAATGAAAGCGGTGGTCAGAGGTTGGAAAAGATAGACAACGTTCACCAGGATGTAACCGGACTGGACGAAGGAGAAGACTTCCATACAAACAGGGCGCTTGGTAGGCGTTCAAGTCCAGAGGCAACCGAAGCATTTATACAAGAAATAAATGTTATCGACTTTAAACAGGACATTATAAAATATCTCTTCAGCACTAGGCTCATATCAGCTTGGTTTGGCGAAAAATGTAAACAATTATTGAGTATCAACTTTAGCTGACACTCGATATTAATAATTTCTTTAAGCATGGGTATGGGCTAGAAATATTTGCAGATATACGCCAGAGATGAATATACGCCAGAGATAGATAGATGTTTAATTAATCATGTAAAACACTTAACAATAATAATATACAAATCGACGTAGTTGAAAGTTAATTAGTGATACATAATAATTCTAATCCCTGAAGCAATCAATGCTTGTTTATTTGGGATACCTGTAAATTTATAAAATGATTAACGAGTTAATTTGTAAAATGTAAAACAGCATTTGAATAAGAATAGTCAATAATGACAATGATAATAATAGTGATACTAAATATGGCTAAAAGAATAAAATAAATTATAAAACACTAACTACTTAATATAGTATACAGTGTTCTAGGCAATCCGATAAAATCCATGGATGAAAACAATTGTCTTCGGATATTTGCAGCTTAAAATGAGATGAACTGCTCATCAATTGCGATTAAAATACGCAAAGTTGAGAAAGCCGAAGGCTGAGTTGCCCCAGGCGCAGGCCGCAAGCCCAAGGCTGGCTTATACTTGCAGTCACTGACATAGTACGTGATCGGAAAGTCATATTCAAACGAATCTTACATTAGCAGCCATTTGAAAAATATATTCTAATTGATAAGTATTATATATAGTAAGAGTAAGGACATCATTATAAAATGTTTTTTCTTGACTGATATAGTTTATATAGCTTAATTAAACCAAGTATACAGCACTATATAATTATGATTCTGATAATGTTTTATAGTCATCTTCATAAAAATGCTAAAACATAGTAAAAGTGCCTTGCTTATGTATATATAAAACTATTTTTATAGCCTTCTCAGCCAATTTAGCATCAATAATTCATTTAATAGGCCTTATTAAGGATAAATTTCTGTAATTCAGAAATTGACTCTGCGCATGCGCAAATTGTAGAATTGCGCAATACCATAGATAAAAACAATATTTTGCTGTAGAACGAATGTGGGAGTCTTAATAATAGTATTACAATAATAAAAATAGCAATTATGTATATTCTACTCAAAAATATTTCACCACATTCGCAATTTTTTAGCAAGACGGACGTAGGTGGAACCAAACTTTGGATGCCATTTTCTCGGCACTCACGCTGAATCTGGATGGGGTCACGGGCTCTATTTGAAGTATAAACGATTACCTTTGGTTTGATACTAAAATTATACTCGTATCACAATTTGCGGTAAGATTTCCGTTAGCTGCCCCACTACTGGCCTCTATAGCTAGGATACAAATTACCAACATACAAGTTGTAAATAATATTATAAATTGTGATAGTTATGTCATGTATATATAATTAAAATATATATGCGAATGTTTTGTACTTTCCTTTCTTGATTCAAACGAACCTTGAACAGAAAGAAAAACTTGAGCTGAATTTAACTTCGCTGTCGTCAGCAGCTCTTCCAGACTCGAATGTCGACTTATCAGAGACGCGAATTCATGTGAAGCAAAATATCGTGGAAGAGTGAAATCCGATTATATATACGGGCATACGGCATTAGAAAGACAAAGTTATTACAAGCCGCAGGATTTAAAGTGGGAATAAACCCCCAGACTATCTTTACATATGTAGTAGAACCCGACGTGAAAAAAACAATGGCGTAATTTTTTTTTCGATCTGGAAATTATTTCTTGGTGAAAAGCGCCTTCAAAGTGGTGTTTTGGCCCAAATGTCGCTGAGAAAAAAAAGGGATTGGATCTAGCTTTATGACGACAAAGTCACAAGTCGTGCGGTTTGTCTAACAGACTCAAGAGTGGGCTGATCACGCGACGTAATCTTTGAGGTGACCTAGCTCCGAGAAGTCACGCAAAAAAATTTCTGACAAGCCTGAGCCATGAACAAACATATAAACTGGCGAATTACGTAAAAAAGATGCAATTTGTGATTTCAGGAGCAGAATAAAATCTATTGAAACGCTCGGTCGAAATAATTTCTTGTAGCGTCATTAAGCGCGATGAATCTGATATAGATTGCGGATTAATACAAATGTCAGGCGGTGCGACTGTTCCTTTGTGACTAGTCTAGTGACACATATTAGTTACGTATTCTGTGTGACCGCAGTACTTCTCAAATCTTAATTAGTAGACACGTACCCTTCAAAATAGCTTGATCTTACGCTATATAAGTTTTAACTATTTTTAACTCTATGATCTGCAAGTCGTTCTTGAGTAAACATTTCTACAAGATATCCTTTTCATGATCTAAATGTGAATGTAAACTGATTTGATTTGCACGGGCATGCACAGACGACTTTTCCTGGAGTATGGTACTGCAAAGTATTAATTGTACTGGAGTTGGTACTGCAAAGTATTAATTGTACTTTTTCGGATTTATTTAACTATCGGTATTACTAAATTATTAAATAGACATTTTTCAACTATCATTTCAACGTTTAAGTTTGAAATTGATGTTCGTCTAGTAAAACTTAAAACATGTAATCGTATAGTTTATACGACTGTATAGATAGATATATTATACTCAATAGTCTAACAAAGTGTTCATCATTAATTCACCAAGCATTCAATATTTAAAAAACAATTGAGAATTCTTCAGTACATTACACTATAAAATTCTATAAAATATCGGAAAATAGTACAAACATGATAGAGGGCTCGGACATTCTTATTCAAGTTTACAGCCGTATACTAGAGCCACTAGAGCTACAGTAATGCAGATTCTATCATTTGTCGGTTTTGCGGTATATCTTCATTGCATAAATTTTTATCCTCTCTATCAAAGTTATATGATTAACAAAATTAGGGTTTTGCAATGTGAAGTCTCGTTCCTTATTTTACATACGCCACAAAATTATTTTACCAGTCTAGTATTCATTCCTTCGGCGATAAAGTAGAACATGTTAGCATCATGTCGTCACAATCTGTAATTTATAGGATTAGTAATACAGTGCAGAAGTTACTTTGCACAAAATACCTTTCTACAGAGACGCGAAATCAGATGGACGGATTTCGCTTCTGTGAAAAGAGGACTATAAAACCGACGGCTATGGTGTTCTTAATAGCGTTTCCCACCATACATTATGATTTTTACCCTCAAAAGAACACTCCATTTTCAGTGCAGACATATGCTTACAACAATAAATTCTACTTAGCTAGCTTTTGTGGTCACCAGAGAATCTTTTGATATGTGTTAAATATGTGTGAGAATGATATGTCAAAATATAATCTGTATAACGCGCGCTACGAATGAAATATTTTCTGATTTTTATTTTCTTCAAATTCGTGAACTTTAAAATCATTAAATCATCTGGAATTTTGCTACTATTGAGTTTATATGTTCTTCCTTACCTCAGTTTTGTGGGAGAGAAAAATAGATTGTTGTTACAGAGCTACGCCATCTCAAACGTAACATCGCGTGATTAATCCGATCTAAAGTCTATTAGAAAAACCACACGACTTGTGACTTTGTCGTCATAAAGCTAGATCCAATCCCTTTTTTTCCCTCAGCGACATTTGGGCCAAAACACCACTTTGAAGGCATTTTTCACCAAGAAATAATTTCCAGATCGAAAAAAAAATTACGCCATTGTTTTTTTCACGTCGGGTTCTACTATATATATGTAAAGATAGTCTGGGGGTTTATTCCCACTTTAAAACGTCTAAAAAGGCGTATGATATTTTGCGTTTCAAGCATTCCATGAATCATTCGACAATTCAAAAAATTTTCTTGGAAAAATATAAATTTCAAGATTAATTTCAAGATAAGATTTAGACATATAATCAATCGGAAAACAAGAAACAGAGTTCTTGATATAAACGTTTTTTTATAAGAAAGTTTGATATCCGCCTGTATGCACATCTGACTTTCTAAGCAATTTGGAAAAATTTGTACTGTACTTTCTTATAAATCACTTCTGTTTATAATAAAAACGTTTAACAGTGTGAAGTATAAATATAATTATTCCAATTACAGGATTATTCCAAGATCTTTGAAAAGCTATAACTTGAAAATAATTGCATGAAGCAATCGAAACGTTGTTAATATGAATACAACTATATTTTTTGAATTTTCTTATCAAAAGTATGATTGCTGACAAATATATCATATCATTTAATGAGCTGAATTAAAATTTTACTACTTTATTCAATATTCTATAATAACATACGTATTAATCATCTAAACGTATTAATAATCGCATTTCTTAATCGTATCGTTCCAGATTAATCCACTTGGGCATGGCATACAATAAGTTAATCCATTTGAACATGTTATAAAATAATGTTGATCCATCCCTTTTGGATTCCCATAATCGCCATTTGTTTTACCAATACAAAAATCTTTAGGACCTGAAATGTAAAATTTATCAATATAATAACTTATGTACTCATGAGAGTCATGATAGACACATTAGACTAAATATTCCTTAATGTTATCATTCTTGCCGTGTACAATGTACATTAACTTTGATATAAAGAGTCAAGCATTATAATAATGACCAGTATTCTTAAATTGAATTGATATACTAGATATTACATGTTTCAACCCATAGAGACTTACTAAAAAACCTAAGAAGTTCTAATAAGATATAAGTCTATGATAAAACTTTTTCATGAGACATAAACATTGTGAAAAATATTATTGGTCTTATCAATTGACTGTTAACGATATCAAATGCAATATATAGTGAATGAATGGTTAAAGTGTATATCCCGGATATTGGGAGATTGCTTCTTTAGATAGAGAAACATTTTCTATCAGTACATGTTCTTCTTGTATTTTTACTTTGCAAAAGCATTTCCCCCTCAAAATTGCAATCAAAGTTACGTTTTTGTGTCTCACTCTTTTTCCTGGAACAGGAACCCACTTATTTTCCACAAGAGAGTTTACACCGGAAAAAACACTAAATATTTTACTTATTTGTCTCTAAATAAAAAAACTGCTAAACCAAATGACAATTTGCTTTCGGAATAAAATTTTCAACGTTCAGCTGAAGATTTAGAGCTATATTTGATCAATATTCAAGATATAGGTAAAGAGATATAAGCCTCTAAAGTCAAAAGTTTTTAGTTTTGTATTTTTCTCACTCAAGTGCTCACGCAATTAACACCTCTTTACGGCTTAAAAAGTTAATTTATTTATAGTTACATATATTACTTCTTCATATTCATGTATAAGCTTTTAAATGTTGTTCCTATTGCTAGATACGTTAAACTTTTAGTAGATTAAATAATATTTTTGTTATAGAGAACCCTCCTGAAAACCATCTAAAATGAGTGAGGTTTCCTCTTTAAATATCAAATATATATATATATATAATTAAGATTTATGCTTACAATGTAATGCTCCATCAGTGGGAATTTCTTTGGGATAATCGCATTTCTTAACCGTATCGTTCCAGATTAATCCACTTGGGCATGGCATACAATAAGTTAATCCGTTTGAACATGTTATAAAATAATGTTGATCCATCCCTTTTGGATTCCCATAATCGCCATTCTTTTTACCAACACAAAAATATTTGGGACCTGAAATTTAAATTTATAAAGAATACATACCATACCAACATGATTTTTAATCCACTTGCACTCACCTTGCAAGTGCGACGGCATGACCTTCACCCTTTGAGTAATATTTCTACCTGTTTAAACTACCACATCTGTTCAATTTTTGAACAACATTTATAGAAGTTAAGATGTAGATGTGTAAGAATAATAACTATTAGCACATTTGAAAGTTATAATATGATAATAAATACCAGTTGCTTTCAATGTCATACTATATCACACGGTAAGCATCAACCTTTATTCTTTCATTAATTGTAATACAACATGATTTTAGCTTATAAGTATTTTAGTTTTTATGAAATTTGAAGAAATATGTAATATATGTATAAATAATGATAATTCACACAACAACAAAAAAGCGATAATGTTTTTAACATCATTTAAATTCATGACTTGATTATAAATTTATCTTATTAGAACCTTTTACTCAGATTTTCTAATAAGTGTACTAATATGTATTAAGTCAAATAATATGTATTATAATATGCAGTGAAGTACCACAACAACAGCTATTGGTCACTACATGCACACATTGCCTTTTGGCACAGGGACTATTCAATAGCTGATACTATTTTGGGCATTTCTAGAGTGACCACTAGAGACATGTGATCGCTATATAGAGTTAACCGTTAACCATTAACCCTTCAAAATAATTTAAACTCGTTAGCCATTAAAACAGTTTAAAACAGTAACCGATAAAGGAGTTGATTTATCAAGCTCAGATGTTTCCGATTTATCTTTTCACAAACAGAAATGTAAGAATCACTTACAGTTTGATTTTGTGACTGTTCCATTTTTCTTCAAAGAATAAGAACATTGTTTTATAGCCTCGTTCCATATTAAACCAGCAGGACATAAAGTACAAGACGTCAAATTATTTGAACAGTAAATAAAATAATGGACATCCAAAGGATCGGGATAGAGACCATTTACTTTTCCTTTGCAGAAATCCACAGGGCCTGGTTCGAAATATAAAAACATATTTTATGTTAATAAAGTCATAATGCTAATGTGAGATGAAAATATTGATCGCTATTCAAATAATTTATCTATCCAATAGTCTCTAGTCGAAAAAAGACGTCAATACTATAATCATAGATTATGTCTGACATTTATGTTCCATGTTATAACACCTTTGAAAGAAAGAAAAATAAAACAACATGATTTACTTTTTAACTTTTTCTTCTTAGAAAGCGCTCATTGGCTTTATTTGACCTAACCTGATGTTCAACTTTTGTCTCTTAATTTAATGGTTAATATTGATCGGCACTATTATGAAGATAAATCAAATTCTAGCTGGATAGCCTCGTGTGTATGCAGCATTGATCATATCCTAGCCTACAGGCAGAACCTGCTAGCTACTAGACAGATCAGGCTATATGCAGGTATGGCCTGCGTCAATATTGAACCTTGATATTTAGATATATAGACATTAATTTCAATCATTGAAAAATAATAAAATTGATGCTTATAATTACAGACTTATCAGAAGTTAGAAGGTGGAGGTTTTTTGAAAACATAATAGTCAGGCATTGTGCATGTGTTTTTGTATAAACTAATATATTTTTCATTGTATGTGTGACGAGTTTGTTGAAGAACCACAAGTGTCTGAGAGGAGGTTTTATTTGTTCCACATTGCAGGAAATCTCTAATTAGACAAGCTTTAGAAAAAGCTAGTGACAGCGAATAGAATGTAAACCATTTTAGTTATGTTTCTTTTGTTGCATTTTAATATTTTGAGTATATAAAAAACTTTGAGGTTCGGTTGAAAATTAAGCTAAACTATATTGCTATATTGTTGAATCTTACGTGAATAATATTCTCAGTTAGTCAAATATCAAACGACTTATGATAAGAATGACGAATATATATCTACACTATAGTGGATTATTGAACTTAGACCGTTCAGTAGAGATTAAAAGGTCAAACACCTAAATAAATTGAGATAAGAATGGCCACTGTAGACAGGTGATCAACCTTTCAACAGAGGTTCAAATGTCAGACAATATATGAGAAATCAATATGAAATCATCGCTTTGCATCTTACTTAAGCAAAATTTCGAAATATTCAATTATCTTGTACTTACAATGTGACGCATCTGAAATCTTTTTTAATTTGATTCTTTGTAACCAATCACATCTCTTTGATTTATTATTCCAAACCAATTTCGAAGGGCATGCAAAACAATATGTTTTTTCAGCAACACATTTAATGAAATAATGTTGACTCATGTTATCTGGATTAGAATAGTCACCGTCGATCTTTCCTTGACAAGCATTAGTGGGACCTAATAATCCGATGAAAAAAATCGGAAAATAATTATCGATTAATTGATCATAATCATCGTCAATTCGTATAAGGACAGGAATTACATGCGTTTTATAGACACTATGAATTTTGAAAATCTGAAAACCTACTGAATAGACTATTGAATTGGGCACTTTTCATGATCATTAGCTTTCAAATTTTAAAGTGTGTTTCAGTTAAATTTTCAGTAAAATGAGAACAATATAGATTTAAGTGTCTGTGGTCAATTTCAATATGATTTCAGTCCTTAGTCCCATTCCAGTATGTCTTCAGTAGGTTTTCAGTACAATGAGAACAATATAGATTTAAGTGTCTGTGGTCAATTCCAATACGATTTCAGTCCTTAGTCCCATTCCAGTATGTTCTCAGTAGGTTTTCAGTAGCGATTCAGTATATCCAAGATTCATAGTCTGATACCATGATCCGACAAAAGTAGGAATCCTGCATTTCCGTAATAAGAAAATACCAAAAATTCAGTACCGCATCGATAAAATACCACCTTATAAGTACCATTAACGTGTTTGAAGTTTTGCATGGAAACAAATTATTTTGATTTGGAATTTCCGGGAAAATTTTTCGGGCAAACTATTTCTGCCCCCCCCCCAGTTGGAGGCATGCCCCTACGCCTATGTCCTGCAATCCTAGATTCCAGAAGGTTAGAGAAAATTCAAATGAAATTGATATTAGTTTATGATACATTGGTCAAACTTCAACAATAAGATTCAGAAGAAAATGTTTAAATACATCTAGGATTCCAGAAGGCTTAACCTTTTGAGGGTGTACTGTAAACCTCCATTTGAATGGTATGTTTTACTTTTGTTTAATAGTATATCGTCGCAGAAAAAGTTAAGAAAACAGTTCAATGTGTCCGCGCGTTAATAATTTAGCGAAGGTTTATCATATATGGGCCGAGTGAGGGAGTCAACATTATCATTTCTAGTAATACTTACACGAAGACTTGCAAACAACAGTCAAAATCATTGAAGCCAAAAATAAAGAAACCATCCACTTATACATTTTGTATTCAGAATTCACGATATTCGAAATTGTCTAATTCTTTGGTGTTTCCAGGCAGCAGAAGTTAGTTCGAATACGACTGAGGAAATGAGCTAAATGAGCCTGTATTTATATGGAATCTTATCAATAAAAACATACTTATATTTATCTAGGAATTAACCCGGTTTCGAGAGGTCAAGAAATATAATCCCCTCTCACTACGTGTGAAAGTATTGTAATCAGGAACCAATAGGGTATTTTCTAAGAATTAAGAAAGTTTCCAATTTGTGATTTGACCCCCGATTTGACCTCGGTCCTTTCACACAAGCGGGAATACATAATGTGGTATATTTGATATTTGAACTCGGTGATTATTTTTTCTGAGAATATATGCAATATATATATATAGTTTCTTAAATTGTGAATTGAGATCAGTCATTCAAATATATTATTTTGCGTAGTAGTACCGAAGCATATTATACTGTATGCCGGCATGTTTACCGAAATCCTGCAGAGTTTTCGAAAGTTCACAAATTGAACTCAAATATTTTACACAATTGTGCTATCCAAGAATCCAGACTGCGTTATGTAATTATTTCATAATCTATGCCTGCCGCACATTGTGTCTACATATTTCATGTATTGTGGGCAAGCTAGCCTTTTTCCAGATTCTTGTCACAATTTTATGTGTTTATGATATTGTATAGTTTAGGTATTTAGGATATTTTTCTGGTATGTTTCCTTTGTTTTGATCGTAAATACATGAAATTCTTAATTCTCACCCGTTGGGATTGAATTTTTCCATCCTTCCCGATTTCTGAAAATGGCATGCATTCGTCCAAAAATACTGAATCCCCCGCGGGCATTACATATTGTACTAAGCTACTGTACTAAACGTTCTCTTAAGCTGTAAAAGTATTATAGTATGAGATTTTGGCAGCACTATGTAATCCGTACCAAAGACAAGTTGGCATGAAAGAAAGATACATGAGAAATAGCGATTATGGAAATACTACAATGAGAGACAGAAAGGCACAACATTTTGAATGACATAGATGTTTATTTTTCCGGGCTCAGCACAGTGGGAATGCAGTTTTTCTATAATGTTTATCATTAATACATTTCAAGATGACAATTAAACTGATTGAAAAGCAATGTTTACTGATAACAAGGTTGAAAAACAGATTGAATGACAAACGACATGAAATGATTGGCATGTGACAGAATAGATTGTTGCCATGGTATCACCTTTAAAGGCATTACCACTGTGATATTCTAGGAACCAATATTTTCGTTTATTAATGTAGTATTCAATTCACCCAAGAGAAGATTGCAGTATCAATGTCCTCAATTGGTCTGGCAACCCGCCTGGCTATGGCCTGGCTAGCTCAATCAGATGGGGGATAAATACCAAGTCAGGCCCAAATTGTTCCACGTTTGAATCACACAAATAGCTTAGCTCCTCCAAATAGTTTCCACTTATATTGGCTAAGCCCCTCAGGGTCAGTCAAGAGGCTCCAACCAAAGACCGACCCTTTCGTAGTATCACACACACATTGCTCTTTCTATCCTCAACGTCTATAGACGATCATATATATGATCTTTGATATATGTAGCGCTTTGATCTTAGGCCAGAGAACAAAACAATGACCATCTTCATTTTTATTCCAAATTTCCAATAATGAGTCTCCCCTCGAATTCTTTCCTGTTGTATCCAAACCCACAAGGCTAGTCTTAAACAAATACCAACCCTTCTTCCTTATCGAAGACTATATATACGTAATTGCCACTAGCCAATTTCTTACACAATACTTATCTATTCCAATGTTCCCATCTAAACCTGCCACTCTGTCTATACATAGTAATGTACGGACTCGTATATTATGCAACATAGTACCTCCTAAATATCTAATGCTGCACAGTATGTATAAAATCAACGCAACTGGCTTAACTACAAGACCTCTCCTACAAGGTCTGATAGCCAAATCAGTGATGGCTATAATACTCTACTTTCTGGTGCCTCTCAACGAAAACCCAAATGATACTGCAATCCTGCCTTTCAAATTTTGGTCTTGCAAATTAACAAACGCCATAGCAACAATCTAACGAAACATGTCAATCATTTTATGTCACTTGCCATCAATCTGTTTCCCCTGATTTGAATCAGGCTTGTCTGCCACCAATATCATTTCAGTTCATCAGTTGTTGTCTTAATTAATTACTATTTACATGTTCAAATTATTTGTATAATATCTAAGCTAATTTTTTTTTAATTTTATATTATTTCCAGCACTAAAATAAATTGTGCATTTTTATGAGTTTTATAAATTTATTTAATTTTTATGTTTTATTGTCTGTTTTTAATTTTTATTTGGTTTTTAATTATTTAATTTTTTTGTATTTTATATATTTTTTTCTATGTCTTACTTGTGCTGAGCCCGGCATGCAACATGATATTTAAGCTGCATTGGATGGTAGAAGATCATTGATCTTCTTGCCTTTTTCCAATTTCTTTTCCATTTCGATCAGAGTGCTGACACCATCGATGACTTTTTGGACTAGCTCAACCTACATACATTTGACCAATAATAATTCAATCTTTTAATTTATTTTGTTAAATGTGATTTATTGGTATATAATATTATGTTTGAGATTTATTACCTCTGAGACCCCCAAACGATCAAGGTTAGAAATGTCAAAGGTACCACCAACTGCAGCTGTGTCAACGCCACCTGAGTATTAGATTCGATGATTTTATTAATTAATAATTCATATTTTTTACCATTTGCTTTAACTTTGTTTGATTTTATAATTATTTATATTTGAATTTTAGATTAAATTATTATTTAGTTAATGCAGTTTAATTGTGTCTAAGTTTAGACAAATGGGTTTTGCACTGACCTGTTCCTCTCTTTTGGAGGCGAAGGCTTTGCAAGATGGAATCGAAGCGTTTATCCTATAAAAAAATTACATTACTTTAATGAATTAATATTTGATTTAGACATATTATAAAGTAGAGATTATTGATACATTGGGAAAAACCTTTCTTTCTATATAATTTTCAATTTTCAACCGTGTTGAATATTTCATATTCAAAAGTGTTATTTGAATAATTGTATTCACCTTTGCTAGATTTGGCAATTTGACATGCACTCCTGCTCTGAGTCCAGTGCCAAGATTTGAAGGGCAAGTTAAAATGTAGCCAAGGTGTTTGTTCCACATGAACTCGGCTCCTTTGCCTTTGATGTGGGTCTCAACCTGTTTGAGTCCATGACAGAAGCGTTCAAAAACAGCCTTCATGTTGCCTCCTTGCTCCATAGAGATGACACGGGTGTGGTCCTCTTCGTTGAGCCAAACAAGGAAATTCTTCTTGTCATTGTGCCAAATTCCACGACCATCAGGCCAATCCCGTGCCATTCCAGCGCATGTTAACAATGGAGAGACAGGTTTATCAAACAAGAAATGATCGTTGATGAGTTGATCTTGTTCTGCATCGGTCATGTCGGCAAGGGGGTAGTACTTGCCCTTCAGATCACCTAGAATCAGAACATGTCCATATTTATTATTGCGCATGATGCAAAAGACGCATTATTATATGTTGAATGAGATATTAATTTACCTTTAAGTGAGTTGAGTGCATCAGAGACAAGATGTTCAACAGCTCTGCGCTCAGCTCTTGTGCAATGCGGAGGCAAGGCATATCCACGGATGCTTCGACCAGTGCGGCAACGGGATGACAAAACATACTTCTCATCTAGATGACCGCCTTTAATTTTTGATGCATCGATATCAGTTTTATGAACATCATCCTTTTTGTAGCCATTGTGACGATCTTCAATGACAGGATCAAAGAGATCAGCAAATACACTGTAGGATTCTTCATCCCCAGCAACAATGCCAACGGTTGAGATGAAAGGATGGCCAGGGTTGTCAACGCCTGTTTGGATGGCTTGATCAAGGGTGAAACCATTTGGAGTTACCTAGGAAATGATAACACATAATTAATTCTCAATTAAGTAGGATATAATATATATGTGTCTGTAAGAAAATATTACTGTACCTTATCTCTGAGTTTGGCATAGAGAGACGGACTCAAGAACTTTGCCATGGTGTTGTTATGAAGGCGTAAATCAGGATAGTCTCCCATTGGAGAGAAGAGACCGTACGCACGACGCATACTTTCGCAGCCACCGTCAACTTGAGTGGATGAATATGCCATACCAGCAGCAGCAGATGCCATTGCACCTACACCTACGGCAGCCTTTGATGCCAATCGACCAAGTAATGATGCCATATCTATTAAATTGCTTTTGATTGAAGATTTGTTAGTTGTGTTTTGTGTTGCAACTGTTTCGTGAGATTTTGGTGAAGTGTGCGATTTCAATTCGAGCGTTTGTTTTTATAGTATCTCTGATATTTGACGTCATAAGCGAATTTTTGTAAGTTGTGCGATTTCAATCGTCACAATTACTTTTTGATGTCATAATTGCCTTTCTTCCCCTATTCTGCCACGTTGTAAAATAATTAAATAGCCGAGCAAAACCTTGGCATGAGGATTTAAGCGAAAAATTAAAACAACAAATTTTAATTTTTCAGTACTTCTCGACCTGATGATTCCTTAACAGTATTTTGCATTTATTCTGAAAATTATACCATGCTTTTCAATCTTATTGAGATTTAATTGTTTCAGGCTATAATTACTAATATGGATTTGACCTATAACAAGGATCTACCATATATTTTGATCTGCCAAGATAGCTATCTTTATAATAACAATAATAGTAATAATAATAATAATAATAATAATAATACATTTTTATAGCGCTTATATAAAGCAGTTATAAGAGCTTTACAATATAACTGAGGTAAATTAATTAAAATATTATATAGTATCTCATAAAACTATGTAAACGTGGTAAATAGAAGTGTCAATCAATAAATGAATCTGTAATAAGGATCAATAATATTATCTAATATCTTTACTAAAAAAAATAAATTATTATATGCCTTATCATATCAAATATGAAGAAAGGAAGAGAAGTTGTTTTAGGGTTTATTGCAAATAAAATATCGAAATTTTTCAAATTGTCATCAATGTCTATATTTCTTGTCCGATTTTATCTATTCTGTAATCCAGGTCAAATAATAAAATTATATCTAACTTTGTTGGTGACAAAACCTCAATAGAATGCTCGATGCGGATATGCAGAGCAGTAATATAAATAAAGTCAATCTTTGAGACTTAATTTCTAAAAATTATATATCTATATCCATTCTAGATAAATAAGGTAAAGTTGTCCACATTTGTGTAGGTATAGTGCTCAATGATAAATATCAGACCTTTAATAGATCGCCGTATTGTATTGTATTGTATATTATTATTATTATTGATAATCTTTGATGATCGCCGTATGGCGTGAAACTGGGAGTAGCGAGAACAGTATGTCTTTTTTTGGACTCATTTTATTCGTTAATCTATATCCATTCTATCAAGATATTATACTGAATCTTGATTTTATCCGTTCATCTATCTATATCCCGATTCAATCTTTCCCAGCCCAGTCCTTTCATAATTTTGCGCAGTCATTTCGTGTTGTTTGCATGAAGAAATAGCCATTTGCATGAAGGCTCGTACAAATTTTTTGAAAAAAGTTAACTAACTTGGCTAGAAAGTTTTAATATCAGTTCTTTAACTTGTTGTAGAGTTTTACTATTCCACGGAAATCGCTTCAAGCAAGATGAGTGCTGCAAGCCTTCTTGAACACTACAATTCATTGGAATATAACAGCTTTGCCCAATCAAAAGGCAACTCTTGGCATGAAGATTTAAGCGAAAACGAAAATTCATGGCAAATGAACCGACATAAGTCTTTTGCCTTGGCTCCAATCAACGATGTAAGTCCGTGTAAGGTCTTTGTTCTATTTAAGTAAAATTACAATTTTATATTATCAGCAGGATTATTGATAGGTTGCTTAAATATATGAAGGGTTTAACAGAACATTGTCTAATTTGTCTTTGATTTCGAAACCCACCACGACAACGTCAATTAGCCATCTGAAATTTAAACAGACGGTACAGACCATTATTATATAGGCGTAGTTGGTTTGTTTTGTGCAAGCCAACGTTACCTAAAGCTGTATTTCATAGCTATGTTCAAGTTTCAAATGCTGTCAGAATCTAGCAGCCTGACTGCATTTTCTGTCGTGCGCGGGGAATATATTCATATTCCCCGCGCATTTTCTTGAATTGGTACTAAACCTTCTTTAACATACAAAATATCCTCCGCGCATCCGCGCAACAATGTAGTCAGGTCTAGCAGCATATGCAGCCCATAGTGGCCTGACTGCATTGTTGCGCGGATGCGCGGATGATATTTTGTATTTTAATGAAGGTTTAGTAACAATTCAAGAAAAATGCGAGGGGAATAGATTCCCTGTGCACGGCAAAAAAAGCAGTCAGGCTAGTGGATTTCCTGTATTTTACAACTGATATATCCAGCGTAAAATGTAGCTGGAAACAAATCTTGCTGGTAACTAACTTCAAAACTGTTTTGATCATCACAAAAAACCATAAACAGGTAGTTAGTTTAAGTAAACTTTATTATAAACATCAAGACATATAAAATGATATAATAAAAATCTAATTAATAATGTAAAATTGTTGTTTTAATTTCAACAGTTTGCACTTTTCACTTTCTAAATTAATCCATGTGCTCTTTTCATGAAAAGGAGGCTAAATATTTAAGGTCAAAGCATAATGGCTATTTGGCTATAAAATAATAACAAAACTAAAAAAGTTATTTAATATGATTGAAACACTCAGAAACCAAGGATGTTGGATCTCTTTACGAGTAATGGGTAAATATGTAACTATAATAATAAAGAGTCCAGCATGTCAACATATCGAATGCGATAACCTTTTCAATTTTATAGGTGCCATCTGTTTTCCTTGTTTCTATTATCAATTGTCTTTGTCCATGTCATCATTTGTGTTCTGATTCACACTGTATACTAAGGATAATGTATTGGCATGTCTTGTTACTATTTGTGGCCGACAATTACCATCAGTGGAGTTGTAATACTTTAGAGAAACTCTTCGAACAAGGCCGTCTTTTCCAGCGTAAACTTCCAGAATTGTCCCTAATTTGTAAAATCCTGTTCTAGAAGGGATGTCAAGTAGGCAAACAATATCACCTTCTTTTAAATTTTCTTGCTCTGTCTTCCATTTTCTCAAATGATCCTTTCTTACACACTCAGTATAAATATTCCACCAATTTTTAACTTGCAACTGCACATCTTTAAATCTTTCTAGATGCCGACCTGAAACTCCTTCAGAAGTATCAACGTTATGATCTAGACTTCTTCCGTGCAGCAGTTGGTTTGGAGTGATAGCCTGTCCAATTTCTGGGTTATACACCAGTGGTCTATTATTTACCATATTCGCCCATCCTCGCACTACTTGATCAAACTGTAAGCTCGTTAAAATCTTGTCACCACTCATTAACTTCTCTCTTTTCTTTTCAATTTTCAACAACTTTATCATGGATTCAACTGTACCTTGTACCCAAGGTGCTTTTGCTGGACCAAACACCCACTCCACATTCTTGTATGATGATGCAACAGCCTTTTTCACTTCATTAAATTGTGTTTCCAGAATTTTCCCAGCTTTGACCAAATTGGATCCAAGATCAGAATGAACATACGCAAAACTTCCATGCTGATTTTTTAAAGCATCCAAAGCCCTTAGTACACTTGCTGCTCCATAGTCTTCTAAGGCACATGCAAACGTTGCTCTAGTACTTTCGCAGGTAGCGCAGAACAACCAATGCTTCATGCGAGTTCTTTGTTTAACAGCATCTTTAACAATAAATGGTCCTGCTATATCAGCTTGTATTGAAAAGAATGGTGTTACCAAGTTGGTTCTTCTTTCAGGTAAAATACCCATCTTCTGAGGAAGAGTTTTTGAATCTATCTTCTTACAGGTGTAGCATCTTTTTCGTATTTTTTCAAGTCTCTTCTGACAGAATGGCACATAAAAGGACTCTCTTAATTTTGCTTCGACACGTTTTACTGAATGGCCATGGCCCCAATCCTTATGATACTGATAGAGGATTAGGCTTCCAGTCTTTGAAGAGCCATCAATAATAGGCAATTTTGTTTCTCCAACTGCTTCTAGAGTTCTCCCAATTGCATAAATTATGTTATCATCTCCTTCTACGACGTCATAAGATGAGATTTTTGTCCTTCTGAGCATGTCCTTTGTATCTTGCATAGCTGATTGTATCAACATCCTTTTTGCGAAGATAAAACGAGCAGGTGCAGTTTCACATTCTCCATCTGATGAATTCTTAATTGATGACTTGAATATATAACATGCCTTCAAAACTAATGCACATGTGTTAATTGCGGCTGTCCATGACTTTGCATTCTTTATTATGTCTTGTCCAATTTTGGTTTGCTCTATAATACTCTTTGATGTCTTCTTTGATGAAATTATCTTTGTTGTAACCTTCGTGTTCGCCACTTCAGTAGCTGTTTTGTATTCTTTTGCCTGATCTGGCAAGGAATCATTAAGTTTGGGTAAGTCATTGACAACTTTTACTGGCCACTCATTTTCTGGGCTTGATAGGAATCCTCCCTGGGTCCACTTGTCAGATGTGAGGTCTTCGACGTTTGCTTTATCCTTAGTTGCCAAATCAGCAGGATTATCACCACTTTTAACATATCTCCAATCACATAGGTTAGTATCTGACTTTATAAACTCTGTTCTAATGCCAACAAAGGTATTGAAGCAGCCAGAATGGGAATGTAATTGCCTCAAAACTATAGTTGAGTCAGTAAAGAATCTACTTTCAATGACTTCAATTTCACTTGGAAGATTGTTTTTTGTCTTTTTCCATAGTTTAACTCCAAGCTCTGCTCCTAAAAGCTCTATTCTTGGTATAGAGAGCCTCTTTGTTCCAGAAGTCTTTGCCAAAGCTGTGAGTAAGTGAGAGACAAATCCATCTTCAACTCTGACGACTATGTAAATACATGCAGAATATGCTCTGTCGCCACCGTCACAGAACGTTGCTAGCATAACCTCGACCTTTTCACTTTGAATTACATGTTTTGGTATTGTACTTCTTGAAAATGCTATTTCCTTTGCTTTCCATAGTTGCATGAATATTTGGATAAACTTGGCTTTTAGATCATCATCTATTTCGATATTCCATGAATCACGATCATGTCCAGGATGTCTCAAGCATACTTCACCATAAAATAAGCGTAATTTAATTGTCATTGGTAAAAACAATCCTAATGGATCAAATATTTGAGCTTGACAAGATATTGTGTCCCTTTTTGTGAATGATGCCATGACTTTATTATTCACATTTTCTGGTGTCAGATCAATGTCTAATTTCTTGCCTCTGTCCTTCTTACCAAGATTGAACCAATTTTTCAGCATGAGGTTGTCTTCTTTTGAATTCCAGATGTAGCCAAGCGTTTTCTCCTTTTTGTTGTCTCCAACACAGTTGAACTCTTTGAATGAAAATCCACCAGCTTCAGCAACTTTCTTCATGCCTGCAAGAAGTGGTGCTAGATCTTCGTCCCATTTTCCCGTGACTACACAATCATCGACATAGCTTTGATATAGGAAGACCTTCAAAATTCTGTCTTTGAATAATGGTACTAGGTGAGAAAATTTTTCGGCATTTTTTATTCTGCCCAGAACAGCAAGCCATGCAGCTGCACTGTCGCCAAAAGGCATGCTTGCTTCTACAACTTCCAGACTTGGGGCATCTAAAGTGATATACTTTTTCCACTCTTCCGGAACAAGTGAGCTTGGAATAAGCAATCTTCGTAGACTAATATCTGCATCAGGCAGTTTGAAAGAGTTAAAGTACTTGGAAAGATCACCAATGGATATGTTTTGCGAGGTTCTCAATGTCAATAGGACCTTTCTTAAGTCACCAATATTAGATGATCCTTGTACTTGGCATTCATTAAGACTTAGTCCATTTTCATCTTTATGTGAGCTATTTGTGACTAATCTTACAGGAGTAGATACACTTTTCTCGTTGATTACAAAATTCCATGGCAAGTAATGTTTCTGTAATTTTATATCGAGATTGAGTTTTGTAACAGGAACCCAGTGACCTCGCTCTAAATTCCCTTTGATTTGTTCAATAACGCTTGTTTGCAATTCTGGTCTCTTGTTTAGTTTTGCTATAATTGTTCTCATCATTCTTTCAACAGATGTTTTATTTTCTTTGAGTGTTTTCAGTTTCTCATAATAATGATAATTTGCATACCATCTGCCATCTTTGTGCTCCAGAGAGGCATACATATCTTCGTCTTCTTTTTGTAACCTTAGCATGTCATCTTTGTCAGTCAAATCCAAGGATTCACACGTAAGAACATCCATGAACAGTTTGTGTTTCTCTGTGTCTGACAACACTTTTACTGGCTTGCATGAAACAGTTTCTAACCTTCTGTTTGAACCACCAATTAAACAATTTCCAGTTATTTTGCTTTTAAAAAGCACCAAGTTTCCTTTGATTTGCAGCTGTTCAGGATGTAGTCCTTGGTAATCAGCTCCTAGTAAAATATCAATTTTTCTTCCAGTAACTTTATACATTTTCTTATTTAGCTGATCTCTCCATTCAATTGGTATCATGATTTCTCCTTTTGGTACATCTGCGAAGCCTTCATATTTGGTAACCTCTATCTTCTTTTTGATACCATTGACCTCAATTATATAGGAAAATACGTCAAAATCTTTTTCGTTTGAAACAGTTCCTGCAAAACCTTGAACTCTAAGATGCTCTGTGGTAATGTAGTCTCCAGGCAATTCACAGTCTGCTTGAATCCAAGATCTTTGTGATCCACTATCGTATTGTAAGGTTGCATAAAATATTTCATTTGTTTCGGGGTCTATTATTTTCACTTCTTCGGTTTGAGCTATAGAGTCCCCAATGCTGCTCTTGGATATCTTTACACTGCCAGTTGAATTGCTGTTGTTTTCATTTTCTTCAGCAATATTACAATTGCACAATCTGAAGTGGAGTTGTTTGTTGCATTTCTTGCAGTCAGACATTTTTAGCTGCCCATTTCTGTTTCTAAACTTCCCGTTGCAGGTTCCACCACATATCTCCTCTCTTTTTCCACATCTTAAACATACTTTCATAAACTTCAGTTTTTCGTATCTTTCTTTTGTCAAGTTTTTTCCTGATTTTTTGCAGTCACGTGACCATACTGCATGTTTTTCATTGCATAAATAACATGGATCATATAGTTGTTCAGTACTATCATCAATTCTATCTACAGCTTCCACGTGTTTCATTGAGGCATTATTATAGTATTCTCTCTTATTAGGAAGCTTTGAGTTAGAGTTACCTTTGTTGAGAGTATAATATGTATCTCTGTTTGCCATTAAATAATGTTTCTTTGTTGTGAAACCCTCAATAATCAAGTCCCAAATTTCTAATGGTTTCTTTAGATATTTTCTTTCTGAAACATAATCTTTTACAGCTGGTGGTAGCTTATCAAATGATTCCTCAACTAGCCCTTTCTGTATAACCATTTCTTTTATTTGACAGGCATCTAAATCTGTATTGATAGCTAGAAAAGTCTTCATCATCTCCACAGCTAATGGATCTCCATTTCCAGTTGGTCTCTTTATCTCCTCAATTCTTTTTGCCATATGGTTTGAAACCATGCTTGGTTCTCCAAATGATGAATCGAGCTCATCAATGAAATTGTCCCATTGTGTTGTTTCAGTTATTGCTCTATTGACCATCACCAATGCTGCACCATGCAATCTTCTAAAACATGAATTTGATATTATCATCTTCCATAATCTTTTGGGTTTATTGGAGTCATTTAGTGTTTCCAATATCTGTTTTTTCCATGTTATATAACTACTATATTCTCCGTTGAATTCTGCAAGATTTTTGCTGTTTAATTCTATTTCCTTGTCTTTTTTCTCATTGTCTCTTTTGCTTGCATCTGCTTCTTTGCATGTTCTTCCCAGTTCATCAATGAGAATTAAGCATTCTTCAAGCCATTTTTCTGCCTCTGCGGGCGGAAATTCAATCCGGTTGATTTCCAATTCGCAATGTGTTACCTCATTATTCAAAGTATTAACATTTGCTCTGAACAATTTGTCGTTAGCAGTAGTTGGATCTGATTTCAATTGGTTTTTTAACCTTCTCAACGATTTCACAGCCCCTCTAACCTTCAGGGTGATTGCTTTTGTTTCTGCTGGCATTGCATTTAATTCTGCACTGTCTATACTTGATGTAGTTGACAAATTAGAAGGAGATCTAACCTCATTCCCATCTGGAGATAAATAACGATTTTGATTCGTTGAAATGGGATTAATATGGAATTGTTCAGCAATATTATCATTCCTTTTACTTTCTGTGAAGTTTTCTCCTTTTTCTGCCAATGATAACAAATTGTTGATACATTGATGGGTATTACGCGGATCTTCAATTGAATATAATGCAATTACATGTTTTTCAATAATTACTAGTAGGTCTTCATCTATAAAATTTCCTCCAAAAACAGACCATGTATACAATGGTTCAGCAAATAATTGTTCTTCAGCATTTAAAATATCGATAATTGATGTTTCTTCAGGCCAATGTCTATCATCACATATTTCACATAATAACTTGTAGCAATTGTCATATTTACTTTCATGAAGTTCTATGTCATGCTTCCAATTTTGTAGCCTTCGCTTCAAGACATTAATTTTCACCTCAGACAATGTGCCACTTTTATCATCAACAAGTGCGATACACATTGCTGGCAGTTCAGCCTTTTTAAAATAATTTAACTCACATATTAGTTCAGTTTTCCTTTGAATTTGAATTACTCTAAGCTTTAGTCGAGCAAGAAATCTTTTTAAGTCACTGTTGACTGTCTCTTTTTCTCTTTGTAGGACTTATATAAACTCCTCAACTAAATCTATAGTATCACATACTTTTTCGTTTTCAGGTAGAGGAAGATAATTAATCTGCTCACCATCAATTGTTAATTTTATGGATGAGTCCTTTAATAAATTCCATTGTTCAGTTAGCTGTGCTCTTGTCTTCATTTTAGTACTGTACTGTAAATATATAGCAACACTTTTACCCTGTTTGCTTTGATGATTCCTTTAACTTTTCATTTGTTATCTCCATGCCATAGCGATTTGTTGAAATTAAAATGTTTTGATCATCACAAAAAACCATAAACAGGTAGTTAGTTTAAGTAAACTTTATTATAAACATCAAGACATATAAAATGATATAATAAAAATCTAATTAATAATGTAAAATTGTTGTTTTAATTTCAACAGTTTGCACTTTTCACTTTCTAAATTAATCCATGTGCTCTTTTCATGAAAAGGAGGCTAAATATTTAAGGTCAAAGCATAATGGCTATTTGGCTATAAAATAATAACAAAACTAAAAAAGTTATTTAATATGATTGAAACAAAAACTTTTATCCAAATATTGTTTAGGCTGGAAGATTCACATCTCATTTAACAAGTGGTGATGCAGGCATAAAAATCCATTTTAATCATGGTACCACAACGCTTGCTTTTAAATTTCAACATGGAGTGGTCGTAGCTGTGGATTCAAGAGCTACTGCTGGACCATACATAGGTAGGCTTGATATTAAGCCATTGTGCAGTGGTAGGTCAGTTGCAGAGTGACTGTGCATCGTGCGGGAGACCGTGGTTCGATTTCTCGTTGGTGCAGATGTACATGTTCTTCGTATGCCTGTAAATTCGTTAATGTCCCCCAATAAACAAGCACTTGTGCTTATAAGGCGACTGTCAATCACAAATATTTATGATTGAAGAAAAAAAGTAATATTATAATTTCTGATCCACACCTTTATGACACACATGCATGAAGCCTCGTTAGGAGAAAATGAGACTTGATCATGATCAGAAAATGATGAGCCGCTGAGGCTTGTGATTTACTTCGCCTTATAGTTTTCTCATGAAATGCCTTGAATGCCATGGCTAATGTAAACATTGTTCGCATGACATGATTCTTATTCATATCTTTTGAGAAGTGCTGATCAAGTTCGGAATTCTAATTGTGACATGTAAGTTTGAATTGCAAGTTCGATTGTGGTCAGGGTCCGACAAAAGTGGGGATCCTGAGATCCTAGATCCCGGAAGGCCAGACAAAATTCAGAAGAAAATTGATGTTTTCAATGATTTATTGGTCAAACATCAACAAAAAATTCGGAAGGAAATGTTGAAATGCCTCTAGGATTCCAGAAGGCTGAACCTTTTGTCGGACCCTGATTGTGGTTATTGTACTTTCAAACCTTATTTTATTTTCTGTGGATATGGTGATTTGACGTCACAGCTCTAAATCAATCAGATTGATGGAGGCAAATTTGTTATTATTCATATTTAAGTTTGTATAGGTGGAATATTGGCTACATATTCCTGGCAGCAGACAAGTGCTTGTTTCTGGTAATTAGCCGTTACAGTGTAAGCCGCTTAAGTGAAAGTCAAAAACAATTCAATTTTCATTGCATTTAACCGAATTTGCACTTATCCAAAAATTCTTAACAAGGATTTGACCATAAAATAGTTGATTTGTTTTCAAAGATAGGTTGCAGTTAAGCAGGAATTTCACTTATCCGAATTTCACTTAAGCGGGTTACGCTGTATCTGACTTTCCGTAATACCTAGATCAAGATGAATGACACACAGGATTTGAGAAATGTTTTAAATTCCGAGATCTTAAGTTTTTTGTAACATTTTCCTTTTAATTTGCCCCACAACGTACCAAAAGAAGCAATAAACATCTTCATTAAAACAATAGGCCTACTCAATTTCTGTGCAGTTCAAAGAACATCAACTGGGACAGATGAGTTAACTTCTGCTACATTAAACCGTTCTCGAAATAGATGGAATTACCTTGGCATTGTTCGTTTCCAATTCCGATGTCAATAAAAAATTGGGAACACCAAAGACAGTGAAATCCAATTTACACTACAAACAAAATATTATGATCTAGCTTCCGAATCAGAAGGGTTTTTTGAAATCAGAATGTCAATAGAAATCCTATTAAGTTTGTTTTACGAAAATTACAAACTTCTGACTTTCGGGATCCCGACATTTCTTGTAGTGTAGGCCTACACTGTTGTATGCTGTAAAATATTTGTACACACAATTTTAGTATAGATCGCCTTGATTGAATTTATGAAATTTCTTTTCTACTTGTCTTGTGTCTAGAATGCGATACAGAAACTACTTTACTATCCATTGACGTTTATTCAAGCAAAATTCAGTCCGTTCTTTACAGAAATTTCAAAAATTGAACTCACAACGGAATTTGAAAATTTTGAAAGTTAGGCGGTCAAAAATAGTAAATGATCAGCCATTTGCTGGCTGTTTTATTGTTCTCTGATCACAATGGAAACTCCTGTTACCATAATTAGGCATAACTCTATAATAATTTATATTTAGCGTCTCAAACTGTTAAGAAAGTCATTGAAATCAACCCGTATTTACTCGGTACAATGGCTGGTGGTGCTGCTGATTGTATGTTTTGGCAGCGAGTCCTGGCACAAGAATGTCGGTAAGAAGGAGGGCAATATTTTATTATTATCACCTGAAATTGTTAGGAATGTTGCAGCTTCTAGAGTACAGTGTAACCTCGGTAATATTAATGTTGTTCGATGCTAACTTTCCCAAAACTGATCAGATCCAATATAACTCCAATGCTATAATTTTGAAGCCCGATTCGATAAACATTTTAAAATGCCCATCCAAAATAATTCTGATATCAGGAAAAGTTGCAACTTTAAATCTTGAAACTATGCAATGAAGATAAAAACACATTTCTAGTTAAGGAAGATGCAACATGGGCAGCAATATAAGAATACAACAATATAGGCCTAATTTAAAATAATCTAAGTAATTAGTAAAGTTATATGAATGAAACAAAGTTCCATTTTAATTTTACAACTAAAATAATCAAATAAATGTCTCAGTTATTTGTGTACTCAAAATCTATGTGATATCTTAGAGATTCAAACATTTTCTTTTGAAACGCTAACCATGTTAGGTGGATGAATGTTTCTTGTTTTAGAAAAACCAAACTAAATAGGTCATAGTTTCAATCAGAGTTTTGAGCAAAGAATGATTTTCGATGTTCAAGAAGTTATGCATCAGCTTGGGAATATAGCCATTCAGAGTAATTCATGTCCCTTCATCACAATTCCTATTAGCAATACTGAAGAGATAAGTTAAAAATGAAGAGAAAAAAATTTATATTGGATCCGAATGTAAGCATTACATATCAGTATATTGAAAATTATCACATATTGGCCATATCGTGACCCGTTATATCGAAAATCCGATACGTCGGGCAGCAGTAGTTAATATTGCTTTTCAGGTGCAGCCAAAAATCGTGATAAGCAGGTTGTGATATTAACCAGAGTGAATTAGTTGAATTTGATAGAAACCGGTTTTCAAAAGTAATCGATAGTAAGTGGATTGTGAATCTATTAAAAGTAGGGATATTAACAGGTTTACACTGTAATTAAAATATGCTTGAATTATTTGGTTAATTTGATTTCAGTGTCTATGAGCTACGTAATAAAGAACGGATTTCTGTTGCTGCGGCATCAAAATTACTTGCCAATATGGTTTTCCGATACAAAGGCATGGGACTTAGTATGGTATGTAAAGTTTACTTGCTGGACGATGTGTAAACTAATTTCTGAAATGTATCGCTGAACTCTTGTTCAATGCCAAAAGGCGATCAGACGACAAGACATTATGACAAATTATTTACAACCGCTGCGGTTGACTGTGTGATGATGGTTTAAAATTAGGTGAAGTTGACTAAGTTATAGAATTTTTCAAGAATGAAGCACCAGTTATTAAATTGAATTTATTGGTCTTTTGGCATATTTTAATGGATTTGCTTTGTAATTTGGTTTGTTTATAAGCTGAAGTGTAAGCGTCTTTCACTTTTTCTGTGAAAAGTTCATGAACAATTGAGCAGTTTCACGTTTCATGAAGTAATACGCTTTTTCAACGGAAACCTCAAGATCCTAAAAACCATGAAGAAAACTATACATTTTTCTGGGATTCATGAAGCCCAAACCTTTTGTCTGACACTGTTATTGGTTAGTTACTGAAGTATCCCCTGCTGAACATTATACTAAGCTCATGATCTGTTCATGAACACCTTATGCAGCCCTGGGCAAACAAAGACAACTTTCACGCAACAAATCTGTTTTTTCTGACTTATGTTTTTCGTCTTTTGAATCAGTCTTTCCAAGAGCGGCTAAATGGATCCACCTTTTCAAGAATTTCCAGTAGCAGTAATGTAATTGTGTGGAAGGACCCTTACGGGTCCTTCCATAGGATACTCTCATAATCCATAATCCAGTTCCAAAGCATATCTCTCTATTAAACACGATTAACCGACTTTATTTGAAAAAAAACGTCTTTTGACTGCCGTCTGCCGATTTTTTCAATTAAATTTATGCTTGCGTACAAGAAATCAGTAATGTAACTTCATTATAAGAATGTCACACTGCAATATATGCCCACAAAGTTATGACCTGATAAGTATTTAGTAAAATGACTGTTCACAGACTGGGTTGACCTGATACAGCTTGATTGAAGTGATCATGATGTATTTATGTATTTATTGATGCAGAGCGCATGATCTCTGGAATGCTAGCTGGTGATGTCAGTGTTCCCTAATCTTATCAGCCCCACCACCCCATAGAATTGTGGTCTTTTCAGGGAGGCTTTAAGCAGGATTGTCAAGAATAAAATTAACGTTGAATTAAACAAAGAAAGGAAGAAACAGCACAGATCGTTTCCCATCCGTCAGGGAGCTCTTCGGACCCCAGAAAGTATTTTACTGTCAATAGTTAGTGTCAAACATGCAGGTCAGTAGGCAAAACTCTGTAGTGAAAAGCCCATTTTCTCATAACCGCCTTTGCAGCAGGAAATCACAAACGGCCTAACAGAACGATTCTATACTTCAAACAATTCCGTCCAATGTTGATTGAAAGCACTACTTCCTTGTGCATAAAATAATTAAACTGGACAAATTTAACAGAGCATAACACAATAAGAAACAACAATAGGTGCAATCAGCAGGCAAACATAATAGACATTAGACAATCATAATAGCGGCACGAACGACCATTCACGAATACAACTTTGAATACGACAACAATGAGGATAACAATTAACAACCATTGTGTAAACGTGACAGCGCTACAACTACGTGCCCTGAGGCACAACATACCAGTGAGCGGACAAAATTGCAAGACCACGTGACTGTAAAAAAGCGTAAAAGACAAAAGAGTGAAACAAAGGGTATTACAGAAAAGGTCGAGTTTAAAAATTCATATAAAATAAAATACTTGATCGATCTTGATAAAAACAGAACCACTATGCTAATAAGTAGTGGAACATTCTAGCGACACATACAGCATCTTTGTAAAGCGCGCAGGAGAAACTATCGGCTGAAATTTGTATCTCCAGTATCCTTGGTTGAATTTTGACTCCGTATGCTCGGATCTGGGCTGGTGGTCGCGGCCGCTTCGCTCGGCTCTCTAGAGCTCACCTAAGCATCTTGACTGAGCACAAAAATTCGATAAAGTTTGAACGAAGTGGTTTGAAAAGGATCACAAAGACGTTTGATAACAAAAAGTTATTAGAAAATACTTGATGGCCTTCAAACACAATGTGACAAATAAAATGCATGATCCGACACGAGAGACAAAATCGAAAGAGTGGGTGAACGAGAAGGATTTTCGAGAATGTAAAAGCTGCTGAAATGTTGCCGTTGTTTGCCCAGGGCTTTATAAGCAATCCATAAACACTTTCTCTTTGGTTTCCTTCTCTTTTGACTGAATCTGACTTTTGTGCATGTTATCATCTATTGCAGGGTACTATGATTTGCGGCTGGGATAAACGTGTAAGTAATTCTTTATAATATTATAAAAGTACTTATGTAGTCTTTTCTGTTTTAGTAGTGCTCAATGCCATAAATGCAGAACTGTTTAATAATATATGAACGAAAAAATCAGACATACATGAATGCGAATATGAACGTCTGATTTTTTCTTTTATATACTATGAAGTGTCTATTTAAATACATATTCAGAAGTATCAAACAGGGTGAAAGCTTTCTGTTTGTGCACACTCACATTGAAATCTCATTAAAGTGAACATGACACCAAAAAATTTTAACAGAGATTGGGTAGCTGAATTTAAATGATTTTATTTCAAGCAGAAATGTTGTCCTGTAATTGTGGGCATAGCTGACTTGGACGGCAAATCTGCAATCTGTGTAGTAGTATATCCCATAGAAAAAATCAATCAATCGTATGGACACTTTGACTATAAGATTGTTATTGGAAATAGTCTAGAATTATTCAACCATGATATTCTGAACAAATTAAAGTCAAAATATATTTTAAAATGTGCACCGGAACTAGTTCCAGGCTATTTTTATTTGTATCTGAGTTTTGACAATAAGAGCCAGGAACTAGCTCCGGTGCACATTTTAAAATATTTTTTGACTTTAATTTGTTCAGAATATCATGTTGAATAGTTCTAGACTATTTCCAATAACAATCTTCTAGTCAAAGTGTCCAAATGTTGATTGATTTTTTCTATGGGACTATACTACTACACAGATTGTAGATTTGCGACTTCGACGATAGAAACTTTTGATTTTGTGTGAAAGGATATGCAATTTTTTTATAATTCTGATCTTTTTTCTATAGTAAGCCTTTTCTTCTTTTAACGGTCGTTTCGAGTTTGTAAAAAAATTGGATGATAGAAAATATCCTGCTTTCGGCATCAAATATCTCTGTTTATGCAGTCCAAATTGGAAAATCCTTTTCACTATTCTTCATCATTTAGCTTCAGCTACACAAATCTGTATTAAATGTTTTCGCGTCATGAGCACTTTCAAACATTTTATAAAACCATTGTTTCCATGTGATTCATTGACTCTTTATTATTCTTCTGTATTGTATAGGGACCTGGACTTTATTATGTCGATAGCGAAGGATCACGTTACCCTGGGAGCATGTTTTCAGTTGGTTCTGGTTCAACCTATGCCTACGGTGTACTTGACAGTGGATATCGTGAGGATTTGAGTATTGAAGATGCATGCGAACTTGGTCGTAGAGCAATTTATCATGCCACTCATCGAGATGCTTATTCTGGTGGTGTTGTAAACTGTAAGTTATGTTTGTTGCTAGGAATTCATAAATATTTTTGTTCTTATTAAAAATGAAAGTGCAAATAGCACAAAAAAAATGTTAACACATATTCTGGTATCCTGGTTTCTCTGTCCCCTGCAAAAATAGTTCAGGAGTTCATAAACAGTCCATGAACATTAAATGGCCCCAATGTCCATGAACCTTCACAGACGGTTCATGAACAGTTCATGAATGTTAAATGGCCCTATTTTCCATGAACCTTCACAGACGGTTCATGAACAGTTCATGAATGTTAAATGGCCCCAATTTCCATGAACCTTCACAGACGGTTCATGAACAGTTCATGAATGTTAAATGGCGCCAATTTCCATGAACCTTCACAGACGGTTCATGAACAGTTCATGGACATTAAATGGCCCTGATTTCCATGAACCTTCACAGACGGTTCATGAACAGTTGTTCATGAACATTAAATGGCCCCAATTTCCATGAACCTTCACAGACGGTTCATGAACAGTTCATGAATGTTAAATAGCCCCAATTTCCATGAACCTTCACAGACCGTTCATGAACAGTTCATGAACATTAAATGGCCCCAATTTCCATGAACCTTCGCAGACGGTTCATGAACAGTTCATGAACATTAAATGGCCCCAATTTCCATGAACCTTCACAGACGGTTCATGAACAGTTCATGAATGTTAAATGGCCCCAATTTCCATGAACCTTCACAGACGGTTCATGAACAGTTCATGAATGTTAAATTGCCCCAATTTCCATGAACCTTTACAGACGGTTCATGAACAGTTCATGAATGTTAAATGGCCCCAATTTCCATGAACCTTCACAGACGGTTCATGAACAGTTCATGGAAGTTAAATGGCCCCAACGTTTCATGAACTGTTCAGGAACTGTCCCGTGAAGGTTCATGAACAATTCATGAAATTTGAGGCCATTGAACGTTCATGAACTGTTTCTCTTATGGGATGTTTGATAAATTGAAGTTACTTCATTGGAGGCTATATCCTTCTGTAAATTGAATTCAAAGTCCAAAGTCTTTTTGATTACATTACACCCCCGGTAGTTTGAATTGGGCCCATGATATCCTAAAACATTAAAATACAGGAATGAACCAATCAGAATGCAGGTAGAGAGAGAGAGAGAGAGAGTGGACGTTATGATTTGTAATAATATAACATAGCTTGACGATAATTTACACGACAGAAAAATTACACAAAAGAGAGATAGTTTTTACAAATCTATTTTGTACAGTTAAGAAATTATATCAGAGCTATTTAAATCATTTTTATATCAGTTGTTCATAACAATTTTTATCTTTATTTTTACAGTATATTTAATGAAATCAACTGGATGGGAGAAGATTTCACAGACAGATGTGAAAGAGCTACATTATATGTATGCGGAAGAGAAAAAATAAATTAGTTTGTATTGACATTATTAGCTAAATTACACATTTTGCTTAGTTTATCATGTTTGTTTAAGTGCTCTATTAATGCAGATCTCTCATCATCTTGAGAATACAGGAAAACCATGTATGAAATATTTCAACTTAACAATTTTGAGTTTTTTTGGTTTTATACAATTTTTCAGTTTTGTCTGAATAATTTATTTACAGATATAATGATATGCCTTTTATAGTTTGATTGTTGACATGTAACTGCCCCATGCGAAAACAGTTCAGGAGTTCATGAACAGTTCATAAATAGTCCATGAACAGTTCATAAACAATTCATGAACGTTAAATGACCCCAAATGTTTATGAACTGTTCATGAACAGTTCATGAACAGTGCCAGAAAATTGGAGCCATTGAACGTTCATGAACTGTTGATGAACTCCTGAACTGTTTTTCGCAGGGGTATAATTTAAAATGAAAATAATTAAGGATAAATATCAGGGTACAACAAAACCTGGTAACCTGGCAACTAGGTATCTGGAAGACTAGCCAGAAGAAAATTGATTGTATTTCATTTCCTCTTTTTTCTTCAAATTGGAGAAATGACAAAATGTCGAAGATCGTTTCAGGTGCACAGTTTTCAGAAGGTTTTTGAATAACAAATCTGGTTTCTGCTTTAGATATTGAACCCTGATAAATAAACATCGTTAAACTAGCTCGTTTAAATCATAAACAGCCAATGAGAGGTTCATAATTGCCTATTTTGATAAACGTTTTAGTTACAGTTAATTTTAATTGTTACAACAACAAGAACAACAGTTTGCAATTTCATATTCATGAGCAAGTCCTTCATAGGGTCAGTCCAGGTTAAATCAATGGGCTGCGTTCCATAAAAACTCTGTTATACTATGTGTACACTGTTATATGTGTAAGTAATAAGCTTTAAAAATCCCCAATTCTATCCCAAATGGCAAAACTTGGATTGCAAAAGGCTTCTATTTATAATCTTTCCCCATGCTGCTTTTATCTTTAAATGTCCTTTTTATTGGCTTCTAAGGTCTTTCTATTGTTTGCATATACTACTTTGGTCTTGTGTCTATTGTCTATAGTGTTTCATTGTGTGTCACTCCACCGTGTTTTAATATGGATATAATGTCTATCAGTTTGACTAATTTGCCATAAGGTGATTGACATTTAAAATATCTTCTTCCTTCAACTTTACCATCATGATCACCAACTGAAAGTTAAAAATACATTTTCCATTTATTAATGTGGCGTTATCAAGTATACGGAGTGATCATTAAACATATCTCAATCTAAGACTTTTTGTTATAAATCTCCATATTTTACACTTAACTGCTTACATGCCTTTATTTTTTTGTCTTCGTTTGTGATTTTTGTATCGAAGAAAGATATGTTTGCAACTCTGTGACAGTGACTATGCTCTTATCACTTACTGGTAGAGTTACTGACTTTCATTACGGATCATATGGTATTGGAATTATTTGGCATTTGTATCTGAAATACCTTTGAAAAGAGTTTCTGCTGTTTACTTTTTCTTCAACTGCTGTACTGTTTTGGAATGCTTATAAAAGTGTAGGCTAGAAATCTCTGAAATCACACATGATATTATGCTTGTAACTCATTGAATTATATAGCAGAAAAAACAAGCAGCTGTCTATATCTTTCAGCATAAGAAATCTATATCTACTCCAAACAAAGTTCTATATTTAAGCTTTGCCATTGAAATTTATAAGAAATAACACGTTTGTTGGACTAATTCTCTAAATATACCATGATTGTACAGATTGTAACCCCTGCGAAAAACAGTTCAGGAGTTCATATACTGTTCATCACCGGGGATTGAAAATTGCTTTTCGCATTGACATTCGAGGCCTATCTGCCATGAAATCTGTTGAAATTGATCTGCAGTGTCGCAGCTAAGATCAATAAAGATCGTTTAAAATCATTGCTCTCAGCGGAAAGAGCCACTCATCTAGAAATAAAGGAGTGGTATGGGTACCTTTGATAGGACGATATCTTCTCAATTACCTTACTTTATTTTCGCAGGAATATATAGCCGTGTGTATTAAAGGGTTACTGCGCTGTAGCCGTGTTTGGGTTCTGTGATACAAGCATGCTGGATGTTGGGAGACACAAGAAAGCATCAGGAAAACATGAGAATTCAGTGCAAGCGTGTTTCAGCTTTCAAACCTCTTACTTGTGTTTTGTTTTATTTTTGGCTTGCTTTATCACGGGAGTTGTCCAATAGTACAACATTTAAAATTTCCTCACATTTACAATTTATATTACCTGGTTCATGCAATACGATTCCAATGTATATTTCTGTTTCATCTTCATTCAGTGGTCCGATATAATGAACAACACCACTGACATCAAATAAATGACTTCCTGAAATGATAGAGAAAAGTTAATCATAATCAAACATTTCGACTTGCTTCCCTATTGCTGTGATAATGAAAAAGATGTTTTTCAATTTCATACATTGTTTCATTTTTAATATTGTACAGTCAAACCTGTTATAACGGTCACCTCTATAAAGTGACCACCTGTCTATAGTGGCCACTTTTGCAATGTCCAAAATAATATTTTCTATTGAATTAAACCTGTATATAAAGGCCACCTGTCTATAATGGTCAATTTACCTACCTCTCATAGCTGGCTGTTATATACAGGTTTCACTGTAGTAACCTTTCTGACAAAACTTATTGTTTGAGGCCAATAAATATGTTCCAATACTGGGCTGTAATCATTGCTTTTAAAATATTTCAGGTTACATCATGCAAACATGATCGTCTTCGATGATTGTCATAAAATTGATGACATCTATAAACAATTTGAATAGGGTCAACTCATAGACAATTCAAACTCAACATTTTACCTTGACTTGTTGTAGTAGTAAGTGCCTTGATTACTTTGCCAAGTTTTTTCGATGAACAGGTATGTAGTTTTGGAGAAATAAGCATTTGAAAAAGTGAGAATTTCAAATCTTGAAAAAAGGAGAATGAAAGCTAACATGCATGAGAGAGTTCCTCCAATCAGCGGATTTTCTCCATTTCTGTTAGCTCCAAAACAAGGAAAACACTGATCTAGCTATTGTTTTAAGGAGGTTTTCAAGGTTTTAAGGTTAAATGACCCAATTTTTATTGATTTTATCATGTTCATAAACAGTTTATGAAAGTTGGGACATTTCATGTTCATGAACTGCTTTCATAGAGACTATTTCACAGCCGTATTCCCACCTGGCTTATCACCATTTTCATTTGGCAATGCTGTATTTATCATAACAACATCTCCTTTTGCTAATAGTCGTTTCCCTTCACGCTCTCCATGACTATCGTACAATAACACTTTTGGGTTTGTATTGATCATCGGTATCTTTGCGTTGCGTGTTTTAGTAGTTAATGGTTGCGTGCGAGATCTGTATAACTTTCTTTCTCTAGCATCATTCGCTTTTGTATTTTGTAATTGCTGTCGTCTTTGTATTCTTTGTGTTGCTCGTATTGCCTATTACGAAATCACAATACAGTTTTCATAAGTGCACACACAGGACAGTCAAATTATGTGACAGATTTCAGTCTTTTTCTGCCTTTATAGACTCTAAGAGTTGTCCTTTTCACTCTATTTTCATCCTAATTACTTAGTTTCAGCCTATTTTCACTCATTTCAGCTTTGTATACACTTTCTAATGTCTTTCACTAGTCACTTTTTGTATAATTTCTTAGAATACTTAATATAAATAAATGCAATAAGAATGATTTGAGCACCTCCAGTAATATACAAAAGGGTATATTATATTCCCCTGTGAAAAAAATCCATGAGTTCAGGAACTTTATGCACAGTTCATGAACAGTCCATGAACAATTCACGGGGGACTTCATTCAACTGGTTGATGAATATGAATTGCCTGAAAGTTCATAACTGTTCATAGACAATTCATGAACTGTTTCACGTTTATGAACTCATGAACTTTTTTTCACAGGGGTTAAATCGACTTAATCTTCTTTCCTATATCTTTGTGAAGTAGTTTGTGTTACCTCTGGATAACTGTTGATGTATTCTGGATTGATAATTGATGATGATGGGGAGTTTCCTTTGCCATGAAATATTCGACGTCCGTTGACCAATCGTCTAGAAGGTTCGCTTGAATGTGATGCCTTAGAGTTTGGTGCACTAAGCGGCCTTTGAAATTAATACATATGATATTGAGAAATTTAATTACTAAAATCGTTGGGAATATATCTATGAGCCCATCTATACCTATAAATTTCAAAGTCTGTGTATATTCAATGTCTGTATGTATGTTTGTATTCAATGTCCAGAACGGTTTTCTCCGTCAGTTGTAGCTAGACAGCTATGAAATCTATAGCATTATTGTTTCTCTCATCAAAAGAAAACAACAAAGCAGTATTATGTAGTTTTTACTTTTGATATCAAATTTCATCAGGTGACGCGCCATTAAAAAAAAAAACATCAACATAATTGAAACATTCGTTATTGTTTCCGTATATTATTTCTGGCAATCAGTTTTATCGACTGTTTTGCCTCTGTTAGGTTTGACCTCCTATGTCTCTAATTTATTTTGGCTTGGGTTTTTTGTTTCGAATAGCTAAATATTACACTTTCTTAACAATTTCGTAACTGTAAATCTAAATCAGACCAAATTAACCCAGCAACGCGGGGGACTCATTGCTACTGTAGTAATGTATAAAACTATTAAATGGGTTGAATTTGGATTAATTTACATTTGAAGGCATCTTGAAAGCTTCAATCTGATCTATAATGTACAGTTAATGAACATTTTATGAACATTGTGGCCATTCAATGTTCATGAACTGTTCATGAACTCTAAAACTGGTTTTTGCAGGGTAGAGAAAACTGAAAAATGTCATTATACCTTTGAATTATCACACATACACTATAACCTGTTGAAGTACAATTCCGATATGTGAAATAACCGCTTACCTACAATCTGGCTTTAAATGCCTATTAACTATAGACTATGATGTGGTCAAGTCTATATTAACCAATTTTGGATAAGTGCAGATTCAGATAAATTCAATAAAAACCATTGGCATTTTGACTTGCACTTAAGTGGGTTACACTGTACAATTATTGGCTTCAATCCGTATGATGATTTTATTGTTATGCTTGAAAATGTTCAATATGATTATTATTGCAAAGAACATGTTTAATCATGACTGATTTCTGGGCTGATGACCATCCCCCTGCGAGAAACAGTACAGGAGTTCATGAACAGGTCATGGACGTCAATTGGCCCCAAATGTTCATGAACTGTCCAAGAGTGTTCATGAACTCCTTAATTGTTTTTCGCAAGGGGTTACGCATGACCATTACCTTTCCATTGTATCTTGAGAATTTATTTTATGTTCCGATTGCTGAACTATTTCATATAATTTTTCATTATTTAAAACTATTCTCTTCTCCCATGCATCTTTTTCCAGCCGTCTTTGTTCAGCTTCACGCTGTTTTTGAGCTTTCTCATTTTGAAGTCGATTGGCTTCATTTCTATTCATTTCTTCTATTTGATGTTTTAATTCTTCATTTTTTACCGTCAGTGATTCCACTTCTAATTGCAGATTGGGAAAATTCTGAGCTGATACTTTTGAATCCTGTTGAGTTAAAAATATTTCACTTTTGTTATGCTGGGATCTGCTATAGCTGTCATTCCATAAAATGACCATCTTTGGGTATTAATTGCCCTTCCAAAATGTCACTACTTCTAACTACTTTCGCTTGTGAAAACCCGTTCATGAACATTTTGACAACCCTGTGAAAACCAGTTCATAAACCTTTTAAAGTCTCATATGAACGTCATGAATATTTACTCTTATGAATCCTTTACAAGCAGTTCATGAACTTTCAATAGTTCTTGAACTGATAAACATTTTATGAAAAATTCATGAACAATTGGCAATTAAGTCCATTGGCAATTAAATTTTAATCTAACAAATTCAAAAGCTCATACTGACTCTTGGTTTAACAATATTAAAGTGACACCTTTCTATCAAAGTACTTTATAATATTAGTAGAATAAATCCCCTAATGATTTCAAGGCAGGTTTATTTTGCCCGACTGTACACAGCCATCTAGATAATTGTTGTAATTTTATTTACAATCTCAACGTCATGTACCAACAGAGAGCCTTGGAATCTTATAACGTCCCTGCGAAAACAGTTCAGGAGTTCATGAACAGTTCATGAACGTTAAAATTTGCATGAACTGTCTGTGAGCTGTCTGTGAGGGTTCATGAACAGTTCATGAACATTTCAGGAAAATTGGAGCCATTTAACGTTCATGAATTGTTCATGAACTCCTGAACTGTTTTTTGCAGGGGTTGCACTGGTACAGGAATATTTCAAAGCAGCGTCCTCTTACTTTCAATTCATTTTGTAATCTCTCCACTTCCTTCTTTGTAAATTTATACTTTGTATCTTTGACTTTTAAATTTGTCATGACATTATCCAAATCCTTTTCCAATGATGTTACTTGCTCTTTCAATGGCACAATCAACTCGTTTTCCTAAAAGTAAATATTGAATAGTTTCTCAAGCAAGTCCCCATGGACAATTAAGATTTCATTAATTGATACAAATACTAATATTAATACAGTATAAACCAGCTTTAAACTAATTCAAACTTACTAATAATTGATACATATTTATCAAAATTTTCTTACCTAACTATACAAAGATATTATAAGAAGGATTTGACCCAATTATAGTTTTTACAGTTTAAAACCAGCTTAATCCGTATGAAAACAGCTCATGAACTGTTTATAAGGTGTTCTGGAATAGTTCATGAATGTTTGTAACAGTTCATGAACAGTTCATGATCTTCAAAAACAATTTGTTAACAGTTGATGAATTTATCAATTCTTTCGCTGGGGCCACTACAAAGTCTATCACACTAGAATTTGTTATGTATGTTTGCATTAAACTCTATTTCTACTAGTCTACTTGTATCACTGTAAAGGTGTCATCATATTATTTCATGAACAGGTCATAAATGCTCATTATAACCCCATTAAAAACTTTTCAACATTAAATGGCCAATTTTCATGAACAGTTCATGAAAAACAGGTCGTTTTATGATTTTTTACGTAAAGGAAAGTTTATGAAAAAGCGACCAATTGATGTTTTTATAAGTATTTTATGAACTGATCATGAACTGCTCAAGAATGCTCACAGTTTTCATGATTGATTTAACTGAGGTTCAGTTTACGAATTTTTACAAAAGGCCTTCCTTACTCATAAACAGTTCCACAAATTCAGAAACGTTAAATTGATCATTTAAATCAGGAAAGTTTTTTTGTTAATATCATTAACTGTTTATGAAAGTTCATGAAAATGAAGACTTCAAACATTCACAAATACTATACTTTTATTAGGATCATAAATCAAACCTAGTCTGCAAAAAAGGTTCAGGAGTTCATGAACAGTTCATGAATGTTAAATGGCCCCAAAGTTTCATGAACTGTTCATGAACTCTCTGTGAGGGTTCATGAATTGTTCATAAACAGTTCATGAACAGTTCAGGAAGATTGGAGCCATTTAACGTTCATTAACTGTTCATGAAATGAAGTGTTCATGAATTCCTGAACTAGGCTAGCCTGCAAAATTATTTATATGGAATCTTCTACTCAAACCTGAACCTTACTGGAAAACCTGTTGTTTGTAGGCCAAACGTTTGTGCCACATCACATTCGAAACTCCTCAGTGCACTACAATATTATTTATTTAGTTTTGACCATAGAAGACTTGGAACATCAATATTTTTTAGCCGGAATTAAGCTTCAAGCCTTTTCACTGCTCTGGCTCTATCATAACTTTTCGATGCGACATAACTCCAGACAGGAACCTGGTATACTATTTGCTCCGAGAGGTATCTCATTGTCTGTCAACAGGGACAGTAATTTTAATTAATTACTTACAGTCTCATATGCTTGTTTTTGTTTTCTTTCACTTTCCAAAAGTTCCTCAAGATTTTTAACAATTACGTTACTGTTATCCAAAGCATCTCTTAAATCCTAACAAATAAAATTAATATGTAACTATGATACTGCTTCCATGCAAGAAGGCAACAGATAAACCAAAACAGCCCTTTCTGAAAACAGTTCAGGAGTTCATGAAAATTGTGGCCATTTAACAAATTAAGCTGATTTTTTTCTAAGGCCCAAATTTTGAAGCAAATCTCAAAGGATTCGGCTTAACTGTTTTCACAAGGGTTGCAAGTGATGTCATATTCTTATAGTGTAGTTAGTTATGTCTATACTGTATTACAGTTATATTACTCACTTTTATATCGTTTTCTGTCCTCTGGTGATCTTGTCCCTGAGATCTAGAAATATGAGAAAACAGAACTCGTTCAGAGGCTCAACCTGACTGTTAACCCTGGTAAGACATCTCTTCTCTGACTCCGTACAGTCAAACCTGTTATAACGGTGACCTCTATGCAGCAGTCACCTGTCTCTAGTAGTCATTTTGGCAATGTCGAAAATAGTATTTTCCAATGAATCAACCCTTTATATAAAGGTCAACTACAATTATAATGGTCAATATATCTACCTCTTTAGCCGGCTGTTTATACAGGTTTGACTGTTTATTATAACGCTCAAAGTCCTACTATGAAATTCTAATCCGCTGTACCACTCTTTAATTTCTTAAGGAGTCAATTTCTTTTTTGGCTAATCCCCTGTGAAAAACAGTTCATGAACTTTGACAGACAGTTCATGAACAACTCATGAAAGTCTGGGGCCATTTAACGTCCATGAACTGTTTTTTTCAGGGGATAGTTTGCCTGATTAGAAAGTCGATAACGACACAAATAGTTGAATGGTTTGATTTAGCTCTTTATTATAATAATGATAGGTCAACGTCGTGCCTGCTGACGTTACAGGGAGAGTTGCTAAGGGCTACTATGGCCGTTAGTCAGAGCTCTTTGATATAACAGACACGACCGTACAAGATGACAACAAGAGGCGAAAGAGGACAAACAGTTTACAACGTGACAATTTACATTACTATGACAGATAAACGGATATAACACCTATTATGCAGCCACTACAATAGCAATGATGGTAATTACGTACAGCTCAGATCTCATATATGATACTGCACATCAGCGTAGACCTTAATTGTTAAGGCTCAGCAGTATGCCGCAGTTCAAAAAATTGTGTTGTTGTTATGGACCACTGGGTTGATAACTGTTGTGATCATATCGCATTCAATAATTCATGACCTGGAACCCCTGCAAAAATGTGTTGATTTCATGAACTATTTGTGAACGGTTCAGGAAGTTCACAAACAGTTCATGAAAAGTTCATGAACAAGTTATAAACAGTTCATGACTGTTTTAAATGGTCCAATATTCATGGACTTTTCATGAGCTGTTCATGAAACTTCATGAACTGTTCATCAAACCATGGACTGACTTTAACATGGCAGTATTTAGATACACTATTGTCATAATAATTTAGAATCTCTGTTTTCAAGATTTGAAAACGTCATTTTTTCAAACTTTTACTTCTCAAAAATATATTCATTTAATCGCTGAAAAAACCTGGCAAAGTAATCAAGGCACTAGATTACTTAGATTTATTATTAAGTGAATAGTTATATTTTGATTGTGAAATTTTACTGCTTTTTGCCAATTCCTTTCAGACGATTACACTCACCATCAAAATGTTTCAGTTCATTAAACCCTTTATGATAAGTTCAGGAACAATTCCCTGTAAAAAGCAGTTCAGGAGTTAATGAACAGTTCATGTACGTTAAATGTCCCAAATTTCATGAACTGTTCATGAACTGTTCATAAAAATTCATGATCCCTCACAGACAGTTCATGAACAGTTTATTGACAGTTCATGAAAATTTGGGGTCATTTAACATTCATGAACTGTTCATGAACTCCTGAACTGTTTTCGCAGGGTATAGAGTACCTATTTACACTGACTTGCTTATAAAGAGGGACTAAGCCATGCATTTCCCATACACATGTATTACCTTGCTTGTGTAAGTTCTTCAGTCAGTTCCTTGACTTTCATTTGCAATTCCTTGCATTCTGATTGGCTCTGTTGCAATGACATAACAATGGGTTCCAATTTTTCATTTAATTCAGTTTCTTGGGTATCTTTACTGGTTTGAAGTGTTTTTAACCTTTCAAGTTGTAGCCTTGTATCAAGCAATCCATTCCGTAAGCCAGTATCTTCTTTCCCTTCAATTACAGAAATTAATAACCATTTTTTTTTATTTGCGTGGTTTAACTGTGTATATAACTGTGCATGTAATTATAAAGTTGTTAACTGTCTTGCATATTTGAACTTGTATTATGTCTGTAATTTACGTCAGCATCCTATATAATTAATTTAATCTATCTATGCTGTCTATGCATAAATTCAATAATAAATCAGATCAAGTTTAGACTTTGTTGTGTTCACTTGGTTTCACCTCTGCGAAAGACAGTTAAGGAGTTCATGAACAGTTCTTGAACAGTTCATTAACATTAAAAGGCTCCAAATTTTCATGAACTGTTCATGAACAGTTGATGAATGGTCCTTGAAGGTTCATGAACAGTTCATGAACAGGTCATTAACGTTAGAGGGCTACAAATGTTCATGAACTGTTCATGAATTGTCCGTGAAGGTTCATGAACAGTTTATGAAACATTTATAATGTGTTCATGAACAGTCCACTAAGTTTATTGACGTTTATTAACAATTTGTCAACAGTTCACGAACTCATAAATTTCAATTTCAATTTTACGCAGGGATACGAAATTTGGAAGACTCTCATTTTTAGGCTCACCCTTGCAAAAAAAGATCAGGAGTTCATGAACATTATATGAAAATTGGGGTCATTTAATGTTCATGAATTGTTCATGAACTGCTCATGTGTTTTTCGCAGGGGCAGCAACCAACCTCAAGTAATTAGTTTAAACTGAATATATGATTTTATAATCCACAGCAAACACGCAGTTCATTAATTTTATTGATGATAAATGGCTCGGGTTCCATTAACATTACAAAAATAGTTCAAGAAAAGTTAACAGTTGTTTCGGAGCATGAATTTAGGCCTTCCATCAACTATTTTGCAACTAATGACTTAGTGGGGAATCTATGCTACACTGTTACAGTGAAACTGTGTATAACAGCCATCTATGAGAGATAGATAAATTGACCAACATATGCAGATGGTATTTATATACAGGATCGAATAAAAAAATGCTTCTTTAGACATTTCAATAGGACCATTTTAGACAGGTAACTCTGTATAGAGGTGACTGTTATAACAGGTTGGCTGTCTAGATTTTATCTAATTTCATTTTGTAATTTACCTTCAGTTGAATTTTGTTTAGTGACATTGACATTGTTGCCTTGAATTGATTTTGCTAATTCTTGTTTATAATATTCAATGGTCATATCACGCTGTGAAAACTATAACAGAGACATACCGTGCATTATATCATGACAGTGACATTGATAACAATCCCATTAAAAATTTACTGGGTCCATGAACTGTTGGTGGACAACTTAAATAACAGTTCATGACCTTTCATGGACAATTCATGAAAATTGGTTTACATTTAACACTAATGAGCTGTTTTTGCAGAGAAAAATTAGCCCTATGATGAATTTAACAAATGTATGTACAGTTCATGAATTCGATTCTTCACATTCTTCATTTATTACAATGCAGTTACTGAACGCTTAGTGACAACATATTATGATGATTTATATTCTTTAACGGTTCTTCACCTCATTGGGTCATTAAACGTTCATGAACTAGTTCATCAACTGTTTATAAGATGTTCACTGTTCATGAACAGTTCATAAAAGTTCCTAATATTCATGAAATTTATTGAACTTTTCATGCACTGGTTATGAATATAAAAAATTCTAAATGTCCATCCACAGTTCATGAAATCAACACATTTTTTTACAGGGGAGTTTATAACCATTAAATGGCCCAGTTTTCATGAATACTAGTTATATTAGTTAGAAAAAATAGGTTATCTAACATTCACAAATTGTTTATGGAGACTTTATTAACAACTAAAGAGATTGTGAAAAATTTCATAAAGAATATGAACAGTTCATGAACTTAGTAAATTTTTCTGTAGGGGTAAAATTTTATAATATAGTATATACAAAAAGAAAGAAATATTTTTACTTGAGCATTTGGGAAATTCCACAAACTGTTTGTTATCGGTAGATGTTTATGAAGGTTCATAAAGTTCATGAACTAATGCATTGTAATTTTTGCAGAGGTAATACAAAAAGTAAACAGGTGTACACATAGGGGGAAGAATAATTCACTTACTGATGTTTCGACATCTTTCAATGTTACAATAGCTCGATCATAATTATATCGTAAATTTCTTATCACATCTCGTAGACTTTCATTTTCTTGTGTCATGACTCTTAATTGAATTAACAGCTGATCAATATCAGCAGAAATATTGTTTTTAGGTTGAATCGTTTCTTTGGTGTCTTCTTTGCTAGTAACATTGTCTGATGAAAGATCTTCTTTGTAATCCATGTTATGGTCTTGTCTCTCGTCCTCTTCTCTGTTTTCTATGGTATCCCCTCCTTCATGACTACTATTTCTCTGTATAAATTGATTTGGGTCCCCTCTAGTGTCTTTGTTTGTGTCATCAGGTATTTCCATATTGTGGATCGTATTTTGTATTGTTTGTTGCTCAATGTCATTTTCTTGTTCAAGGTTATCTAACAAGCTATTATTCTCTAATTGATTGAAATTATTAGCCGATGTGCTACTTTCATCATTTCCATAGGCAGGTGATTTTATCTGAAATATTAATAATTAATTGAAAATGTTTTTCTTTTTATTGGAATTAACCACTACATAAAGGTCACCTGTTTATATTGGTCAAATATATTTCTAATCTCACTGTTAGCTGCTTATACATATGTTTTACATATTCTAAAGCCTCACCCCTGTGAAAAACAGTTCAGTAGTGAACTGTCCATTGTGTGTTCATGAACTGTTCATGAATTTCGAAGGAGCAGCTTAGTGAGCACAAAATTTGCTCAACATCAAAGTAGGACACTTGTAGAGCACCTGTAAACTATGTGTTGGATTCATCTACCCACCCCACACAGTATTTGTTCAACATCAAAGTAGGACACTTGTAGAGCACCTGTAAACTATGTGTTGGATTCATCTACCCACCCCACACAGTATTTGTTCAACAACAAAGTAGGACACTTGTAGAGCACCTGTAAACTATGTGTTGGATTCATCTACCCACCCCACACAGTATTTGCTCAACATCGAAGTAGGACACTTGTAGAGCACCTGTAAACTATGTGTTGGATTCATCTACCCACCCCACACAGTATTTGTTCAACATTGATGAAGATTGTGTGTAGAGAAATTTTGTGTTCATTTATGGACTCTGCGCAACATTTGCTCAAGAAGTAATCTACACAAGCAGTTGTAGCACAGATGATGCAAAGAATGGCTAAATAAACTCAACGAGTGCTCTACACAATCTCAGAAATATACTGAGCAGATGTGAAGCAGAAGTTGCGTGGGGTTGTTAAGTGTACCCAACAAGTGATCTTTACAAGCTCAGTATTGTTGAGAGAATGTTGAACAAATATTGTGTTCACTTTGATGGGATTTAACTTTTAAATGTGATGGAATGGCCCTGCAAAAGCAGTGTGCAACTGTGGATCAACAGTTCATGAAAAATTTGATGAAAAACATGCTAATTCAAGTTCATAAACTGTTCATGAACAGCTCATCAGTGTACATAAATATTGTGAACCATTAGTGAGCTTAGTCAATATTTTCACAGGAGTGGTTATCTATTGAGCAGTCATATCTCTGACATAATGTCTCTTTTAACCTAATTTAATGAGTTCATGAAAATTTGGGGCCATTTAACGTCCATGAACTGTTCATGAACTGTTCATGAACTGTTCATGAACTCCTGAACTGTTTTTGCAGGGGTAACTCAATCTCTACTAAAAAAGTCACCTGTATTCAACTTTGAGAAGAAACCTGTTGAGTTTATGAATTGCTCATGAACTGTTCAATGGACCAATTTTCATGAACTTTTTCATGCAAATAATCCCCTCAGAAAACAGTTCAGGAGTTCATGAACAGTTCATGAACACTTCATGAACATTAAATGGCCTCAAATTTCCATGAACTGTCCCTGAACTGTTCATGAACTGTTCATGAACTGTCTGTGAGGGTTCACCAACTGTTCATGAACAGTTCATGAACAGTTCAGGAAAATTGGAGCCATTCAATGTTCATGAATTGTTCATGAACTGCTCATGAACTCCTAAACTGTTTTTCGCAGGGGTTATTAATGAAAATTGGGTCATCTATCGTTTACCAACTGTTTTGAGAAGACAATGGTAAAGACGTTCATTATTACTCCTGTATGTAAAATATGTTTATGTTTGATATTTTATTGTATGATCGAACCATTGTAAGTTATAATTGTCTTCTTGTATAGTTCAATCAATTATTTTTATTATCAATTAGTTAACCTCATTAATTAGTATAATCTTATTAACCATAATTTCATTAAGCATAATTTCATTAAGCATAATTTCATTACGTATTGTATTCATGAAATAATAATAACCAAGTGTTCTCAATTATACATATAAAAGTAGATTTAACATTTATTTAATCAGATTCCTGAAAGTTTTATAAGAGACAGGATTGTACACCTTAACTCAGCTTGTTGTGTTTTCTGAGTGGTGTTTGAATTTCTCATTTGTCTTTTCAACTTTAATTCTTCAATAAACTTACAAGCTAACGGGCCAAATGGCAAATACAAAATTGAAGATCACTGATGTTGTTGGAACTTACAATGGAGAAGGGGACGCAGCAGAATGGTGGTCCCGTTTTGAGATAATCGCAGAATTACAAAATTATGGTCAAGCGGATGTTCTTTCATTGGTACCACTGTTATTGAGAGGTCCACCTTTTTTGGTTTATCAAAAATTATCGGTGGAAGATAAAAGAGATATCACGATAGTCAAGAAGAAGTTACTATCAGCATTTTCATTGTCTCGGTTCGCAGCATACGAACAATTGCGATCGAGAACTTATAAGAACGGAGAGAATGTAGATGCATACTTTAGCGACATTCAGAGATTATGTGAATTGTCCGGTATGGGAGGTGCAGGAGTTGCGTTTGTAATTGGGCTACCAGAGAAAATCGGTATGCAACTACGAATACTTGGAGATGCATCTGATGCTGATTTAGTATCAAAAGCCCGTGTTTTGGTAGAGGCGGATAATGCAAAGGAATTTAAAATGAATGAGCCTATTGTCTTAGCTGGAGTGAAAGCCGTTAATTACACGAATACTAGCACTACTAAGAAATATTGTTATAAATGCAAATCTAATGGACACCTGACTAAAGACTGTCAAACTGAGAGAAAACCAGGAGAACCAGTTACATGTTATCGCTGTGGACAAGAAGGGCATATATCCTTTGGCTGTAGAAACCGTTCGGGAAACGGCCTGGGGATCGTAGCGTCTGCGGAGCCAACTTCGATCCCCAAAAATTAAAAGGCTTACTAACTATGGAAATTATCGTTAATGGAAAATCTTATTGTGCTTTAGTAGACACTGGTTGTTCTTTCTCTATTGCGTGTAAAGATTTTACTGAAAATTTACAAGTAGTTCCTGATCAATGTCTTATTACAATGATGGATAATACAAAGGTTTCATCTATGGGTATTTTATCATTCAATATTACAATAGGATGTATATCAAAAGCTGTATTATGTCATGTGGTTAGGAAATTAATTGATGGTATTGATTTTATTTTGGGTATTGATGCAATAAAAGCATTTGATGGTCTTTATGTTAAATCAGACGGCTCTTTTGAATTTGGCTGTCAACGGCAACCATATTTATCGGCTGTTGTTGCTGCACCTAATATTATCAATAGTAGTAAACCTTTAACGCATGATGATCATGTTATATTAGATGATACAAATTTTAGTGCTAAATTTAATGGTAGTTGCTGGACGGTCGCCTGGAAATGGACGGACGGCCATCCTCCTGATTATATGAAAAATACTGTTAGTCAATATGGTATGGATAAAGCAACAAAAGAATCCTTTGATAATACTCTGGATAGTTGGATAGAGAAAGAATATCTAATTTATTATGATGAAACCAAATTTGGACCACCGAAAGCATTAATACCTTTATTCGCTGTTACGCAGGAAAGTAAAAATAAAGTTCGTCCTATTTTTGATTTTCGACAACTTAACCAATCTGTAGATTTATATACTGGTGCAAGCGATATTTGTCTTGACAAGCTACGTCAATGGAGACAAAAAAGTAACAAATGCGCTGTTGTAGATTTAAAAGATGCGTACCTCCAATTAAGAGTTGATGAAAAGTTATGGCCATATCAGACGGTCATTCATCGAGGTAAACGCTGGTGTTTGACACGCCTAGGATTTGGGCTCAATGTAGCACCTATGATAATGTCAACTGTATTACGAAAGGTGTTAAACATGGATGACAATGTTAAAAGAGGTTGCGATGGCTACATAGATGATATATACATTGACGAAGAAATCGTGTCTGCTGATTATGTACGTCAACATTTATTAAAATATGGCCTTACTGCAAAACCTACAGAGCGTATTGATAATGAATCCCCTGTTCGCGTTTTGGGGTTGAATGTTCATTCTGTTGGTAATCAATTGCGTTGGGAAAGGTCAAATGAGTCCCATTTACGCGATATAGACGTTACTACTTTAACAAAGCGTGAACTGTATTCACTTTGTGGTCGTGTAATTGGAATTTATCCAGTTTGTGGGAGATTAAGAGTAATGGCTAGTTATCTAAAAAGGGAAAGTACTGGAATAGATTGGGATGACATTGTACCTCAAAATGTACGGAAGCATTGTCAAGAAATGTTACAGCATGTACTTAACGAGAATCCATCCCGCGGTCAATGGAATGTGGGCAAGCAAACCAAAGGTGAAATATGGTGTGATGCCAGTTCATTGGCTTTAGGTATTTGTGTTAAAATTAATAATCATATTGTGGAGGATGCCTCCTGGCTACGAAAAGATATATCTGCTCATATTAATTTAGCAGAGTTAGATGCTGTTTTGAAAGGATTGAATTTCGCTATAGCTTGGTCTTTATGTGATATATCTATTAAAACTGATTCATCTGTTGTTCATGGTTGGCTATCTAACGCTTTGTTAAACAAATCTCGTCTAAAAACAGCTGCTTCTAGTGAACTATTAATTCGCAGAAGAATAGATTTATTTGCTAATATTGTAAAGGAATACGATTTGAAAATTAGTATTGACCTTGTTCGTTCTGATCAGAATATTTCAGACAAATTGACAAGAGTTCCTTCTTCGTGGTTAGCAAATGTTAATATATCTGCTGTTGGTACTTTAGCACCACTTATTACTTTAAAATATTTGCATGAGATTTGTCACGGGGGAAGTAAACAATTACGTTATTTAGCCCAATCTGCAAATTTAAATGTAACTGATATTGATATTACTGCTATTATTGATTCCTGTGACAAATGTAAATCAATTGATCCAATTCCTGTTACTTGGGAAAAAGGAAATTTATCTGTTGATGATGATTGGTATCGTTTAGCTATTGATGTGACAAAATTTAAAGACGAAAAATATTTTACAATTGTCGACGCTGGACCTTCAAGGTATACTATTTGGCGTCGGATTGCAAATGAAGGTACGGCTCAAATTCGTGGTCAATTATTATCTATATTTACTGAAAGAGGACCACCAGCTGAAATAATTTGGGATAACTATAGCACTTTTAAGTCTAATGATATTTGTACATTATGCGAAGATTGGAATATTAAATTATCACCACGTGCTGCATATAGGCCGCAAGGCAATGGTATAGTAGAGCGTAACCATCGGACAATTAAAACTATTGCGTCTAGATCAGATTGTAGTATTTCAGAAGCTGTTTATTGGTATAATAATACAACAACACATCGTATGTCTAAGCCGCCTTCTCATTATTTGTATAATTATGCTCCACGATTGAAATTTGTGAAGCCATGCATACCAGTAAAACAATTTATTCCTGATTATTTAGCTGGTGATTATGTTTGGGTTAAACCTGATTCAACACTTAGATGTTATAAACGTTGGTTGCCTGGTATTGTTATTGAACAATTATCTGCACAAAAGGTTAGTGTAAAAGTTAACAATGTTAGTTCAATTCGGCATGTTGCTCATATACGAAAACGTCATTCTACTGTTGAAGATCAATCTGTTGAAACCGCTTCCATTTCTAATCCTGATGGTGACTCAAGTTTATCCGAGGAATCGTCCACGTCGGATGATGATGTTGATGAAAATATTCCAGTTGGTCGGCCGATTCGAGAGCGTAGACAACCTCAATGGTTAAACAACTTTGTTTTAGATTTGTAAATCTCGGGGGAATGTATGTAAAATATGTTTATGTTTGATATTTTATTGTATGATCGAACCATTGTAAGTTATAATTGTCTTCTTGTATAGTTCAATCAATTATTTTTATTATCAATTAGTTAACCTCATTAATTAGTATAATCTTATTAACCATAATTTCATTAAGCATAATTTCATTAAGCATAATTTCATTACGTATTGTATTCATGAAATAATAATAACCAAGTGTTCTCAATTATACATATAAAAGTAGATTTAACATTTATTTAATCAGATTCCTGAAAGTTTTATAAGAGACAGGATTGTACACCTTAACTCAGCTTGTTGTGTTTTCTGAGTGGTGTTTGAATTTCTCATTTGTCTTTTCAACTTTAATTCTTCAATAAACTTACAACTCCATTGTATATATACATGAACTCCATTGTAGTATGTTAAAATATTTATACCCTACATATATTTATAAGTGACATAAATAGAAGGCAAAGTACCTGTTCTTCAGAATGATGAGAGCTTTGTCCTTTTAATTTCTTTTTCAATTCTTCAAGTTCTTCTTTGAATTTTTCTTCGTCACTCTCAGACGAAATACTACTGCTACTGCTGCCGCTAGTACTACTATCACGATTACTACTTATCGTAGTATTATCAGTGTTTGCATTCGGAGTTGGCTCTACCTCTTTCGATAATGTTTTTTCTTGTTCAAGATTTTCATCTGATTTTTCAGCTTGAGCGAATGATAATTGTTCTTCCTTCCGAGGGATTATCTCTGGCACTTTAACTTGATATTGCTCCATGATAAATAACCTTGATGAAATTGTTTATTTTTTGTCAAGCAAATATCTTAAACACAGCAACAGACAATTATTAGCAGTCTCAGCATTGAGTACCTCTATGTGTACCTCCCTTGTGAAAATTGTTCATGAATGTTAATTGGCCCGTTCTTTATGAACTACTCATAAAAAGGTCGATAAAAACGGGTCATTTAACGTTCATGAACAGTTCATAAACAGTTCACTAGCTCAGCCAATGTTTTCGAAGTGGTTGTTAGGCAGGTCAGCAGTGCCTTTTTAGAATAAATTTTGTAAGTTCATCTCTTGAAAATAAGTCAGTTATTCCACACCCTGCTAAAATCTTACTAATTCTATGAACTTCATGAACTGTTAAGAAAATTTGGCAACTTAATTAACCTTCATGAACTGTTTGACAGATATGACATAATGGTAATAATCATTTCGCATTCAAGCACTTAATTTGGTAACACTGCAGGCTTGATTTCTATTATCATTGAAGAAGCGACAAGTCAATTAATTTCAATTATTGTGATTATGGGTGACACTAGAGGGGCATGGGATTTGGCTACAACCCCATGTTGACTAACTGGGAAAAAAGATTTGAATTTTGGGGAATTTATGATTCTTCACAAATGTGTTTTTGATTCTTTTTTAAATTGATTGAAAAAACCTCCTCGTTTGGGGCACTTTGACAGGGAAAATCCTTGGCTTCACTTCTGTGCCTTTTTAATCATGATGTGACAGCGTTCAAATATTTTGTGTACAGACGACAACTGTCTGATAATATGAGTTAATTTCATGGCAAGAGTATATACGTTATTACACTGAACGATTCTACGTCATTTTCAGGCTAAAAATATTCTCAAGATAAAAATTTAATGTTCACTGATCCAGTGACAGACAGGACAGACTGACACAATTAACTGAAAATGTACAACATTCAAATATCACCAATTCACCATTGACGCATTTCAAAATCGGCTTTTCATGATATGCTTAATTCGTTAATGTTTAAAACCAGATAACAGTGATAATTTATCTAATACGAAGTGAGGTTGTCATAAACAAATAATTGTTACCAGGTTACGTTACTAAAACAACATTAAAATTTCACATTATTTATTAATTTTTCTCAAGTTTTATATATGAAAATTGTAATATAATAAATTATAATTTGAGCTTTCAACTAAAAATGAATTACAAGTAATTATGATAGCTTAAACCGTCTAAAAATTAGCGCTTTTTGGATTGTCTTTAGTTTGCGCTGTCGGCTTGCCGCTGTTTTATATGAAGACTTTGAACAATATATCTGGATTTAAATGCAACCTAAAAGTATAGTTTCCGTATTGAAAATATCAATACAACGGCAGCTGTCCTTTACGTATTAAATTGTTGCAATATTTTGAAGTTATTTTTGCAAGTGTTGCCAAATATTGGAATTAAGACATGCATAAATCAAAGTTGTTATTCTTCGAACTTTTCAGGAAACATTAACATTATTTACCGTGTATACGCAGATGGGAATTAGCGTATAGAAAACGAAAAGGATAAATCTTACAACTTATTTTTGTAATATAATTTCACTATTTACATATTAAAATGGAATTGTTTCGAATGAATTTCTTCACATATAGCGCTTACCTTGTATACAATCCTTGTTAAAGTTGAAATGATATTGCAAAATCTAAAACCATTTATTTGTTGTACTTTCCGGCACGTGTTTTTTCTTGAGATAAAATAAAAACATTCAATGAAGTGAACAAAAACACTTTTCGTTGCTAGTCATCGCGGGCTCAACAACTAAACAGCGGAAGCACTAGATCATAGTTTTCAAACTTGATAAGACAGACGATCGTCTATTTGAAGGACTAAAATAAAGTAAACAGGACACGAAGATTTCATTCATATAGATACAAGGTGGTATAAATCTATAATTTATAAATAATAAATCGTAAAAATGCCAAATAACCTGTTGAAATGATAAATATTTATTTCTAAAAATTTACAGGCAAAAGCTGGGACCTAGTGTGAAATCAGATAAACAAAATCACGTGACCAAATTTTTTTTGTCAATCATTTCGATCAATTTGTCTTTGTGCCTTGGTTCATGTTTAGAAAGTAAAATTGTGATTGTGATACGACATCTTTTGTTCCTAGCTCACTGTTACCTACTGTTACCTCGATCTCTCAGTCTAATATCAATTCTTTTGTTTTCATACGAGGATAAAATAAAACTTCAATCCTGAAACGAAATATTGAAATCAGTTTTCGCAACGAATAAACATGGCTTTTTCGCTGCAAATATTTTTGGCTGTATTCATATTTTCCCAAACAAAAGCATATGAATTTGACGATAAACATTTATGGGGCAAACCACAAACATCAGAAGAAACCTATGTTGCATTTGAAAGATCTTTCGTATCTAATGATTTTAAATCAGAAAATTTGTCAAGTTCAATTTATTCTGGAAAAGCGAAACGCGATGTAATGTTATGGCTGGCATATTCAGATCCAAACAATACAATCTGGAATGGGATGTTAGATAGTGTAGAGAAGCACAAAAATAGTTTGACTAGGATTTGTATCAACGGGTATGCAATTACAAAAGATGGTAAGAGAAAGTTATCTTAATTTATTTATTTTCTAATCTCAATGCTAACTGTTCAGATTCATTCTAAAGTGCCATAATTGACCACATAGACAGGGTGGTTGCTGACAAGAGGTGAATCTTCTGAACTATTATTCAAATTCATCCAATAACTAGCCTGCAATCGGATCATAATTCTTTATTTAAAGGAAATAAAAGTTAGTTTATTTATAGTTAGGCCTATACCTCTTCATATTCATGTATAACCTTTTATATGTTGTTCCTGTTGCTAGCTAGGTTGCATTTAGATTATTTAGATTAAATAACATCTTTGTTATAGAGGACCCTCCTGAAAACCATCTAAGATGAGTGAAGTTTCCTATTTAAATATCAAATATATATAAACAGTGAAACTTGATGTAGCTATAATTTCAAACGTCATCCTAACCCTCTTTGCTTAGGTGCAAGTCAAAATTGCCAATGATTTCCATTGCATTTATACAAAACTGTTTAACAAGCACTTGATCACAAAACATTTATAGGGTTTCCAAGCAAGGTTGACAGTTAAGCGGGAGCTTCATTGCTGCGAAACATTTGTTGAGTTCATGAATTGTTCACAAACTTCCTGCATGCACAGTTCATGAACAATAAATGGCCTGTTTTTCATTGATTTTCATGAACTTTTCAGAAACTGTTTATAGGGTGCAGGGCCTTCCCTAGTATGGGGTTATGCGGGGCATGACACCCCCTAGAGACTTGGTCAGTCAAAAAATCTTCCTTGAAATGCCTCCAATCAACAAATGGCAAAGGAATATTGTGATGTTTGCTTTATACGAGTAGAAATAAGAGAGTTCTTCTAATATCGCTACCTTCGGCAAGTATTCGGATGATGACTTTAGGTCAATGTACAATTTAAATACGCATGGCAAGCCGTTTGGTGTGGCTGGTTCAACTCCGGATACCGCACCTTCACTTGCCTCCAGTTTACGGTTGCCTATATTTGGATAGGATTCTGGTGAAATCGGAAAATTTATTGCTCGACACCCATCCCAAAGAAAATCTCTCGGGATGGCCCTGATCAGGTGTTCATGAACTGTTCATGAAAAAGAGGTCATTCGTTCATGAGCTGTTTTCACAGGGGTACTTTACCGAATTGCACTTAAGCCGGTTACGCTACACTGTATGTAGTATTTAACATCATCATTTTTTCAGGTGAATTTGGTGATTTTTCAACAAAAAATAACCCTCAATATCCACGCAAATATGCAAGAAAGGTTAAAGCAATGGGATTACCTGTTACAGTTATGGTAACTGGAGCAGCTAATCGAACATACATTGAAAAAATGTTATTATCAGATGAACTCAGATCAGCTTATATTGATAAAGCAATATCGGAAGCAGTACTGTATGGATATGATGGATACAACATGGATGTAGAACAACCATGTAAGACATGTATATACAGTAATAGAGCCTGATTTAGCTACAGCCTTTGTATAACGCCCACCTGTCTACAGTGACCACTCACTTGTGTACAAATGAAGGGTTAACAACACATTTCCATGTTTACAAAACAAGAAATGTTGAAAGACACCAGTGTAGCGCTAAACACTAATTCTTGAATCGTAGCCATAATTTATTTATTAATTTGATTAGGCATAGAAAATTTATAACTTCTGTATACTCTCCTAGAAAATTTTCAAGGCTCGCTAGCTGATCTTCCTGATTTTTGGAGCCATACTTTACAAAAAGATTTCATGCACACTTTTTGAACCAATTTGATTGCAGAAAATCTTGTCATATTTTAGAAAGATCAATTCAGTTGTATCCACAGTGTTCTATTAAGGGCACTTTTCTATAGCATTCAGTTTTCCAGATCTTAGAAATGACTGCTATATATACTGTATATACAGTGAAACCTGTACATGCTTAACAGTGAGCTATAAAATGTAGATGATTTGACCACTGTATACAGGTGATAATGAATAAACCTTTAGAATATAAATGAATCATATTTAGAATATAAATCCATCCTTTACAATAGGTTCAACAGAGTGTTCAATTCGTTATATGGAGTTATTGAAAGAATTTGCCCATCGATTACATATGATCAATAAAACACTATCAATTGATATGGGAAATTATTGTATTTGGAAAGATTACATGGGTCTTGATTGCAAACATATGAAGGTATAGAATAATCGCAAGCACCCTAAAACAGTTCAGGAGTTCATGAACAGTTCATGAACGTTAAATGGCCCCAAATTTTCATTAACTGTTCATGAACTGTCTGTGAGAACTGTCAATGAAAATTGGGTGTAACTGTTCATGAACTGTCACATTGGCCTTTCTTGAGGCAAACAATTGAATAGCCTGATTTGGTTTGGTCTGGAAAACTACTCTAGTTGAAACCAGGGGGAGAAATCTTGGGACCACCACCGAGACCGGCGGTCGCTGGCACATTTATTGAACAATACAATTCCTGAATGCACATATTTCTCTAAGATTTTAAGTATTTTGAATCTATAAATAATTTTGATTAATAAATTTTTACTTATTAAATTTGAGATAAATGACAGCGATAAAAGAGACATAATTGGCAATATTTCGTTATCTTCATAACATCGTCAGGCAAGAGAGTGATAAAGGAAATTTACAAATTTGCCTGACGATGTTATTATGAAGATAACGAAATATTGCCAATTATGTCTCTTTTATCGCTGTCATTTATCTCAAATATAAATAATTCATAAAGTTTATTAATGAAACCTAATAAGAGCTGCATGAGGATGAAACTAATTACTCTATGTATAAATAAGGTCAGCTTAAATTGCTTGACCAGGCAAATTTCTGGAAAACTAGTTGCAGGCACTTTGAAGGCAAAATTATGTTATGTAAATTATGCAAACACTGAAAAATGTTTTCGACCCTGGTTGAAACATGACAATTTAGGCTACAATCCAATTCACCAAGTGCGGTTAAGCGATGGAAATGTCAAGCACAGCTTTACGCAAGCAGCAAGCTCTCAATCCGTTCCACACAAACATTTGCCATTTCTGACATACTGTTATGACGTTCAAGACGTCATTTCGGTCAATTTTGGAAAGATTTTAATACATTTAGATTCCTGAATTTTTACCGTGGCATCACATAATTTTGATAGTGTTAAATGATATTCTTGTCCGATTTATATGCTTTTTAAGTAAGAAGAGTTTGACCGCAAATATCGGAGAGTTCTAGTCTGCATAAGCTGTGATCCCATATTCCATGTAGGGAGAACAATAGCAGCGCTTGGTGAATTGTTACAATCCTGAACGATGTTGGAGTAGAAAGTAAGCCTTTAACCGCTAACTATTGATGATGTTTCTGCATTGGTTACAGGCAACTGGCGTTGACAGGATTACTAGTATGGACACATATACTGCCGAATTTAAGAATTTCAAACGGTATGTGAAGCTTGCACAAGGCACCCTTGGAAGCGTATTTGCTGCTGGAATGGAAAGAAATCAGCTTTTGGCTTCAAAAGAAGCTATGGAATTTTTGATATCGCAAAATGTAACTGGCATTGGTATATTTCGTAATCCTCCAACAAATCAAGCAATGTGGGATGCAATGACGTACTTCAAATATAACTGAAGCGATTTGTAATACATGGAAACTTTAATTTATAATTAGTATCTTTCAGTTATACTTATATGTAAATATATCATATCTTAGATTTTTTGTAATAATTTTGTAGACCATCCATTTTGTAGCAGCTGTGATATAAAACTCATAAAAATAACTTTTGAATTCATTAAAATAATTGATGAGTGGTACCAGTATCTCAACTTCAGATAGATTCGAACAGCTGATGTTAAATGGGGAATAATGGTGACAAGGATTTAAAATGTATATCCCAGATATTGGGAGATTGCTTATTTAGATAGAGAAAATTTTCTATTAGTACATGTTCTTCAGATTGTATTTTTACTTTGCGCAAGCATTTCCTCCTCAAAAATTCAATCAAAGTTATGATTTTGTGTCTCACTCTTTTTCCTCCAACAGGAACCCGTTTATTTTTTTCACAAGAGGGTTTACACCGGAAAAAACACTAAACATTTTACTTAAAATAAAAAACGGCTGAACCAAATGGCAATCTGCTTTCGGAATGATGACGACTTCGTCTAAACAGGTTATCGCTGCCGGTTATTGAAGGTGTGTGACTATTTTTAATATGCTTCAACTATGCCGACTATGGCTAGACGGAGTCTTAAAAAGATGTTAATCGTGTGAGCATTTAAGTGAGAAAAATACACAACTAAAAACTTTGACTTTAGTCTTTTGAGGCTTATATCTCTTTACCTGGATAGCCTATTGAATATTGATCAAATATAGCTCTAAATCTTCAGCTGAACGTTGAAAACTTTATCCCGAAAGCAGATTGTCATTTGCTTCAGCATTTTTTATTCAAAGACAATTAAGTAAAATGTTTAGTGTTTTTTCCGATGTAAACTCTCTTGTTGAAGATAAACGGGTTCCTGTTGAAGGAAAAAGAGTGAGACACAAAAATAACCCAAAATCGTCACTTTCACTGCATTTTTGAAGGAGAAATGATTGCACAAAGTTTCTGATTTTGTTAAAGATTCTGTGTAGTGTTTGATGCTGCGTTGCACGATAATAGATTACACATACACTCTAAACACCTAAAATCAATAGAACAAGGATACACCCTAACACCATTTGAAGTACAGTACTGGTATGTTGTCTGTAGTCAAAAGTTATAGACAATTTGATTGTTTGCGCAGATGGAGGCACAGACTGACAAGCGCAGATGACGGAATGAAATTCAACAACAAAGCAAGATCCAACGATGACTCCGCATATCAGAATATTGACCCTGATTCCGTGCAAAGTTAATTGCGCAGATGACGACGAAATGGAAACACGGAATGAAATTCAACGACGGCACAGACGTTCGGAAATCACAATTATAACCCCAATTCCGTTTCATAATGGTCTGACAGAAGGCTTGATCAATGATGAAGGAAGCTCAGCTTAATTCTCAAGTTAGTGAATTAAAACTTTCTGTAAGAGGGGTTCTGAAGAAGAAATTTTGGAAATTAATTATTAGAACCTACAAATGACCAGCTAAAGTATATTGGATCTTGATTCTGTATACCGGTAACTCTACACATCCAAAAAATATATCAGATGAAATATAGAATAATGAAGTATGTCAGGGAGATAATATTTGGCCATTTTAATACAATATCTCTTGGATAGTATTTTTTAACTATTAGGTACAACATATAATACATATATAAGGTAGATATACTATCGTATGTAAATTGACCCAAAGAAATTCCCTTACCTAATTAAATCTGCATAATTCATCACAGTTTGATGGAAAACATACAACAGTTTTTAGTTTTTAGTAGGCTACAGTCCCTATATTGACAGTGTATAATCATTGTTGTAAAATTTATTCTATGATTATATCACACAATTGCATTCTGAGAGAAAGCCTATAGGAAATGAACAGTAGGCCTATTAGTCATCACAGACATTGGATTGTAATTGTACGAATATTGTTTTAATCCTCGCAATTAGATTTATAGCCTATGTATCACACAATTGCATACTGTGAGTATAGAAGTTTACGTACAGTATAGTAATCATCACAGACAGTACCCTCAAGTTCAATCTTACCAGCTTCATTTCTTCTTACTGCTACAACACTATTACATACAAGTACACCACCAGCAAATTCAGCTTGTATACCTGCTCGTGTTAAAATTTGTTTGAAATCAGATAGACGTGGCTCATCTATAAACACACTATTGTGACCAGGAATATTTTCTTCAGGTGCTTGTTCTAAAGTTGGTATAACATCCATTCCTTCAATAGTGTTCTCTTGTTCAGCTTCTAATTCTTTTTTGCTTAATAACAATTGACCATCGACCCAAGCAAGTTCAGCAAATTGTGTTTGAGCAAATTTCAATGAACTTACCAGTGAGTCTTTTAGTTTAACTTGATAAATATGACTTTCTCGCGTGGCATCAACTACATCGCCAATTCTAGGTGTGAATACTTTTCCAACGTTCATAGCTGTGTTAGATTGGCAATATTCAGCTAAATGCTTTGTACTTTTGGCACTACCATGTATAAGAATGAGTTGACGAGGTTTAACAAGTGATAAAATCCGTTTAATTGATTCACCATCTGATCTTCCTTCAAAATCAATATATGAAATCTGACAACTAACGTTGACAGTCCGTCTTTCTGTTATGCATTTTGTTGGTGCTTTTGCATTGTCTTCGGGGACCACTTGATCTTCCGGCATTTCAATGTCCCCAGTAGGCGTGGCTTCAACAACAGGTGTAGGTTCATCGTCTTCCATCGCATAATCTTCAGGATAAATTGTTTCTCCGTAATCATCCCATTTTGTTCTTTCTTCCTTAAATGGAAACATTGCAAACGCCTTTGCTTGTTTAAAAAATTGACTTTTACCACGATTTTGATTGTCAGCAAGCATTAAATCATATTTAGATCGAGCCTCATTTTCTTGACCAAATTCTGTTTCTTGATCGCTATCACTATCACTGTTGTCTTGTACAGAACTAAGACGTCTTTTTTTCTCCTCATTTGCTTTTATTTGGGCTTTTTTCAATCGTAACTGTTCCCTTTCATTTTCTAAATGACGTTCGAGTTCTTCACCCTGGAGTTTCACTCGTTTCTTAACAGCAATATTCAACGGATCCTTTCCTTTACCATCAATAAGTGTTCTTGCTAATGTACCAGGAGACGTAACAAATGTAAATATGATACTATTATTTGGTGATTGACTCCAATTGAGAAATAGATCCCTTGAGAATCCACTATTCATTCCGGTCGTGCTGGCAAGTACAACTTTAGGCGACGGTACTTTGTCTAAATCGGCCATGCTGTGACACAGTGTCATATGCTTTAATTGAAATGGATTAGTGCGGCCAACTTCAAACATTTTCATCATACGATCACTCATCCATTCAACTTGTGATTTTGCAAATTCAATCACATTAAAAGTGACATTATTTAGTAGTGCTAATGAGTACGCAATCAAACCAGATTCACGCCATAGTTGGTCAAGCAATTGAGAAAGTTCAAGAACTCTTCCAGCTGTATCAACAGCTAATAATACATTACCGTCCTTACGTAACGTACTATTGATTGAGCTTAACAACTGGGCATCGCGCTCTTTGCGTCTTGTTTGAGTATTTAAAGCTGTGTATGAATCTGTAATTAAAAGAGAAGGACGACTGAGCGTTTCTAGAACAGCTCCATTTAAATGAATTTCCTTTTTATGGTTATAATCAACAGCGTATATGATATCGTCTTCGCCTTCTTTCATGATTTTCCACATCGTTCCGCCGATCATATGACCAGCAGAAAATGGTGTAATACTTAGCCCATGACCTTTACCTTTTAAATTCACATGCTGTGAGTATTTTAATTGGATCATTTTATCAAATACCATATCAACATCATCTAGTGAAAATAAAGTAAAATCTTCTACTTCTTGATGGGATTGATATAAATCATACATAAACATTTGACCCATTTTATGGACAGGTATAGTTGCATATATGGGACATGAAAGCCCACATTTACCCATTAAATGAGGTAATGCACCAAGATGATAGAGATCTGGATGTGATATTAGTACAGCATCAATTTGACTACAGTGTTTTTCAATATTTCGTATTGTATCCATGTTAAAGTTTTCGTCCCATCCGCAGTCAAGTAAAAAGCGAAATTCATCGACTTGTAAGAGGTAGCATAATGGACTTTCATCGTGTGCACCTGATATAGTCGTAAAACGTATAATTGAAGTCATACTTAACACGATACACGGTGTTTAGGTTACATAAATGAAGCCAACTTTCAGCTATCTTTTCGCAAGCGTGGATGATTTTTGGAAATACTTTTCATTTAGGGAAGCTCCATCTAACCCTATACTCGCATTTGTTTTGGACTCAAATTCTCAAAAACTGTAAATCAAGTCTCAAGAATTAAGATAGTTGAAATCTTGAAAACGTTCATCTAATAAATAAGTTCCTTAAAGTTAAGACTTATGTTAATACTGCTGCATTCTAATTTTTATTACTAACTTCAGGTTCACTAGAGTATGTACAACACTCCGCAAGAATGCAGACTCGAATTTTTTTATGGCAAGAGGCTATTAGTTAAATGACCATCATAGACCAGCCTCAAAACTATTCTTCAATATGAGGTTTAGTTGTAGTTTTTCCATGAAGACAAATCAAACTGAAGATGGGTAATGGAATTAACAAAGTAAGAAAATTCAATTTATAATTAACTTTTAATTTTAATACGATCCCAATTATGCTATTTCATTTAATTAATTAATAGGCTGTACTGTATCAAATTTCCATCCAAGTTCAAGTATAATTAGAAATAACTGCTTAAAATAAAGGTGAACGTTTTGTTATGTTCCAGTCCCTAGTTGCAAAGAATTCAGAAAACTTGGTTTTGCGCGGGGAATGCATTTATCTTTTAATAGAGTTTAAAACCAACTCCTAAAGATTGCGCGGGGAATGCATTCCCCGCAAGGACCATTCTATTCAACCTGGTTCCAGTCTAAGCAGGTGAGTAAGTTGGCTCCATCAGTTGGGCTGTTTTGAGCTGGTAGTAACTTGATACTGCCAGGTTGTATATAATATAATTGCTTTCCGGTCTCACAATACAGGCTAGTCTACAAAATTTAATAATATTAGATCTACAAAAAACTATTTAACTGAACTCTATTAGTGCTAGGCATACCATTTAGCATGCTACAGGTAACAGCAACCACTCTCGTCGTTGCAGATATTGCGGAGAGGAATACCACTTTGAAGTGGATTCTTCGTCAAAAGTAAACTGTGTTGTCAAATTGCTAGAAAATATTTTGAGGTAGCTTGCAGTTATGTCATTTAACCCAGTCTGTGCAGCCGGTGTATGGCAAAGCCACCCCCAAGATAATATTTTCAGCATCTAAAGCCGCTCGCAATATTTTTTTTACATGAACCCATCATTACTATTTACCTATACAATATTGTTTTTCCTCCCGTGTAGAAGGCAAAAATCTGTTTAAGCTCCCGCTGGTAAATATTTTGTGACTGCCCCGAGTTTTTGTAGAAAAGTGCCCTTCTCCGCAAATTTGCATTTCACCTGCCCTTCAGTTCTTCCTTAGAACTATTGATGTACTGAGCGCTACAGTTCAAAACAATAGGATTCTCTTAGCAACTTGAAATCCACATAAAAATGTTTGTAAAAACGCTATAAATACTTTCCTGTTTCTTGTTTTGGTCAAATTTTATTGTGGAACTCACCAAATGTCGAATATACAAATCAGGTCACGTTCAAGGCCTCTTGATACACATGTTTGGTGTTGTCTTTATGCTTCCGTGGATTCACAAAATCATGGGGAAACAAAAGAGGGAAGGACCATGAACCTCACATGCTTCATAATTTCTGAAAATGCTACCAAGAATGCTTTGATCGTGTATCGTGGAATGGTAGGCCTAATTGGATTTTTGAAAGGCTTAGGCTAGGGTTATATGGACGCACCAAACTCAATTCGAATTAGGTGCGACACCGAATTGCATTAAATTCGCATTTGGGGTTATACAGACGAACCGAATGTCGACGATCTTTAAAAACTGGCCAAAATGTCACGTGATAGGAAGTAGTTTTCTTGGAATTATACCGCATGGTTTGAAACCAGAGTGTTTTGTTTGCATTATTTTTCATTTTCAGCGATCTTTCCGTTCTATTTTGCCTATCTATAGTTTGAAGCTTGTAATGAAGTAGTAATCTCAAAGGTTTGAAAGCATTTTTACGGGAGACAGTTTTTGTTCTAACAAGGCATAGTACTCAAAGCAAATTAAATGCAAATTTCCATTAAAATAACGTATTATGATAAAAGCGACCCCAATTCTAGTGCTGATGCATTGCGATTGACTAAAATAAAACGTTTTTAAAATGTTTTAAATCATGATTTTGGAAAACATCAGCTTCCCTGTCAGCCATCTTTCAATCATATAAACAAGCCACCATAACAACATCCCAAAAGCGATGTTCTTTCTATCGTATTGCCATGGAAACATCCTTTAAAATGATTTATGATTTGCACATCTCCAGGTTTATTGCCATATAAGGTAGATATAGTAGCTATGTCACGGCACCGTGAGTCGAATGTATTTAGTTCGGTGCGATGATAGCTCGCTCGTATAACACGGCGATGAACTTAATTCATGGAGAAGAGCTCCGCACGTCAAGCCTTGACGTGCGGAGCTAGCTTGACGCATTTAATGTTTTTTGAGGAATGTTGATGAACCGAATGATGTTATACGAAGCACGCTATCATGAGATTTAATTCGAATGAATGAATCAATTGAGTTCGGTGCGTCCATATAACCCTAGCCTCACAGTACAATTCGACTAAAATAAGAAACAGTAAAGAATTTTGCATATTTTTATTGATGAACTCTTTTATGTGAATTTCACATTTCCGAGAGAATCCGGCAGTTCCAGATCTGTGGCACTTGATCTATAAAAATTTCAATATGTTTTCACAGCTGTCAGGAGGCACTGTCTGTAATGCAGACAACCCTTTCTGTCATGCAGCATTTGTTGTTTGTTTACACAAAGTTAGGATTCATGGAATAAATTTTTTTCATCCTCTAATTCGTAATTTAAAAGGTTTTTTATCAAATTGTGTACTATAGTAGAAAGTTTTAATCCATTTTTTCCTTATTATTAGATCCTACCAAATTTGTATCTTGGGAATTTCCGAGGTAAGTATCAGACATCCATTGTTTAAGAATAACACATTAGAGCCAATTCACCAAATACCTGTGTTTTGAAAGAATCATGTATGAGTCCAAAGGTCAGACCAAACGATCCAACTTTGTTGGTTTAACTCTGTTTGACTTTGTCCAATCAACAAAGTTGGATCAATCATTTTCCCATGCAGTCGGACATATTTGGAGTCGATAATGGTTTCTAATTGCTGTCTTGACTAGGCGAACAGACTGAAAAAGATTTTGATTCTGTTCAGAAATTTTTAAAGTTGGATGCACGCTGAGGAATTTTGATAAAATTTTCATGTCTGGATATGTCTGGAACACGACGCACATTGAAACCAATTGATGAAGGAAATGTATTGAATATGAGCATTGACAGTGGAACAAATTCAACTTTCTGTAATGTTATTAATAAAGATTAGTAACTGATATAAATACTTCAAATGTCAAAGCAGCTCAAGCAGTCCTTCCAGAACCTAATAGCTTAATTTCAATGATTGGTGTGCTGCAATATTGTAAAACGTTAATCCATGTGAGCCCCCAGGCAGCTGTTGAACATTTATAAAATTTAACAAAATACTCGTACTGATCGGCATTAGAAATCAATCTGCCTAATTATCACTGGAATACTGATTGCAAATATTTCGATTGTATATATTTGAAGCCTTTGTAAGCTGTAAAAAGAATTCAAAAAGTGTGTCCGTACTAATTGTCACAGTTTCAGAGATCTTATTAGCAGCAAGTTGCTTCAAATTAACCAAATTCAATGATATTCATTTCATTATCTTGTAGCAAAATTAGATTAAATAAAATATGAGAGTAACTCATGTAAGCTAATCATATGTTATACAGTGAAACCTGTATATAACGGCCAGCTACGAGAGGTAGATAAATTAACCACTATAGACAGCTGGTCTTTATATACATGTTTGCTTCCATAGAAGATACTATTTTAGACATTACAATTTTTTACTCACGTGATTGATTTGATTGATCATAGATGCAAAAGACCGTGAACAGCTGACAAAATTTCAAATTAAACATATTGTATCATTGTATGATAATGCAGCTCCTGTTCTCGACGTAAGTATAATTGTCTTTCTCAGGGCTGTTTTATCCACTAGGCACTAGAGGCACATGTTTTTGGTCCACGGTTTTGATTAGGCCCTTTTTCAAGACTTCTATACAATTTTCAACTTGAAGAAATTAACAAGTAATAAATATTAAACATTAAATTATTGAAACAATAATAATAAAAAGGAAGCTTACAGAGCTTGTATGAGAAGCTTATCTTAAAATTCTGGAGGAGCATGTCCCCGGACCCAGGACTACAAAATCAGGCATAGGCTAAAGCCTAACAAATACCATAATAGTGCTTTAGGCCCAAAAATCTAGAAAAAGTCTTGGTGTAGGCCTATGTTGTGCTGTATTTTATCTGAAAGTCTATTTCTCTTACTTTTTTACCTTCAATTAAATATCCCTGATAATGGGATGAATAACTGCTTTATCCTCACAAAATATGTTCATGACGGAACAGAAACAATTACATATCGACATATTGCCATGGTAACACTGTATTTTTATTGTTGTCTTTTGAAGGATATGAATTACAAATGTGTAAAAGTTGCTGACAACCCTCAACAAGACCTGTAAGCAGATGTGCTGTTGAAATTTTAATCAGATAATCCTTGTGGATTTCTATAGTTAAAATTTTCAATGTTATCACCAATGAGTCACACAATCAATTTCTATACACACATTTAGGCTTTGATGAACCACCAAACATTTCCAAACCAAGCCTTTGCTAATTATTGGCTGTTACTTCTTATGCCATGTTTGATTTTGTGGAAAGTCCTTTCCGTATTTTGAAAAATAGAATCATAATATATGAAAATTTAGACATTGTGCAGCGTCTTTCTATTTTTCTTTTTTATTTTATGCCTTTTTTAATACGCATTTGAACTAAAAAGAGTTTGATGGTGAAATTACTGTTCTTGCCCATATTGTCCTGCTGTAATTCCATTGTTGATCAACACCTCAACCGTTTCTGGTGAATTGCGGGTAGGGATGCGAATCGAATATCGATTAATCGATTAATAATCAAATATCAAGGAAATATCGATTATTCGAATAGTAAAATGAATAATCTATTATTTGAATTAATTTCAAATATGCTTGTTTCCAAATATAAAGCAACTTTTCTTGGATAAATTTTCCTTCAAAATCAAATGCTCTTTTTGCCAATATAAAATACGAAATAAACACGCAACAAATCATTCAAAGCCTTTTGCGTGTTTGAATGGTCTATATAACTCCTCCTAATTACCATAACAAAGATAATCTCAAGTTACGCGCCAATAGTTCTATTTCAGACTCTGTTGCTATGACAATTAATTGATTGAACGGACGTGATGAAACATGAAGCGCCCTGAATAACATGAATTTTGTAAACTAATGTCGAAGCGAACTGAATGAACAAACTGTTATATCTATGTATTCAAAATTTTTAAAAATCTATGTAGAGATAGTTAAGTTAAATTTGATGTTTTTAACACATTTCTTGCAGTTGTGGAAAAGGTTTTGTTTGTGTTTTTCATTGTCTACTTGAGTGGTAACAATAGAACAAAAGATTTCGATTAATATCGATTCGAATCGAATAGTTCATTGTCGAATATTTGATTACTGTTTTGACTGTCGATACGCATCCCTAATTGCGGGCCCAACTCTTAATGTCAACAAAATTCTGGGTCAAACCATTATTGATTATGGCAGTCAGTGATTGCCACTTCAACCTTTGTGAATACAGTTAATGAAAGTTGAGAAACAACGCCTTTCAACGTCGATGAAAAGATCATGAACTTGTTGAATTTTTCACATGGGACAAGCGCACTCTCCCAAGTTGTCACCTAGAGAACGAGAAATAGTTGTATCTTTCACAGGGTGTCACAAAAGTTTTGATCTTCCGGTAACTCCCCTGCGAATACAGTTCAGGAGATCATGAACAGTTTATGAACAGTTCATGAACGTTAAATGGCCCCAAATGTTCATGAACTGTCTGTGACGGTTCATGAACAGTTCATGAACAGTTCAGGGAAATTGGAGCCATTTAACGTCCATGAACTGTTCTGAACTGTTCATGAACTCCTGAACTGTTTTTCGCAGGGGCTGTGTTGTTTTATTGTAAACCTTCTGGGAGTCAATTTATAATGCTTCATAGTTTTGAAGAATTGATTTTAAGATTTCAAAAATTTGACTTACTTTGAAGCAAGTCGCATGGATTTCAAAACGTAAAAAATATGAAATCCAAAAATAATAGATTTTGAATAGGAAAATAATCATGATAAGATTGGAAACCTTCTGATTTTGTGCTGACCTTCTGAGAAGCCTGGTCTTTCATCCTCTTCTCTCCATTAGCTTTTTCTGATCTACGAATGGGTCATTGATGGTGGATAATGGATCCAACACTCAATGATAATTGAATTTATTATTAACATTAATTATAAGGATGCAAGTGTAGGCTATACAAGGTAGTTTTTAAATTTTTATAATAAAACACAATGTGTTGGCCTTGTAAATAAGCTATTGTTGATATTTTATTTTAGAGCACAGCATTTCTGGGAGTGCATTGAGTTTATTCATCAGGCAAGGTAATTTAGCATGATATCTATCACATAACATAACATCATGGAAAGCCAATTCAATACCAATTCAAATATTGTTGTTTATTATTTTCTCATATTTTCCTGAACTTACTTGAATAGGTACTAAATTAAGCACAATTTCAGTTTATATTTCAAAGCATCTTTCAGTAGTTTTGTTTGCAGTGAAATGAATTTCAATACCAGATCAGTACGCGCTGTACCCCTGCGAAAAACAGTTCATGAACAGTTCATGAACAGTTTAGGAAAATCAGTGCCATTTAACGTTCATGAACTGTTCATTAGCTGCTGTTGATTAACTCCTGAACTGTTTATGCAGGGGTAGGCCTACCATTCAAGTATGTTTTTAGTAGCAATTTATTATATCTAAGATTTATAGTTATATTACATTTTAGTTATCAATTAACAGGTCAATGTGGAAATCAAACAAAATCCATCCGGCGATTCCATTGGTCAAATATGGTCAAACTCCCCCTGCGAAAACAGTCCAGGAGTTCATGAACAATTCAGGAGCTCATGAACTGTTCAGGAAACTTGGAGTCATTTAACGTTCATGGACTGTTCATGATCTGTTCGTGAATTCCTCTCTGTGAGGTTTCATGAACAGTTCATGAACAGTTCATGAACAGTTAAGGAAATTGGAGCAATTTAACATTCATGAACTCCTGAACTGTTATTCGCAGGGGTCCGGTCAATTCCAAATTGTATTGACCACTTTGTGTTTTCTAACTGTAATGGTGAAAAAACGCAACGTATAATTACGTTTTTGATGCATTAGAATACATTGAAACCAGGCAAGGATAGAGGAGGGTCTGCTATTAATGACATAAGTATATCAATGGTCAGTTCAAATGCGATGATGTTAGCAATATGCCTTTTATGAGCAAGAAAAGCCTATTAAGACAATTGACATATATTGCAGACCATTTTACATGGTCCTGCTGGTGCTTTCAATTGTTTTATTTGCAAAAACACTCTTTCATTACAATTGACATAATTCGTAACAACCCCTGCGAAAAATAGTTCATGAACGTTAAATGGATCTACTTTTCCTGAACTGTTCATGAACTGTTCATGAACTGTTCATGAACTCCTGAACTGTTTTCGCAGGGGAATAGATATAAAACATTGCCTTTAAAGTTCACCATATGATTGGACAAAAAAGTTTTCCAACCTTTCCAGGCACTTCATTGCCCCTATGATAATTGATAAAGTTCACCGATTTCAGATATTTTCTGGTTTGTCACATGACTCTGATTCTCCCACCACCGCTAAATATATTTAATTTTAACAATTGTTCCCCCTTCTTCTCTAATTTCAATCCTTGATAACTTGTAATTTGTTCTTTAATATATTTTGCTTGTTTTGCTGTTCTTCTTGTGTTATCTTTCTGTCATACATAGGGTGTTTTCTATAAATATTACCTTTCAAAATTTGGGGCAGGGACATACTCAATTAGGGGCTGCCCCTTGACCTATTGCATTTCACGAAAATGAATGTGGAAGAGAACATTTATCTTTAAGGCAAGGGTATGTAAAATCCTGTATTTGCGCCTGATTAAAATTCATGCTATGGTAATATATTTGAAAATTGACCTGTTAATCGTTGACTAAAACAGTTATTGATCTGAGGCTCGATGAATATCTGCATAATGACTTCGGCATTATCAGCTGATATTCACCTCGCCTTCGATCAATAACTGTTAGGCCTACGTCGTATCTTTTATTATTCATATATTTTCATGCATATAAAAATTATGCACTCTCGATTTTGTTAATCATTATGAGATGAAAAATAGAAACAAAAAATTCATAGTTTTACTTTTTAATTTCAGGATTAAGGAAGAAAGTGTTTTAGTTCATTGGTGAGTAGGCTATATTGAAATGCATTCTATAGATCTAATAAGCTTTGATTGACGTAGTATATGCTGTATTACCACCTTAAATATATACGGTATTTTCTGTTAAAATCTAGGACATTGTTGTGAAGCAGAAAAGCATGCCCGAGCGTGGGAGTCGAACCCACAATCTTTTAATGTCTAGTCCAGTGCTCTAACCTTTGAGCTATATGGTCACCTGTTCCACTTCAACAATAATCGCAAGTCACTCTTGTTACGCCAGCTGTGAACTCAACTAGTTACACAGCACACCGTTAGTTTTGCCGTGCCACATGAGTTGATTTGCAGAGTGTCTAGTGACGACTTGTACTTTCCAACATTTTCTGTGCAACTGCGACTAATAGAATAAAATAAAACATTTGAGCAACCCCTCAATTCTTATGCTGCGTCAAAAATCATCAAATCTATACAATATTTTTTTCAATTATTAGATAACATCAACTTTCATATGCAGTGGTTAATGCTTTTGACAGTTGTCTGCAGGGTCTTCAATTTCTGGCAGGAGCACCATTAGTTTGCCGTCAGGGAACGCATTATGGCCGTTCATAAAATGCACAGACTTTTATAAATCATTTTTATTTTTTCATTTCAATTTTTATATTATATTTTGAGGGCTCCAAGGAAAACAAGCTCATTGCTTATTGGATTATTAAATTAAATCATAAAATTGAATAAAAATGTTGTTTGAATGGAAAAACTGTGTGTGACGTATTCATGGAAATGGGGCCATTTAACGTTCATGAAAGGAGGTAGACACTCGTCTGTGAAGGGCCCTTTCTCTGCTTCTATTAGTTAATAATCACTTGAGGTATAAAATATGCAATTTTCAAAAGTTAATTTTCTTTCCTTCATATAGTCCAGTCAATCTAAAATTTGACCAAGGACAAATTGCAACACAAGCTTTTTTTATGGAATATAGGGTAGAATTTTATGCTGAACAACATATCAAAAATCGAGAAAAATCGAAGTGGCGGAAGGTGCTCAATTTTATAGAAATTAGTTACGGTCGGCATGAAAGCGAGGCTGTGTCATTTAGGGCTAAAAACTGAGCGATATTTCAAAAAATAAGAGAATGTACGCAATCAAGAAGAACACACTCAGTGACACAATATAATTACAGAAAAAAAAATCATAAGTTGATCAGTATAACAGAAAAAACCATAACGAGGCTAAAAATTATATTAGGGAATTTACTGAACTTTTACTGTACTACCACCAATAACAAATGCGCATTAAAAGAGGCTTGGCATAAGAACACGCATTAGCTCCTTGCAAATAGAGGCAAATCGATGTACCTAACGATTATATTAATTAACTACCAGGCAAATATTAAAATATTAAATTCTATTCAAATCGGCAAAATCAGATAAATCATATATAAATCAAGTAGACCATCCCGTACAAAATAAGGATGCGTCTAATCACCCTCAGTAGTGAAATGGATATGGTCCAAGAGTCCAATACCAATAATAGGAACATTCCTGACATCATAAAATCATATCTAGGTTAGATAGAATGTATATATAAATCCATCCCATAGGCATCACAGATACATCTAACCCCCTCAGTAGTATAATAGGTGTGGTCCAAGAGTCCAATATCAAGAACAGGAACATTTCTGACATCATAAAATCATATCTAGGTTGCGTAGAATATATATATAAATCAAGTACACCATTCCATATGCATATTAGATACATCTTATCACCCTGAGTAGTATAATAGGTGTGGTCCAAGAGTCCAATACCAATAACAAGAACATTCCTGACATCATAAAATCATATCTAGGTTAGATAGAACGTATATATAAATTAAGTAGACCATCCCATAGGCATCACAGATACATCTAACCCCCTCAATAGTATAATAGGTGTGGTCCAAGAGTCCAATATCAAGAACAGGAACCTTTCTGACATCATAAAATCCTATCTAGGTTGTATAGAATATAAATATAAATCGAGTAGACTATCCCATATGCATATTAGATACATCTTATCACCCTCAATGGAATAATAGGTGTGGTCAAAGAGTCCAATACCAAGAACAGGAACATTTCGGACATCATAAAATCATATCTAGGTTGTATAGAATATAAATATAAATCGAGTAGACCATCCCATATGCATTATAGATACATCTAATCACCCCCAGTAGTATAATAGGTGTAGTCCAAGAGTCCAATATCAAGAACAGGAACATTTCTGACATCATAAAATCCTATCTAGGTTGTATAGAATATAAATATAAATCGAGTAGACCATCCCATAGGCATGACAGGTACATATAATCACCCTCAGTAGTATAATAGGTGAGGTCCAAGAGTCCAGTACCAATAACAGGAACATTTCTGACATCATAAAATCATATCTAGGTTGCATAGAATATATATATATATCGAGTAGACCATCCCATATGCATTATAGATACATCTAATCACCCTCAGTAGTATAATAGGTGTGGTCCAAGAGTCCAATATCAAGAACAGGAACATTTCTGACATCATAAAATCCTATCTAGGTTGTATAGAATATAAATATAAATCGAGTAGACCATCCCATAGGCATGACAGGTACATCTAATCACCCTCAGTAGTATAATAGGTGAGGTCCAAGAGTCCAATACAAATAACAGGAACATTTCTGACATCATAAAATCATATCTAGGTTGCATAGAATATATATAAATAAATCGAGTAGACCATCCCATACGCATTATAGATACATCTAATCACCCTCAGTAGTATAATAGGTGTGGTCCAACAGTCCAATATCAAGAACAGGAACATTTCTGACATTATAAAATCCTATCTAGGTTGTATAGAATATAAATATAAATCGAGTAGACAATCCCATATGCATATTAGATACATCTTATCACCCTCAGTAGTATAATAGGTGTGGTCCAAGATTCCAATATCAAGAACAGGAAAATTTCTGACATCATAAAATGATATCTACGTTACATAGAATGTATATATAATTCAAGTAAACCATCCCATAGGCATTACAGGTACATCTTATACATATATATATAAATCAAGTAGACCATCTCATAGGCATTATAGTTACATCTCATCACCCTCAGTAGTATAATAGGTGTGGTCCAAGAGTCCATAACTTTCACCATCATAAACTTTATCTATGATTATAAAATAATATAGATGTTGAATACAATGGATGTATATTTTTCTAATAAAACCATTCAAAAATTGTTGCGATAATTAACATGTGTGGTCTAGGGGTCCACAGAAGATAACAAGAACATCCTCAATTGCTCAAAAGATATCTAGGTTGCACGATACCAGACATGCAATGTTTGTAAATTAGGGGTTGAGCAGCAGTTGGGGCCTTTTACGGCTCATCAGAACGTGTTATTGTCCTAAATTTTGTCTGTGAAATCGTGAATAGGCATTCTTATCTACGTTATTGCGTTATCGATGATTTTTGCGTTATATAAAAACAAAAACATGAAGTTTTACAGAATATTTCAGATAAAATCATAGCAAAATTCCCTATTTGGGACGCCAGAATTCAAAAAGTTCTCAAGGGGGTGAATCTCCAGACCCCATTTCAAGACTTCAACCCTGTTTTCCTATTTTTATCATGCAAAATTTTTATTATTTGCAAACACCTTGTTCACCATTCAAACTTTGCATGTTCAGCTAAATATTAATAATACGATTTAAAAGCAGATAGGTCTGAATTGAATCAATTTCAAGAAAGCTCTTTCGTTTGAATGCATGAAATTTGAAACTTTCATTATGCTATGCGTGAAATTGTACAGATTGAGTACGTAAATACGTTATTGCCATGGCATATATGGGGCCAACAGTTGTGTGCACTGTTATACGGGGTGCATTAATATGCTGCCTATGTCAGAAATAAAGATAATAGGCCAACAAATGTTATTGGTCCTGATTTGGATCACTCAGCAGAATTGATGCTATCATGTGTAATACTGTTACAGCAGAGCCCATAGGAATTGGCAATTGTACATGCATTTACATCCACGCATTTACATTTACATAATGTCTGGGAGTCTTGCATCCTGTCTAAACCACTATGTCTTAACAAACAACTGAGAACTGAATCCTTATGATCATTTTTATTTTCACATCATGAATTCCTGATCATGCTACATATCGAACAACAAACATTAGAATAATTGAATATAATTCATTAAAAATATGTTTCACTTACTTTTAATTAAAATACTGACCTTGATTTTGGAAAATAGAAAGCCAATACAATAAGTGTTAGGCCCTATTGAATATCTACAGATTTTTGCTTTGAACCTTTTCCTTGATAATGCCTGTCATCCTTCGTTTTCCTCTGCAACATAACACTGGGAGACTTTTCGAACTGATAACATTCCATTATGAATTAATTCGTGAGAGAGTTTCTTCGAATCAAATATCTTTGAGTACCAAAATTAGGAGGAAAGTGTACCATTTCACCATTAAACCATAAAAAATCATACGCAAACCTGAATGATACGCGAACGATGTCTACCATCTTGTTGTATTGTCTTTCGATCAAAATTTGACAGTTTTCCGAAAACATGTCGCGCTCAGCCTGTGCGCAGACGTTTAGATGGAGGCATAATGGCGTTTTAGAAAGGGTTAATAATTTGTGACTTTAAATGCAAATAAAGTAATGTTCCGCAACCTCGATTTTTCTCGATTTTCAGTATGTTGTTAAGCGTTAAATTCTGTTCTAGAATCTATAAAAAAACCTTGTGTTGCAATTTGTCCTGGGTTCCGTGTTTTTTCGATCTAGATTGACTGGACTAATAGGCTTTATCTTGCTCAAACCCTTAAGTAATTGTAATACCGATTACAGTTTTGATTACTATTTTTCTCATGGAAAAGTATGTATGACCCTGCAAAAACATTTCAGGAATTTGTTAACAGTTCATGAATGTTAATTGTCTCCAATTTTCATGAACCTTCATGAACAGTTCATGAACAGTTCATGAACGTTAAACGGCCTTTATTTTTATGAACCTTTACAAACAGTTCATGAACAGTTCATGAATGTTAAATGGCCCAAATTTTCATGAATCTTTACAAAGAGTTCATGAAAAGTTCATGAACGTTAAATGGCCCCAATTTTCATTAACCTTTGCAAACAGTTCATGAACGTTAAATGGCCCCAATTTTCTTGAACCTTCACAAACAGTTCATGAACAGTTCATGACTTGTTCATGAAAAATTGGGGCCATTCAACCTTCATGAACTGTTCATGAACTCCTGAACTGTTTTTCTCAGATGGATAGCTTCGGCTGTAGACACACACCTAATGTGCTTTTGGCTCAAAACATCCCTGACCTGCAGTTAGCCGATATAATAACATATAAATTTAATGAAAATGGTACTATACGTTTCACACTGGTATTGTTTGATTATTTCAGCATTGCTGGTGTATCACGTTCAACAACTATCATATGTGCTTATATGATGGTAACAGCAGACTTGAGTTGGAATGATGCTGTTAACGTAGCAAGATGTTGTCGTTCTGTTGCTAATCCTAACAGTGGTTTTTTAAAACAATTGCAAGATTTCCAAGAAGGAAAAGTCAGTGAAGTGAGTGTGCAGATGATGTTAAATAGATATATTTTTTGCTCCGAAATATTTAGCAGTTTTTCCTTGCCCGTACTCAGGGTTCAATAAAAGTTGTGATCCTGTGATACGTCAAGTTGAGCTGAAATCCGAAGGTAGCAAAGAATCACCAATTTTGGATTAGATTTCTACTAAATATAAAGATAAAATTATAACCTTTGGTTAGATTTTGGATTCTTATCTGTACATTCAGAGAACAATATAATTTTTCAAACTTGATCTGGCATTTTATTGCCCATATTTTATGTGGAGAATCCGAACAGGATGCAATAAACTTTCAATAGAATGTCTCTTTATAGCGTTATAATTTAGAGAAGCAGTACAACGTTAGTAGATTATATGATACATTTTCATATTTTATAAATGGAAAAAAAAATTGCCAGTAGATATACGAAATTGATTGGCCATTTGCCGATGGCTGACTCCATTCTTAAATGAATAAAATAAAATAAAATCAATAGTAGAACGCTTTTTTCTTAATTATGTCCGGGGAAATATTCGAAGGTTTTAATTCGAAAATTTTCGGATCCTGAAAGGCAAAAACGTTTATTGGACCCTGCCTGTATAGACTGAGCGCCACAGAAGTAAAACGGCAGGTTTCTCCAGGCAACTTGAAAATCACATAACTGTGAAAATCACATATGTGTTCATAAAAATGTGCTAAACAATTCCCCATTTCTTGTTTCAATCAAATTTTATTGTGAACCCTTCAAAAATCCAACTTATATTTCATGATTCACGGTCTGAGCCTTCTTATCGTTTTGAGAAAATACTGCATGTGAGCTTCATAGTCTTTGATTCTATTGTTCTCCCATGATTTTGCGAATCCATAGAAGCATGACGAAAACACGAAATGTATGAATTAAGAGAGCTCTGACCGTGAAATTATTTCTAAATTCATCGCTGGTGAGCTCCACAATAAAATTTGACTAAAACAAGAAACAGGAAGTACTTACGGTATTTTTATAAACATTTTATGTGAATTTCAAGTTGCCCGGAGAAACCTGCCGTTTTACGTCTGCGGCCCTCGACCTAGTAGTAGAACTTGACCAACGCTACACATTTGTTTGATAGAAACATTTGCAACAAGACTGATCAGTGTGGGCAATTTTTGATACATGAATAACCCTGTGAAAGCAGTTCATGATGGTTAAACAATCCAGTTTTGATTAACACTGTGCATGAAAAAGTATGAAAACAGACCATCTGGCTTTTGGGAAGTTGTTATGTAAAGTTCAAAACACTTGAAATATATTTGATCAGAGGCGCAAAGCTAGATAGAGACTTTGATACATTTTAAAATTAGATTAGCTCTTATGGATATTGAATATGAAATAGCGCTTATTGTTTAACACTGAAACAGGGACAGCATTTCAATAATGACTGTGTCTCCCCTCCAATTTTACCTCCATGAAAATACTTATCAAGTTCATATATAGTTCATGAAAAAAGAGTCTATGAAAATTGGTCCATTTAACCTTTAACTAGTTAATGGACTTGAGGAACATTCATGAACACCTTATAAACATGCCAACCTTCCATGAACAGTTCATGAAGATGCCATGAAAATTTGGCCATTTAACGTTCATGAACTAGTTCATGGAACGTTCATGAACTAGTTCATGGACTTTAAAAACATTCATATCTGTTCATGAACACCTTATAAACATTCCAACATTCCATGAATATTTCATGAAAAATTCCTCGAAAATTAGGCCATTTAACGTTCATGACTAACATTCATGAACTAGTTCATAGACTTTGAGAACATTCATCAACTGTTCATGAACACCTTATAAACACTCCAACATTCCATAAACTGTTCATGGAAAATTCCATGAAAATTGTGCAATTTAATGTTCATAAACTTGTTCATGGACTTTGGGAACCCTTATAAATAGTTCATTAGATGTTCATGAAAATTTGGTCATTTACGGTTGATGAACTCCAAGACTGTTTTTGCAGGGGGTAATTAGCAGCTACCATCATTGCACTGATCAAAACGAGCCTATCCTCAATAAACAGGACTATTGTTTTATACTTTATAACCGGTTTTAATATAGTGCGATACAAACTTTTTTTACCGACCGTTGCTTACTTTTTGTTGTCTTCAAATCTAAATTCTATTCATTGGTATTTGTATTTAAATTCTATTTATTTATCAACTGTATTTAAATTCTCTTTCTAGTTCCGTGAGAAATTATTGCAAACATATGAGATTTCAAAAGTTGATAAAGAACACGCAGACAGTATTCTTCGTGAAAATCACAATCAATTAAGACTTAGTCCAAATGATGTTCATTTTGATGCCTTTGGAAAACCAAAACAAAAGTGAAAATAAATAAACTAATTTTATATAATTATTTATTCATAGTTAAAACGTAGATATTGATAGATTTTGTTATCAATGCATTTTGTAACTGTCGCACAAATTAATTAATATTATAATTTAAAAAAAAAAAAGAGTTAATTAAAAGTGTGAATTTCTGACAAGCTTTTCTTCTAGCTCCAGTAAGCTAAATCATTATCAAATTTATATATTTAATTTCACATGGTTTCGATAAATATATAGCATTGGTTTGTTTGTAAATAAAAGTATCACCATGTGTGAATTTTAACCTATTGTTACTATATTGTGATTAAATGCTTCGGTCCCAAATTTGTTATATTTTCTTCTTTGTTGAGGATGCACATCAAATGTTCTATTTTGCCTGGGAAAAGTTTCGGATTGATCCCTAAGCACAATAAAACTCATTTATTTATTTATACCTATAAATGCGAATGTATTTGTGTATATGTGTTTGCAGTCTTTGCAGTTTTTCGCAATTTTCTCTGTCATTTCAAAATAGCATATCATCTGATAGGTAATTGGAAGTAGTTATACTGTACTGTAACGGGTTTTGTTTTCGAATATTCCCTTATTTTCACGTATATCGAATGAAAATGTCGTTTAACGCACTGATTTTCTGTTTTGTTTTCAAACCGGACAAATTGTTCGTTGTGTCACGATTCTATTGTTTAACATTCAAATTCAGGTGTTCTCCAAATTCAATTAAAAATGTTCCACATTACGTTAATTATTTGTCTTATTTAATTTATTTGATAACCAGACAACGTCAAAGGTCACTGTCTTAATTCAGCCAAAATTAAGGAAATTTGAGATTCAACTCATTTTTACGTGTTCTTATAAACAGAACAGTGTTATTCTCTGTTGGTCTCTGTTCTCTGAATTATATCTGCTTCTTTTAAATTTTATTTGACGGCTATATATTGTTGTTTGACCCCGACTCTGAATTCTGCGAACCATTTAATTGTGCATGTATCGATGTATGAATAAAATGAGACATACCTCCACCCCCTCCCCATTATCGGCTTGTCTGTCAAAATATATGTTCGACTCTCAACAATTGTAGACATAACCTAAAATTTTGTTACCCTATAAAAAGTGTGTATTTAAATAGCAAGCTATCAAATGTAGTCTTGTAAATTATATCCTTACATCCATGTACGTAGCTTTAGTTTCATACTGCATGCCTGTTGAATTTATTTGACAAATATATTTCATACGTACAATAGTATATGCACACAACAACTCACCTGTTGAAAGCAGTCATTAACCTGTTCCCTGAGACCGTTGCTTACAATATTCGAAAAGAGGACAGTTTGAATGCATTCCGAGAGTATATATACAATCGAAACATGAGATTTCCACTATATAGTCTAAACTCCAAGTATACGTTTACAAATATAATTTGAAGTCTATAGAACTGAGAAATATTACACACTGTACAATATTTTCTAGCACTGCGTGGATCCTTCGATGTGCCCTCAACCCTCATGCAAAAACATTTTAAAATCTACCTGGAACCACTAGAATCATGCTGAAACGTTTACTATGACCGCTCTATGAGCATTTCAATTTGTTACCGATTAGGCAGCTAATATTAATTATTATAAAATAGATAGAATGAAAGTTGCATTAAAGTCTTAATATCAAGAGCCATAGATATATATCGTCTACACGCTGTCATCATCATCATCATCATCATCATCATTTATCCAGTGTAACCTGATAAACATGCATGTTTTTTTTTTCACAGGACTGATAGAAATTATATAATACTATAGTTGATTTAAAATAACAGAAAAAATTTGTAACATGATTTATACTGTTACGGTTAATTATGGTAACTTGAACTCCCGCTTATTGAACTACCTTACATTTTACAGGAAAACTTTAGCTGCTAAATATTGTTTTTTGAAAACCTCCAAATTGGTAATTAATTGATCTTTTCTGGTAGGATATTTCACTCACGAACGCAAAATGATCCTTGAAATGAGCGGTGGTTGTGATCTTTAACGTGGAGATTGTGACTGGAGAAAGATCGCATACGAATATCATTAGGCAGATAATAATTGCTGTAGTAGGAGAGAAGGTGCCATATAAGGCCAATAAATTTAAAGGTCAATAAATATATAGAGGTCAATAAAACGGGACAGAAACAAGCTTCGATTTTTGAATCGAAATGTGATTCGGCTATGACCAAGATATTATAATTAGAACCTAATGTAAAAATTACTTGTAATTATTATATCTTGTTATGACGAATAGTAACCTGGGGATTATGCTTTAGAAAATCACACTCTATCATGACTCGTGAAGTCGTGATCTTTCTTCGCCCCCTCGTGTCCGTAGATCAGTGCTCGTGTCTCGTGATGCAACACTCGTGGTGCCACACATACGTAGTTTGCAAGCTTCCGATTGATAAATGCTCATTTCTTGCTCTGACCTGTGCAGGTTATTCATGTATCTTAAATTTCTATCCTTTTTAATTTATTATTTGCTTGAAAATGTCATAGTAGTACAAAAACGTAACCGCTCAAAATGACGTCCTTTCGTCACTAGGATCTATGTATTAATTCTAATCATCAAAAGGCTGTACATCTGATGATCTGAAATATAACACAAATATTTATAATATTTGAATTCTGAGTTTGTGAATTTGTTCGCAGTATTTCTGTGAACATACCTGCATGACTCAATACACATAAACTAGCATATTCGTTATCGACTTTTCAAAACTCATGTCTCTAAATTGCATGTATTCTCAGAAAAAAACATTAGTCCAGCTTCATATTTACCATATTTGCCAATAACAGTATGATTTCTGTATGCATGTGCAAAAAGGTCAAAGCACAATTTGTAAACTTTCTGAATTCTCAGAAATACCGAATGGAAACAATACTTTCACACCTAGAATCATTTCTTGTCTTCTTGAACTCTCGAAACCGGGTTAATTCCTAGATAAATACAGGCGTGTGTTTTATTGTTACAAGTCTCGTATAAATACAGGCCACGTAGCTCATTGCCTTTAGTATTTTAACCTACTTCTATCTATCTTGGAACAACCAAACGAAAGAGGGCACCCAATTATTGAAATTTGTGAGTGATTTCAAAAACAAAATGGAGAAGTCGTTAGTTTTTTCGCTGATTTTGGCTTCAATGATTGTGAATGTTATCTGCAACTCATCATGTAAGCATTACCATATTTATTGATATTTATTATAAATTTACATTGAGAATAATCACTTTTTATCGATTAAAAAATCTCATCTATATATTTTCTATAGCGTCACTAAACAGTAAATTCTATACAAATCTATAAGATCAACGACAAGTTGAACAACGACGACTCAATTCAGTTAATAAAACAACATATATTTCTCTAGGTCTTGCTCTCATCAAGACTACACACACTCTGACCATACGACACGCACGTGGGCGTTTACATTCTATATACACAAATGAGGCTAGCCTCAATTTATCATGCGTGTTTCAATCTACAGTTCTTACATATAATTATTCGATTACACTTCCCCCAGATTTACAAATCTTCATCCAAGTAATAATCGTGTAGCCACGCTGGAGCACGACGAATACGAGGACCAACTTCAACTGCTTCGTCAATTCGATTTTCACTGTCGCTATCATTATCACTATTGGTTTCATTATCCGTATCATTATCGGATAATGACTCACTGTCATCTGTTTATAATAAATCATCATTGTTTGCTTCATTTGGATTGTCATTCAAGTTATCATTGCTTGGTGAATCACTTATACGATTACGTAAATGGCTTACATGCCTTAATGAAAGATGTCCCTTAATTAGTACCCTAACTTTCTGCACAGAAACTTGTTGTAGAACAATACCTGGAAGCCACTTTTCCGTACATCTGACATTGTCTTTTGGCTTTACCCACACCTTGTCATTGGGAAAGTAAGATTTGATAAACTCTTCATCTGATGTAACTGGTTCAATAATACGCAACCGAGGTTTGTAACCAAATTTTTGCCATGCCGGCGGATCCGTCATCCGTTCAGACGGTACGTTGTTATACCAATAAATAGCATCTAATATAGAACACTTGCTTCTAGCGGCTATAGTTTTGATTGTTCTATGGTTGCGTTCTACTATCCCTGTCCCTTGAGGTCGATACACAGCTCTCGGAATCAATTTGACATTCCACAATTTACATAACATTTTAATCTTTCTTGAGGCAAATGTACTATAGTTATCTAATAACATTTCGCTCGGTGGTCCATGTTCTGAAAATATTGACTTCAATTGTGCGTAAATTTGATTCTCTCCCTCGTTAGCAATACGACGCCAAATTGTAAAGCGGCTCGGACCACAGTCAATTATACTCAAGTATTTTTCATTTTCATACTTCGTCACATCTATGCATAATCTTTCCCAATTTTTCTCAACACCGAGTTTACCTTTTTCCCATCTTACTGGCGATGGGTCAATTGACTTGCAATCTTGACAGTTTGTCACAACATTCTGAACATCTTCTGGTGATGGATGTAATCCTATCTGATTAGCCAGCCATTTTAATTGGTGCGTTCCACGATGGGACAAATTGTGAAGTTCTGGCAGAGTCGTGCCATTACTACTACTATTACAATTAGTATTAACAACACCACATACTCCATCAATAGTCGTAACACCTTTTAGCCAAGTAACCGGCACTCTCGTCAATTTATCAGCTATGTTTTCGTCTGATCGTACTAGTAACACAGTGATTTGCAAATTGTACTCTTCAACAATCGATCTAAATAACTCTAATCGTCTTCTGATTAGTAATTCACCAGAGGCTTTAGTATTTAGTCTTTGCTTGCCAGATAGAGCATCATTTAGCCAATTACACACTGATACAGAATCTGTTAGTAGTTTAAACTTTGATAAACCCCATTCCACAGCTAAATTTAATCCACGAAGTGCTGCATCCAATTCTGCTAAATTTATGTGCTTGTTGTCTTGCCGTAGCCATGACCCGTCTTCAATAGTCTCACCGTCCACTTGAATGACCACACCATACGCAAGATTACTCGCATCACACCAAACAGATGCATTCGTAATTTCGTCCACGTCCCATCGACCACGTGCCGGATCGGCAAGTAAAACACGTTTAACTACATCTTTGACGTGACTTTTGATAGTGTCACTCAACTGCTCATCCCAATTTGTCTCCGTACATAAGCGCTTTAAGTAGCTGACGTGTACTCGTAACCAACCACACACCTGGTGTATCCCGATAAGTCGACCACAAAGCGAATAAAGCTCTCTCTGTGTTAAATGATCTACATTTTCAACTTCAATATTCAAAGCATTAGCTCGAGACCAATATAATGCGTTGTTCACTCGCTCTACATTTAAACCCAAAACTCGTACCGGTTCTCCGTTTGATAACCTCTCCGGTTCCTTTGCTTGTAATGCGTAAGTAGCCAAATGCTCTTTAACATAATCCACTCGGACAACGTCTTCGTTCACATGAATATCGTCTACGTATGCGTCACAACCTTGCTTGATATCCGGATCCATGTCCAAAACCTTGCGCAGCAAAGTTGACATAATGAGTGGTGCAACATTCAATCCGAAACCGAGCCGCGTCAAGCAATAACGCGTCCCTTCGAATATAACAGTTTGATATGGCCACAAACTTGGATCTACTTTCAGCTGCAAATAGGCGTCTTTTAAGTCTAATATTGCACAGTTTCTTCCCTCTTTTCGCCACGTACGTAATTTATGTGAGCAAACATCACTAGCCCCAGAATAAATGTCTACACTTTGGTTCAATTCTCTGAAGTCCAAAATTGGCCGCACCTTGCTTTTGCTTTTTTGCTGAACAGCGAAAAGAGGTATCAGCGCTTTTGGCTTTCCATGGACTGTCTCATCGTATGGCAACAAATAACCTTTTTCGATCCACTCTCTTATTTTGATATTGAATTCTTCCAACATGCTGCCGTCCATATTATAACAGCTCACACAGTTTTTCATAAATTCAGGCAGCTTGCCATCCACCCATTTCCATTTAATGACCCATGCCGTTCCATCGAAATTTGCTTCAAAGTTTTTGTCCTCTATTCTTATCTCGCGTGATATAATATTGCTACATTTATTAGGCTCAATTGCGGTATTTACACTTGTACTTATATTACAACCTAACACAGTGGGATCAGCTTGAGCACCGAGCTGATACTTACCAGTCGGCGTCAAATTTAAACCACCGAAAAGCTTAATAGCATCAACACCTAAAATGATGTCAATGCCTGATATTAATGAATTGACAACATAACATTGTATTAACCGTTCAGTGTTAGAAATTTTTAAATTCAAATGACCATAACCTATAGTTCTAACCGTTGAATTATTTAAAATGGAAATGTTTCGTTGGACTGCAGATACACTATTTATCTTCACATTTTCAGACACCAATGTCATCGTACTGCCAGTGTCCAAAATTCCCCGGTATTGAGAACCGGCTACCGTCACATAAACTGTTAACAAACCATTCATTTTCTCGGGGTTACAGCCGGTTCCACATGTGCCGCAACCCCGTGATAGTTTTCCGTCGGTGAGTTAAGACATCCGATGGCTAAATGGCCATCCTGACCACAATTGTAGCATTTTCCATCACGTGCTATCTCACTTTTGTCAGTACTGTTGCGTCCTTGTGGTTTATCTCGTGACATCAACAAATAACAGTCTTTGACGATGTGCCCAGGTTTTCCGCAGTAAAAACATTTTATATGATATTTATTCCTGGTCTCTTTCTTGTTGAGAGTAGGTACAGCGGCGGCAATAACACCTAAATCTTGTGCATGAGCATTTTCTGCTTCCATCAATACTCTTGCGCGAGCTACCAGTTGCTCATCATCTATCGTCAATAAAGGGCGCAGCTGCATACCGATATTTTCAGGCAGACCAACGACGAAAGCTACTCCTGCACCTCCCATACCAGAAAGTTCACACAAACGTTTTAAATCGGCATAATATGCGTCCACATTTTCGCCGCTTTTGTAAGTTCTTCCTCTTAATTCATCATATGCTGCAAACTTTGATAATGAAAATGCTTCCAGCATTTTTCTCTTTACAATTTGTAGGTCTTTCTGATTTTCACTGGACATTTTCTCATAAATGAGAAACGGTGGTCCGCGTAAAAGTAAAGGTACTAACATAACCTTTTCGTTCTCCTCATATCCTTGCAGTTTTGAAACTATCTCAAACCGCGACCACCATTCACTAAGGTCTCCTTCTCCAGTGTACGGTGCTACTATATCAGTGATTTTTAATTTTGCTTTACTAACCGCCATGGCCCGTTAGCTTATAAGATCAACGACAAGTTGAACAACGACGACTCAATTCAGTTAATAAAACAACATATATTTCTCTAGGTCTTGCTCTCATCAAGACTACACACACTCTGACCATACGACACGCACGTGGGCGTTTACATTCTATATACACAAATGAGGCTAGCCTCAATTTATCATGCGTGTTTCAATCTACAGTTCTTACATATAATTATTCGATTACAAATCAAAAGGACGATAAACCGATGTCTTTATTTCTGCTGGCTTTGCACGTCTATTGAAAGGCCATTTACCTGTTTACAATGGTCATTCTTATGTTAATCAAGTTGTTTGACCTTTGAATCTCTATTGAAATGTCCAAATTCACCTCGGTCTCAGTATATATATTCCTAATGCTTATCCTCAACGTATCATCATTCTTATAACTGTGACTTATTATGAATAATGGTTATCATAATTTAGATGTTTGACATTTAAGAATACTTTTCATGTACAATTAAAGTACAATTGACACAGGTACGTTGGATATGATTAATTGTTACTTTGTTTATGCAGGCCCTGTTGATTTCTGCGAAGGAAAACAAAATGGTCTCTACCTGGGGGGGGGGGTAACTCCAAGTGCCGCATTGACGGGGGGGGGTGCCACTTGGGAAAAATATGAAGTACCCGAAAAGTCCCAAAAATCCTTCAAAAGCTACCCAAATTGTTATAAATAAGGATGAAAAACATAACTGTTAAAAAAGAAACCTTACTTTATTGTACACCTTTTCCGCGTTTGCCTCATCTTTGTGTCTAGGTCTATTCTAATTATAGTTAAAAAAAAACATAAATAGTATGGTCATTGAACAGATAGAATTGATCGTAATTTCATTGACTCTATTACATTTCAGGTCCTAACGATTTTTGTGTTGGTAAAACAAATGGCGATTATGGGAATCCAAAAGAGATGGATCAACATTATTTTATAACATGTTCAAATGGATTAACTTATTGTATGCCATGCCCAAGTGGATTAATCTGGAAAAATACGATTAAGAAATGCGATTATTAACACATTTAGATTCTAACGATGTTATAATTATACTATTATTGAAATATTGAATAGACTAGTAGCAATTTTAATTCAACTTGATATGGTATATTTGTCAGCCATTTTACTTTTATCAGGCAAATCAAATAATTTAAATGTAAATTAACTTGGAATTATCCTGTTCCTGTAAGAGGACTGATTTTATATTTCACATCGCATGTACTATATAACAGTATAATAACTATATATGCTTCTTGTTTTGCAATTAATTATATCCAAATTTTAACTTAAAACGGATTAATATTTTTCTAATAATATGTTTTAAATTGTCAACTGATTCATGACTGATGGTCAACAAGCAAAAAATATCAAATGCTTATGTTGAATCTTGCATGCAAGATATCGGCAAGAAAACTACGATCTAGTTCCGAATATGAGAAATTTATTAAGCATCCGATCTGCATGCATTATTTTGTGGCATGTAATAACTTGCTTTAACTTTCTAATGCCGTATATATAATGGCAAATCACTATTTAACAATTAGAAAACGAGCCCAAGTTGGCTACCGTCGAATAGTCACCGATTCGCTTCCTGCATAATAAATTTTAAATACAACCGTCAATCAAAGGCATCCATGACGACTGCAGCGTGTGATTTGGAGGATGAATTTAATTTGACTTGATTCAGATTTAATTTTTGAAACAAGCAGTTGGATATTAATACTGGCTACAAAATACAGCCCCACAAAATAGCAAACTTGAGAAGGTAGCTATTGAGTATCTAAATATACATAAATGTTTGCAGTTTGTAATATAAAAGTTTGTTGTTTATAAACTTTAGCTGACTAGCGGGCTAATTTATATCTGCAATGAAGTAGCGAGAAGTTGCGAGAAGATTGTTAAATAAGATTAAAATTGTATATGCATAGCTTACCATATTAAACAACTTCATCTCATATTTTGTTACTTGTTTTGTTTTCTCAGGGACGGAAATTATAATTTACTCTCGTAATTCGTATAAAATTTTGATTCAAAAACATTTGCGAATCGCTTGTTTACTTTTTGTATTTGCGAGAGAACTTGCCAGCGTTCACTATGAGAAAATAGTGAACGATTGAGCAACCAATCAGAATGCAGATTATCGAATAGTACCCTAGTCGGTTTCGACTAATAAACAAATAGTTCATACTTTCCGTGAACTATGCTCTGATAGCACCACGAGAGGCACGTAAGGAGAAAACGAGAAGGCATCAGAAAATTACAAGCCTCGGCGAGTAATTTTCGCCTTCGAGTTTTCTCCTGAAGTATTTATCCTTGAGCTATTTTGTTTAGAACATAGCCTGCTCCGAGTTGTGACTGTTGGGGACGTTTTTTCAGAGCATTTTCTGATCTTTCAATGCATGATCAAGTATGTAATTCTCCTATTTTTGTGACGTCACAGGAAGAAAGCTGAGTCGAGAGCTGTACACTTGCTTTTTTTAATTCAACCAAAAGCTACGAGGAAATATTGATATCGAGAAATTTATATTTCTCTTCTTGATATTAAACGAATGGATGCTTAACATCGTTTTCTTACATATAGTCATGGATTCTTATCTTTGAACAATATTTTCTATTTTTTATGTGTGTTATTCATTATGGAAAACTGACTGGGAAAACTTGAAATGGAGAGAAAATGTTTCGTACTTATAATTTGAAGAATTTCGTAAAAAGCCGTGAACGTGAAGAAAGAAATGAAACATTGATAGATTTATTGACTAAATGTTTGCTAATTGCCTATTTAACAGAGCAGATTATTGAATTTATGATAACTTTTTAGAATGTTGCTAACTTTCATTAGGAGATATGGTTTAATTACTTGAAATTTTAGCGGTTGATTCTGTTTGGCCTATGTTTTGGTTTCGGTAGTTCACGAAAAGCTTATCTTTCTACTCAAGGAATGTAGTTTTTATACTCATATCTAGGAACTTGCAAAAATTGGGCATAAAAGGATGAGGGGATGTATCAATGAAATGAAGTTATGTTATCTTATGTTTTAACAATCATCAATACTGTAAAATTTGGGCAAATTGTTTTTGAATTGTTAATTTTTGCAAAATATTTCTATACACTTTAAACATGTTTGTTTACTGGCTCAGATATTTCTCCTGCAAGCCATTTGATTTATTTTGAACAACTGAGAAACTGCATGAAACAGCTAGTCACTCAATGAAATTGTAGATGACTCTACAAATATTCACTGTATTTGCTTTTACTTTTAATGACTTGCTAGTTTATAATGTCATATTTAAATAATTATCGGTTGTATGGTATTTTCATAAATTTCTTGAAATCGACGGGGTCAAGCTCGGCTATGGTGAAATGGTGCTATTGGCGTTAACCAATCAAATTGCAAGAATAAATCGTAGCAGATCCTTGATATGTTCTAATCCTCGATATTATGCTTCACACAAATTCGCGTTTCTGATAGGTCGACATTCGATTCTGGAAAATAGCTTCTGACGCGAGCAAAATTGATTTATTGTTTTTTTTTCTTTTCAATTGTGTACAAGCTTCATTTTCAAGAAGGGCAGCAAACAAAACATTCGTCTGTAGTAATTATGATGTAGCACATAGCTATCACAATTCATATTATTTGCATCTCGTAGTTTTACCATTTGCAATTTATATAGTATCCAAAAAGGAGAAAGGATCAATGGAATAATTTTGTTTGGACATTCAGCGGCTGGTTTCATTTTCAAACTTGAAATATAATGATGCTAATGGCAGGATTATGAAAAAGAAATGCTATTATGACGTCAAAAAGCCTGTGAATATTGAAGTTCACTGCGAAAAGTCGCTTATGACGTCAAATATATCTATAAAAACAAACGCTCGAATTGAAATCGCACACTTCACCAAAATCTCAGCAAACAGTTGCAACACAAAACGCAACTAATAAATTTTCAATCAAAGCAATTTAATTGATATGGCATCATTTTTACTTGGTCGATTGGCATCAAAGGCTGCCGTAGGAGTAGGTGCCATGGCATCTGCTGCTGCTGGTATGGCATATTCATCCACACAAGTTGACGGTGGCTGTGAAAGTATGCGTCGTGCGTACGGTCTCTTCTCTCCAATGGGCGACTATCCTGATTTGCGCCTTCATAACAACACCATGGCAAAGTTCTTGAGCCCTTCCCTCTATGCCAAACTCAGAGATAAGGTACAGTTATACTTTCTTACAGACACGTATTTCATTATTATGAGAATTGAGAATTAATAGTTTGTTATCATTTTCTAGGTAACTCCAAATGGTTTTACCCTTGATCAAGCCATCCAAACAGGCGTTGACAACCCTGGCCATCCTTTCATCTCAACCGTTGGCATTGTTGCTGGGGATGAAGAATCTTATAGTGTATTTGCTGATCTCTTTGATCCTGTCATTGAAGATCGTCACAATGGCTACAAAAAGGATGATGTTCACAAAACTGATATAGATGCTTCAAAAATCAAAGGCGGTCATCTAGATGAGAAGTATGTTTTGTCATCCCGTTGCCGCACTGGTCGAAGCATCCGTGGCTATGCCTTACCTCCTCACTGTACAAGAGCTGAGCGCAGAGCTGTCGAACATCTTGTCTCTGATGCACTCAACTCACTCAAAGGTAAATTAATATCTCATTCAACATATAATAATGCGTCTTTTGCATCATGCGCAATAATAAATATGGACATGTTCTGATTCTAGGTGATCTGAAAGGCAAATACTACCCCCTTGCTGACATGACCGATGCAGAACAAGATCAACTCATCAACGATCATTTCTTGTTTGACAAACCTGTCTCTCCATTGTTAACATGCGCTGGAATGGCACGGGATTGGCCTGATGGTCGTGGAATTTGGCACAATGACAAGAAGAATTTCCTTGTTTGGCTCAACGAAGAGGACCACACCCGTGTCATCTCTATGGAGCAAGGAGGCAATATGAAGGCTGTTTTTGAACGCTTCTGCCATGGACTCAAACAAGTTGAGACGCACATCAAAGGCAAAGGAGCTGAGTTCATGTGGAACAAACATCTTGGCTACATTTTAACTTGCCCATCAAATCTTGGCACTGGACTCAGAGCTGGAGTGCATGTCAAATTGCCAAATCTCGCAAAGGTGAATAATTATTTTGAATCTGAATTTGAATAGCAAATTGAAGATTAAAAATTTGAAAAACTAACGCAAACGTTAATGTATCATAATAATATGTTATAGGATAAACGATTCGATTCCATCTTGCAAAGCCTTCGCCTCCAAAAGAGAGGAACAGGTCAGTGCAAAAATAATTGTCCAAACTTATAAATAATTACTAACTACATTAACTAAACGATAATTTAAAATAATATAAAATTAACATATAATTAATTATAAAATTAAACAAGTTGAAGTTATTGATGAGAAATATATATATTATTTATTAATGAAATCGTTGGATCGAATATCTAGGTGGCGTTGACACTGCTGCAGTTGGTGGTACCTTTGACATTTCTAACCTTGATCGTTTAGGAGTCTCAGAGGTAATAAATCTCAAACATAATATTATAAATCGATAAATCATCTTCAACATAATGAATTGAAATATTGAATCATTATTGCTTGCAAATGTATGCAGGTTGAGCTAGTTCAAAAAGTCATCGATGGTGTTAGCACTCTGATCGAAATGGAAAAGAAATTGGAAAAAGGCAAGAAGATCAATGATCTTCTACCATCCAATGCAGCTTAAACATCATGTTGCATGCCGGGCTCAGCACAAGTAAGACATAGATATAAAAATAAAACACACAAAAAATTAAATAATTAAAAACCAAATAAAAATAAAAAAATTAATAAAACATAAAAAATTTAATAAATTTATAAAACTCATAAAAATGCACAATTTATTTTAGTGCTGGAAATAATATAAAATTAAAAAAAAATTAGCTTAGATATTATACAAATAATTTGAACATGTAAATAGTAATTAATTAAGACAACAACTGATGAACTGAAATACTATTGGTGGCAGATAAGCCTGACTCAAATCAGGGGAAACAGATTGATGGCAAGTGACATGAAATGATTGACATGTGACAGTTTAGATTGTTGCTATGGCGTTTGTTAGCTTGCAAGACCAGGGTAAAGTTTGAAAGGCAGGATTGCAGTATCATTTGGGTTTTCGTTGAGCAATAGAATGTAGAGTATAGACCATCACCAATTTGACTATCAGACCTTGTAGGAGAGGTCTGGTAGTAAGCCAGTGGCATTGTTTTTACATACTGTGCAGCATTAATAATTTAGGAGGTACTAATGTTGCATAATATATACGAGTCCGTATATTACTAGAAATAGACAGAAGGGCAGGTTTAGATGGGAACATAGGAATAGATAAGGATTGTGTAATATATTGGCTAGTGGCAATTACGTATAGTCTTCGATAAGGAAGAAGGGCTGGTATTTGTTTTAGGCTAGCCCTGTGGGTTTGGATACAACAGGAAAGAATTCAAGGGGAGACTCATTATTGGAAATTTGGAATAAAAAAAGAGGCTGGTAATTGTTTTGTTCTCTGGCCTAAGATCAAAGCGCTATATATATCAAAGATCATATAGACGTTGAGGATAGAAAGAGCTGCAATGTGTGTGATACTGGGAAAGGGTCGGTCTTTGGCTGGAGCCTCTGGAATGAACCTGAGGGGCTAAGCCATTATAAATGGAAACTTTTTGGAGGGGTCAAGCTATTTGTTATCTTAAAGCAATTGATCCCCAACTTATTGAGCGGCTAGGCCATGGCCAGGCGGGTTACCAGGCCAACAGAGGACAACGGTACTTCAATCCTCTCTTGAGTAAAATGAATACTACATAAAAAAACGAAAATATCAGTTTCTAGAATATCATAGTGGTAATACATTTCAAGGTGAATACCATGGCAACAATCTATTCTGTCACATGTCAGTCATTTCATGTCATTTGTCATTCAATCTGTTTTTCAAATTTGTCATCAGTACGTGTTGCATTTTAATCAGCTTAATTGTCATCTTGTGTTTGATACAACATTAAAGAAAAACTCCCACCGTGCTGAGCCCGGAAAAATAAACATCTATGTCATTCAAACATGTGTCTGTTTATTGCTCATTATTCGTATACTTGTTGTTTATTGTATTTTACTTTCATCAAAACAAGTAGTAATGTGTTCTTGATGTGGTAAGGATTTATTTCGACTCTATATAGTGATGGATATAATTTAATATTTTTAAAGAGTTTCTCGGTCAAATAATCTGTTCGCTTCATGAAACAGAGTAAAGTAACCCCACAAACTTTCCACAGCGTACTTTTCTTATAATAAATGCATGGCTGTCTCTACAAATGTTTGGAAGGGGGTACAAAATGAGAATTTACTGACAAAATCGATACATTATCGCATAATTTTGATTTCATTTTTTTTAGGTTTATGATCGGCCTTCACCTTGAAATTAATTTTCAATGTACTGACTTCATTAATAAACGAACCTTCCTTATCCTTAAAAGTTTCAAAAGTCGTTGCGGTTTCAGCATCTGTTGATTGGAAACTGTATTCGCTTCCGAGACTGATATTTCTTTTCCTTGTTTGTCTTTGCAATTTTGCCTCCTTCACCTGCGGGCATCTGCTGCTTTATTGGATATGGCGATGTTCCATGCTGCAAAAGAGTCAACACATGTAAAATACCAGCCCTGACATCTCTCATTTTCCCACGGGGTTCAAGTAAGTGGGGTCTGTGGGGAGTAAGTCCCATCAATGCTGACATAAACATAAAAACATGACATGCAAACATAAAAATGGAACATCCCAGGATAGAGCCTATATGGAAGTACCCTCCCTAGACATTTTGGGTAGCATTCTTTAAGTTTTTAAAACAACTTGGGTAGCTTTTTAAGGATTTTTGGGACTTTTAGAGTACTTCATATTTTCCAAAGTGGCACCCCCCCCCATCAATGCCGCACTTGGAGTTAACCCCGGGGATATTTCAGTGCGCTCGTAAGGACACATAAAATAATTTTTCATCTTTGAATGCATTAATATCTATGTATTGGATATCGCCATGTTGCTGTTCATTTTCATTAAGTACATACTTCGTATTATTAGCAAAATCTTTCTTACCATCTTGTTGCTGTTTTCCTTTACCTGCTGATAAGTTCAGCATACCTTTCCAAAGTGACCAAGACCATCACATGAATTGCATTTCTTACCATAGCTGAACATTTTCGTGGTTGATGTTGGTACCCACATTTGCCATAATTACTTTTCGTGTAATTGTTTTTAAAGTATTGCACGGGTTTGATAATATCGTCATGAGAATTAGTGGGAGGTGGTATGCTTTATATATCGTCTCATCTTGATTGCTGCTGCGATTTTACTGTTTGTAACTGAATTCCAAGAAATTTCCTTGTCCGGTCAAATTGACGCACCCGTTCTCTAATATCTTCAAACATTGCTTTTGGATTTATCCGTAGGAAGTCCAATAGCTCCTTTTGTATTTCCCTGTCTTCAAATGCATTAATGTATACCAACTTTTTCATTTCAACTACGGGATCTTCAACTTTTTTGAAATTTTCAAATTCGCATCTGTCTGCTTGGCTGTTAATACGCAGGTACAGATCATCTGCTGTTTCGTTGTCATTTCCCCTTATGGCAAGAAAGTTCGTGAGCTCTGCCACAAGCAATCTCTTTTTCGGTTCTACCAACTCTTTAATGTATTCGTAAAATTCTTTATATGGTATGTCTGTTAGCCCATTTGGTTTAACGAGATGATTCAACTTTGATAATGAATCTTCTCCACACAATTCAATAACTAAATCTGCTTTCGCATAGATTTTAGTTTTAAGGTCATCTTAATATCTTTGCCTCTGGCCTTGGCTTCGAAAGACATCAGTTTTTTCTTCATCATTTAAGTTAAATTCACGGCGCTTGAGATCCATTTTGTATATGTATATTTATCCACCAAGGGTGACGCAAAGTTTGTCGTATAACAAACAATAAATCAATATAGTATCATAACATTATCAACACATCGATAACAACCTTCTCAAGTTAGAGTCAGCTAGGAACTGATATTTAAAATACCAAGTAAAACATTATGTACAATTGTGTCACCGTACGATGATATTTAAACAATAGAAGATAGAACAATAGATTGAATTTATCGATTATGATTATTCAAAATACCACAGTTATCTATGATATAATATATGGGATATTGACCTCCGATGAAAAAAGTATACTGCCTTATCAATTTTCTGCTGACTGTCAGCAAATTTTAGCCACGCACACTTTCGGTCTGAATTTGAAGTGGCCCTTCATCCCAATCGATTTCAAATATCATCTTGAGCTATAAAACAAGTTTCTATGCCTTTATCATCAAAATCACAAACGGCCCGATATGTTAACATAGCTGCCGGACTATATATAACATCTGATAATATTATTATATGATAGTATAATATATGTGCCTATATATTTTTGATCTTAACAATTCCAGCAAGTAGGCCTGTGATTTTCATGGCAGTCAATCAAAATACTAAAGCCCCGGCCAAATAAAGTCAACATTTTCACAACATTTGATAGAAATTTGTTGTGAAAATGCTGGCAAAATGCTGGCTGGGGTGGCCAAATGAAGCCAGCATTTCACAAACTCGATCTTGTGAAAAAGCTGGCAAAATGTTGACTTCATTTGGCCGGGACTTAAAATTTTGTTGAAAATAGAATTTTACAAGTAGAAAAAGATGTGAAAAATGAGCCCCATTTTGCAAGTTCTTGTTATCAAATTTTCAAGAATGGGAGCATCAACATTCTTTTAAAATGAAATAAAATTCTGATTGATATTATGTTACATCTTGTTGTCAATATTTCTAGGCGCTATTTATAAAACATTACAGATGTAGAATGAAAGAAAAGAAGATTATGAATAAATTAGTTGTTTTGATAGAAAACGAATTATACAATTCCTTTTGCCAGATTCGTGATACATCATGTATGCATATTTATTCAGAATTTCTTGAAAAGGACGCAATGATTTATTCAAAGATATACAAATATCATAGCCGATGGTAATACCGTATTTAAACGCTCATGTTATGATGTATGATGAAAAGGATTTGCTTATATAGAAAATGAATCTACTTTACTATGGATTTGATCGAGATATGAAATGATCTTTCTAGAATTATTTCGAATAAAAGACAATTTATATTTTATCCTATCGAGTTTACATTCTCCTTCGATAAAATATGATTGTTAACTTATTAATGATGTATTAACTCAGAAAACCTATAAATGTTATCCAGAAATTATGCCGCTCGTATAGTTTTTATTTGGATGTCATTTTTCTTTCTTATTTGGATCTCATTTGAAAAATGGTAAGTTATAGTTTAACAAATAATGTTTGCTATGATCGATAATTATATGCAACCTTTTTCGCTTTTTATTTTTGTAACACAAGGTTTGCTACGCTCATCCAAACTGAAATTACTGTTGAAATGTTTTTGAATTATGTTTTTGTGTTTTTTAAGTTAAAAGCCATTTTTAAACGCTGGAAATATTATAATTATCATTTATCACAAATCCTACACTCCATTCAATTTAATTTTGTTGAATTAGATATACCTGAATAAAACTTCATTAAAGGTTCTTAAAAATCTTTAGTCTCGAAACTGTAGTAGAATACTGTGTCTTATTCTTATAGCAACTCAACAAAATAAAATTTTAATTTGAATCGACGTTTACAATTCCCTCGTTAATTATGGTAGCAAAATCTGAAAATAAAAGAATGCCCGCTCATAACCAAATGATTCATATTTTTATATTAAATAATAAATTATAAAAATACTTTGTGCAATGCCTTGATTAATTCTGAACTCTGCAATTTTAGACTGTAGACTGATAATCTCTTAGAACATTGAATATTTTTTCGAATTAGTGGAATACAGTATACAGTAAAACGATAGGTATACTCTAGGTCGGGTTCCCTAAACCCTGTGCCATTCGAATCTAATCGATTTTGGAAAATAGTAATCTAAAATCTATATCTTTTTTTAGAAAACCAACGTCAGAGTGATAGATTAGCTTTCTGTTGTGACAAGGCTGATGGATCTGAATCATATGAATGTCGTATTGTGGATGCAATAATATTAAGAATGTGAATAATGCTGTCTGTTGTGGTTCGGGTAACAGTCCTTGCAAACAGAATTTCAACATTCCTTTAGTTGTTAACTGAAAAATATAGTCAGATTTTTCGAGAAAAAACTTTTTGGGTATAAGATTTCAAATTTTGGAGCTTTTGGGTGTCCTATTTTTGACTTTTTTAAGAATCTTTGAAAAAATTTGCATCATTTTTGTGTATTTACTTAAAATCAATCAACCTGCTAGAACTTTTTGGGTAGCATCAACAGAATTTTTGGAAATTTTTGGGTACTTTACCTTTTTCCAAAGTGGCACCTCCCCGTTCCTAAAGAGCTGGAGTTACCCCCCTGGGTCTACAATGTTGGGGCTCTGCATCAGGTAAGACATGTCTTTTTTCAGCAAAAATTCTACGCAATCGCACTCTTATTTGCAGATAAATGAATTTTCTTACAGCTTTTCCAGGTCTTTCCATTTTCGTCGTACCTCGGTTGTTTGCAATCGGGCAGCTCACATGTGTCAATTTTAGTTTTAAATATCATACAATCATTAATGCACACATCGTACACTACTGGTACGATAAGTTCATTATCAATTAAACGTTTTGCTTGGTCAAATGACTTTGGTAAAATGTTCCCAATCGGCAAAATATTTGACAGTAGATTAAGTTCCTTACCCATGTAAGCTTTGCTAACTCCAGGTGTAATGGAGAAATAAAACCATAAAAGCAATAGAAGAGCATACTTGAAGAGGGTTAGTATAAAATGAGAAGTATACAGGTGATTGTTGATTGTATTGAGGATGGCTTCTATTTCTACAATCGTTGTGTGGAGAGTATCTTGCTTAAGAACATGCTTTCCGACGATGGCATAAAGGCAATTCTTGATGATTTAAATCAATCGTTCGCATGCGCCATCATTGTGAGGCTCACTGGGTGTGTAGACTTTCCATTCTGTGCCAACCTGCGATAAAAGCTGAGACACACGGGAGTTTTACAAAGCTTGGTCGAAATGTTTGAGCTCGGCCTGAGCTCCAACAAAATTATGTAATGTTACCTTACTATAATAAGTGCTTCTAGAAGTGGGGTTTTGAACAGCTTTTGGGTGACTGGACCAAACCGGATCATTCATATAATGGCTTTCCGTTTTCAATAAGAAAACCAATTCTTGGTGACTAAAGATTGCACAAGAGAAGTGCTCAGTGGTGTCCTTTGGTAATCCACTTATTTCAGATTCTGTGTACCAGGTTAGTGGAAAATTCCTTGCCCGTTCATCCTCTGTAGAGGATCTTGGAGTTCAGCTCACATCTGATTTGAATCTTCCAAAACATTGCGCAATGATATCAAAAGCAAAAGGCCGTTTCCTTACTTACTGATTAAAACATTCACAACATATGTACGAACAATTCTCGAATCATCTACACCAGTTTGGAATCCAAATCTTATCAGGGACATAAATATTCTCGGCAGGTCCAACGATCGTTTACAAGATATGTTTTTCTCGTCTGCATGTCTATACAAATCCTACGCCGATCGTCTAGAATTGCGTCGTTTTAAACTCGACCTCCTTATGACATTCAGAATTTTGTAGAATTTAGTAGATTTAGATGCGGACGACATTTTTACAATTGCCCAGTCCAAATAACCTTCGTGACACTCTTTGCGACTTCGTTCAGAAACGAACTGCAAATACGATTGTTGCAGATACGCCTTCGCCATCAGTCAGTCGAGCCATCAGTCCATGGAAAAGCATTTCTGAAGCTGTGATTTCTTTCAAATCTTTGGAAATATTCTAAACAAAACTTAACAAAGTTAATTTATCGAAATATTGTAGTTAGTCTAATTAAATCAATTGCTTAGTTATATATTTACCATATACAATATACATTTACCAAATGTTTTTAACTCTTTATACATCACCTAAAATAATATTTCTCTGTACCTTATGATAAGTAATGTTTTATTTTAGAATTTTTAAACGTCACATGTAAGTAAGGATACATTTGAAAATATATAAGTATTTTTAGTTAACTCTACCATCTAACTCTCTTGTACATATAAAGTTAATAGAGATGTGATAATAATAATACAGTAACAATATTACATCACCTTTCATGAAAGGGCCAGTACAGTTAGATAACATTTGTGTTTGTTAGTGTTTGTTGACTTTTACAAAACAATCCCACATTCATAACGCCTTGCGAATTTCTGTGAGATTGATTGTAACTGGTTCCGTACAATATACATCTGCCAGGGACCACCAGTAATTTAAAATTCAAGAGTGATGCAATCTTTTTTATAATTATGTAACATAACCTTTGTCTGGAACATCAATTCTCTCTCATCAATTCCACCACAACAATGATTTGTTTTTTCATTTAATGGATCATTGATTTTTCATTGAATACAATGAAATTCCTACGAATAACCTTTCCAAATAGAACGCAAAGAATTCAACATAATTGTGCATCAAACATGTTTGCAATATTAAAAATATAAACGAAGTTACATCTGAATATAGCAAATCCCAAACTGCTACTTTACTTAAATTTCTTAAGTTGAATTTTCAATTTGACAATTACAGAGTATACATAATTTGGTTTGATATTTTGAAAAAAATATTCAATCTGCCGCAGCTTGTCGCCATTTTCAAAACATGTGTTCGAGCTGTTTGGTAAAAACCATAGAGGTATAAGCTAAGTATATATGTACTAGAGCGCTAACCACGTGATTTTTCTTTGGAGGCAGATGTCTCCACGGCGGCCATTTTGTTGAAGGATAAAATATTCGAATTTAATGCACAAGTCAATGGAGTTTTCCGACTTTTTTTTAGTTTTATGCTATCCTAGATAACATGGTTTAATTTTGGAAAAACTGAGACACTGTACCCCGGGACTGTACTATTGGCATGTGACATAAACTCGTTTTTCAACAGGAAAGATTTTCAACTTTTTTAAAAGCACAATTAATTTTGATCAGTTTTTTTCTGGAGATGTTACTCACGCGACGAAGAAACAGGAACGTTATTCCATCAATTTTCAACAAAATGTAGTGTTAAATCAAGCATAGACCATTGTTTCTTGTTTGAGTTTTAGAGTATAATAATATATAATAACATAAAGTCCCTCATCAATCAATGTTTATTGCAGCATTTACTGCCTGATCGTAATATTTCCATAATGCTTCCCCATAACATCAGAACGAGATTTTATACATGTAGTCAATTTCGTGCATGTTTTATACATGTCGTCAACGTGCCGATTAAAAATAATCGTTCGCACTTCGAAAATAATTGTTTCAGCATGCAGATTCTCTCAAATTTGAACAATAGGCAATCAATAATAAGCGCGATTCTTAAATGATAAGATCATTAGAGAAAAATTTATTTAAGAAAACATGCTGAATTGGTTCATTACTGTATGTTTACATTATTATCAAATTGCAGTAAAAATGATGATGAGTAAATTTTAATTGATATTCTTCGTCTGGCATCCTCCAACGCAAGTATAATACCGCTCCATATGCATCAAGACTACCATCAGAAAATGCATGCAATTGTGGTTCACCAATTGCATCCTTGGGACGTAAACAATGTTCGTTTTTGATTTCCATAGCTGGCCACATATCTTCAAATCTTACTTGCCATTGATCCTTTTCAGATTCTGACAGTTCAACATTCCATCCAATGCCTCGTTCCCACAACTTTTGCAGCTCAATCTTTGGTCCAATTGTTAGAGGCGATACCAATCCCATAGGATCCCAAATTCGAGCCAATCCACTCAAGATACGACGTTTTGTAAATACAGATAGTGAAAGTGGCCTCTCGCGAGACTTTACTCTAATTTCACCTTTCCTTTTGTCCCATTCATGTCCCAAGACATTTACTTTTGAATCAGTTGATGTAACATTGATTTCTAGCGACTTAACATTCGAGTGCCAACATTTGATGGAATAGCCGCCTTTTGAAAGTACCATGTCAACATCTTTCATGGCCAGCTCTGCTTCTTTATTGGTTGCAAACGAACTGGCAATGTCGTCAACGTAAATATCTTCCTTGAGTACTTTCTTCGCTAGTGGTTGTTCTGTAGAGAATGCATCTGCAATGTATTGGATAGAACTGCTTGCTAAATCTGGGCTGGGTTTGTCTCCAAACAAAACTCTGATCCATTGCAATGTTTTAATATCTGCTGTACCATCACAACCACGCCATAAGATACCTTGAAAGGGCTGATCATCTTCTTCAACGTGTACCCTGTTGAACATTTTTGAGATGTCACCATGGATTGCAACACAGCTTTCCCTCCACCTCATGAGAGCAGAAAACAATTGATTGTTGTAGTCTGGTCCTTTTTCAAAGCAGTCATTATATTGAATGCCAGGTTTTATCTCCATCGCAGCGTTGTGCACAATTCGAAGTGGAGTAGTTTTACCTTCCTCGCGATATACTGGGTGGATGTCCAGGTAGAAATCATTTTCATCTTTTTTGGGACTGACTTCTTTCACAAATCCCAAGGAAATAAGGTCTTGGATTTGCTTATCAAACTCTTCCAGCTTCTATTGACGCTTCAATCTCTTCTCCAGTCTATCTAATGCTTTCACTGCTGTAACTCTGTTGTTTGGAATATTATCTGGATACCAATTCTTCCACGGCAACCGAACAATTACATGGTCATCTTCAATTCTGGTATTTTCTTTAACACTTTTTATGAATCTTGCTTCATTGAATTCCTTTTCGCTACATGCACACAGCTGAGTTGGTTTAACTCCAACTTGATCAGACAATAACATTTTTCTGATATCTTCTTCCTTTGAGTCAATAATAATTTGAACATTGTTGACTCGTTTGAGCCCTGATAATGAATTTTTATTTGAGTCCCCGTTTGAGTTTTTAGCTCTAACCTCGCCCACCACTGCCCATCCTAAAGGGTACTGTACTCCACGTGGTGAACCTGTACCGGATGTCAATTTTCCGAGCTCCTGGATCAACTGTCCATTTCCAATGTCTTGGCCGATTAATATGTCCACTCTACCACCATCTATATCAAGTACTGACTTTATTGATTTTCATTAAAAAACATATCGTCTAATTTTGGTGCTGCACCACAAGGCTTTCCAATGCCATAAGCTTCAATGTCAACAATAAAACTTTTGTCTGGATTTTGGATCTGGCTTCTGTATATTATGTTACATCTTGTTGTCAATATTTCTAGGCGCTATTTATAAAACATTACAGATGTAGAATGAAAGAAAAGACGATTATGAATAAATTAGTTTTTTTGATAGAAAGACGAATTATACAATTCATTTTGCCAGATTCGTGATACATCATATATGCATATTTATTCAGAATTTCTTGAAAAGGACGCAATGATTTATTCAAAGATATACAAATATCATAGCCGATGGTAATACCGTATTTAAATGCTCATGTTATGATGTATGATGAAAAGGATTTACTTATATAGAAAATGAATCTACTTTACTATGGATTTGATCGAGATATGAAATGATCTTTCTAGAATTATTTCGAATAAAAGACAATTTATATTTTATCCTATCGAGTGTACATTCTCCTTTGATAAAATATGATTGTTAACTTATTAATGATGTATTAACTCAGAAAACCTATAAATGTTATCCAGAGATTATGCCGCTCGTATAGTTTTTATTTGGATGTCATTTTTCTTTCTTATTTGGATCTCATTTGTAAAATGGTAAGTTATAGTTTAACAAATAATGTTTGCTATGATCGATAATTATATGCAACCTTTTTCGCTTTTTATTTTTGTAACACAAGGTTTGCTACGCTCATCCAAACTGTATTTACTGTTGAAATGTTTTTGAATTATGTTTTTGTGTTTTTTAAGTTAAAAGCCATTTTTAAACGCTGGAAATATTGTAATTATCATTTATCACAAATCCTACACTCCATTCAATTTAATTTGTTGAATTAGATATACCTGAATAAAACTTCATTAAAGGTTCTTAAAAATCTTTGGTCTCGAAACTGTAGTAGAATACTGTGTCTTATTCTTATAGCAACTCAACAAAATAAAATTTTAATTTTAGTCGACGTTTACAATTCCCTCGTTAATTATGGTAGCAAAATCTGAAAATAAAAGCCTTCCCGCTCATAACCAAATGATTCATATTTTTATATTAAATAATAAATTATAAAAATACTTTTGTGCAATGCCTTGATTAATTCTGAACTCTGCAATTTTAGACTGTAGACTGATAATCTCTTAGAACATTGAATATTTTTTCGAATTAGTGGAATACAGTATACAGTAAAACGATAGGTATACTCTAGGTCGGGTTCCCTAAACCCTGTGCCATTCGAATCTAATCGATTTTGGAAAATAGTAATCTAAAATCTATATCTTTTTTTAGAAAACCAACGTCAGAGTGATAGATTAGCTTTCTGTTGTGACAAGGCTGATGGATCTGAATCATATGAATGTCGTATTGTGGATGCAATAATATTAAGAATGTGAATAATGCTGTCTGTTGTGGTTCGGGTAACAGTCCTTGCAAACAGAATTTCAACATTCCTTAAGTTGTTAACTGAAAAATATAGTCAGATTTTTCGAGAAAAAACTTTTTGGGTATAAGATTTCAAATTTTGGAGCTTTTGGGTGTCCTATTTTTGACTTTTTTAAGAATCTTTGAAAAAATTTGCATCATTTTTGTGTATTTACTTAAAATCAATCAACCTGCTAGAACTTTCTGGGTAGCATCAACAGAATTTTTGGAAATTTTTGGGTACTTTACCTTTTTCCAAAGTGGCACCTCCCCGTTCCTAAAGAGCTGGAGTTACCCCCCTGGGTCTACAATGTTGGGGCTCTGCATCAGGTAAGACATGTTTTTTTTCAGCAAACATTCTACGCAATCGCTCTCTTATTTGCAGATAAATGAAATTTCTTACAGCTTTTCCAGGTCTTTCCATTTTCGTCGTACCTCGGTTGTTTGCAATCGGGCAGCTCACATGTGTCAATTTTAGTTTTAAATATCATACAATCATTAATGCACACATCGTACACTACTGGTACGATAAGTTCATTATCAATTAAACGTTTTGCTTGGTCAAATGACTTTGGTAAAATGTTCCCAATCGGCAAAATATTTGACAGTAGATTAAGTTCCTTACCCATGTAAGCTTTGCTAACTCCAGGTGTAATGGAGAAATAAAACCATAAAAGCAATAGAAGAGCATACTTGAAGAGGGTTAGTATAAAATGAGAAGTATACAGGTGATTGTTGATTGTATTGAGGATGGCTTCTATTTCTACAATCGTTGTGTGGAGAGTATCTTGCTTAAGAACATGCTTTCCGACGATGGCATAAAGGCAATTCTTGATGATTTAAATCAATCGTTCGCATGCGCCATCATTGTGAGGCTCACTGGGTGTGTAGACTTTCCATTCTGTGCCAACCTGCGATAAAAGCTGAGACACACGGGAGTTTTACAAAGCTTGGTCGAAATGTTTGAGCTCGGCCTGAGCTCCAACAAAATTATGTAATGTTACCTTACTATAATAAGTGCTTCTAGAAGTGGGGTTTTGAACAGCTTTTGGGTGACTGGACCAAATCGGATCATTCATATAATGGCTTTCCGTTTTCAATAAGAAAACCAATTCTTGGTGACTAAAGATTGCACAAGAGAAGTGCTCAGTGGTGTCCTTTGGTAATCCACTTATTTCAGATTCTGTGTACCAGGTTAGTGGAAAATTCCTTGCCCGTTCATCCTCTGTAGAGGATCTTGGAGTTCAGCTCACATCTGATTTGAATCTTCCAAAACATTGCTCAATGATATCAAAAGCAAAAGGCCGTTTCCTTACTTACTGATTAAAACATTCACAACATATGTACGAACAATTCTCGAATCATCTACACCAGTTTGGAATCCACATCTTATCAGGGACATAAATATTCTCGGGCAGGTCCAATGATCGTTTACAAGATATGTTTTTCTCGTCTGCATGTTTACAAATCCTACGCCGATCGTCTAGAATTGCGCCGTTTTAAACTCGACCTCCTTATGACATTCAGAATTTTGTAGAATTTAGTAGATTTAGATGCGGACGACATTTTTACAATTGCCCAATCCAAATAACCTTCGTGACACTCTTTGCGACTTCGTTCAGAAACGAACTGCAAATACGATTGTTGCAGATACGCCTTCGCCATCAGTCAGTCGAGCCATCAGTCCATGGAAAAGCATTTCTGAAGCTGTGATTTCTTTCAAATCTTTGGAAATATTCTAAACAAAACTTAACAAAGTTAATTTATCGAAATATTGTAGTTAGTCTAATTAAATCAATTGCTTAGTTATATATTTACCATATACAATATACATTTACCAAATGTTTTCAACTCTTTATACATCACCTAAAATAATATTCTCTGTACCTTATGATAAGTAATGTTTTATTTTAGAATTTTTAAACGTCACATGTAAGTAAGGATACATTTGAAAATATATAAGTATTTTTAGTTAACTCTACCATCTAACTCTCTTGTACATATAAAGTTAATAGAGATGTGATAATAATAATACAGTAACAATATTACATCACCTTTCATGAAAGGGCCAGTACAGTTAGATAACATTTGTGTTTGTTTAGTGTTTGTTGACTTTTACAAAACAATCCCACATTCATAACGCCTTGCGAATTTCTGTGGGATTGATTGTAACTGGTTCCGTACAATATACATCTGCCATGGACCACCAGTAATTTAAAATTCAAGAGTGATGCAATCTTTTTTATAATTATGTAACATAACCTTTGTCTGGAACATCAATTCTCTCTCATCAATTCCACCACAACAATGATTTGTTTTTTCATTTAATGGATCATTGATTTTTCATTGAATACAATGAAATTCCTACGAATAACCTTTCCAAATAGAACGCAAAGAATTCAACATAATTGTGCATCAAACATGTTTGCAATATTAAAAATATAAACGAAGTTACATCTGAATATAGCAAATCCCAAACTGCTACTTTACTTAAATTTCTTAAGTTGAATTTTCAATTTGACAATTACAGAGTATACATAATTTGGTTTGATATTTTGAAAAAAATATTCAATCTGCCGCAGCTTGTCGCCATTTTCAAAACATGTGTTCGAGCTGTTTGGTAAAAACCATAGAGGTATAAGCTAAGTATATATGTACTAGAGCGCTAACCACGTGATTTTTCTTTGGAGGCAGATGTCTCCACGGCGGCCATTTTGTTGAAGGATAAAATCTTCGAATTTAATGCACAAGTCAATGGAGTTTTCCGACTTTTTTTTAGTTTTATGCTATCCTAGATAACATGGTTTAATTTTGGAAAAACTGAGACACTGTACCCCGGGACTGTACTATTGGCATGTGACATAAACTCGTTTTTCAACAGGAAAGATTTTCAACTTTTTTAAAAGCACAATTAATTTTGATCAGTTTTTTTCTGGAGATGTTACTCACGCGACGAAGAAACAGGAACGTTATTCCATCAATTTTCAACAAAATGTAGTGTTAAATCAAGCATAGACAATTGTTTCTTGTTTGAGTTTTAGAGTATAATAATATATAATAACATAAAGTCCCTCATCAATCAATGTTCATTGCAGCATTTACTGCCTGATCGTAATATTTCCATAATGCTTCCCCATAACATCAGAACGAAATTTTATACATATAGTCAATTTCGTGCATGTTTTATACATGTCGTCAACGTGCCGATTAAAAATAATCGTTCGCACTTCGAAAATAATTGTTTCAGCATGCAGATGCTCTCAAATTTGAACAATAGGCAATCAATAATAAGCGCGATTCTTAAATGATAAGATCATTAGAGAAAAATTTATTTAAGAAAACATGCTGAATTGGTTCATTACTGTATGTTTACATTATTATCAAATTGCAGTAAAAATGATGATGAGTAATTTCTTCCACTTATTCTACAAATAGGCTTAAATGTTCTGTATAGTGTTATGCGTAAACAGTTATAATGAATCTCACAGCAATTATATCGTAGGACATAAACGTTGATAATCAACAATTTATCATAACTTAAAAAATTAGTAGCATCATAACGAAATACATTTACAGAAAATACAATAAACGATAGGAACCGTCTGTCATGGCCGCTTTTATTTTATTTTTTTTATTATATTCAGTTTATCAGGACAAGTCACATCTAAAAATAATTCATCCTTATCAACATCGAGTTTTAAGAAGCATATTGGAGTGGCATTGACAGAAAAACCTTACCGTGAAATCGAATCTGTATCTACAATATCATGTACCGCATATTGTGATGGAGATAAAAGATGTCTTGGATTAACAACTATTAAAGGGTTTAATTCTTCTAATAAAACTGAATGTCATTTGTTTGATTTTATTGGTCAGGAAGGAAATGATGCATTGAAACAACAAGAAAATTCAACATATTTTAAGAAGATTGCAATTGTGAAGGTATGGATTTGCATGAAATTTCATCTCATCAGAATAGTTATTTTCTTTCTTTTATATGTCAGTTAAAGCTTCTAACCTAATTTTTTTATCGAATAGTCCCGGGAATAGTCATTCTTCTTGAATTGCTAGCTGTTTGCTTACAAAGACTTACTCACCCAATGATGTTTAACAAACATATTTGTCAATATTATTTTTTTATGATCTATCTAATACTAGATATATTTAGTCATCAACTATTAGCAACTCAATACGAAAATTGAACAACTCGATTGGTAAAACAGCGATCAAATCTAAACCTGTACTCCGTATTTTCTAACCATCTTGGCGTAAATAGTGGGCCCCCTATATACCATGGCAATAACGCAAACACGCACTTAATTTTCGCAATTTCACGCATAACGCAGTAAATTTCAATTCCCACGTATTCAGCCAACAACCCTTGATGACGATTTAAATTAGACCATTCGGATTTGAAACAATTTTGAGCTTCAGTGGCGAAATTAGTACGGCCGAAAGAAATGTGTTTTACAGAAAAAGAAAGGTTTAAATGATCGCAAGTATGCAAAATAGGTTATTGTCCATGCAAATGGGGTCCAGGGGTGCACCCCCGGCAAATTTTTTCAAAATGTGATGTCACAATTTGTGAAACACCCTATGCTATAACTCAAAAGTCCTCAAAAGCTTTTTAAATAGGTTTATATTTAGTATAACGCAGAAACTTTCATTAATTTAATAACGCGATTAAAATTGCCATTTCACGAATTTATGCTCAAAATATAGGCCAATACCGCGTCACGAATAAATATGGGGGGCCCCTTAAATAGGCATTGGACAATTATAGGTTTTCTTTTAAATACATTGAAACTCATTTTATGATATGTATCACAAAACTGACATGTTAGTCATTGACTACAAAACAGTTATTAATATCAGGCCTTTAATTATCCTAATTACTAGAGTAGAAGTTAGTTCAATTCACATGTAAGCTATTATAGTATAATAAGTAGTTACTGTATTATTGGTGAATTATTTACACTCACCCATCGTAACAATGTAAACGAGAAGTATTTCTCATATTGAAAAACGATGTTAAATAAAATTGCCCACACACACAGAGCCGGTTTTACCTCTCCTTCCATCATTCACTGCTATAATTATCAGAGAAAATATTTTCAATTAATATTTGAAGATTTGGTAATGAGGATTGCAATGTTTTGAATTATTTTAAATCATTTTCAATTGAAAGAGAATAAGCTCTAACTATTAAATCAATGTAATTTCCATACTCCTTGTGATATGAAAGTCATGTATTTTCTAGGTGAGCTAGCATAACCATGCAACGATGATTTCTGGAATTAGTACGGGAGCCACTATTGTTCTCAGATATTTCTATTTTAAGTAATTTTTCAGATATTTCTATTTTAAGTAATTTTTCAGATATTTCTATTTTAAGTAATTTTTCAGATATTTCTATTTTAAGTAATTTTTCAGATATTTCTATTTTAAGTAATTTTTCAGATAATTCTATTTTAAGTAATTTTTCAGATATAATCTATTTGCAGATTCGCTCTAACAATTAATAGCTTCGAAATGTCCCTGCTTTTTAATTAGGATTTTATTCTGAAGATATAGACAGACATGAACAGATTTTATGATATAAATGGTACATTTGATGATGACTTTTGAAATTCTATTTGGAATAAAACTATTGTACGAACATGTATAATTAGAAGTAGAATACCCCCAAAAAATTCGCCACTATTAGATACACTAACGTTGAAACCAGAATGTGCACTGAACTAATTCCCGTAATGAGTTAAAATATGCGAACTAGCTATGATGAATTAATTTTTAGCTGCAGTAATGATCCAATCATAAATGTAAAATAACTAAATAGCTGCAATAAATTAGATGCTGTAAATAGACTATTTTTAATAGCTTTGGAAATCTTACTGGATAGCTGCAATTGAATAGTTGCGGCAAAGCGACTCTTTAGCGGTGGACATAATTATTTCTCAATTATTTTTTTGTAATTTTCAATTTCATGATGGTAATTTGCGATAAAAAAACACACAATTGTGTGTTTTTTTTATCGCAAATTGCCATCATGATATTAATGTCTAGTATCTATTATTTACTAAATTTTCAATTAGCATAAAAAAGGTCACACGTAAATTACATTATTCAAAACTGTATTTTTCTTCTAAATGTAGCCTCCTGCTGATTGCAAGACACTGGAAGAACGTGGGAATAACAAAAGTGGTGTATACACACTAAAACTTGGCAATGGGAAATATATCTCAGCTTTTTGTGACATGGAAACATCTGATGGAGGTAAATTAAATACTTCTACTAATTGTGATGGGATATGATGTTATCTAGCGGAAATTACATTATAAAGAGCAAAGACATACGGGTGCGCGTTGACAATTGTGCATTCTCTTTTTCACAAGGCCGGGCATAATGTTTCCGCAAATCTCGTTTTTATTGGGGAATTTTAGTCTAAAATACACCTTTGATGACAGTTTACACCAAGAAAGAAATCACAGATTGAACACAAATTCCGGGCACAAATTACGCCATTGCAATTTCAGGCACGAATACATCATGCACTATAAATTATCGATTCAAAACTTCCACCCACCTTGATTGTTATTCATACTAGGATGGATGGTGATTCAACGCCGCATTGATGGAAGTGAAAATTTCAGACGAACCAGAGCTGAATATAAGAGTATTTTCGGGAATATTAATCTTGAGTTTTGGTTTGGGTTGGATGTCATTCATGAAGTCACTACTGATCGACCTCATATCCTTCGCATTGACCTTTGGAATGGCGAGGAGCACAAATATGCTGAATATGAAACTTTTCGAGTAAATGATGAATCGGATGACTACAGTCTTACCATAGGTGGATATGCAGGTAAGTTGGCAAAATCTCATCTAAGTAATTAACATCTATGATGTCATAGGGTATAAAATATAAACTCTAATTCTACACATCAGAAATTTGACTTGTGCCACATGCCCATGTATTTCACTTCATCAACGGGGACATGTTTCGTTTAGGGGAAATGCAACTATTTAGCAAATGAAGTGATGCCTTCATTACAAAGAATCATAATGACCAATCACAGCTTAGCATGTATGAAGCTCGCTCTGTCCAAGTGGTTGATTGGTCTGTTTAATAATTTCAAAGTAATGTAAATTAGAGCCACGTGGCTCAAGGAGTCTCTTGTATTATGTCGTATTCTATTGTATTGTATTGTATTGTATTCTATATTGTAATCGCATCCCTTCGTTTGCTGGAATTGTACAAGGGCCAAACATATAGTATAGTGGAATGGCGGGTCGTTGAACCTGGCTAATCAGAAGTCACGGAAGTCAAAATCCGGAGATTAATCATAATTATTCTACCGTGGTCAGGACAAAAATGTATTGCAGTGTCTAAATTTTGAATGCTATTTTCTGTAGGTGATGCTGGTGATGTGTTTACTGAACTCAACAATATGAAATTCTCCACCTATGATCTTGATTTGGATATGAAATCTGGACATTGCGCAAATCACTATCATGGGGGATGGTGGTACAATTTTTACTGTTCTCGATGTTTTCTTAATGGTAAATACAATATAACATCACTAGAATGTGACTCGCAAGGAATTCTTTGGGTCTCATGGAAAGGCAGCTGTTCACTTAGTGCCTCTGAAATGAAAATCAAACCAAAATCATTGACTTGAGCAACCATTTTTTTTTCTTTTTGTGTGAATGATGATTTATAATGTATAGAGATTAGATGCATTTGTAGATAATAACGTTGGAACAAATGCTCCGTAATTTATGTGCATCAATAACGAAATGTATTCCATTCAACAAGTATTCACATTTAAAAGAATTTTAGCTAATTGCGACTAAAACCATTTGAACACGGGATACATCATCAATTGCGAAAACATAAGCTATATTTACAATTCCATAGAACATAAAACCATCAGCGCTAAAATACGAATTACTATATCATTATCATTGCTATTATTCAATACAGTTTAACCCGCTTAAGTGCAAGTCAAAATTGCCAACGTTTTTCATTGCATTTATCCGAATTTGCAGTTATCCGAAATTATTTACCAAGGACTTGACCAGAAAATTGTTTAACGTGCTTCAAAGCCAGGTTGCAGATAAGCGGGAATTTCACTTATCCGAATGGCACATAAGCGGGTTACACTGTATACAAAATAAGGCTTGTAGACTGTAATTATGAACCCATTATACCAGAATTTAGTCTATATATGATTGAGATTTGTATGCAAACAGGTTAAATTAGATTTACCGGATAGTAATATTGTGAGTGCTTTTCTAATGTTGTTGCATTTATTTGCCAGTGTATCAAATTTACAAGGCGTATATAGCAATTATTATTCATTATGTCCATATCTATTATATGTTATAGTCACTATGATTGTTTGTTTCATTTATAGATTACTATTGATACATTAAGTAGCGTCACACGATACGATTTGATTTATCAAATTGTGACTTTGGTATCTACAAGCTAGAGGGTTAATTATATACAAAAATTTAGAAGAGAAAATAAGTTTTGATCTGCTATATTTCTGTTGTTACTGAATCTGCATGTTTTAATGTATCTAGGGTCCTGGTTGCATTGTCCATTTTGTATTCTTAGTGTGTGTGAGCTAGCCCTTAACTTTGTGATGTAGTTTCTTTTCCCAGTGTTTCTTAAACCAGTTATGATTGTAATTCAAATGTTCTTTCCATTCTTTCATCGAAACGTCTTTTTCTTTTTAACAATTTGGGGGTTTCAACTCTGTTTACAATGAGGGTGAGTTACTGTTTGCTGTTTATTGTATTTTACTTTCATCTAAAAATATATATGTGTTCTTTCTGTGGTAAGGATTTATTACAACTCTAAGCATATAGTGGTGGATGTATTCCCTATTTTAAAGAGTTTCTCATTCAAAAAATGTGTTCGGCTCATGAAACAGAGTACATTATAAACCCGACAAACTTCCCTTATAGCGTACTTTTCTTGTAATACATGGCCGACTCTAGAAGGTTTTTGGAGGGTGCACAAAATGAGAATTTGCTGACAAAATAGGTGCATAATCACATAATTTTTATTTCATTTTATTGGGTTTGTGGTCGGTCTTCACCTGTGGCAATTAATATTCAATGTACTGACTTCGTTGATAAACGAACTTCCCTTATCCTCAACAGTTTCAAACCTCCCTGCGGTTTCAGCAGCTATTGATTGGAAACTGTATTCGCTTCCGAGACTGATATTTGTAAGAGATCTAATAACGTGAGTAGGTGCTCTTCTGGATGTAATGGTAATTTGACTCCTTGTATTCATATTGAATGAAGGTCTCCCACAAGATAATATATATTGATAATAAAGTATAACAAGAAAAGTATATCCGTGCTTGTCTGAGTGAATCTAATTAATATAATACTTTACATTTACTTTTATATGTACACAAGAGAGGTTACCTCAAAAGGAGGATGGTTTAATATCGACTATCTCATAAAGAGGCTGGTTGATATTCAATCTAATACATATTTCTTTTCCTTGTTTGTCTCTGCGATTTTGCCTCCTTCATCTGCTGCTTTATTGGATTTGGCGATGTTCCATGCTGCAAAAGAGTCAACATCTGTAGAATCTTAGGCCAGACATCCTTTATTCCATGGAGTTTGAGCAATCATCATCATCGTCATTTATTCAGTACCAAATAAGCTTGAATCTTTTTTTCACGGGATTGTACCCCGGGGATTGTACATATAATAAGCAAAATATAATAGCAGGTTGTGATACAAATACAACGGACAAATAATTTATTATTCAATTGTTTTATTATTGGTACGTACGCACGAATAATGGGGATTTAGTCGGTATTCGTCCCCAAATTCGGACCAATAACATACATTTCTCGTTATTCGTCCGTACGGACAAATAATGAAAACAATTTGTTATTCGTTCGTACGGACCAATAAGGGTAACCGATATGTTATGGTAGAATAAGAGAATTATCTACAGAGAGAATAATAATATATAAGTGAGTCCATCCGGTCTTCTTCCCATCATCTCGGCAGAGGCCAGGAGGCACCAAAAGGGATGTTTTATTAAAGTTGTATTCAAGGCTCTGTGTGTAGAACAGAATTGACTTCTGAATAGCGAGACCCTCTACCTGTTGATTTTTCCCGTTATAGCTTTTAAAACCCAGTAATGAAGTTTTCAAATTATACAACTGAAATCACACTATTTGTGTTTTATACTTAGAAGGCTGAAAGGGCCTGCTGGGATACACCTTGGCATTCATATTTTGAAAAACACAATAAATCTCTAGATATCTCAGTTTCTGAGGAGGAAACCTCGACTCTCTATAGATAGAGCCTTTCTAGACTTTCTAGTTTCTACTTCACCTCCTTTATAAATTATGCTTCGTCTTTCGTCTTTCTATTTTCTATTTATTTTACTGGATTTTGGCCTGTTCTTCTTCTATAGGCCTACACAAATCCACAATGAAGTTCCAACTTACAAAATCAGTTCAAGAAAGTAGATTGAGAACGAAGATGACACATAAAACTTGTTACATTGTATATTGGGTACTCAATTTATTATATATATATATATATGTGTATTTATTCTAAGTAATCTGAGTCTAAATGACAGGTGATACATTGAAAGTCTTCATTGATATCAAACGATATTGGAAGGCAGGAAACACCAGAGCCATCTATTTACAAGAGTTGGGACACTTCTGCCATTTTTGTATCTTTTTGCCTGGACCCGAGCACGTTTTTAACAGTGCGCATGTGCAGGAGAATGTTGTGTGTTTTTTTCAGCCATATTGTATTGTATTTTTTCGCGCGTTTCACTTGAAATGATTGAGAACCTGTTTCCAAAAGAACAAAGATGGCATCCAAATATCACGTGACTGGCATCTGTCCAATTGGAGACGATAGCGGCACATGAAAGCGTGTCCCAACTCTTGTAAATAGATGGCTCTGGGAAACACAGGTCCAACTTTGACAAGTGTCACATTGAACCCATTTCCTCTGCTTCATTTTTGTTGCTTTTCTCCAATCGGCGTGACAAGAGTTACAAAAGAAGTCCTCCACCTTGGAGTCTGAATCTGAATCAGAGCTTGACTCCCATTGGTCGTTGGGTTCTCATCGACGCCCTTTTTTTGTTACTGTGGTATTTTAATTAGGCGTAACTATAATTCCCGTCAATCAATGTTCTATAATTATATGTTAATTAAGGTTTTATTATAAACGGCTATCACGTCAGCCCTTTGTGAAGTCATGCAAAAGCATCGTACGATCACAGTTATTTGTACATAATGTTTAACAATTTTGAGATTAGATCCAACTTGACTCTTAATTGAGATAGTTGTCATTGATGTGTGGTTATAAATAATCCTGTTATTTTGTCTGTTATACGACAAACTTGGCGTCCCCTTGGTGGATAAATTATTATATATATATACAAAACATGGATCTCAAAAGACGCGATTTAGATTTAAACGATGAAGAAAGAGCAGACGCGTGGCTGATGTCGTTCGAAGCTAAGGCCAGAGGTAAAGACATTAAAGATGACATCAAGACAAAAATATATTCTAAAGCAGATTTGTTTATAGAATTATGTGGAGAAGATGCGTTATTAAAACTAAATCGCTTGGTAAAACCAAACAGGTTAACAGATTTGCCATACAAAGAAATTCACGAGTATATAAAAGAACTCTTGGAACCGAAGAAAAGATTGCTTGTGGCTGAACGGACGAATTTTCTAGCCATTAGAAGAAATCAAGACGAGACAGCAGACGATCTGTACTTAAGAATAAACAACCAAGCAGATAGATGTGAGTTCGAAAATTTCAAAAAGGTAGAAGTGTAGGAACCTTCCTGAACCATCTAGAACATTCTAGAACATAGGAGAACCTACATGACTCCCCGTATGACTCACAATGACCATGCATGATCTAGCAGCTTCTAGCATTTATCTAAACACTATAAATACAGTAAATGAAAACTATGAAAACTATGAGAACTTAATGTACAGTCTACTATCAACATGTCAACTTGGAATTAATATTATTATTCATAAGAAGAAATATACAAATCAATTCAACCTACGTTGTTATTATTATTTCTTCAACATAATTCTACAGTTCTCATCAATTGGTCCGTCGAATTATAAGAACAACTCATCAATTGGTCCGTCGAATTATAAGAACAACTCATCAATTGGTCCGTCGAATTACAAAAACAACTAATTATGAATAATCTTCAAGACTTTACAACATAATTTATAATCTGAAAGTATTTTATTACAACATGGAATTGAACACAACATTTTATTCACGACCGCGGCATCAAAACAATATAACTAGATTGATTTTCACACTGAGGAACAATGGCATTTTACGTAACTAATCAAAACACGCAGAAAACACATGAAATGGAACTAAACACAAGAAATGGAACTAAACACAAGAGTGGAACTATGGAACTACACACGAGAAATGGAAATAAACACAAGAAATGGAACTGAACACAAGGAATTAGATTGCCCAAAACTGAAGAGACTGAATTAAAAAAGTAAGATTTTAAAATACTGAACATAAACCATTGAACATTCCAACATTTTGGAACTTTTAAATATTGAACACTAAACATTGGACATTCCAACATCATAAAACTTTTAAATATTGAAACATTCAACATTCAACTAAGAACATTGAAACACAATGAACACACTAAGAATACTAAATGAACTAAGAAACACACAAGAACACACAACAGAGTTTAAAATTGAACACACAAGAATAAGCAACAACTCACGAAAATACTGAATTCATCAAACACACAAGAATAAGCAACAACTCATGAAAATACTGAATTCATCAAGCACACAAGAATAAGCAACAACTCAAGAAAATACTGAATTAATCAAGCACACAAGAATAAGCAACAACTCAAGAAAATACTGAATTCATCAAACACACAAGAATAAGCAACAACTCAAGAAAATACTGAATTAATCAAGCACACAAGAATAAGCAACAACTCAAGAAAATACTGAATTCATCAAACTCACAAGCAAAAAATATGACTATAAAAGAAACATTGAAGATTACCAAGCTCATAGAAGAAACTGAAATTAAACCAAATATAACACTTGTATGAAAATTTCTTTTTCTGGAAATCCAAAGCAATTAAACAAATTGGTATGCACCAAAATTGTAATGAATTTTCTCATTAACTGTTATGCAATTAGTCTATAAGCATATCTAAAACCTTCATTAATAGCTTCTACTATACCATAATTACTTACATTTATATTTACATACATATATTATTTACAATTTAGCATATATTAAAGCATTAATCTTTCTCATTTTTAGCCTATATCATGCATTTTTATTTATGGCTCCGCCATCTGGCGGGGGGAGTTATGTAGGAACCTTCCTGAACCATCTAGAACATTCTAGAACATAGGAGAACCTACATGACTCCCCGTATGACTCACAATGACCATGCATGATCTAGCAGCTTCTAGCATTTATCTAAACACTATAAATACAGTAAATGAAAACTATGAAAACTATGAGAACTTAATGTACAGTCTACTATCAACATGTCAACTTGGAATTAATATTATTATTCATAAGAAGAAATATACAAATCAATTCAACCTACGTTGTTATTATTATTTCTTCAACATAATTCTACAGTTCTCATCAGAAGACCCTGTAGTTGAAATGAAAAAATTAGTTTATATCAATGCGTTCGGTGACAGGGAAGTTCAAAAAGAGCTGCTTGATTTCCTACGAATAAATCCAAAAGCAACTTTTGAAGACATAAGAGAACGTGTCAGACAATTTGATCAGACAAGAAAATTTCTGGGCGTTTCTCAACCAATGAAATCTCAGAAATCAGAAGAATTAATATCCAATATACCATCATCAACCGATTATCATGATGATACTGTCAACCTGGTGCAATATACTAAAAACAATTACACAAAGAATCATTGTGGCAATTGTGGTTATCAACATCACCCACGCAGATGTCCAGCATTTGGAAAGAAATGCAATGGGAAATGCAATATATGTGATGGGATTGGTCACTTCGGAAAGGTATGCCGCAAATCAGCAGGTAAAGCAAAACAGCAACCTAATGGTAAGAAAGATTTTGTAAATACTACAAATTATGTACTTCATGAAAATGAACAGCAACACGATTCTCAAGAAATAGATATTAATGCATGTAACGATGAGAAAAATTATTTTATGTGTCACTATGAGCACACTGAAGACAGAAATAGTAGGGAGGCTATCGTGGAAAATGTAAATGTAAATGGTCAAATGGTGCCTATGCAACATGATATAGGTGCCTCATGTAGTATAATTTCAACAGAAATATGGTCAAGTATTGGCTCACCTGAGCTTCAGCAATCAGATTTCCGGCTTAAAACTTATGACGATAAGGGGCTAAATGTCCTAGGTAAATGTACTTTAAATGTAAAACGTAATGGTAGAGAATGTAAAATTCCAGTGCAAGTAGTCCATTCTAATAAGGAATATGGCCTACTTGACCGTGATATATATTGAACGTAAATACACAATCTGTCAATTATGCTAGTAGTGATGCTGAGTATCTCCCTTCGATTAAAGGTGTTGTTGCCGCGATGAAAGTTAAGCCAGATGCCATTCCAAAATTTGCACCTGTACCTTTGCCACTTCAGCAGGCTGCTACGCGTGAGCTTGATCGTTTGCAAACCATGGGAGTCATTGAGCTTTTAGAATCAGGTGGTGCAGAGGACTCCTCTCCTATTGCCTGGGTGCGTAAACCTTCAGGAGATTTAAGAATGTGTGCAGACTTCAGTGTACCGGTAAATAATAAAATTTTGAGCAATAGTTACCCAATTCCGAATATCGAGCGTATCTTCTCTAGCCTGAACGGGTCGAAATATTTTGCAAAAATAGATTTGAAATCTGCATATTGGCAAATTGAATTAGACGAAGCAGCGCAAAATTTATCAGTAATAAATACCCACAAGGGTCTCTTTCGTGACAAACGACTCCAAATGGGGATGAAAAACAGTGCAGCCATTTTCCAGAGCGTTATAGAGCGTGTCTTGAATGGGCTGAAAAGCATTATTTGTTACCAGGATGATGTTTTAATTCACGCTGTTACTGACGAGTCTTTGAACAAAAGGGTCAGTGCTGTATTTGAACGATGTAAACAATGGCGTCTTTCTATCAATGAAAACAAATGCGTAAACAAAGTCACTTCATTAACTTTTTTAGGCTTCAAATTTCTGCTGCTAGTGTGGGCCCTGATCCCAGCCTTGTAAACAAAGTATTAGAAATTAAGGAACCATGCAACAAAGAAGAAGTTGCGACATTCGTAGGTCTTGTAAGTCTTTTTGGTCGATTAATTCCAAGTTTTGCAGATAAAATTATTCCACTTAATCAACTAAGAAAAGTCGATATCCCCTTTTGTTGGACCCCTGACGCAAAAAAGGCATTTGACTCCTTGAAAACAGAACTCGTCTCGTATCCACTAGTACGACCTTATTCGTTGGAGAAAACCATCACATTACCTACTGATGCATCCGGTAGTGGAATAGCAGGTATTTTGACTCAAGAAAACCGTCCAGTTATTTATGTTTCTAAAACGCTGACACCTGTAGAACGTAGCTATTCCTCTGTTGAACGCGAGGCATTAGCTGTTTTTTGGTGTGTCGAATGCCTTCGGCAATTTTTATTAGGCAGACATTTCAGTATTATCACAGTCCATCAAGCCTTAGAGTTTTTATTTGGAAACAACAAGGGCATACCGGAAACAGCCTCTGCTAGAGTGGCGCGATGGGCTATTAAGCTAATGGCCTATGACTTTAAAATTGAACATCGTCCTGGTACTTCTATTCCACATGCTGATACGCTCTCGCGTTTGACTAAAAACACGCAGTCTTGTGAAGATGTTGTTGCTAGTATCTCAATTAACACATCTGATGCATTTTTCGCGCCTATCATTGACCACAGCGAGTTACGCAATGTTACTAACTCTGATACTGTTGCTGCATCGGTCAAGCAACGTGTTAAAAAAGGCAATTGGTCGAATCTCTCTCAGGCAGAGAAGCCCTTTTCTCTTGCAAAAGAATATTTGACCATTGAAAATGAGGTTTTGTATTACAAATCGACACCATTATTCCCTTGAAATTAAGGTCATTAGTTTTGTCTAAAGCTCACCACACCCACCAAGGCATCAACAGTACCACACGTTTCCTTTGTCAAAACGCTTGGTGGCCAGGAATTAATCGCGATGTCAATTCGTTTATTTGTAAATGTGAAATCTGTTGCAATTGAGACTGCGTGTTGATAGGTCAGTTGACACGTGGCCAGAATGCCCACCATGGTCTCGCCTCCATATGGATTTTGGACATATTCCAGAGATAGGTCTCATTTCAATCATTGTCGACGCAGGTTCAGGCTGGGTAGAGGCTTTTCGATGTAAGGATAGGTCAACTCCCACAATAATCAAATTGTTAGCGCAATTATTTTCTCGATTTGGGGTTCCAAATTCTTTTGTTTCGGACAATGCAAAAGAGTTTATCAATGAGGAGATTGTTACTTGGCTAAAACACTCAGGCTGTTTCAAGATGGAGTCTCCTGTATATCAACCACGTTCTAACAGCTTAGTGGAGCGTGCTATGCAAACGGTTAAGCGCGCAATGCATGCCTGGAACTCTAGTTTACGTATATCTTTTGACATGTTTTTGTATCGAGTGCTTTCAATTCATCGGGCAACATCACTTGCAAAGGGTAGATCTCCTGCAAGACGGTTATTTGGGCGACGTATACCTGTAGTATCTGACTTTGCACTTGGAGCTAATGTAATGTATAGAGCCACACCCTCACACTCTGTTCAACCTGCAGAATATGTTGTTGCTAAAGGAAACAATACAGCATGGCTAAATATTGCTGGCTATATGTTTGACTGTATCTGAAGTCAATAGCTAACCCATTTTTTGGCTACGTTGGGGAAATTGCACTGACAATTGATTGCCTGAGCAATTTTCTTGGAGAATCAACTGCATTGCCTGTCGATGAGCCCGGCTGATTGAATGCTTCTGGCATAGGGGCTGAATAGCGTCCATCAGGAATTGCAGATTGGTCAAGAGGCCAAAGGCCTGCACCCCTAAAGCCTCCTTGATATTATCTCCTTTCAAAGTTCCACATAGCTCTTTGAGAAGAGAGGGGAAAATGGCTTTATCAACACTTGTGTGCCTTGACTGTTTGAAAAACTGTACGAGGATTGTTTTCCAGCAGACTTTCAATGGCGCAAACACACCGACATCTAACGATTGCAGGGCGTGGCTGGTGTTTGGAGGAAGGCAAATAATTATGACTGATTGTTCCACAGCTGCCTCTATCGTCCGGTAAGTCAAATGAGAGCCATGACCATCAAAAATACAAGATTAAAGGCTTCTCTAGATCTGCAATTTCTGGTTCAAACATATCAATAAACCAGTTCTCAAACGCGAAATCATGCGTCCAACCGCTTGGAGTACATGCATATCTTGCTCCATCCGGTCCATGTTTCGTACAACTTTCATACATGTGTTTGGCTTTGTATATCACAAAAGGTGGGAGATACTTTCCTGCAGCAGATGCACAAAACTGAACAGTCAAAGTGCTTTACTACAGTTTGGAGCAGGCATGTACGTTTAATTTTTTCCTTTGGGACAAGGACTTTTTTCCGGTAGGGTCACCATTAAGACCAGTTTCATCGCAATTAAACATCCTAGATGAAACATCTTCCACTACCCCTTCTTTGATGTTGTTGTCATCGTAACATTTCTTCACCATAGTAAAAAAAATGCTGTAACAGCCTCTCTGCTGAAACTTTCTGCTCTTGCTTGAGTAAGAATTTCTGGCTTCCTTGCTGTTAAGCGATGTGCCCAACGTCTTTTGAAGGATATCATCCAATTCTTGCCAGGTTTATTATCTTTAAAGACAGTAGTTTTCTTCATTTTATTCAGGAAGCTCTGGATCATAATCTTCATCTCTTCAGTGCCACATGGCCAGCCATATATTGCAGTAGTCTCTAAACCAACAACAACAAGTTATTCCTCAGCGTCACTCAAAACTCTCCTTATTCGACCACTCCCTACTATTGATGGGGGATTTGTAATTCTTCTTCTCAATGTCTCAAAAGGTATTTTTAATAGAGTAGATGCCTTTCTTACACTCATTCCTTCCTTCTCTACCAAACGCTGTCCTTCAAACAAATCATTCTCACTGTAAGAAGCCGTTCTTTTTTAACATAGTTGCGAACCATCTGAAATTAAAATAATATTTTGATAAGGCAAATTATAACTTTTACAAAATAAGTTGAGCATTGTTCACATATTGATTAAATAGAACCAAAAGAGGCACATATATTGTGTTTTCATGTCTCCAAAAGTTGAGAGTTAATAATACCTACAGTTTGACCCGTTTTGCCCCACTTTGGAAAATGTCACTTTATACCAAGTCCAAAATATTAAGCCTCAGAGAAATCCTGCTAATATAGGAGCTAAAAATGAAAGCTATTCTACCAATAAAAAGGATAAAAATGTTCTTACCTTTGCTTCAGAAAAAATGTAGATTAAGTTTTGCTGGATAACTTTAAATTGTAAAATGAACTGCTAACTTTCAAACTAAAATTTGGAGTGAAAAAGGAAAGCATTTGGCAGCCACGTGACTTTAATCATGTTTGAATAGACTGAGGCTACCCCATAAGGGCTGAAAATGCCCACCAAATAGTCAAACACCGTTAGCCTGTGTGCATTACGTCAGAACTCCATTTCATACAGTGCATTTCATACGAGTGCAGCGACTCTCAGTTTCATGGAGCGGAACACGGGATAGAGGCTCTTGCCTACCCACCAAACCTGTCATTAGCAAAAATAGCTCCGCTACGCTCGGACTCATGGTGAATAATATAACAATCAAAATAAACTAATTGAAATCAAATTCAATAGAATATCAAATCAATCAAATCATCATGCAAAGAAAAATCAAATCAAATCAAATTCAAAAAAGTAAATCAATCCAATCGAATGATATAAAAATCAGAACAATTAAAAAAATCAACTTCAATCAAATAAAATGAAATAAATTATAACAATATCCAAATAATATAATAATATAAAGAAAAATACATCCAAATAATAAATCAAATAAAAAACAAAAATAAAATGAGAAATTATCTTCGAAGTTTCACCTCAAATAGTGATGTTACAGAACGATTAAAACCCTTCATTAACCATTTCAAATGACGAGAAAAAGAAAACAATCATGTGTTCTACCAATGAAGAGATAATCACGATGTAAACTAATCCAGGAGTATTAGAAAACATTTCATTTAATAATGCAATTGTAATCTCGCTAAGCTGCGATTCGGCCATCATGGCGGGTAATGGAAAAAAATTTATGTCAAAAAAATTTGGCTAAAAATTTGGAATAATCACACAGCTTGCCCATTGTATTTTTAACAATGAAATGGTTTTCTTGCGCAATCGTTTTTTGTTCGACCTTTGTTAGCACGCAAAGCAGTATGTTGAACGTTATTTCAAAAGAACAATAGATTTAGTCAAAAATGAAATGAAATGAAAACGTTTCCACCACCACCATGACAGGATAGACTCAAGGTCACTTACGTAACCATGAGTCAAAAACATGAGAAAAGGTGATTGACTCATTTTGCCCCACTGACTCATTTTGCCCCACCTCCCCCTATACCTTGGATTTTGGCAGATAACCTCGAGCCTCGACAAATATCAATAATCTCACTCCAAAAAGAGGTTGCCGCATAAGTATTTGTTTTTCTGTTGTCTCGCAAAAGTTCAACTCTTCACTACTAAGATTTTTGTTGACAAGAAAATGTCGTCATTTTCTTCTTCTACTTTGGAAAAGAAGCTCAGTGATTTAAGTGGGACACAGCAAGGTGTACAGACACTTTCATTATGGGTAATTCATCATCGTAAGCATGCAAAATTATTTGTGCAGGCATGGCAGAAGGAGTTATTGCGAGGTAAGTTTGTTGTCTGTGTTAGTGTTTGCCAGGCCGCTCATGACCCGAATCACGGAGCACCTGCGCATTCCCTTTGACTGCTTTATATACGTTATATACGTCACAGATATGAAGCAATAGGGGAAATCGTTCTATTATATTCGATCATTTGAGAGCCTTCATGATTAAGATAAAATCTAGCTAAACATGTTTGATATTCAGTTTAAGGAAATTTCAGCCTGCAATTCTTACATCCAAAGAGAAATAATAATAATGTCCTTAGATGAAAATTCCCTTTACTGCAGCTGATTAGTCGCAACTATCCAGTTATATGCCTGCATCTGAAAAAGCATGTTACTGCAGTGCAGAGCTAATCCAGGAATGTTGGAAAGAATGCTTTGCAAGCTCAGCCAAGGCTGTTCTGTATCTTTTCTCAGAAAATGTGCGGCTGAATGCCTAATTCTGGTGCAATTTTGCATGAGCGGATCATATATATAAACGCAGTGGATATTGTTCCGGCTGCCGGAAAGCTGTCTTCAAAAGATAATGTTCCGTGCGTCCTTTGCGCATGCGTATGTAGATAGTAAACATGGCTGTGTCGATCGATCCAAATTAAATCTTAAATGGTTTGTAAAATATTTCATAGCATCGTAGATTGGATTCAATTGACTGTTTGGAATAAATATAAGACAGAAATGATATTCAACATATCTATACATTACTCATTGTATTCTGTGTTTGATTTATCGAAGCTTCTCAGCGATGCGACCCAGTGTTTTCAATATTTGAGTGTTGTGACATTTATTCGACGCTCTTCAAAGGTTAGCCTACAGAGAAGATTTATGTAGCCTAACAATATTTCGAAACATTTTACTTTGGTGATTTGTAATAATATGGGATAATTAATTATTGGTCATTTCCTTATCTTGTAACTGATGCTATATGCCTACCAATTTTGATTTTGTCGTATACCAAAAGTTAAAATTCTGAAACTCAAAACCAAAGCCGAGTTCGTTCGCTTTTTCTTTAAGTTTGGAAGAACGGTTTGGTGTGGCATCTAGCGTTGTGAATCCCTCATATAAAGTGTTTCCAACCTCTAGCACTTTAAATTTAAATTATTTTATATTTTATTATTAAATTGATGAACAGAATTGTCATTAACGTGATTGAGGAACATGACCGTCCGTAGGCATTGCATCTTGAACGAATGCGAGAGAAACGCAACAGCATATCACGCATGCGCAAAGACACACAGAACATTATCTCTAGTACTCAGGATTCCGGCTGCCGGAACGTTATCCACTTCGATATATAAAAGCACATTTATATATGTAATCTCTACATAACCATGAAAATTATGCAATTTTCTTGTAAAAAACAAACCACAAAGCTCAAAAATCGTATTTAATTTGATTATCACTGCAACCACTGAAAATCAAAACGTGTCTCGAAAACGGCTGTAACCAACATGGCTGTTATGAAATATAGATTTGCAGAAATGTTATTAATGAAATTAATGATGGACAATTAATACAATGGCATAAATACAATATTAAATCTCTGCAAATTGAAGTTTTACCAGATGTATTCGGATCGGATTGTTTTTTTTTACTTTGATATTAAAACGACGAATCAGACAGGCAACCTTTGTTAATTTTTTTTATTTCAAAACCTCACTTTTAGTTGTGACTTCACCAAATGATGAAATAAAATATTAAACTGTAATAAGAGTTTCAAAATTTGCAAAGACCCATGTTTCAATATTTTCCAATTTAATATGGAATACAGAATATTGTGGAAAATAGGAAGCCTAGGCCTACTAATTATCTGAATGTTTGATACTACATTTGATGCTGTTTTCCTGTTTAGGCCTAGGCTACAAATACTTGGGTAGGCCTATGAGATTTCTTGCATTGAAGAAAGAAGCTCAATTTTGATACCCTCAAAACAACCTTCTTTATTTTTACTTCAGTTATATTTGATAGTATTGAACTTCAATCAAAACAAAATGAAGAGCATTTATTGTGGTTTCTGGATGTGTGAATTATTTGATATCTACACTTCTACAACCTAATTGACCAATAGGCTACAATAACTTATTATTACAAAGTGGTTAGAGGTCCGGTCGCCGGACACTTCATTATTTTTGGTAAAGGTCCGGTCATTCATATACGCATGCGCTGAATATATTTCAATGCCAGGGTTGGCTTCCCAAGATCTTACTTTTGCTGTTATGATCTTTTGTGATCGGTTTGTTTTACATTCATTGTGATTTAATTGAGAGCTGGCTATTTGGTTATTTTTATTTCAACTTAATTTAATTATATGTGAAAATACATCCAAAGGGCAAAGACGTCTCGATTGTAGACAAATGTTGATGGCTGTAGGGGAGAGCGGGGTGAATTGGAACAAATTTTCTTAAAAAAATTATTGCTCCAAAACGGCTTACGCAAAACTAACAATTTTGGTATCGATTTGTAGGAAATTGTCTGAAGTTTATAATGCAAAATACCTGAATATTGTCAAATCAAAGTTGAAACAATGTTTAAAGGAAGAATGACATTTTTTCAAAACCGCGATTTTGCGAAAATGTGGGGTGAAACGGAATGATCACAAATTTACCATTATTTCATCGAATTTGTTCAAATAAATTGAGTATCATAGTTATTGAGCCTTTAAAAATTGATATCAACAGTAATAAATTAGATAGATAAAGAAACTTACTTCCAAATATAAATTTATAAGATTATTATTTTCCATTCGAAAAAATGCGTCTCCGTAAAACACGATAACATTTTCCCGTACCAGTATAATTTTTCAAATTTCAGTTATAATTGAGAGAATATGAGTAAGGATAATCATTTAAATGGGTTTTAATTAGATTTAACCAATACAATATGTATAAAACAGCATTTAATTTCATGCAGTCCTTCGAAAAAGTCGCTTTCCTTCCGAAGGTGTCAAATTCAAAGAAACCGCTCATCCAAATGTTTTGTTTACATTATAATTCACACTGATTCACGAGGGAAATAATAAATCAAAACAAGACAATACAAACTCATTAATTTTACGTTGAAAATAAAACAACAAAAAGATCAATGGTTCATAGAAATAATACAAGGCTATTTACTAATGAAAAGAGGCAATTGAACCAATTTAATGGATTAATTTGAATGATTTCTTCTTGGTGTGAAATCAAAGGCGGAGCAACAACAAAGCAAAGCAGTGTGAAGCCAGACTGTGATTGAAATGTTTCCCGCCGTGTTCCATTCAACCCCATCGTGAATCTTGCAACATAAACACTATTTACTAGAAAGTTTGTTGGAAAAGACGAAAATAACAACTGCCTACGTCATAACACGGAAATTCTCTACACAATGGTATGCAATAACACCTGATCCGTGAAGAAATGAAAATAAAATGAAACGCGATGTGAAAAGCGAATGACTTGCATTGCGCGTACAAATTTTCAAAGGCTTATAATATTTTATTTACTTTATGTATCGAAATGAAACTTTACACAATGTTTAAACTATATAAGAACAACGTTCTGCTGCAATTTTGTAATTTTTGAGTCTTTAGAAGTTGTGTATTCCGATTCACCCCCGTTCCATTTCACCCCGCTCTCCCCTAACCAACAAGGCTGTTTTGATTTTCGAAAACGAGCGGGCACTAACTAAATAAAAATAACATCTTAAAATTTTTAAAGGAAATTAAACTGATATGATAATGTCCATCTAGATGCAAGAATTGTATTTACGAATTTTGATTTAATTTGTTGACAAATTGAATTAAATTTTAAAGCAGAGAAGTTGTGCTGCGTGTTTTATGATGATAACGATTGATCGCAATCTTTGGCAATTGATGGTAGGGCTGCTTGAAAATACATTTTAAATCGAAAACACTGCATCCACAGACATCTAAAAACAGTGCTCATAATATTCATGTCCAGATTTGTTGGTCGTCATTTAGTTCACAAGCGCCGATCAAAAATTTTGCGGGTGTTGGTGTTTGCAATTTTTCCAAAACCGTGACAGAATAAATAGTATAAAGTTCCAAGATAACTACTTCCCATGGTGGAAACTCATCATTCATTATACTTGTAATAGGAATTTAACATTATCTTTCGTTTATAATAGAGCTCAAGTAACTTTGCAACTTTTGTATCTTGAGACGGTCATTTTGAATAAAAGAATCATGATGCGATATATGTGCGCATGCGTACATGAACGACCGGACCTTTACCAAAACCTTTACCAAAAATAATAAAGTGTCTGGCGACCGGACCTCTAACAACAGCGTTATTATTAACCATTGCTAGATATTCATGTCTCTGCATATTCCAATTCCAAAATATATTTGAATAAGAGTGCCAGTCATGCAAATACTTTGTTTTAAAAAAGTTAGACGGTTGAAAAAGCTGCATTACCAGGCTCCAGCAAATGTTTTCCTTTTCAGAAACCCTAATTTTCATCAAAAATCCTTGAGAACTTTTCACATAAGAGTCATGGAATATTGTAAACAAATGAGAAAAAAACACTGATTTTCGCCAGCTTTTCAGAAACCTTATTACCAAGCTTTGTCAGGCTCAAAATGCTGTCAATAACAATTCAATTCTAGCTATTTTATTGGGATTGACTTATGTTCCATTTTCTTTCACAGCGAAAGAAAAGAAAAAGTTGACACTATTGTATGTTGCTAATGACATATTACAGAATAGCAGAAAGAAAGGACCTGAATTTATCAAAGAGTTTTCAATTGCATTGCCTGCTTCATTTCATCATTGTGCAAAGTAAGCTAATATGTAGGCTATACTTAAGTCTATAGGATAATTACACAATGTCAGCATTGTGATTTGCTTGATTTCATGGGCAACTTGCTAGTAATTTGATCAATTATCTATTACAGTGAAACCTGTTATAATGGTCACCTCTATACAGCGGCCACCTGTCTATAGTGGTCACTCTTGCAACGTCTAAAATAGTATTTTCTATTGAATCAAACCTGTATATAAAGACCACCTGTCTATAATGGTCAATTTATCTACCTCTTGTAGCTGCTTGTTATAAACAGGTTTCATCAGAGCCATCTATTTAAAAGAGTTGGGACACGCTTTCATGTGCCGCTATCGTCTCCTATTGGACAGATGCCATTCACGTGAATTTTTGGACGCCATTTTCGTACTTTCGGCACCAGGGTTCTTGTTCTTTTGGCACCAGGTTTCCTGTTTTAAGCAAAGTGCGCGGAAAAATACAACTTTCATCAGTGAAAACAAACATAGGCTTTTAAATTATTAATTGTTGTGTTAATTGACGAAATAGTAATCGAAATAAAAGTATTGTTTACTATTCCAACTGGGGACAAGAACTAGAAAAAATTTGTCTTTGACTGCAAAGAATAAGCGTAAAAGCGTAAGAGATGTAGTCCATACTCCACAAACTCCTTGTCCATTTAGCAATTCCAACAGCATTGATCTGATTTACTCTCGGGCAGCATGCTGATGAGATCGATAACAAAGTATACATTGAAGTAAATTTTTATTCTTATTTTGAGAGTCCAGCAAATAAATATGGAGAAAGACAACTAATAAATGGTTATATTACTCTTGTTAAACAATCGCAAACCATTTCACACAGTTCCAAAATGGCTGAAACACATGTGCACTACTGTTAAAAATGTGCTCGAGTCCAAGCCAAAAACAAAAATGGCATGAGTGTCCCAACTCTTGTAATTAGATGGCTCTGGATTTCACTGTAGAATAAAAGGTGTCAAAGTCATTCATAATTGTTAGATCTACTAATAGTTTCATGCTTACATAATCAAAGGGCAAATAAACTAAAATCTATACTTGGTTATCTAATTTTATTATATTCACCGTAGCTCTATCAAATGACATCTAGCGTTAATTTTTTGCTGTCAAATAATATCTAAGTTTTATTTTAAAATGTGCACATAAAGTTACATGTCCTTATTGTTAAAACTCATATAGAAATGAAAGGAGCCTGTAGGTTGTTCATGTTCACATTTTAATTTTTTTTTTATAGATTGTAGATTGTTCATTGCTAAGCAAAATTAATTTCTAGCATGACAATCTATAAAATGGAAAACAAACTTTTGAACAATTAAAAAGTTGTTTTGATGTCCTTCGTATTTTAACTAGGATTTTATCAAACGGTAAATTATCAATTGATAAAGCGGCTTGTCTGACACATGTTTCGTTCCTGCCAAGGAACTCATCAGATACCTTTCTGATGTCGTAGCTCGTCAGGCATCGCGCCTGAAGTCCCGCTAACGAATTGTAGAGATGGTGACAACCTCGGTGCATATCGCATGCGCAGTCCCGGTTGATTAACAACATGAGGCAAAATGCTGGATTTGAAGCTAAAATAATTTTGAAAATTTGAGAATAAAATTTTGATTTTGTTTTTTGTCATTAATATTATTCAAACATTTCCCTAAAAAGTTGTAGTTTGCGGAAGGTAAAACATTTTGTCAGACCATGGTTTCCAGACTTTGTTGTAGGCTTACCCAGTGTTTCACTTCTTGATCAATTGTTTTCACAGGGAATGCAGCGAGAATACAACATCAGCACTTGGCAGGATTCTTGAAATTTGGCAAGAGAGGGATGTCTATGATAAAATATTTATTGATAGACTCAAAAGAGGAATGGGTAATTCTTTTTTTTATATTTTGTTCTTAGTAAAATATAATTTGCTCAAACATTCAACAAAAAATGTCAATGGCAATAGTGATCCTGTCATGGAGTGATCCCAAGACCCTGCGGGCCGTGGTCAAACTCCCCAGCCACTACACTAAGGCTGCACAGTGTAGTGGTTTAAAATTATAATGTGTCTTTATATAATTGTTGTTATTAATCTTTTCCTTTGAAGCTATATGTATATAAACTGTACCATGTAAACTGTCTCTTTAAACCCTGTCTTCCATCATGTCAAGGGCGTATCCTGTAATGCTGGTTGGTTGATATTGGGATTTGCTTCTACGCCTCTATGTATACCATTGGTTTATCCTCTAACTTTCAATTGGTCAGCCAAACATGATGTTATATTTTATGCTATGAAATAAATATCTATCAAATTGTCTTCAATTTCTACAACTGTCAAAGGAATTTAGAAGTAGTTTATGAAATTCATTAACAGTTCGTGACATTTTTGAACAGTTAATAACATTTCTGAATAGTTCATGAACTCCATAAACTGTTTGTGAGCCATACAGATATTTTATAACAATCTTTAGACAATTCATCAACAGTTGGCAAAATGCTCATGAGTACTTCATGACCAATCAATTGAACGTTCATGAACAAGAATTTTCAAAATTTTTCAAGAGCATCCTTCTGCAGAAGTTTTAGCAAAATAGAAAACATTCACTCCTTGAGTCATCATTTTAGCATGTATTTTTCAATTTTACAAAATTGATATTCTATTTTATGCAACAGTGAATCCTGTAGATAGCAGCCACTGAATATATCTTCATAGATTGACTGCTATATACAGGTGTTCTTTACATACAGGGTTTATGATAAGAATATTGTTTTGCAGAATTTACTAAAGGTGATCACATTACACAGGCGGCCGCTATATAGAGGTGACAGTTGTAACAGGTTTGAATATTTTTCTTGATTCAGCGAACTGTTCAATAATGATTTTTGTAAATTACTGAAGTGACAACAGTAGACATGTGACCGCTATATAGAGGTGACCGTCAAAACAGGTTTGTATATATTATATCCATCTTGATTCTATCCTCATCCTGTTTTTTATTAAGTAATAAGCACCAGCACTGCGACAGAAGATGGAGAAAGCCCTCCACCAACTAAAAGAATGAAAGCAGAAGAATTGAAAATGCCAACTGAAGTACCTGATGTGAGTATTACCATTTCACCATTTTCTGGATTTATCGTTTTACCCCAAAACCCAAACTAGTGGCTCTTTTTTACCTAGTTGGTTGGTTACTGTTTTTTGGAGCATATGTGAATTCAACCAGCCAATAGTGCTTCATCCAGGGATTGAACCCGAACCACTAAAACCCTGAGCAACAACGGCAACATTTGCGTGGTATTTAAATCCTTCGAAAATCCTTGTCGTTTAGCCATTCTTTCGATTTTGTTTTACATGTTGCATCGTGAATTTTATTTGTTGCATTGTGTTTGATTGCCATCAAACATTTTTCAAGTCTTTCTAAGAATTTTTGTTATCGAACGTCTTCATTATCCCTTTCGAACCATTTTTTTCGAAATGTATGGAGCTCTTCCAATGTCGTGGCTTTCCTTCAAGCCCAGCCTGAGTTGTTCTAGAAAATTCTTGAGAAAGTTGGGGCCGTTTAGCCGCTCCTGAAAAGACTGCTTCAGGACACAAAAAAGACACGTCAGACAAAAACAGATTTGTTACGTAAAAGTTGCCGTCGTTTGCCCAGGGCTTAAGGTCCATTGTCCAACGCCATAACCATTACACTGAGGCCCCGTTGTCTTATTTCATTCCCAACACTTAGTGAATCTGATCTTCATTTTTTTTCAAATCCAGAGATGTTTTTGATCCAAAAGCTATAAGTTCGGACTAAAATTCTTTCTTAAGTAGAATTTAAATTCATTGTAATTCTATATACACGTGATACTTGGCAACAGAAAAATGCCACGTTTATGTCAAATCGGCATGATATTATATTATGAATTAATATCATCAATGTAAATTTAATGTATTTAATCAAATTGAATTCTGCAAGTGAACCATTTTGAAATCCATAAACAGGCCCTTTATTGTTCACAAACAATTCAGTAACTATCCATAAACAATTGGAAACGATTTATTAGATGTTTATGAACATTTCATGAATGTTTGCAAAGTTTACAACAAGGTTCATGAATGGTTCACAAACCCAGTGCATTGTTTCGTGAGTGTAATGTTAATGTCACTTTTTTGACTTGTGACTCCTAAAATACAGTCTTCATAATCTTAGCTATGTCAATTGATATTTTATTGTTATAGCCTGATGATCTTATCGAGAGACTTCAAGGTCTTGAAAGCTGTGCCACTCAAGATGCTGTTGTCCGTGAACAAATTGCAAATTTACCCTCAGAAGTAACAACACCCAGTCATCTGGAACAGATTGAAGGTAAAGTAATATATTAAAACATATATTTGTGTCACTGTGTCGTCTGGTGGTGGAATGACATTCCAGTTGATGGTGTTTCATCAAAATCTTTTGCTTATTATTTCAAGAAAACTTGTAAGTACTTACTGTAGTTATTACAAAGCATTTCATTTAATTGCAATTGTGTAAATATTTTATAGAAGAGGATGCACCTTTTTTTTATTATTTCACCCTGTAAAATTACCCTGCATTGTATTTTTATTGCTATATAAGTTATTTGACAGAAAAAGCATAACAACATAATTTATAATTTTATTAAGGTCATTACGTTTCAATCACCACTAGTGATCATTTTCAAGATATTTAAACAAATTGTTACAAGTACAGGTACTTATATTTATAACAACATGAAAGCAACTAAGTTAGCAATATTAACAATGTAAACATTTTTTAAAAATATGCCAAAATAATTTGACTTAATCAAGTTTTCTTCTGTGTTTAGTGTCGGTTTCAATTTTGTTATAAATAGCATCTCATTCATGAGTCAATCTGCTTTGTTTTTACAATATCGTAAAACTGTGAACCTTTTAGAGCAGTCGCGAGTTTTGAAGTCGTGTTGGTAAAGAAGATGCTGTCCAATTGCCTGTGTTTGGTGTTCAGGAATGCGTTTGTGAAGGTGACAGCAAGTAAAACCGACATAGTTTGCATCACACAGACCACACTGAAATTTGTAAGCGACGCATTGTTTACACAGAATTGATGGCTTCTATTCCCAATGGCGTAAATCCATGGTGTTATTGCATCCTGCCACCAATCACCAGCCAAGCACCAAGGCCACAACTTGTTGTATTATTAAAATGAAGGGTTTAATGATTTTATTCAATATTTTTGTTGTAGATGTTGAAACTGGCGAAAAATTGATGAAGATTATTGTCGAAGCCTGCGATCTACTTGATACATATAACGAACGACTACAGAAAGAACTTGAAGAAAGAGAAACTGTATTAAAAATGCTATCAAATTATATTGATTTGCAGAAATACCAACTTGTTCAAACTGAAGCTACACTAGAGGTAATGCAATTTATGTTTTACTGGTAAGGCAATCTAGAAAAATCTTTCAATAGGCAAATGCCTTTAGATAGATAGAAATATTTCCAACCTTGGTACCGGTATTAGAGCTAAGTACAGTCGAACCTGTCCTTCTAGACAGGTGTACTATCCAGACGCTTGCCTTAACAGGACACTGCATGGTCTCAAATTTATTATTTTTTCAATGGTTGTTGTATCCCTGTTAGCACAAATAGATTTTAGGATGCTTAATTAGAGCTTATAAATTTAGATGAGCATTGATATTTTTGAAATTTATAGATCAGACTTCAATCGAAAATCAAAAAGAAATTTGTTTAATGTTTTTGTCAGACTATATTTTGATTTCATTTTTGCTGTCCAGTGATAATCTTTCTATAGAGGTTCAATTTAATAGAAATATGTGATATTTAAAGATAATTTCCTCAAATATCACTCAATGACCAGTTGATAAACTTGAAATTGCCCAAATGTTTAAATGAAAAGTTACTGAAAGTTCACAAACGGTGAAGTTCATGAACTCATGAACTTTTTCACAGTGGATACTGGGTAGTGACCACAAAACACTAAAAATTTGAAACTGAAATCTTATTGGAAACAAACTGGATTTGGCAATGAAACAGGCTTTTGGCAATGAAACAATTATCAATTGCTTTAAATTTTGAGGTGCCATTCAGTAGTTTTTCAATGCAATTGGAAAAATCTAATTTAAAATTTCTGTTGAATTTTAGTACCATTTCAGTCAAATACCATTTTGATCCAGTAGGTTTTCAATCGCGATTCAGTATATCCAAGATTCATATTGAAAGAGGTCCAGGGGTCTTCTCAAAAGGAAACTATTTTCAGCATAAAGTCTCATCTGTTACAGTCAAACCTGTTATAACGGTCACCTCTATACAGCAGCCGCTTGTCTATGATGGTCACTCTTGAAATGTCTAAAATTGTATTTTGTATTGAATCAAACCTGTATATAAATGCCACCTGTCTATAGTGGTCAATTCATCTACCTCTATTAGCTGGCTGTTATCTACAGGTTTCACTGTATGACGGTCAACTCTAAACAGTGGTCACTCTTGCAATGCCTAAAATAACATTTTCTATTGAAGAAAGCCTGTATGTAAAGGTCACCTGAATAATAAGCAATATGCTTGTAATGCTATAATGCTTGTAATATTGAGAATTATTCACACCGAGTAAACCCTGTATGTAAGGGTCACCTGCATATAGTGGCCAATATATGTACTTCCTCCCTCTGGCTGTTATATACAGGTTTCACTGGTACTGACTTTTTTGCTTAAATTTGTTTTAGGAACATCGTGCTAAACTATCCAAAGTAACAGTTGTTCGTAAAGAGTTAAAATCACATTTAGAAAGCTTACCTGATTTATCAAAATTACCTGATGCTCAAGGACTTGCGCCATTACCTTCAGCTGGAGATTTATTTGCAAAGAGTTCATAGCAGCTTAATTAATATTAGGTATATGTATGTATAAATTATGTGAATAGTAAGCATTTATTAAGTTAATAGGGGAGTTCTACAAAAATTTGTTTTTTCAAAGTAATGATTGATTCAGATGTATTTCAGATATATTTCAGACTGAAAAAAATTGATTGGTAAAATTTTCGAACCGATCAGATTAAAAATGAAGGAGGTATCGATGTTTTAAAGAGTCTATTTCTCCTGTGCTTTTATTTTTGTGACGTAAGTATTCAAACTTCTCAATATTCAATATCATTTTAAATTAGTTCGAGACAAAATTGAATATTACGTCGCCATAACGTGCTGCAGAAATAGACTCTTTCAAAACATTTATATTTCCGTCATTTCTTATCGGATTGGCTTCAAACTTTTACCAATTATTGTTTTCAGTTGATATGAATAAGAATCATTTATTACTTTGAAAAATATTTTTGTTAGTAGAATTCCTCATTGCTATGAAACGTAGCAATAAAACAACAAACTTTAATGGTGTTCATCAAATGTAATGCAGCCTCAAAGATTAATTTTTAACAATTTCAATAACTCTAAACTATTTCAGAAGCAATGATTCATTTTATAAATTTATAAACTAATATTTGTGATGTGAAGTCTGGTCATCAAGTTAGTTTATTATACTACTAAACAGACTCAGTACGGTATGCATGAATTGTAAATTTGGAGATTACTTTAAAATAGAATTGTCATCAGGTTATTCCATTACGACTATCAACTATTATATCGTTATCAAATATTAACATTTTATTGTGTGTCTTTGTTTAAACGTATGCGATGATAAGCTCTGAAGTATGTGCTTGGCACCGTGAAGATTCACACAAATCTGGAAAAGGCACCTCTTAAAAATGGCACGTCCCCGTACATCCAATGTATGATAGCCCCCCACCCCACGGGGACAATGTTCTGGAATCATTACCAAGATGGTATGCATGTGCCCATTTGTATCATTGACTCCATTTATTTTGAATAGCTTTCTCTGTTAAATAATTTTTCGAGCTCATGAACACACCTGAACTGTCCGTAAACAGTTCAGTTATGAATGGTCCAATTGTTATTGACTATTCATGAACTGTCACATAAAATCACATACTTTTCCTTCATATAGTCTGTCTGCGTATTGGTGTCGAGTATTTTGTAATAAGTGTTTGTACTGAATTCATTTTAAATCAATATCTCCCTTCGTGTAGGTGTGGTTCGGATTCCAGTTAATACTCATTTTTATTCTCTTAAAATACATTCCAATTGTTCACATATTTTATTAGCCAATCACAGCATTCTACCAAAAACGTGGTAGTGGAAAGAACAATCAGTACACTAAATTTGTCGCTAAGTTGTACAAAGAAAATGTCTGTCTGCACGCAGGGAGATGATTGGAATCGAGGCCTGTAGCGGGTGGAATGAGTCAATGACAATAAAATACCACACACGTACATAGACGTTGATTAGATATAATTGATGTAATTGTAATAATAATAAATGTAGCTGGCCACCAACAGGGAGAGGATGAATAAGGGTTAATATGACCGTTGATAAACAGAGCCTCTATGAAGGTGGACCAGCTTTGCTAAGATGCTGTCGCCACGAAGGGCAGACGTAAAGAGGTTGAATACATTACAGACAGTGATTTACATTTACAAGGTATACATGATTACAAACGGAAGCTTTACAGTTAACAAAGGAAATACATTATGTGTAAGGGCAATAGCAAGGGGGACAAACCGTGATTGGTTAAAAAAGTAAACTTGCGTCCTGTAAATACAGCTTCGAAGTAGCTTCGATTTGACATTCTAGCCAATAGAGTGTCAGAAAGAAGTCAACAGTTTACTTTTTCGCGCCATTTTGACGATATTTTGTTAAAATTTACTAGCCTACAAACCTTGATCGCCTATAAATGGTTTCCAAACGGATTGTAAAAATTTCTTCACTTTTGAGTTGCTTTATACTTGTTCTTGGTCTGTTTATAACATTAGCATGATCGGACGATAGCATGTTGAGATATTTTAAGTTTTCTCAAAACTTACATTCACGACGCTTCGAAGGAATTTTTTGAAATTCTTTCCAACTTCAATCTGCAAATAATCTGGCGATCGCTGATGAAACAAGCTTGAATATTGGTTAAAATATAGCATGTAAGTAAATTATTTTAGACTGTATCAATATTTTGTGTTTAGAAATTCAATTAATTTTGTTTTTATCCTACATTTGATGATGCCTCATTAACTCCATTAAGAGCATGACGATATCTTTCTATAACGTGCATGGTGGGCAATTCCAATCGCAAAACTATCTCGTCTAGTATCATCTGCATATTTGATATGCTGTTTTCTGTATCTACGAATGTATTTTCGAGAAATAAAATACTTGATTAATAACTTGATTTTACAATATTACTTATAATGTTAAATGTCTAGGCCTATAGCGTTATACATATATCTCTATAAACTAGGCTATCAAGCTATCATCAAATATGCTTCTATTACACCACTATAGGTTATAATCGAAGCAGGCTATAGCTATACACTGAGATAAAGAATATTTATTTAGCAACATCACAATCCTTCGATAAATCCCCATGAAAATAGCTCCCTCTGGAGATCAAGGAGCTCTCTGTCTAGATTACTTGATACATTAATTAGGCCTATGTTTAATGGATCATCATCGTGATCATCTGTACTATTTTCATCTTCATTATCTTCACAGTGATCAATTTTTTTTGTTGGTAATATTGGTTATGGATTCTGCCGCAATGTTTGACAATGTTCTTATATTTTCTTCAATTTTAGGCATACAAATTGGGCATGATCTGCTTTCATTTTGGCATGATAAATGATATGAATGGCCACAACCATGCAGAATTTCAAAATCCACCTCTTCTTTTTCACATTGCTGTAAGTCACAACGACTGTAAGATAAAAATATGCTTGAGAATGTGTGTTGCATAGATTGTTGATTGATTTTCCTGGGAAATGTTGGTAATATGTTTTTCCATTTTAATTATCGTTTAAAACGGCACATTTCCTCCCGAAAATTCATGTGGCAATAAGCAATTGGTATTTGGTGTGCAAGAGGGCACGCAAGGAGAAAACGAAGGCATCTAAAAACCATGAGCTGCCGCAGCAAGTGACTTTGCCTTTCAGCTTTCTCCTGAAGTTACTCGAGTGCGCCAAATTTACATCTATATATGCAATATTATTTCTTGTTCTTATCGCTGATCAACATAATGAAGTTGGATTCTGTTTTCGAACCTAGTTTGGTAATGATGTTTTGTCGATATAACTCTAAACCAATCAGATTGATCAAATCAATTTCATTATAATAGAATTAAAATTGTTTTAATAAAATTTGAAATAGTCAAAATAAATGTTAGTAATAAATAAACCAACAACTATTCTACGACTAGATACCAACACTATTACACTGAATATGCTCACCGTAAAGGGTTTGGTTCATCATTTTCAAATTGAAACCCAAGAGGTAATATTTCTGAAGTCACAATTTTTTCTCCAAAAATGTTGGGTAATTTCCAATAAGTACATGTTTTCTTTTTCCGTGGGGGACGCTGGACTTGTTGAGCAGAGTTTTTGTTTTTACTAATTTGACTAAGAACAGACATCAAAAATTTGGCTGCCTCAAGTTTCAAGAATTCCAACTCTGACCTACCAAATGTATGACTCTTGGATGTGACAAAGTTGTCTTTTAGATCAGAGCGGTTTACCTTTGAGGACTCCCATGATCTTGCTTTTATTGCTATTTTGTCAGCGTCATCTTGTGGGGCTGAAATCGATCTCAAAGTTGAATGAAAATTTTCAACAGGATATTCATCTAGGGTATTCAAATTATTTATAAAAAGGTAAAAAAGTGGATGCTCAATTTTTTTCCAATAAAAAATGTTTGAGAGCCATATCAGTGGTGCTTTGTTGTTGGTAGTGATGTCTTTTAAAACAAAAGAACATTACCCACATTCTTAGCATTGAGTAATTATATTCCACTGCATTGTCTTGTTTAAATGTAACAGAATAAATTGACAAAACCAGAGGAAGATAGTTATCGAATAAATTGACAAAATATAAAAATTCAATGTTTTTGCACCCCTCAAACTGCATCAAGATCTGATTTCTAATGATCGTCCAACCTCCATATAAAACTTCTTCCAAAAGGAAATCCTCCATGGTTTTTGTTTCTTCGCAAAAAGCTTGAATTTACCAAAAATTGCTGTGTATGCAGTTTGAACAATTCAATGTTCAAGAGACACACACATTCTCTGGCATTGAGCTGCACATGTAGGGGACCAATAAAGGGGATAATGTTTTTGAAATATTTTGAATCTGAACTTTCAGGAGATGCTGAATATTGTAGCTGTCTTATATAAAATTGTGCCGGCCAATCGCCAGGTAATGGACATATAAAAGTTTGTAAATATTTATCCATTCCATTGATAATAGCATGACTTACAGCTGTAGAAAAATTTTCGTAGGATTTTAACTTGAGCTCAATTTCATCAATCAGGCAGCAATGCTCCATAGACCTCATTTCTCTGACTTGATTGTAAGCCTGGTAGTTGTGACTTTGTAGCCTTGACCTTTCTTTTTCAGGATCAAAAAATATAGATGTAAGCCACTGGGGCATTGAACTTGAAAAAGATTTGAACATGTTGGCCTCATGTAAGTGTAAATACTCAATTATTAAACTTGGGTCTACTTTATTTGGGGATTGCGCAATATTTGTTGTGCCAGCTCGAATTGCATTGACTGTTGGGAATCGTTTTAACAAAATAGTCGCCATACTGCGTGCTTCTGATGTTTTTTGATCCCTTGGGCGTCTGTTTGTGTGTATATTACTGTAATCATCGATCATCAACACAAGTAGTTCTTCTTTTCTGGTTGCATTATCAATAAATAACTTTACTTTCTCAAAATGAGTCTGTGCAAGTTTTTTATTGTTTCTAGTATTTGTTTTGGATGAAACAGAGACACCACATCCATTTAAAAGTGACATTCCGGATTCCCCTACTCCTTTCGCCCCAATTAATTGTCCGACCGTTGCTTGAAACCAGTTGTCTTTTCGAGACTGGCCAAACATTAGGGTAAAAATAATAGATATAACTTTCTTTTCATTAGATTTTACTTTTATGGGTCCATCGAGTGTGGTAGTCATAGATTCAAGAAGAGTGGAAAATAATGTTGCTGAGCCAGCCTGAGTACATAAATGCTTGAAGTCATCTGTACCACATGGTGGTACTGAATCTCCATAATGCTTTCTAATATTGATTCTTAACTTCTTGATTTGAACATATAACTCAGATTCAATAACTAAATGTTTTGTCGTTTTAGTGTCCAGTATTACTGATGACTCTACTATATCATTGTTATCATTATACATGTCATTTGAATCATTGCTGGTACTGCACGTCTGCACTATTTCTTGAGAATACTCAGATTGCGAACTGTCGCCTACGTCCAATTCGGAACGGATTGCTTGGAACTAAAACGAAGAAAGAATAGTTATTTGTAATAATAGTATTATTATTTAAGGAAAATTGCAATAAAAACAAAAATTACAAAGCTTGAATTTGCTGCTTCAAGGATGTTGTGGACAAATTGTATCTTGGAATAATTTGTAAAAGTCATAAATATATACACATACATATTAAATTATTAGGTAATGTGGTGCTTTGTTGACTAATATTTTTTAATGCTATTATATACAGGATATACCGCAGTTGTATAACTATCTTTTTATTTATTTTCAATTATGTAATTCTTGTTTCTAAAACATTTGAGATAAATGACAGCGATAATTATCTCATTGAACTGTCAAATCAGCTGTCATTTATCACAAATTTCAGGAGTAAGAAATGTTCAATGTATATGTATCGTTTCTTTAATTCTTACCTTGGAGAATGAATAATGTTGTTCAAAATTAGAAGGCAGCCTTGCTGTGTATTCCCTTTTACTTAAAGAATTAAAAATACAATGTGAACATAAAAAAACGTGTTTACCAAAGTTTTTATAAAAAAATGCCTTAGAAAAAATATTTGAGCGACCAAGTCTTGTGCCAAGGTCAATCAAGTATTGTGATGTGGAATTCCATGCTTCATGGTGTTTGTTTGAACAGGATTTTCTCTTAACCCCTAACACATTTACTCATTTTGGTAGTAAATTTTGGGATTTAAAAACAGCTGATTTTGCTGACTTTCAAGTTGTTTATTTAAAATGTTTCATAACCATCGTTTGAAATTCGCGCGGATTCCAGCGTGGCGTACAACAGGGTAACAGCAAGATTAAGATAATCAAACGAACAAAATATGAACTAAGAATAAAAATGATGTTTGATTTATATATACATGCAGTTTTCTAATACATATATTGCTATATTTTAATCAATATTCAAGCTTGTTTCATCAGCGATCGCCAGATTATTTGCAGATTGAAGTTGGAAAGAATTTCAAAAAATTCCTTCGAAGCGTCGTGAATGTAAGTTTTGAGAAAACTTAAAATATCTCAACATGCTATCGTCCGATCATGCTAATGTTATAAACAGACCAAGAACAAGTATAAAGCAACTCAAAAGTGAAGAAATTTTTACAATCCGTTTGGAAACCATTTATAGGCGATCAAGGTTTGTAGGCTAGTAAATTTTAACAAAATATCGTCAAAATGGCGCGAAAAAGTAAACTGTTGACTTCTTTCTGACACTCTATTGGCTAGAATGTCAAATCAAAGCTACTTCGAAGCTGTATTTACAGGACGCAAGTTTACTTTTTTAACCAATCACGGTTTGTCCCCCTTGCTAAGGGCAATAGACATAAAACAATCCACTTCAGGCCCCAAACGACTAGCCTGCGTGCAGACTAAATGTTCACAATTTATATCTACGAAGGTCTACAAATAGGATTTTAACCTTGAGCAATTGTTACATCTAATCGAGGTCAGACTAAAATGACTGAATTAATGGCGATTTTGTTCAGTGACAGTAGCATAAATTCCACTGATTAAATTTGATAATGAATGTGTCAGAGCTTCTTAATTTTCAGGTAAGAACTAGTTTTGTAGTACACAGTAAGAATCTGTCCATGCTACTCCTTAGAACCCACTGCCTGATTCTGTCTAGCCTAGCCTAGTTTCTTGTTAGTACTCACTAGAAATGAATAGAATAGAATATACTTAGTATTGTTTAATGCCACCCAACCTATTGATGTAAGCTAGACTAGCCGCAAGCCAGCTAGACGTTTAGCTAATCTAACCCTTTACCGTTACGGTCTTCTACCCAGACTGCAGAGAAAGGCAACTGCACTACCAAAAGCAGGGATGTTAAAGTTACTTTTTAAAAGTAGGCCTATCTAGTTACAGTTACCGTTACTTGGGCGAGAAAGTAACTAGTTACTATCAGACGTTACTTATCAGAAAAAGTAACGATTACAAGTTACAAGTTACTTTCAATTCGAAAGTAACTAGTTACAGTCACATTTCCCGTTACTTTTTCTAAATAAGTCCAAAAATATCCAACAGAAGCAATGAGACATATATGAATAATTGATCAAACATAACATTGATCTATAACAGAATGCTACTTCCCTGAATGTAATTTTTTGACTTCCAAATCTGTAACAGGATTTCCTGCAGTTGTTGGGAACTTTTTGTCTGTGTTTTTATTGTTCTTTGATGGTAACAATAAGAACAAAAGATTTTGACTAATTAAACACAATAGCGATCGAGAAGTTGCTAACTATCAGCACTCTTTTGTGAAAAAAGTAACGGAAGAAAGCGAAAATGTTGTGAAAAAGTAACGAGTAATCGTTACTTTATTTTTAATCCTAAATGTAACTAGTTACAAGTATAAGTTACTTTTACAGAAAAGTAACTAGTTACAAGTAGAAGTTACTAAAAAGTAACGATTACAAGTAACGTCGTTACTTTTGTAATGGTTACTAACATCTCCCTGCTACCAAGTTGAATAGTCTATCTTTCTTTTCCCAAAAGAACGGTTTTGAGAAAATTTTGTGGTGTCTGTAACTTGCGTGTGTGCATGCGTGCTGCGTGCTTTCTCAGGAAATACGTCATAATTTATCACCATTTCGACTACGACCTCCGCTTACAATTTTAGCATCTCGATGTTATGAAGAAGTTCTGGCTTGGCTAAATTTGATAGTCGCTGGACTCGCTGTCATAACTCATAACGAAGTTAGTTTGAAAATTAGAGTTTCATTTACATATTTCGAACGTTCTGCATATGCGTATTTGACTACCAGGACTCTGGCTTTTTCTTGACTCTATCCACATCCTTTATTAAATTTGTGTGCGCCCGAGATCTCAATGAAAAGTGCCCCTCTATGCAGTCTTGCTTTTACCATACCTTTGGTGGAATCCTTGTACAACTTCAACTCCAGATATTTTCTACTGCATTTAAAGAGTTTTAGCCTATTGCATTTCAAGGAGGATTAGCTCAGATGGCAGAGCAACCGAACTTCAGATCGGATCATATCTGATCGACCGTGGTTCAAATCCCCCTAAGGTCAACTCAGCCTTGACTTTATCTGAAACATCAAATGAGTACCATCTGAGGATGGCGGATGGAATGGTCCAGAGGGAATTACATTGTGAGTAGCTGCGGCGCATCGTTGCACATTGACAATCAATACCTATCTGCCATGAAATCTGTTTATATTGATCTGCAGTGTCGCGGCTGAGATCAACAAAGAGCGTTTAAAATCATTGCTCTCAGCGAAAAAAGCCACTCATCTAGAAATAGAGGAGTGGTATGGGTGCCTTCGGTAGGGTGACACCGTCTACATTACATTACATTACTATTTAAAATGTTAGTGTTTACAGAACAACGTAGATTGGATTATTGTTTGCTTCTCAATTTTCTTTGTAATCTATTTATTCTGGCCTCATTATACAGATGTGCAGGATTAAATAATAACACAATCCATGTAAATATAGATTCTCTTTATCATAATAATGATAGATAGGTTGCGCCTGCTGACGTTACTAGGCTACTATGTCAGTTAGTCAGTGTCTGTTGTGTTTGTTGATTGATACAACAGACACAGCAACCATATATCTATAAAACAACAAGAGGTTAAAGAGATTACTATACGAAAAACGGCAATTGAAAACTTTAAAAAATTGTATCTCTATTAACGCAAAATTAAAAGTTTCTAACGTCCGAGTCAGCTATGCCTACACCTTTGGGACACCTTTTCTGCTTTAAATGAGTTCATTTAACCGAGAAAAACATGGGATACAAAGACATTTTGTAATTGGAATATCGCTTTTTTGTAGAAAAAAGCTCAAACACCTGACAAACACTTGTCACAAATGAAGGTGATGTGTACAAAAAACAGCGGGTGCACAGTCCAAACCGCAGGCCACAGAGGATGATTGACACATTAATGACAGAAAAAGTAAATCAAACCACTAAAAATCCTTGTATTTCATATATTTCTTAATAAATTATATTTATTTAAAGCAGAAAAGGTGTCCTAGAGATGTGGGCATAGCTGAATTGGACGTTAGATACTTTTCATTTTGCGCGAAAGGAGATAGGCTACGATTTTTTATAATTCTGACTTCACCTTTTTCCTATAGTAATCCTTCTTGTCATTCCAACTGTTGTTCCAAGTTTGGAAAACAGTGAATGATCGAAAATAGGGTAGAATCAACATTACATATCTCCGCTTAAACACGTTCAAACTAAGAAATCATTGTCACCATTCTTCATCATTTAGCCTCAGCTGCCCGAATCTGTGGTAAAAACATCTCCTGTCATGTTTCCCAAAACGCAGTTGTTTTTGAATATTTCATGGGATTAATCTAGGTGTAGATTAATAATAAAACAATTATCTAACTCGATTTCCCATGACGCTGAGAGTTTATCAGGCCAAGGCTCGTGTTATTTCAGTGTTGTGCTCAATCTCGTTCGATAATGATGTTGGTTTTACCAATGCTTATTTTGTTATTAATTTAAATAATTCTTTTTTAATAGCCAGATTTCTAAATTTCTTGCAACTTAGTTCTAACGAGGAAATCAAACATGACAACTAAGCGCCAAGTATCAAATTTATAGGTTCTAATTAAATAGTGATGAGGATAAGGTCATGAAATTGAAGTTTTCAATTTTATTTTTATCTATTTAGCCTGACAGAAGGACTAAAAGAAGCATTCCAAAAGATGAAGATGACGGACAAGATGACGAGGATACTAACGGCAGACATAAGAAGATATTAAAATCATCTGCGTCTAGTAGAAGTGGTAACATCGGATTTAGTGACGGAGATAATGACATTGATGCACTGGGTGGAAAGCCCCTCACTGATCATGACAAGGAGAGAATCTTAGCAATGGTTGAGAATGATAGTGCAGAGGTAAATATAGGATACACATCACATAATAGGATACATCAAGGTTCGATAAAATGGGAGATTTTGGGACTGAGACTCCTGGAAGGGTAGCACAATTTCAGAAGAACGTGGAAGAAATAGGTGTTCTCAATTTTCTTTTAATAAGAAGAAAAATCGTTTTCTTAATTTTTTTTTGGACAGATAAGCAGAACTGTGCATCATATTTCCATGATAAAAACCCTAAACTAAAAATATGTGAAAATATTTATAAGATAAGATCGGGATGGGATGCTGGATGGGATAAGAAAAATTGGGATGCTGGAATAAAAATATTTTATCGGACTCTGGGGAATATTATTAGTAGGCCTATTAGTTCATGGTCAACATCCATCCTTTCTGACATCAAACGCCATTTGGGTGGAACTTGGGTATCGGATAAAAGGTTCAGCCTATGGAATCCTTGATGCATTTTAATGTTTTCTTCTGAGTTTGCTCTAACCTTCTGGAATCTAGGATTCGAAGATTCCTACTTTTGTCAGACCCTTGTTAGGACTGCTAGGAGCTTAGAAATTAGCAACCCATTAGAGTGGATGACATGCTGAAACCTGGTCTTGTTTACCTAACTAATTTATAACCTCATATATCACCAGCAGATACCATAATAATCGAACTTTGTACTTCGAATCTCCATCAAAAGATTATTTATTTCCATTTAACATAATCCAATTCTTTTTCTTAACAATTTCCAAGTTTCTTGGCCAGGGTTCCATAAAATGGGGGATTCCGGTACTGAGAGTCCCAGGAGGCTAGCCCAAATTCTAGAGGAAGATTCAAGAGATGATTAAAGGGGAATTCAAGAGAAGAAGTTACTTATTCAAGTTTTTATAATCAGCAGAAAACTAATTTGCTTTCTTTTATGTAAAAAGATACAGTTTTATTATGTACTTTTATGAGATTGACCCCTAAATAAAAAGCTGTGAAAAAGTGATGAAATCACTCGGAAAACTTTGGAAGTTTTGTATTAAATCCTGGAAGCAAACACTAAAATATGGAGCTGATGGAATTGATGTTGACTACAGTCGAACTCGGTTAATATCCCCTCTTTTAATATCCCACCTTGCTTAATATCCCCATGTAAAACTCATTTCTATTTTCCATTCTCTTTATAAACTCTCATAATCCTACCTTGCTTAATCTCCCACTTTTACAACTGTACCAAAAGGGGCATATTAAGCAAGTTCGACTGTATAATCTATTGCTGATTACGTAATAGTTTGTAGTCCTTCAATACAAATGTTAAAAAACTTTTGACAACCTGATCAATTTTAAGGACAATGCATATTTGGCTACCTCTGCATTTTAAGTTGGTTAATTATACATTTACTATTAATTTATTAGTTAATTACTACTAATTAATTTATAGCATCGTATAGCTTTAAAGCAACAAAGAGGCAAAGCCTTTTTCGTAACTTGGAGTTGTAGACTTTTGCAATCATCATACTTTCTGATGATCAAATTAAACACGTAAAAATCATATCTATATTTTTTTGGATTTACTATTTATCAACACACCTTTTTTGATGCATTTTTTTTCAGCAGGGTGGTTAGTTCTTTTTGAAGCGTGTGTGTGTTTAATAGCATAATGCCCTTCCTGACGCCAGCCAACCAATAGTGCTCTGGCCAGGGATTCAAGACCTGCGGGCCGAGGTCCAACAAATTAGCCACTACACCATTTGCTGCTAACTACTAACAACAATGACTTAATTGATTTATTAAAACCTTTATATGATGTCGTGTTTTGTACGATAAACTGAAGTTGGGTAATTTGGTAACTATTCTAAATAACACGCAACAACTATAACAACAATGTGATTAGATAATATATATTTAAATTTATATCGACATATTTTCGCTGCCCTTCGGTAGCTTCTTCAGTGATATTTAAGCTTTCCTTTTAATAGATTGAATTATAATTATAATTTTTGTATTTTGCTCTATTGAAGATTCAACAGCAACCCAATTCAATTCAACAATTCAACAAGATGATCTGACTAAAGTTTACTAACAACAATGTTTCAGCAGATCATATCACAAGCACTCATAATGTTATAATTTTCAATGATTTATTTATTTTTGTTGTTGTTTATATCAAAGGGAGAGACAATGGATGCTGCAGTCGTCAAGCGTCATGTTTTATCATTTGAGAAAAAGGTTACAAAAAATCAAGAAATGAGAATTAAATTTGTTGATCATCCTGAAAAGTAAGATTCTGAAAGAATGATGAAATGTTGTTTTTCAATTAATTACTTACTATGCTTAATTAATTCATTATCATTATCATTATTTATGAACCTAGAAGATCACTAAGGTCTAAAAACAGTAAAACTCTGAATTTTAAATTGTACAAACTATGCCGTTGTGGCGGAAGAATGTTTACTCATGCTACCCCTGCCGTATGGAACAATCTCGCATTAGAAGCAAAATATGCAATAACAATTGAAACTTTTAAACAACTAATAAAAACGAGTCTTTTTAAAATTGCTTTTAAATGTTAAAGTATTTACAGTATATTTCTTAACCAACTTTTAACTTCTTTACACCACTGTTTGAAGTAATAAAAAATAAAATAAAATAAAATATATATATATATATATTTATAATATTATAACATGTAAAGCGCTATTGAGCAACTATTGGAAATAGCGCTCTATAAATAAATAAAGTTTATTATTATTATCTACAATAATTGATTATGCATTTACAGTCAAACGTTCAAAATATTCTTCCGCTAGTGCAACTGGAAAATGGGTCAGCTGGCAAGATTAAATATGGGAGTTTGTATAAGGGATGGAATAATTGGAACCAGCTAATTATAGGAGTATTAACAGTACCAGATTACCTTGTAAGTTATAGAAGCCTCAGCTTACAGCCCTTCATTTTTGAAAATACAATCAATTCGTAAAAATTAGCGTTATTATTTTAAAAGTTAAAATCAATGTAGGAAATCGAGAATCAATTCTCATGTTAAAAAACTGGGGCCCTTTGAGGTTGACTGTCTATTAATTTTAATGGTAATATAAAGGAAAACAAATTGTTCTCAAAAGCTAAATAAAAACCACTTTCCAGATGCGTATAATAGAACATGTTCTATGATCTATCATACGAATGCTCTTGTCAGATTAATCTGTAACTAAATTATCATCATTGCTTGTATTTTAGATTCATGGAGTCTGAAGTAGAACTTCACGATGAAGTACAGAAACTCCATGTTCTTGCTACTGTGCCAGAATATTATGGAATATTAGTCAAATTGGGAACAGTTAATACATTTCTTGGACTTTTGACACATGAAAATTCAGGTTAGTAGGGCTTTGAGCTGTCACGGAATTGTTGTCAATGTTCATGAAATGTTCATCATTCATGTTTACCAACAATCCATGAACAAATCATGAACTAACGGGATATTTTCCAAGGGTAGCCCACTGTTTAAAAATTTCACCAGGCATGGGAGAGTTCCTCCAATCTGCTGATTTTCTCCTTTTCTATCAGCTCCAATAACCAAGAATACGCTGCTGTGACTACAGTGTAACCCGCTTAAGTGTAAGCCAATAATGTCAACAAGTTTTATTGCATTTAACCCAATTTACACTTATCGAGAAATTATTTACTCAAGGACTTTACTACAAAATAGTGAATATCTTATATGACTTGCATCTTATCGCTATTGGTGTTATGTTGACTCCATTTGTTCTCAATAATTATTATCAGCCACGTTGTTTGTTAGTGTATTGTGTTCATCGTATTGTAGAACTTGCTCCTGTCTTGATTGTTATAAATTTTATGGACTTTTTCAAGAGCTGTTCATGAAGTATTCATGAATTCATGAACTATTTTCACAGGGGGTAGAAAAATTTAAAATTTATCTAAGAAGAAAAAAATCAAATGTAAGATTCAAGTGAAAAGTATTGTTCTTACGAATGAGGACTGTATTTATAATATAAGATTGTACTTAAACTCAAAAGATCAAACATTGGATGAACCACACAAATGAACACAACCAATTTTATAACTTTCTTTCTATTGAGGAGTTAGCTTAACACTCCACAGAACTACCGCATAACTAACTAATTCAAAATGATTACAGGATATATATAAGGATAAAACCTCATAAAATAATTAAGAATATATTGCATAAATTATGCATTACTATTATAAATCAAAAAGGGGCTGTAAAATATTCAACTAAAGTATAAATTTAACTGTAAGAATCTAATAATGGAATCATAAGGATTTCTGCCAGAACAAGTATTGATTATGTTAATTAAGTGCAGGATAAATTATTTACAATATTTCGATTTTAGATATCAGCATTGCTGTTGTTGATCTATTACAAGAAATGACTGACGTTGATACTTTAAACGAAAGTGAAGATGGAGCGGAAGCATTGATTCAATCTTTGGTAAGAAAACATGTTTTGTGCATTTCTGTTGTGACTGCAATTACAGTTAAATAACAAAATTTTGCACGTCAACAGAAATGTAGGCCTAGTATATCTCCTGCGAAAAACGTGGCTGAGCTCATAAACCATTCATGAATTTATGAACATTCATGAACAGTTCATGGACACCTTATAAACAGCTCATGAATAATTCACAATCTCTATTAGTATTCGGAACTATTTACCGATACTTTATAAACAGGTCATGATCTGTTCAGGGATGTTACATGGCCTGTTTTTCATGAAATTTCTCATGAACAGTTCCTGAAAATTGGGTCATTTAATGTTTATGAACGTTTCAAACCAGGTTATTTATTCAATCTGTAGCAAAACAAAAGTAATATTTTTCCTAATTTTCTTTTGCGATTCTGGACCGCAAACTAACAAAAACAAGGGTTTTTCCCATGCGACTTTCATAACCACAGCTATGTATGACTGGCTCTGAAACTTAATCATTTTTCAGCACCATTTCGTTGGATTGTTGGCGTAACTTATTGAGAATATAATTATAGAATAAAGTAGATCGTCATTAATTTTTAGATCACCCAGCAACGTAGGTAAGCTCATTACCTGTAAACCTTAATATTGTTTTGTTTCTTTTTAGATGGATGGTCAAGTTATTGCTGTTCTTGTACAAAATTTGGAACGTCTAGATGAAAATATTAAAGAAGATGCTGACGGAGTACATAATTCATTAGGTGAGATCATTTGCTTTAAAATAGTTTTATTTGCCTTTGTTTCTCAACTCAGATTGATCTCATAATATAAATCGTTTGCTGGTGCCCACTGCCCACCGCTGTTTATGATTCCAATCAGGGTCCAATATAAAGTTTCATCTTTCGAAATACCAAGTTTATCCTAAAATAATTTTCCGAATTTTGTCCACAAAGGTAACAAAAGAATAAATATATATCTTCATTGAAACAATATAGCTCATGAGACATTAACTGGACAAAAGACGCACCCTCGTAACAGACTTGAATACAGAATTACCCTAGCATTGATGATTCCGATTCCAAAATCTTGAAATTGAAAACGAACGAAAAAGACAGTAAGATTCAATTCACATGAGCAGAATTTATTTGATGTCAGAATGTCTATAGAAGTCCTAATAAATGTGGTTTACAAATATTACAAACTTTTGATTTTTGGTCAATTTTGTTGAGACTTCTTGTATCCTACTGATCCTGGGATACCTACTTTTCTCGTACACTGATTCCAATCCTACAAATACAAATACAAACCTGTTATAACGGCCACCTGTACATAGCGGCCACCTGTCTATAGTGATCACTTTTGCAATATCTAAAATAATTGTTTCTATTGAAATTGCCCTGTATATAAAGGCCACCTGTCTATAGTGGTCAATTTATCTACCTCTTATAGCTGGCTGTTATATACAGGTTTCACTGTAGCAGAATACTGAAACAAGTAAGGTTTATACAAACTTATACAATGTAAGATGTTAAAATTATGATTTTAAAATTACAAAATATGTCCTTTACACTTCTACAAATTTCAAGTTACATCATTTATATCAATATTACATTGTTAATATTACTGCCCAGAGACAACCTAGAATATAATCAATGTCCTTTTTCATTGCCATCCCATTTTTGATGAAAGGGCATTCAGGAACTAACGTATATAGAAATTTTGATTTTTTTTTTAATTTATCATGGTGAATTATTCTAGACTAGACTATAGGTAATATAATATATGTGTTAGTATGTGTCCCTGTAATGGATACCTTTAGCATGTCCACGGTCCGCCAAAAATGTGCATCCTAAGATCCTAGATCCCGGAAGGCTAGAACAACTTCAGAAGACAATTGATAACTTTGTGATTTATAGATCAAACCTCAACAAAAATATTTCAGAATAATCTGTTGATAATTTTTCAAGATTCTGGGAGGCTCAACCTTTTTTCAGACCTTACACTGAGCACGTCCTGCAAAATATTCTGTTTTCGCACCTATTTTTTCAAAAAGCTGTGACGAGTTGACTGTAAGCTTATTGCTCGTTTTGTCAACTGTCATTTGACCAATAATTTTATTTAAATTATTTTTTTTGATGCTTGGTTTTTTCTCTAGCAATTATTGAGAATATGTCTGACTTCAAACCTGAAATGGCTACAACTGCTGGTGAGCAAGGCCTGATTACTTGGTTGATCAAAAGGATCAAAGTAGGTTTGATCAATTTTCTTTCATAAATATTCTTGGTGTTTGGTCCTGTTTGATATGGAGATTCATTCATGTTAATTCACTTTGTAGCATTTACCAGTAGGGGACTACCGTGTGTATTTATCATGTATTAATACCCCTGTTGATAATGATCACACTGTTTATTGTGGCCCGTTGTCTTTTCTAATTAATTGTATCATTAATAAGCCTCATTATTCGTCATGCCCCTGCGAATATAATTATTGGCTTCATGAACTGTTTATGAACTTTACAAATAATCATGAACTGTTAAATGAGTACACCGTATAATAAGTTCATGAACGTTATATTGACTGCTTTCTGTTTAATTTTTCATGAACTGTTTTTCCAGTGTGTGTATTGTAACTTCAATTATTTTAGGTTAAACTTTATGCCGCTAATAAACTCTATGCAAGTGAAATCCTTGCCATCATGCTTCAAGGAAGTGAAGGTGAGAAATTGCCATATTTATTATGTAACCATCAGTGTTTTAGTGGGTTTTTCGCCAACACATGAAAGCCGTATTCCATAAAGTTGATATTTCACACATGAAATAACACTTTTCAACCAATCATAGAGCGTCTTACATTTGCATTACCAAGGAAACTCCCGCTTTTGAAACTAAAAGGAACACCATATATAACGTTTATAAGGTTATGAATTGATTCGATACATACATTCAAATTTCGATTGAATGAATTCCAATTGCATGAGTAGAGAATCATTGAGCTTGCTTAAATATAGCTCTTGTGTTATTCTTCATTATGTTTCAAATTCTTAATAAAGTTGTTTGTCCATATTTTTTATACAATAAACAGAATAATTCATGGCGATTGGAGATATGAATTTCATATGAATATGAATTATTCTTTATATAAATGTGCTAAGAGAATCTACTCACTGATCTCTCTCGATCCTCTTTATTGTTACTTACTGAGAAGTACTTGAATCTGTCCATTTCTAGTTATCTGAGTACTGCCCAGTGAGCGACGGACTGACTGTGCCATGATAGCTAGGTCAAAGCTAGTTAGATAAACTCATCACTTGATAAGCACATCTATGTAATACTGGAATGCTCCATTTACTGTAGTAGTGTGATAAGCATAAAGCTGATAATTGTGGCATATCTCAAGTTATAGTGTCGAAGATGATGCCATAATATAGCTTTTGATCACTACGGATTCTGAAAATCTGAAAACCTACTGAAAACACACTGAAAATTTACTGAATAGGCTACTGAATTTGGAACTTTTTGATCAGCAGCTTTCGAATTTTAAGGTGTAGTGCAGTAGTTTTTCAGTAGAATGAGAACAATCTAAATTATATTTAGATAAGTGTCTGTTGAATTTTAGTATGGTTTCAGTACGCAATCCCATTCCATTATGTTTTCAGTAGGTTTTCAGGAGCGATTCAGTATATCCAAGATTCATAGTGCATCATACCTTACTGTATATGCTATAGGTTGACAGTACACAGAAATTCAAACCGAGTTGTTTTTCAAGCTAAATTCGATCATTTTTGTTGACGTTTTGATGGTTTTCCCTCCTTTTATTGCTTCTTTAGGTCATAATAATAATTGTATTTTTTTACATTGCAGAAAATCGACAACTCTTAGGAGATGTAAATGGGGTTGATGTTTTACTGCAAGCCCTTGCTGTAAGTTGAATTAAAGACAGTTACATAATTTTGCTTATAAATATATTTTTAAATTTGGTAATGCGCAAGCTATCAGCGTCTTCATCATCATCATTTAAAAAGAAATTTTGAACAGTGGATTCTATTTTTAAAAATAAATTATATTAACAATCTTTTTATATTACACATTGACGTGACAACACTTTTAGATTTCTCTGGTGTTGCCATGGCAAAATTCGAGGAGTGTAAAATTTCATGTAAAATCACATTTTTGCAAAACCTCCAAAAATAATTTGGGCACCCCCAGGTTTTTTTCATCATCACTTTTAAAGTATACTTTTATATCAATGACATATATTTTAAAACTATTCAACAGAAGGAAGTATATAAAAAATTCTGATTAGTTATAAATGTTTGGGAAGTTTTGCCCTCATAAATTTGCTGATGCATGTTTTATTTCACAACTTATAATAATCGAAATACTTTCATCCTCAGCAATTTGTGCTGCTTCATTCAAATATGTGACCATTAATATGTTTCTTTTCCCTTAAAAATTATTGTTTTCATAATATGTATTATTATTGACGTAAAGAATTGGTTGACTTCAAATCCCCATAGCCCCAAAATTAATCCGGGCACCCCTTTTTATTCCAGAAAAATGAAATTCTGAAAGTATAAATTATTTTCTGAAAATCATGAAGAATTAAACAAAAGGAAAATTGCTGCTCTTTAAACGGTTCCAAACCTTCTTAATCAAATTAACCTGGTAAAAGATATATGTTTTTTCTCACCTGACTGGAATAGATTATAATACTTCCAAAGTTAAGAGATATCTACTAACACTCATTGTGTTAATCATTCCCAATAACAATAACTAACGATGGGTCCGATTCATCAATTAATCAATTAAGTTTCCATGATCTAATTTTCAATTGTGCACACTTCCTTCTCTAATTTGCAATGCTTTAATGCTGGTGTTTGTCTAGTTAAGTTGGACTTGGAGTCTATTGCCTATATCTTTAATGCCTGATCTTGACAAATGTTGAACGTTTTCGGATTCCTAGTCTTACTCTGTATTCCCCCCTCTGATAAACACCTATGCTGCCTTTAATTGCTATTCTCAATCAGTCATTACTTATCAATTATCTTTGATTTGGCAATACCTTCTTACTTGTTTTGACATCTCAGGTGTATAAAAGATTTAATCCAACAACCGCTAGCGAAATTGAATACATGGAAAATCTGTTTGATTGTCTTTGCTCTACGTTATTACATGCAACAAATAAAGAAATGTTCTTGAAAGGCGAGGGATTACAACTGATGTTACTGATGCTAAGGTAATGGATATGTCACAGTAGAATTATCCTGTCTATGATGGTAGCCTCTGACAATGTGCAAAGTTCCAATTTTCTAATGAATTAATCCTGTATGTAATGAACACCTGTCTGTTAGTGGCCAATTCATTTGACAAATAGGGATATCCTGCGATCCTAGATTTCAAAACGCTAGATCAGCTAATCCATGTCAGATTTTATTAATACTAAATATATTGAAGAATCAACCCCCAATGTGTTGATCTACTGGGGAGAGCACCAGACTTTTACCGACAAGGGGGTTAAATTTCCCAACGAGGGGTCTACTTATAGTAATGTTTTGAAAAAATGCTTGAATAAGTATGAATTTCTCCAACAAACGAAATGTTCTTCCCCAACTGTAGCCTATGTCCCCCTCCGGTCATGAAGCCCATGTTGTTCTATCTATAATAACTTCAAAAGCTTGTTTAGTTAATTAATACAACTATCTTAAGAAATAGTAAACCAAAAATAAAGATTATCACATTAGATCATAATAATCACACCATGAGGGATTGATTTAGATATTTTCAGAACGCAAACACTATACATGATATATTCATACATGTATAAGAAACTAGTGAAGTAAACCCGCTCCGCTGGGTGAGATTTGAAAATAAAAACATAGAAAATTTAATTGCTAGAAGCTAGCCCAAGTGATGAATAAACGATATAACTGAAGGTCAGTTAGGTGTGAAAGATATTGCATGACGAACATGAGTAAAAAAAAAAAAAAAAAAAAAAAAAAACGAACATGAGTATGTAATTCGTTCTTTCTATGGAGCCACACGAGAAATCCTACGGAAAAATACGCTTCGGGCCGTCAATTAAAGGAATATAAAGATATGAACATAAAACATGGCCTAAAAAAATTATAAGATACCTGACGAAAAGTATGGATTTGATACGTTTACCATGAGAAGCGTGAATCTCAAATACATTAAATACAAACAGACATACATCGACGTTTATATAGTAGATGATCATTAGATGGAAATCAAAAAATCATAGGGACCCTTTGACTATCAGGTAGTTATTGGGAATACTCTAGACTTATTCACCATGATATTTTGAGCTAGTTAGGATATAATATATTCATGAACAGTTCATGAACTTTACAAACTTTCATGAACTGTTTAGCAACACCTTATATACAGTCCAAGAACAGTTCATGAAGTCCACCAACAAACAGTTCATGATCATTGAATGGCCCAATTTTCATGAAATTTTTTCATGATCTTTTTGCAAGCTTTCATGAACTGTTCATCAACACCTTATAAACATTTCATCAATGTTAATTTATCGAATTTTCCTGAACTCTTTCCACAAGGCTGATAGTCAAAATGTCCCTATGATTGATTGAATTTGTCTAATGGTATAAATTATATACTATGTTCTCTTTGTATACTACACAGATTACACATACTGTAGATTTGCTACCAATTATCTGTACTATAATGTTGTATTTTCAGGGAAAAGAATTTGTCTCGTTTAAGTGCGCTAAAAGTTCTCAATTACGTTGTGACTGGAAGTGAAGGCGGAGACAATTGTAATAAATTAATTGAAATACGTGGTTTATCTAGTATATTTCCACTTTTTATGAAGGTATGTATATATTGTGTAATGTTAAAATTAATTTCTAATTTCTAGTAACATGAACGTTGTTCTTGGCATCCATATTAATTCTACATACAATATTTTTTTATTTCATAATTTTGTTCAGCAAAACATCACATTTACTTTTAGAGTATGCGATGGTTTGTGTTAGAATCAACAATCGTGGAAAAATTCAATTGTTCAGTTTGGCGGCAACAAGTGGAATATTGTTGAAAATTTAATGGTATTTTAGTAAATAAAATGAGATAGAGTCGTACAAAATGAAAGCAAATTGAAGATTAAAAAACAATCTAAATAAGATAAGCAAATAAAGCGAATTAAATTTTTTTATTGAAATGTTGATTCTGACACAAACCGTCACATATTAGAAACTATAGTGGTTGTCCTTAAAATAATTTTTAGAGAAGTCCTTAGTTAATAACATATTTCCAGAGGAGAGTGTACCAGGTATGACCACTAAATCAATTGATGTCTGAGGTGGTCCACATTTCTACAGGCGTCCAAATAATGACAGGTTGCTTTGGATTTTTTCAGGATCAATTAATCGCGGACAAGAATTGATTTAAACTCGACGTATATTTTGAGAAAAATAGCTATTTCTTGATCCAAAATCAATCCAGTGCATGTTCAGAATTAGCAGCATAGTTTTAAATCATTTGAAATGAGAATTAAACGTTCTTCTATAGCTGTGTGTTTTCGTGAACATGTTTTTACCTCCAGCGCTAAAAAGGTGACAACCTTCCCCTGCGAAAAACAGTTCAGGAGTCCCTTAACAGCTTATGAACTATTCACGAACAGTTCATCTACCCTCACAGACAGTTTATGAACTGTTCATGAACTGTTCATGAACTCCTGAACTGTTTTCGCAGGGGTTCACATAAGAACAATAGACAACTTCAAAGATGATGTTGAATGACGTAGCAAATAATTAACAGGAGTTGAATTACAATGTTTTGTGATGTAAACATAAAACATTTTCGACCATTGAAAGAACAATATAATAGATTAAAGAAACTTGATTACAATAAATAAGATATATACTCTCAAAATATTCCGTAAGGACGAGACACAATATGGTGATATTAAGTATTTTATTGTACAAATTTCCGATAAAGAAACAAACAGTTTATTTTTTACGATTAATCGATTCGTAATTTTATGAGTCCATTAATGGAATCAAGACATTATAATAGAATCAAGGTTGTCTAACTCGAGTTTGTGTTTTAAAGAGTTTTAAACAAGCCATAATATTATCTTACCTTTGGGAAAATCAACCAAATAAAAAGGTATTTAACATCCTCAAGTATTGAATAATTCAAATATAAAAACAACATCTTTGTCCGACATCTATAACATCCTCAAAAATCTTTGTTGACCCAATATCGATCATTTCCAAACATTTTGATCTGTTCTGCCACGGCAGAATCACTGAGAATTGGCCTCAGAAGCTATTTTAAGATCATCCCACTATGATGCGAAAACATTTCCAGGTTCAGATTATAATATTATGGCCTGTTTAAAACTCTTTAAAACACAAGTCTGAGTTAGACTATGTTGGTTCTATTATAATATCTTGATGGAATCGATCAATCGATAAATCAAAGCAATCAATAGAACCAGTCATGCTTTGTTATGATTGTTGAACTCTCCTCTGTGAGAAAAGTCATCAGTTCATGAACAGTTCATCGACTTAAAATACTCAAATTTTCATTAACACTTGTGAACATTTCTTCAACTCCTCGCAAAAAGTTCATGAACATTGGGCAATTTACGTTCATCAAATTCAATTTTATGGGCTGCCTAATTAATTTCATCAACACTTGTGAACAGTTCATCAACTCCTCGTGAAAAGTTCATGAACATCAGGCAATTTTACATTCATGAACTTCGTTTTTATAGGCTGCTTAATTTCATTTGATTAATTTCATTTTGAAGTATTCAGTTTATACTTATTAATTGAGTATTGAAAATATAATAAATAATTAGCAGGCTAAATTATTTAATGTTGTTATCCTTTGTAGCCTCCGAAAAGAAATAAGAAATCTGGTGTTTCACAGAACGATGTTGAAGGTTAGCTATTATATTTTGTCACTTCCATACACTGCCCCTGTGAAAAACAGTCAAGGAGTTCATGATCAGTTCATGACTGTTTATGATCGTTAAATGGTTCCAAATTTTCATGAACTTTTCATGAACTGTTCATAAACTGTTCATGAGCTGTTCATGAACTGTCTGTGAGGGTTCACAAACTGTTCACGGACAGTTCATGAACATTTCATGTAAATCAGGGCCATTTATTGTTCATTAACTGTTCATGAACAGTTCATGTAAATCAGGGCCATTTAACGTTCATGAACTGTTCATGAACTCCTGAACTGTTCTTACAGGGGAGCAGCCACTTGTTTATAATTACAATGTTCTTTTCAAACAACCCTAACTATACACAACCATAACTAACTGTACAGACCACATATTCACAGTATAGCAGCTTGTGATCACCGTCAAACATGTTATAACTGTCACCATCTCTATACATCACAACTGTCTTTAATGTCACTATTGCAATGTCAGAAATAATATTTTCTATTGAATCAGCTGTGTATATAAAGATCACCTGTATATAGTGGTCAGATTCTCAACATCTTATAGCTGACTGTTATATACAGGTTTCACTGTAGTAAATGTTAATGTAAACACAGTAAATATGTGATAAACTTTTAAAACTTAATTTAGCATTGTTCAAACTGTATTTTAATCATCATCGTCAGTTATTCAGAAACCTGATAAGATGCAAACTTTTTTGCATGACTGATATTATCAGGAATCAGTATGTGAGTTATATACGATTGAGTGGTTCTACCATTTTACTGTATTAACCTTGTTTAAATGATTTCTGCATGTCTGGTGGGGCTTAGCTTCTCTACATCCAATTGATTTAATAGTAATAATAATAATACATAAGTTTACAGAGTGCTAGAACTATAAATATTCTAAAGCGCTGTTTACATAAAAATATCAATTATTATATAGTTAAATAAACGATAGAAAAAAATGAAAATGTAATAAATTGTAAAAGCAGTGCATATCGTAACCATATTTTTTTCTTTCTTTTCTTTCAATTAATTAAAAAGTAAGTAAATTAAATATGTACACATGGTTTGGCAAAATGTTAAGTCTTCTGGAATCCTAGAGGCATTTCAACATTTTCTTCTGAATTTTTGTTGTTGAAGTTTGATCAATAATTCGTTCAAATGACAATTCCCATGATTTCTACTTCTGTCGGACCCTGTGTTTACATTAATTAATTAAAAATAGACATTTCGAAATAAAATTGTTTTTTATTGTTTTTTAAAATGTCCAAGGTGTTGTTGAGGTTTCGAACATCTTCTGAGAGTGAATTCCCTACAGTTGGACACCATACTATTTGCAGGTTTTGATTTAGTTATAGGCATATTAATTATTCTATTTTGTTTTCAGAACATACCTGTTCAATTCTTGCGTCATTATTTCGTCATACATCTGGACCAAATAAAACACGTCTGATACAAAAATTTGTCGAAGCTGATCATATAAAAGTAAGAAGTCAATGTTGAAATTGTTACCCAAAACTCTTGAAACGTTTCTTTTTCAAGCTCAAAAGATTACTTCAATAATGTTTTTTGCAATATTCTATGATCTTCAGGCGCGATGCCTGACGAGCTACGACATCAGAAAGGTCTCTGATGAGTTCCTTGGCAGGAACGAAAACACGTGTCAGACCAGCCTCATCAATTTTATGATCTATTTTTGAAAATGTGATATTTATATAAAGTCAAATGCTGATATGTTACACAAAACATTATGTGCAGCCATTTATTTTTACATTTTATTCCCACGATGTCTGTGATCATTTTCAAGTAACTAATAGATATTCATTTGTTGAACAATTTGAAATTACTGTAGTATTTTAATTTGCTTTCCCTTTATTTGCTGCGAAAAACAGTTAATGAACATTAAATGGCTCCTAATTTTCATGAACTGTTCATGAACTGTTCATTGACTCCTGGACTGTTTCTCGCAGGGATTTAACTGAAATAGAATAATTTTAATACTTATTTACTATTTAATACTAATGTAAATTTCACCATCGTTTTTAAATTGTTCAATTAATAAATATTGATTAGCCACTTGAAAATAATGACAGACAGTGGTTGAAACGTTACAGAAACGATTTTGTTGTATATTAATTTTTTTGTGAAAAGTTTATCTCAAAAGCTTTTGATTAATTTTATATTTTATTTTTGAAATAGGTTGACCGTTTGCTAGAGCTTTATTTTCATTACCTTGAAAAAGTGCAAATTGCTGATGCCAAAATAGAGAAAGAAAAAGACGTAAGTCATGTGCCTATATTCAGAATCTGACAAAAGTTCAGCCTTCTGGAATCCTAGAGACGTTTCAACATTTTCTTTCTGAATGTTTGTGTTGATGTTTGACCAATAAATTTTTAAACTATCAATTATCTTCTGAATTTACTATATAGGCCTACCTTCCAGAATCTAGGATTCCAGGATTACTGCTTTTGTCTAACCATTGTCCTGCTTACATTAGTGTGAAAGTTTGGTTTCCTGTACACCAGGGGACTGATAGCCTAGATATACAGTTTCATTGCAATCCAAATTTGCATTATTCTAAATCATTTCCCATAGGATTGACCAGAGTGAGATGCAAAGACTTTATTGCGGGTGGTAGAGGGTACTTTCCTGAGATATGAAATGGGCATTCATTATTCTCGTGGTTCCAGCCTTTATTTTATCAACCTGATCCGTCTAAACCATAAGCTGGTTGTTAGACGTGGAAGTGATTCAGTAATAGCTGTTATTTGTGAATTATGAGTGAAATTAGCGATTTTAAGATGCCAGTTTTCTGCAATTTCTTTGGATTTTAGAGAAGAAATCATAGGCAAAAGAATTTCATACGTGCGCGAAATGAGCTTTCTCCAGCTACATATTAATATTTTATTTTTATGTTTTTCTGACACAGCATTTAAAGCCTTGAGAAAACCTCGACGCAATCAAAAAAGTTCTTTGTCATATAGCCAAATAGAAAACATGCTAGATTGCCGTCCTACAAATAATGAAATGTTGAACTAAATATCAATTCAAAATTGGAAGTTGCATCAACACAAATGAAAAGCAAAAATATTAAGTTTGAGTTCTAATGTAAAGCTGACACCTATTTATCTTGAATTTGTTTGTTAAAACATAACTTAATTTGTCATGGTTTAGAAAATTTAACTTTTTCTTTGAAAAAAAGCCTTTTCAAGTAAAGGCCTCAAGTTTGTACTTCTTGTGTTAACTCCTGAATGCGGCCATGTTTATACCCTTATACTTGTCTGTGCACTTGAGTACTGCTATATATATATATTGTCAACCATGCATTTTTTACTTCCTGATCCTAGGAATTGGAAGCAGACGGGGAAGTAATTGATGATGACATGGATGATATGTTTTACATGCGACGACTTGATGCTGGTTTATTTACACTTCAATTGATTGTTTGTATTATCATGGAAGCAAGTTGTTCTGGTGTTGCATCAGTAAGTACAGTATAACCCGGTATAACAGCCACCTCTTCATAATGACCACATGCCTGTAACTGACATATGATCAAAAGTATCAAAAATCTCTATGTAGTGGGCTTTGTAGACTCTTTGCTCTTGTAAGCATGCTCAAGTTATTGTACAACTCATTTAGTCAGTCCTGTGAAAAAAGTGTATTAATACTGTTATCAGTTTATGAACATTATCAGATATTTCTGAATAAATGATGATGATGATGATGATGATGATGATGATGATGATGATGATGATGATGATGATGATGATGATGATGATGATGATTAATGGAATGAACCACTGCTGTAATAGCATAAGACGATGATGCTGTTCAACTGGGCAACGCGTTCAAATAATCCCATGCAAAAAACGTTCCCCAAAATTTCATGACATTCCATTTTAAATGTCCCCAAATTTTCATGAACTGTTCCTGAACTGTTTTTCGCAGGGAGATTCCTGTTGAAGATTGTCTGAAAGTTGACGGATGACTACATGAGAGAAAAATTCAGCATTGTAGGCTATTATGCAGTATGCATGAAAACTGGACAGTAGATACAGTATATAAGTGGTTATACGTCAACTTGTATAATGTATATAGTATACTTAACAAAAATATGTACTTCCATGATTGCTTACGCAACTCACAATTTGTTTAGTCAATGTTTAGCTGTACACTGTACAGTCTACAGGCAAGATCGATGATTCGATTTGTCTAAATCTGGAGTGATACTTTATAATGAAGTAGGCCTACAATACATATGCTTTTGTCCATTATTAATTATGTTTTGGTTTTATTTATTTCTCAACAGGTGAAAGATAGAATAATGCAAATTTTAAGTCAACGAGGGGGATCTAGTAAACATTTAAGAAACATGATGAGAGGTAAACAATATGTACTCTTTTATTTTCAAATCTTCTCCTGAAATTTCTATCATTGTTCATACGTATCTTACGTAAACTTGATTGTTGTTAACAACGTTAGTTTACGCTGTTCTAACCAGAGTCATATATCTACAAGAGTTGGAACAGGCTTTTCATGTACGCACTCTTGGCTCCCATTGGACAGATTCCAGTATCATCATTTTATGGACACGATTTCCGTTCTGTCAAACCCAGTTTCCCAAAATTCGAATAAACCTTGCAAAACCTTGTTTTGAATAGGATGAAAATGATGATTTTTGAGCCTCAAATGTTACGTGTCCCAATTCTCATAAATTGATGGCTCTGGTTCTCAGGGAAAAACCAATCTGCAATTTTAAAGGAAGTTTGGAACAGCAGTCACAATATCCTCCTTCTGTTGAATTTAAAAAAGAAATTAGAATGGAATTTAGACTTTCACAACTTTATTTTTATGGAATAAAAAAGGATGCCTAGATTAATTTTTGTGTTATGGGGAATTGGAGTTACCCCCATTTTTATGTCAATAATAATACATGTTATTACGACAATAATTTTCAATGGAAAGACACAAAAACAGATTAATTGACACATATTTCAATGAAGCAGCACAAACAGTTAAGGATAAAAGTATTTAGAATAGTATAGTTGTGAAATGAACATAACTCTGCAAATTTGATATGAATTTATTTTTATTTGCCTCGCTCGTGAGATAGATATTTGAACATTCGAAAAATAGATTCCAAATCTTTGAAAGCCCATGGATTATTCTCTATTCATCCTCCTATAGAACAATGACAACCAAGGTCGGGCAAAATGTCCAACCTTTTGGAATCCTAAAGACATTTCAACATCTGAATATTTTTTGTTGAAGTTTGACCAATAAATTATAAAAAGATCAATTTTCTTCTGAATTTGCTCTAACCTTCCGACATCTAAGACTGCAGGATTCCTACTTTAATCTGACCCTGGTGACAACAATAGCTCTAAGAAACTCCTAGAGAGCTTGTTAGCATAAGAGAAATTTTTGCTTAATCTGCAATCTTGCTATACCAATTTTGGATAAGTACTAGTTCAGATAAATGTATGAAAATCGTTGTCAATTTTGAACTGTTTGCACAGTAACACAATCTCCATTTATAAATAGTATACAGATACAGTCAACAGATACTATTACTACTACTGCGTCAAACCTTCTATAATGGCCACCTCTATATAGTGGTCATATTGAATCAACCCTGTTTATAAAGGCCAACTGTCTATAGTGGTCAAATATCTAGATATTCTAGGTGGCTGTTATATACAGGGTTGACTATATGAAAGAGTGTGATCTACCAATACACGATTTGATTTCTTTTTTCAAATCTACAGTAAAATCCGGCAATAACGATTCCAGATCCGAGAATGAGTAAATCTATGATCAAACTTTGCTAAATATTTACCGCTAACAACGGATTCTGCCAAAACGGATAGTTTGTCTCCCTAGTATACCGTTATTGCCAGATTCAACTGAATTTTAATTATTTATTAATTAATTTTGTTGTTTTGATTATTTAGAATATGCTGCGCATGTTGGTGATTCTTCAACAAAAGATAGTTCGGAACTTGAAAAAAGACGATTATTATCATTAGTTGATAGATTTTAATTATTTTCTGACCGATTACTACCATATTGAAGAGAACTTTAATGCCATGTAATTATACATTGCAATATGGGTTTTAACCCTGTTCAATATTTTTAGCGTGTCAGCATATTGTATATTACAACACAATCAAAACTTTTGCAAATAGATACATATTTTAACAAATCTGCCAATTTTTCTTGTATTTATTTTTATTCCACCTACAACCAAACAAGGCCCACTCTTCCGCTACCCTATACGAAATAGCTGTTACAGTCGAGTACAAGGGCATGCGTCACAGGGTGTCGTGCCAAGTCATTATGAGGCCGCAAATTTGGTCCAACTCAAAGCAAGGCAGCGAAACATAAAAGGCTCTGGAAGACCTGACCTGGAACCATTTAACATTTCAGGGGTGACTCTGACCCCAGAATTTGGGCAGACCCTGCTGGGATTTCAAATTTGGACCTTGGAAATGACACATATTTTACCTTATTTGTCAACTGGTAATGACGTCATAAAATGTAAGGATTTTTTACACGAACATATCATCCTTGAATTCTGAAAATAGCTTTTGCACAATTGATGATCTGATTTGAAATTACACTAGAACGAGACAGTCACGAGACATTAGATGACGTCATGTAAACACAGAAACTTTCCAAAACAAAGGTCAAGTCGGTGTTCAAACTTACATCAGAAACGATATGTTCTCAAACTTTCGAACACAACTTTCGTACCAATAGTATAACATTTAATATGAACGAGAAGGAAAATCACACGAGGAGTTTCTGAGATATATATATATTTATCGCATACAGTAGCCTATATTGGAAAGTTGGTGGATCTGTAGTTAACACATTTCAAGATTATTTCAAGATAGACGTTCATGTTCAATTTGAAAAGATGGGAAATAAACACACGCTGTTTTTTGCAGCGAAAGAAGGAAGAGTTAACGATTTACTTTGGGTTTTAAACAATAAAAAGATTTCACCAAATTTAAGAGAAACTGAAAGTCATTTAACACCATTGCACATTGCTTGCAAAGAAGGGAATACAAAATGTGCAGAAATATTACTCGAAGCAGGTATTTAAGTAGATTTAAGTAAGCTAATTACCACCGTCTATGGCAGTAACATCGTTTCATCCTTCGCCACTCGATAAAGAGTGAGAAAGTCATTGGTCATTATTTACAGCACCAACTTACAATTATTTGTTTCATAATATTTGCGTAAAATGTACAGCTCATAAATTAGTATAACCTCTATTCTGTGTGTAAAATTCAAATGTACCAGTCTAGCTTAGCTTGTAATTGATATAGGATATAGCTAAGCTGTATGTATCCGATGTCAATGTCTGATCTGATTGACCTCATATATTGCTCAAATGTTTAACATGCTGCAGAAAACAGACGGTTTCTCTGTTTAAAAAAATGCGATGCCTGCTAAATTATCGGAATTCGTCATAAGCCAGTCTGCAGATAAGGGCAGTTTTCGCCGAGATCTCGGGTGTGCAACAGCAAATACTTTGTTGACGATTCACCTTAAAATATCTAGGTATCGTTGAATCTCGGGTGCGCCATTGCCATGTTCTGCAGACTGGGTTATAAGGAGGCAATATGCCTTTGTGACAATGGTCCGAACCTGAATTCAATCTGATCAGATTCTATTTCATGTCGGATTCAGACTCGATTCTGTCCTTGCAAATTTTGAAATTTCTGATATTTTAAATTTCATTGAAAATTTATTGGGATTTTATAGAATTTACGAAAATCTTGAATGTTTGCATTGGATCTGATTGATTTCCAAATTTCTTACATGTTCAGATCTGATAGGTTTCATAATATAGATAGGTTGTACGCAAATTCAATTTTCAACAAAAATGTTATCAAACTACACTTGTAGCTTGAAGGTGTCACAATTAATAGCATCCATTTAATTAATTGGCAAGTGATTGCTTTCAGCCTATATAGCCTACAATGGTAGTATCATAGGCTATTCACATACTTAAGTTTTACAATTCACGCATAACGCAATGAAATCGCATCATTTAGCTTCACAGACAAAGTTTTCATTGAAGAAAGAGTTTTCAAGTATCGAAAGTTTGGGATGATCAAAAATACATAAACACTTCAGGAGTTCTTCAAATAGGGTTCTGGGGGTGCACCAGCAGAATAATTTTTTTGAATCCAAAATAATTAATTTTGTTATAATTTTCACTCAAACATTCTAAAAACTTTTTCAAAGGGTTTGATTTTAGTATAACGTAGAAACTTTCCATCAGGCAATAACACAGTTGTAAATACCTTTTCACGATTTCTGCACACAGAAAGGCAAACAATTTCTGCACATACAGTGTAACCCGCTTATGTGCAATTCGGATAAGTGAACTTCCCGCTTATCTGCAACCTGACTTTGAAACCCGTTAAACAATTTTACGGTCAAGTCCTTGGTGAAAAATTTCGGATAACTGCAAATTTGGATACATGCAATTAAAACCTTAGGCAATTTTGACTTGCACTTAAGTGGGTTACACTGTATAAACATACTTCAGATTATGGATCATTCAAGGATTAAAGTCTTAGCTTTAATGATAGGTCTACTTTTACTCATATAGATACTGCGGTCAATGATCACTGTCTAAGCACCTATGTTTATGGTTACTTATCTAATTCTAATTATATGACATGGTTTGATTTTTACTTTAGGAGCAAAAGTTAACGCTAGAACTCAAGATGGCATGACAGCAGTCCATCTTGTTGTTTATCTTGGTTACAAAGATTGTCTTGAATTGCTTCTAAAGTATGATGCAGATGTTCATGCTACAGCAAGGTAAAATTCCAAAACCGTTAACTACCCCTGCGAAAAACAGTTCAGGAGTTCATGAACAGTTCTTGAACGTTAAATGACTCCAAATTTCCTGAACTATTCATGAACAGTTCATGAACCCTCACAGACAGTTCATGGACAGTTCATAAAATTTTGGGGCCATTTAACGTTCATGAACTGTTCATGAACTCCTGAATTTTTTTCGCGGGGGTAGATTGTGAATCGTTTTTAATTTATTCCAAGTATTGGCTACCCTGAGGTGTTTTCTATAAAACTTGAGAGAACACCTGTCATTTTGATGCTCAGAATATGTATTTTGTGCGCATCCCCTGCGAAAAACAGTTCAGGAGTTCACGAACAGTTCATGAACTCCTGAATTGTTTTCACTGGGGATGGCCCTTGCTTAGAGATCTGTATATTTTGGGACGCTACCATTTAACATCTGGAGCCACAGGATATTGTGGGATGGTTAAACACTTTCATCAAAGCTAAAAGACAATTGTATCGCTGTGATGATCTTAATAGCAATCAATGTTTAAGCCATATTTTATTTATTATTTATTACTATCCATGAGTTACCCACGTTTCTGGGTTGAATGTGGGCAGAGTTGGAATGATAGATCCCTTGCGAAAAATAGCAGCTATGATGTACAGCCGCAAAGACCGCAAAATTAAAAGATACATTTTGTTTCGATACAAAGAGTAAAAAACAAGAAGAAAAAAAGGATTATGAAAATACAGATACAGCCAGGGGTACTCAAATGATACTACTGTACTTGCATACATTTTGATTGTGAATTCGGAATTTCTGGTATTGTAGCTCGTCAGGCATCACAACAACATTATTATTTTTCATTTAATTTATTTAACATCGCAATATCATATGATCGGTACAATTTGCCTTTGCATGTTTTAAAAGGTCGATGTTGAATAACGGCAATACCTACATCGTTTTCATCAACAGCTGTAAATATAGATAGTCAAGTAAGAACAAAAATGGCAATGATACATATTACAATTATAGTAGTAATATGATCTAATATATCCTATCCTAAACCTTAACCTAACCTATGTAGCATTCTCATAAGATATGTTAGGTTTACTAACCTCAATGTACCTATTTACAATACTGTAGATGTGAAAAGAGTTTTATTTCAAAATGGTAACAAAAGACCATCTGTTCCCCTGTGAAAAAATTCATGAACACCTTAAAAACATTCCATGAAAAGTTCATAAACAGTTCATGAACACCTTGAAAACAGTCCACACAAACTTCATGAAAAGTTCATGAACATTTCACGAAAACTTCTTGAACAGTTCATAAACACCTTAAAGCATTCCATAAAGAGTTCATGAACAGTTCATGAACACCTTGAAAACATTACATAAAAAGTTCATAAGCAGTTCATGAAAACCTCAAGAACATTCCATGAAAACCTCATGAACCCCTTAGAAAATTCCATGAAAAGTTCATAAACAATTCATGAAGACCTTGAGAACATTCCATGAAAATTTCATGATCAGTTCATGAACACCTTACCATTCCATGAATATTTCATGAACACCTTGAAAATATTGCATGAAAGGTTCATGTACAGTGCACAAGTAGTATCATGAACTAGTTCATGAACGCTAAATGACTCACGTTTCATTGACTTCTTTATGAACTGTTTGCACATATGTTGTACCGCAGATTGTTTGTCCGAAGGGCGTACAACAATTGTAACATATTCTGGTCAGCAACTTGTGAGGTTGTGAGGGCTATGTCTCACACGAGGCGAACACCAAGAGTTAGTACTGCATTAATAGTATGCTATGGCTATTGATATTCTTTCATTGCAGATTTGGTAGCACCGCATTGCATCAAGCTGTTTATTTCAAGCGCAAAGGATGTGCAGAATTGTTGATAAAACATCATGCTCCTTTGGATGCACAGGAAAACTTTGGAATGACACCACTGGCCGTTGCTATTCGTGAGCATGAATGGTGAGGGGATTTTTTTCTGTCCTTTGTGTAGTGGCTAGGAAGTTGGACCACGGCCCTCAGGGTCTTAGGTTCAATCCCTGATCGAAGCACCATTGGTTGGCGTTAGGGAGAGCATCCGACAATTACGCGCACAAGATTCAAAATACTAACAACATAACCAACCACCCCGGTAAGCAAACCTTTAAGCTTACCCGGCTTGTGGATAAATGATAAATCAAGAAAACAGACAAAACAACATGAATCGTGAAGGGGTACAACACTGCTATTGACAAAACTCAATTCATCAAAATGAAATTTTCCTTTTTCTGAACTTTCTTATTATACAATTTTATGCTAGAATATTCGTAACCTGTTCATGAAGATTTTGCCAATTGTCTTAACGTCCACTAGCCTAGTTCCATAGATGTAAACTGGGTTGTATCTTTTGATCTAATAGCTACCCCTGTGTAACATTTACTGCGTTTATGAACTTTACAAAGATTCATGAGCAGTTTGTGAATATTTTATGAACAGCTCATCAATGTTCATTAATTTCTGAAAGACATTTCAATGAAAATTATGGTTGCGGATAGCAATACCTTTTGGCAGATTAGTCATTATTATTAAATATATTTATTTGATGTTATAGGTCCATGGCAAAATTTCTTCTTGACTGTGGAGCCAATGTTGATATTTGGGATTATCTTGACTGCAATACTCCTTTACATCTGGCTGTTATCGATCGATCCATTCGACTAATTGTTTTGCTGCTTGATGCTGGAGCGTGTACTAAACTTAAAAATACTAAAAACGAAACAGCATTAGACATAGGTAGGTTACTGTAATATCTGCCGCCTGGTTATTTTTATGCAGAGGAAGTCAACAACCCTATCACAAACCGATTGTGGAGTTCATAAACCCAACAAAAGCTATTGAAAATTAATAATAAGCTCAAAACACTTGAACATGACTTGAACATGTTACATGACCAGGTTTTCACTTGTTTTCATGAACCCTTAATTAATTGATATATCATCAATTACCATAAACTGTCTCTCCACAGCACAGCTTTTTGCAACAAATCCTCTCTAGACTATTCATTAATTTTGGATAAAGACAAGGCTGAGTTAGCCTTTTTTTAATTAAAAGAAATTTGACAATTAGCCAGTGCAGCAACTGAATTGTTAGGGATGCGAATCGATAGTCAAAGCAGTAATCGAATATTTGACAAATTAGTATTCGATTCGAATCGATTATTAATGGCAATCTTTTGTTATATTCCCCTGCGAAAAAATCCATGAGTTCATGAACAGTTCATGAACTTCATGAACAGTTCATGCACAGTTCATGAACAATTCATCAACTTTTTTTCGCAGGGGTTGTTACCATTCAAGTAGACAATGAAAACACAAACAAAACCTTTTCCACGACTGCGAGAAATGCGTTGAAAATATCATATTCAACTTGACTATCTTTACATAGATTTTGAAATATTCTGAACACATTAATACAGCAGTTAGTTCGCTCAGTTTGTCCGCTTCGACGTTATAGAATTCATGTGATTCAACACGCTTCATGTTTCATCATCAAAGGTTGCTTTATATTTGTAAACAAGCATATTTATTATTAATTTGAATAAACGAATACTTCATTTACTATTCGAATAATCGATATTTCATTGATATTCGATTATTAATCGGTTAATCGATATCCGATTCACATCCCTATGAATCGTGAATTTATAACAATTCTAGGGATGTAAAAATCAAGGACGCTATGATAAGGATCATAAATACCTGGATCAGTTGATTATTTGACCGATTTAGGCAAAACGTCCCGTTAAACATTTCTTCATATAATAGAATACTCTTTCCCGGTAAAGTTATGTTATCTACTCTATTCAAAAAACTTTTATCTGGTTGGTGGAAAAGTTGGCAATTCCATAAATAAATAACAGATTGCTAACGTACACAGAATGGCTTGTTACATAGTCTTCGATAGATTCTGGCCAACTTAAAAAGTTTATTCGAAATTTTTCCATACCGGTAATTATTTTGAAAATATATATTTTAAAATTGTTATACTCAATGACCACATGCAAGTAACTAAATTTTATCTTTTTAAATATCTCTTACACTTGTATTCATTTTCTCACTTAGTTAACACATTCTAGTTATTATAGCCCTCTTAATTGGTACTGCAGTAATTTGCAAAATGTATTTTTGCTGATATTTTAGACTTGGCTACTCTGTTGAATAAAGTTACATAGAATAGAAGGATACCATTTACCTACATGCATACATGCACATCGTTGGCTAACCTTATTGGTATTTGTAACAATACAGTCAATACCCCTGCAAAATAATTTGTTGAGTTAATAAACTGTTCATGAATACCTTAAAACAGTTCATGAACAGTCCATGAACTGTATATTTGATTGTAATATTTAATTCGATAATTTCTATTTTTATATTAGCCATTTCACAAGGAGAAATTTCTTTATCAATCGTTTTAATACTTCTTGAGTATGGAGCTGCAGCAGAAGTTACTCCATTAAATACAATAAAAAAGAATGATGCGAATGATGAACAAGTTATAGAAAACGTGGAGGAAATTGCACAAGTATTCACAGATTTGCTTGAATCGTTAAATGGTGAGCCTGTTATTTATTGTCTGTAACAACATGCGGCATATGATTCATGGTTTTGTCATATTACTGACTACCCCTGTGAAAAAAGTTCAGGAGTTCATGAACAGTTCATGAACAGTTCAGGAAAATTGGAGCCATTTAACGTCCATGAACTGTTTATGAACTGTTCATGAACTCCTGAACTGTTTTTCACAGGGGTATCCTTTTTTTAATGTTGTAATCTTGAGTTGTATTTTTATTTTACATTATTCCAAATATAGCAATTACTAATTGAAAGAGAAACGAGAATTACAGTCAGTAATATGACACTGCTAATTACATTGGTTAAGTTAAACAAATCTGTTTAATGTCTTATTGTTCAATCTCCAAGTCAAAGTTTGGTTATACAACAGGTTAATACAGTAGTTTACTCTATGGCGGTTCTCTAGCTAATATCGAGTTGCTGTGTCATACTGATCTTATTACCAAATTAATTTTAAGATTTGACATATTAGAGACATTTTACATTTGAATGGATTAATAACAATTATCGGTATATGTATAGCGGTATATGTATTATAATTTTTTCTTGAAGGCACACGTCTTGTTCCCTTACCTCAAATACAGTCGCCACCTGTTCAAATCGTCCATGAACTAATGTTTGCTGATACAAAACTAAATTACCTTCTTTCTTTTTTTTATACAACTGTTTAGGCACACCAAGAACACTGAAAAGTCTTTCAAGAATTGCCATTCGGAGACTATTGTCAAAACACCAGCTTAATAAATCTAGTTACCATAAACTGCCAAACACATTACGTGAATATGTTCAAGAATTTGGCTGATGATATTAGTAAAGTACGCTTTTAAAGAAAGCAATTACCATGTAAATAGGCGCAAATGTCATTAATGTAATATTTTATAGAAAAAAGATATATTGAAAAATTACATTTATATTACCAATTTCAAAACATGTATTTTAGTTACGGTACAAACTAATAGAAATTTTACCAAAAAAGATCAGAAGTTTTTGATGTTTAAATTCATTTAGGTAGTTGGCCTAATTAGGAGTTAGACATACTCCCTTATCCTGTGTGATCAGGTCAGACCACAGGCTAACAGCTCAAACACATGGTAACAAGTTGTTCTCCTTTCAGTCAGATAAATAAGAAGAGTTTGACCGCAAAACTAGAACTTTGTCAAGCTGTGATTTCCCATCCATCAAATCTCATTAGCCAATCACCTTTTTAGGAACGAGATTACGAGAAACGACTTTTAGTTAGAAGTTCCTCTAGTTGTTTATGAACTTGATAAACTTCATGAGCTGTTTATGAACAGTTCATGAACAGCTTTTGAAGAATTTATGAATATAAAATGTCTCGATCTTCATCGACTTCTTTGTGAACTGTTTATGGAAATTGGTCCATTTAACGTACATGAACGGGGCAGGAAGACTTGGCTAATGAATGATCAGTTTGTTGTATCAAGATTGCATTTTATTGTCATCTTCTCTTTGCCAATAGTTTTTCCAGCTCGGGATTGAAGCGAATGCTCTAAATGACTTATTCTTAATTTGCATTTTTCAAAACCCAAACTTTGCATGGGGCAGTTATTGCTTAGCCTGCGTGCAGACAGACTTTTTCTTTAAAAAGTCCATCTGCGCATTAGCGCCAAATTTAATGTACTGATTGTTCTTTCCACTGCCACTTTTTTGGCATTAAATTGTGATTGGCTAATAAAATATATGAACAATTGGCTAGTAAGTTAAAATATAGAAAATTGAGTAATAACAGGAAACCACACTAGGTAAATATTTGATTTAATATGAATTCAGTACAAACACTTAAGGGCCATTTACACTGCAGCAAAATAGGCACGGTACTCGTCAATTAACACCCGAGGTGTTAACAAGAATGCCGCCCGTGCTGTTTTTTTCAGGGTTTACACAGCTTATTAAAAACTGTTTTCAAGATCGCCCATGCCTATTTTTACGCGGGCGGAGATTGAAAACTTACAAACTGAATTATAGGTTTCTCATTATTTAATGGTTTTACAGGTGAAATTCGATAAATTGAGATTCAATTATGGTAAATAACTTGTAAGGATTCTGTTGAACTGAAAATCACTATGTTTTTCATCAATTATAATATTTAAATTTTTGTTACATTCCCTTCTCCATTGAGCAAAATTCAAATACATTTGGGTTAGTCTTTCACCTCCTGAAGATGCTACCACGCCAGATCAGTACTTCTGTGACAAAACACACATCTAAATTTACGCTCCGCACTCGTAGTTACAATTTGCATAATTAAACCTTATACTACAGAAACTTCATTAATTTTCAAAAGAAATATGTAACAAAATATGCTTAATGTGCTTATCTAGCTTTGGTAATCTTTAGTCTGTTACTGATTTTATTAGAAAACCTTGGAATTCCACTGTAAAGAGACGCAACTTCTACGATGACGTCATAATTACTGCAAAACGGCACGGTGCCCACTTTTTGAGCGGGCCGAGACTACCTCTAGAAATGATCTCGGCCCGATCAAAATAGTAGGCACGGTGCCGCTTTTCAATGTCTGAAAAAGCCGTTTAGACAGTGTTTTTGCTTGGCCCGTGCTCAAAAACACTTGACACCTTCACACCTTTGATGTGTTAATTGACGAGTACCGTGCCTATTTTGCTGCAGTGTAAATGGCCCTTTAGTACGCGATACTCTGCTCCAATACGCAGACGGACAATACGAAGGAAGAGTCTATTTGCACGCAGGCTATTATTGATAGCCAGCTGCTGATACTTAGCAATGAATGGTGTTAAAATAGGAGAATCATTTTATAATAAACCATTTCATTTACCTTTCAGTGTTTTTGAGGCTGAGTAACGAGTGAAATGTTTTGGTAGGCAAGGACACAGTCTGACCCATTACGGCCCTCACACAGTGACGGAAGTGGTCAGCTGCTCCCGAACATCACGACAAGGACCACCCCTGTGAAAAAAGTTCATGAGTTCATGAACGTGAAATTGCCTAAAAGTTCACGAACTGTAATGAACTCATGGATTTTTTCACAAGGGCAGACTCCTTCAATTTATATCTCATCTTAGTGAATAACAATAAACTCCAATAGTGAAGTATGTCTCCGTTAGAAATGGCAGGTGGAGTAATCACATAGTGAGAGAAATAGCTTCAATTAGATTTATCCATACAGAAGATATTGATAATAATAAAACGTAAACGTTGATTAACTTTCAAAAGAATCACATATTTTATTGATGGCATAAAATGACTTTACAACTGCCAAGCAATCGGCAAACTATGAACATGCCACAAATGAATTTTTATTTATTTTTTTATTGTACTATAAGTAAACCTGATCAAAACATAGATTATTTTCGTTTTGTTCAGCATATTATTTTAGTTCTAGCAATTACAATTTTTTATTTACTTTTGTAGACAATTTTTCTGCTTTTCAATACAGACCAACGGAAACGTTTGTAATACCACACAGTGCCTGTTACCAACACCATAAGAGTTATTGCCTAAAAACAAGAAATCATATCGTTGTTAATCAGTTGTTCATCAATTCAAATTACAACGAATAGAAATAAATATATCAAAATTATTACATTTTCTCCAACGACTGTTTTGCATAGAAGACATGTGTGATACGCTCATTTGAAAAAATCACAATGACAAATCACAGCTTAGCATGTATAACATTGGTTCCATCTGGTAGGTGATGATTGGCCAATTTGAATAATTGATGACATTATTTTGTAACAAATTGTAATTGAAATCTTTGAAAAGGCGATAACTCACATCATTTCACAAGTAAATTACATTTGCGTGTTTAAAGTGGTCTATGATATTTTGTTTTAAAAATTCACATTTTTTTTTAGTACGTACGGACGAATAATGTATTTTTTTATTATTGGTACGTACGTAAGAATAATAGGGATTTCGTCAGTATCTGTCCACAGATTACGGACCAATAATCAAAACAATTTGATATATTTGTCCATACGAACCATTAAGGGTAGCCTTATAAAATAGGGCAAAGGTTTAATCAGCGTATCACTTCATTTGCTAAAATTTTACAAGGCCCAGATGGAGAGTAACGGAATACTGGGGATACTACCAGGCTTGCGCTCATTGTAAGCCGCTCATGGACTGATTGCTGTATCATTATTATACAGTATATGAATAAAAAGAAGGAAACGATTTAAACAACATTAGTGTACCTTTATTCCCATCCTTTTCCTTTCGTCATGCTCGGGAGCTAAACAAATTTGATCAATATCAGAAAATCAAACATCATAATAGATTTCGCACATAGATAAACGATCAGTATATCTACAGAACAGCGTTAGGAACAGTGCGTGAGGGACCTGTGTGATAGCAATGTGACAATCAAACGATGTATTCAGAGATCGATAAAGTTGCTAGTTTTGCAATAATATTTCCCCTATTCATTTGATCGACTTTTTACTAGACTTTCAGATAGATTGCTTTCTAAAATGGTCATCCAGTACATGATTGTACATGCTTAAGCAGTTTGACTCGAGCGGTGCACAGAGTCAGCATTTTTAGACTTAGATTCAATAAAGTCCATAAAGAGAATAAAATAAGTTTTAGTCCAAGTTGTTAATAGAAGGATATAGACAATTCGTTATCAAATTTCAACGGAAGAGAGTAAGTATCTGTTGCTCAATTTGTAATGAAATAACAAACTTTTTCGTATGTAGAGCTATAAGTTGTCTTCTGAAATACATGCAAACAAAGTCAGAAATTTCTTTTATGACATATATACATTACATCTCGATTTTTACTTTCAAATAAAGAGCGCAGTAAGTATTTAGCTAGTACTATAATGAATTTATAACAGATAACAATAAACAATATTTAGAAAATGAAACACACCTGATGCCCAGGAAAGAAACACGCTGACGTCCTTTGCCATTTGACTAACTGTAGCAGGTGTACCTAGAATACAGACAAAAATTTGAAGCAAAATCAGACAATGAAGTCAATCATGAACAATTTTTATGCTCAATAATTATACTTCAACCTAAAAGTATTTTTATGATGGCACATTCTGCAAGTCTGCATCTGAGCAAGCAAAAACAATTTCAACAGGAAATCACACAGTCAAACTTGTTACAGCGGTCACCTCTAGAAAGCGACCACCTGTCTATAGTGGCCACTCATGTGTAAAATAGTAATTTTCTATTAAATCTATTCTGTATATAAAGGCCAACTGCATATAGTGGTCAATGTATCTATTTCTAATAGCTGACTGATATTTACAGGGTTCACTGTACGCAATTGATTCAATAATTAAATAAATGTTATATTTGTTATGTGAACAGTTCTTACATATATCCAGTGTGTCATTTTTTCCAATAAACACAGTTACAGTCAAACCTGTTATAGTGGTCACCTCTATAAAGTGGCCACCTGTCTACAGTGATCACTCTTGCAATGTCTAAAATAGTATTTTCTATTGAATCAAACCTGCATATAAAGGCCACATGTCTATAATGGTCAATTTATATATCTCTCGTAGCTGGCTGTTATATACAGGTTTCACTGTAGTTGGTTCGGTCATATTGGCTTTCTATTGGATTAGGATCGCTTTCATATTTTACAAAAAACGTTTTGAATAATTCTCTAGTGCCTCATCTGATCCAATCTACATTTTCCTATACTCACCATCTTCATATTCGACAGATTCAGGGTAGAGTTGTTGTGCCATGGCGATTGCTTGTCCAGGGAAATATAAATTATAATGTAATCCATCTCTCAATTCAATACCGGTTGGAGGGTCATTATATCCAGTCAAAATGGAGAACACATAATCCTACAATGAAAACAGATTTGAATAAACTTTCTGTATTCCTAATCAATCTGAAAATAATTTAAATTAACTCTTTTGGCTTGATCGGACAAAATAATCTGATTTTAGACCCTTGTCTTAACAAATTGAAAGTAGAAAACATTTTCAGATTTGCTACAGAGTTGAAGATGCCAGAAGACATATGGGTTAACATCATCAGCGTGGCACCAGCAATCCGAATTTGCAAACGTAGTTTGCTGAAGCAAAGGCAAAATTTCAAAGTGTTTATTTTCATTTATTTATTTATCGTCAATTTAAAGAAAGTTAATTTTATTATCTTCATATTCCAAATCCAAAGACTTTGCCTTCAGAAATATCAAAACTAAACAAAATCCTTAAAGTGGGAATAAACCCCCATACCATCTTTACATATGTAGTAGAACCCGACGTGAAAAAAACAATGGCGTAATTTTTTTTTCGATCTGGAAATTATTCCTTGGTGAAAAACGCCTTCAAAGTGGTGTTTTGACCCAAATGTTGCTGAGAAAAAAAGGGATTGGATCTAGCTTTATGACGAAAAAGAGTGGGCTTATCACGCGACGTCATCTTTGAGGTGACCTAGCTCTGAGAAGTCACACAAAGAAAATTTCTGACAAAGCTGAGCCAAGAACAAACATATAAACTCGCGAATTGTGTAAAAAAGCTGCAATTTGTGATTTCAGGAGCAGAATAATATCTATTGAAACGCTCAGTCGAAATAATTTCTCGTAGCGTCATTAAGCGCGATGAATCTGATATAGATTGGGGATTAACACAAATGTCAGGCGGTGCGAGTGTTCCTTTGTGACTAGTCTAGTGACACATATTAGTTACCTATTCTGGGTGACCGCAGTACTTCTTAAATCTTAATTTGTAGACACGTGCCCTTCGAAATAGCTTTATCCTACGCTATATAAGTTATACCTATTTTTAAGTCTATCTGCAAGTTGTTCTCGAGTAAACATTTCTACAATATATCCTTTTCATGATTTACATGTGAATGTAAACTGACTCGATTTGCACAGTCATGCACAGACGACTATTCCACAAGATAGATGATACTGCAAAGTATTAATTGTACTTTTTCGGATTTAATTAAGTATTACTAAAACATTAAATAGACATTCTTCAATTATCATTTCAACGTTTAAGTTTGAAATTGATGTTTGTCTAGTAACACTTGAACCATGTAATCGTATAGTTTATACAACTGTAGATATATATATTATACTCAATAGTCTAACAAAGTGTTCATCATTTATTCACCAAGTATTCAATTATTATAAAACCATTGAAAACTCTTCAGTACATTACACTGTAAAATTCTACAAAATATCAGAAAATAGTAAAACATGGTAGAGGGCTCGGACGTTCTTATTCAAGTTTACAGCCATATACTAGAAGTACAGTAATGTATATTCTATCATTTTTCAGTTTTGGGTATATATTCATTGCATAAATTGTTATCCTCTCTACCAACGTTATCTGATTAACAAAATTAGGGTTTTGCAATGTGAAGTCTCGTTCCTGATTATACATACGCCACCAAATTTTTTACCAGTCTAGTATTCATTCCTTTGGCTAGCATCATGTCACAATCTATAGTTCATAGGATGCGGTAATACAATGCAGAAGCTACTTTGCACAAAATACCTTTCTACAGAGACGATAAATCAGATGGCTGTGAAAAAAGAGGACTATAAACCAACGGGTAATAGGGTTTCCCACCATACATTTTGATATTTACCCTCAAAAGATTACTCCATTTTCAGTTCAGACATATGCTTACAACAATAAATTCTACTTAGCTAGCTATTGTGGTCACCAAAGAATCTTTTGATATGTGTTAAATATGTGTGAGAATGATATGTCAAAATCTAATCTGTATAATGCGCGCTACGAATGAAACATTTTCTGATTTTTATTTTCTTCAAATTCGTGAATTTTAAAATCATTAAATCATCTGGAATTTTGATACTCTTGAGTTTAAATGTTCTTCCTTACCTCAGTTTTGTGGAAGAGAAAAATAGATTGCCGCTACAGAGCTACGCCATCTCAAACGCAATATCGCGTGATTAATCGGATCTAAAGTCTATTAGAAAACCACACGACTTGTGACTTTGTCGTCATAAAGCTAGATCCAATCCCTTTTTTTCCCTCAGCAACATTTGGGTCAAAACACCACTTTGAAGGCATTTTTCACCAAGAAATAATTTCCAGATCGAAAAAAAGATTACGCCATTGTTTTTTTCACATCGGGTTCCACTACATATGCAAAGATAGTCTGGGGGTTTATTCCCACTTTAACACGTTGGATTTCAATTCATGAAATGTTATTAAACAGCTCATATGTGAGCTGGGAATTACCCCCTTTTTAGTCATATACTTGACAATCATGCTTTTTAAGTGAATAAAGTTACTTTTAAACATATAAAAAAATAATAACCCACTCACCTCCCCGCCATTTCTTCCGGCCACAATCCAACTCATATCCGGAGGATAGGCACCTAGATTCAATAAATACAAAATTTTACAACACAATCTCAAGTTGAGACCTTTGCGAGGCCGGATCTACAATTTGAGGCTTAAACACATGCCTTGCTGTCTATTAAGTCTACTATAAAAGCTTTGGTCAAATCAATTTTGAATCAGGTCTATTTCTCTCTAGGCCTAAAGCATTTGCTTACTCTACTTACAACTACATCCAGCCCTCATGACCTGTATTTTTTCGCAATTCAGTTTAGTGATACTTCTTATGATGACAAATTTTAATTCAATCATTAGAAAAATATATTTAAAAAGTGCATTTGTGTGACTGCATTGTCGTGGCATAGACTGATGTATAAAATAGCATTAAGAACCTACCTCCGTTAGCAGCTCTGGCTGTTTCTTCGTTGGGATAAGGATTTGGAAAGTAATCAGATAGCTGAAATACAAAGAAAAGAAAATCAATTTATTTGATTTGATGATCAAACAGATTTCTTTCTTAAACCCTTATTGGAAACGGTAGTCCAAAAACCCATTAAAAACATACATCCTTTCATTAGACCTAAAAGCAGCAAACATGGTCCGACAAACATGGTCCTTAAAGACTAAGTGAAATCCCCAAGGCTGGCGGACACATTCCGAAAAATAGCTCAAACGCTTCTTCAATTGTTTCTGAACTTTTTTTTTTCAAAGTTAGCATATATTCCGTAAATACATAGAAATCCTTTGAAATCACCTCGATGCAATTCGCAGAGCATTACTTGTTTCATGTAAAGCATCTGACAAAAGGTTTAGCCTTCTGTAATCCTAGAGGCGCTTCAACATTTTCTTCCGAGTTTTTTGTTGAGGTTTGACCAATAAATCATAAAAATATCAATTTTCGGCTGAATTTACTCTAGCATTCCGATTCTAGGATTCCTACTTTTGTCAGACCTTGTTCACGTATTACCAACGAGATTTATGAAAACATTTGCCTAGAGGTATGAAAAAGCAGTATATTAAGACCCCTACCTTTCCTGGTCGTTGAAACATATTTCCGTCTTCATCTGGTCCATCTTCAACTTCAATCTTTACAACAACAATAACAACAACATTAAAATGCATGATGAAACAATATTGATAATTGATAAATTAGAATGAGACATGCTAGAGTTACGCTACTTCAAGTTTCACTCTACTTTCAAAACACTTTCGATTCTTTCGAACGATATGATTTTGATCTGTCTCGTTTCTCATTTCTGCTGTGTCGCAATCTTTTGCTGGTTTTGTAGTGGGCATATTCGTCTCTGAATAGCCACTATAACCAAACAAACTGACGCAAAGAAGACAAATGTCTTGAATTATAATAATGTACCCTGAAACATATATCATCAACGATGTTATAATGCAATTCTTTTTTTGCAATTATTTAGAAATTTTGTGTGTTTTTTTTCTCCCATGATGTCTAAGCTGTTTTGGCTCTGCACACCCAAACAAGGGAGTTAGCCAATCAAATCACTAGAACAGCATTCGAAAATCTCTTGAGTTGTACAAATTCTATGTGATGGATAACAAGGCTAGATTCAGCACACATACATACCTCTTCAGCCAGAGCCCTAGCCTCTAATTCAGTATGAGAAACACCAACAAGATTTCTGAACGCAATCTGTTTCATACTATGACAGGCTGCACAAACTTGTTTATAAACAGTGTAACCACGACGAATGCTGAAAAGTAAAACAGAATACATTTATAAACATGTATGTAGCAGCCAGCTTATTATATGTTGAGAAAGTGACCCCTATATACAGGTGGTATTTATATACAGGGTTGGTATATACCTGGCATGATCAAATGATTTGAACATTCCATTGTGACTCCACATGTATTTGGGCGGAGGAAGATCTCCATCTGATGCTTCAACTGGAGGCTGTAAAAGCATTCCAGTGCCTAAGCCTGCAGCCGCAGTACCACCAAGAAATGCCAAATGCTACAATGATAAATAGAGTAAAATATCATCTGAGAGGCTTATAAGTTAGTTATTTTGTTCTGTCTGAATCAAGTACAAGGAGAATGCCTTTTGCTTAAAATTTGAGTTACTATCATATATTCCTAAAGAATTACTGTACTTTCCTTCATGTTTAAGAACAGTAATCGAGACTATGTATCCACATCCATTTATTTAAAAGAGTTGGAGCACGCTTTCACGCGCCGCTATCATCCCCTGTTGGACAGATGCCAGTCATGTGATTTTTGGACACCATTTTAGATCTTTCGGAAACAGGATTCCCATTTCAAGCGAAACGCTCAAAAAATAAAACTTTTGTTGTGAAAGAAAATTAACATAGGTAATTAATTTTTGTATTAATGGACACAATAGTAATCAAAAAAACAGTATTGTTTACTACACCAACTGCGGACAAGAACTAGAAAAAAGGAGTCATTGTCTGCAAAGAATAGAGCGTACGATGTCGTCCAAAAACTCCTTTTCCATGTAGCAATTCCAATAGCATTGATTGTATGTATTTACGCCTGAGCAACAAGATGATGAGATTCAGAGATAGATAACAGAGTATACACTAACGTAGATTGTTATGATAATTTTGAGAGTCCAGCAAATTAATATTGAAAAAGACAACTATTAATTAAATGGTTATATTACTCTTGTCTTATTAAACAATCCAAATCATTTCACACGGTACCAAAAAAAAAATTGCAGAAGAAAAACACAATATTTTACCGCATATGCGCACTGTTAGAAACGATTAAAATGGTGTGAATGCCCCAACTCTTGTAAAATAGATGGCTCTGCCTGTATCGCCCTACAGAAGGCACCCATACTAGCTCTTTTCAGCCTTGACACTGCAGATCAATTTAATAGACTTTATGGCAGATTGGCCTTGATGGGTCTACATCATGTTTATAGCTAGTTAGACAGACTAGTTGACATCGCTGTTTATGTTATGATGTAACATAACATCCTATTGTTATATTTATGCAAATCAGAGGTAGGCTTACAAATGTAAACAGTGAATTTTCAAATACAGAAATGTACCTTACAAGTTTGAGCTGGCAATAAGAATGACAACCGCATTATAGAAACAAAACTGTATAACTTCTACATGGCAATTTGATTGAATGTGATAGCGAGCATACTAAATATCCGAATAAAGCATGAATTCGGAAAACAAATACAAACGAAGTTTAGTGATAATTAGTGAACTACGGAATCGAGATATATGCCTATTCTATACGTACCAGAGCATTAGCTTTTTGTTTTGAACCAGATGCTGTTTGGGATAGCTAATGAATTGGAAAATAATAATCAACGTAGATATTAGATAAATAGAAGTAACATAGTAATAGCCGTTTGTCTTGATATGAAATGCAACATGGCATGCTGTTGACTCGTCACGTTCTTCTACTATTATAATAATTACGGAATATTTGAATACTCGCTGGCTTCATAAGCTCTGGAGTTAGTAAAGTTAGCCTGAAATTTCAAATATATTATTAAACGATGATTGATAGCAATTTGCATATCATGCAGTATTGAATAACAACCATAGGCACCCTAGAAATAATTCTAATTATCAAGTACAAAATGAAATAAATCAGTTTCAAACCGGCCTTTAAGGTGTCCAATGAAAGTGATGTTTACACATCGGATATGAAGAAATTGATGAAATAAACCATCCTGTTCTATAAATAAAGGATCGAACTTTACCTTGCAAGACTTCTGTAATAGTTTTGCACCATTTTCCAGGCAGTATTTAGAGCGAAACATGTTTTTAGAGATTGCACCCCTCCGTTAATGGAGAAGTTGCTATTGCCGAGAGATTATTGCGGTGGGAGCCCTGGGAGCAAATCATAGTTTGAGATAGATTCAAAATGGCAGAAATCCCTCTTATGAACGGACAGCATAGATTGACCGTTTACAAAGGTATGCATGTTTTGGGCTTTCATTGCTCTTATTAGTCCATGTACAATAGCCAAATCATGAGCATAATGATGTTCGTTTAAATTGTGACAAAATAAAAGAGATTTGAAGAAGGTCGTATGAGAAATAAGATCTAAGAAAGATTAATTGGCGTCAAACGTATATGGCTGTATTGGTACCTAATACATATCATCATTGTTGGTCCCTATACGTAAGTGGGAGCCTTAGGTTTTCCTTGCATTAATTGCCCGCCAAGTTTTAAACCATTGACAAATAAAACGACAACAACCCGGTCAGGGATATCGATTATGATGGCACCATTATCATTATTGAAAATTGTCTACATAAAAATTGGATTGGTTAAATATTTCAAATGATGCAAATTTATTTTGTACATTCTTATTTTGTACTTGGCTGCCAGCTTAATTTTGAGTTGATAAACTAATCCAGTTTCGGACTATTTACAGGAATTTGTCTGACATATTTTGGAGTCAGAGTCTATCTTTCTTACATTTTTGGAGTCGGATTCGGAGTCAAACGCTTCTATAAGAACTTTTGTTTGGATTCTTAGTCTGAAAATTCAGATTTTGTATCGTCCTTTGTTATCCAAGATTCAAAGTGGTGGAACAATATTAATTTTATCTAGATTCTACGATCAAAATCAAAAACTCAGTAGATATACGATCAACAAAAATATCAGTAAGCATAACAATAACGAATTATACAAATAAAATCTCAACATAACATAGTATATAAACATCAAAAATAACTAATGTAATAATACAAACATGGCATACTAATACATTAAGTCTACTATTACATCTAGTTTGGACAATTTGTTTTAAACAAAATCAATTGTATGAAAAGACATATAATCAAAAAAATAAAGGTTCACAGCAACATAAATTTCAAAGAAGGTTAGCAAGACTCGTAGGTTAGCAAAGGGTAGCACTCAGCGTTGATAATGCTTTTTTACAGATGCTGCTCCAATTGAAGAGTCATTTTGCATAACTAATCATGTTTCTTTGCGATTTGATTTTTCTAACATCAAATCCTTCCCGACATTAATGTTTTTTATTATCAAATCCCATATAGTGGAGTTATTCACATATATTAGTAAAACAGAACAGAAATACCAGGGGATATATAAAGTTCAGATGGAAGAATTGTAAAACTGGATTATGCATCTAAGTTGTTGCTCAACGCCCACATGAAATCACACCAAATCCTTCTCAACAGCAACAGAATTTCACAATATCAAATCAATGATTCAAGACTTTACTGCACTCTAGCCCCACCAGCAATTATCGATAACTGTCTTAACGCTTTGATATGTAATTTGGATTGGTCATCATTTATTTGTAATTTTTCATCTTTGACAATGGCGATTTGTTTCAATAGAGCATCAATGATATCAGTGATGTGCATCATAGTCATGGGATCATCAGGGTCTAACGCAAATATTGCATTTTGAAGCCAGCTATAAAAATGTAAGAGAAGAAGACACATAGTTAAAGGAGCAACATTGACAGGCGGTCGCTACAAGCTCAAGTTGAATTAAGCACAGCGTAAATCAACAATCAATGTCAGTCACCGCTTCAGCACCAGGCTACAAGTTTCAAATTTTAGTATGGTTTCAGGATTAGAAACAATACAAACAACAGACACGCACATGACTCTGAACGCGTAGAGAAAACCGGTCAATTTTGCCCTTTAAAAGAAATAAATTTTCAAACTCATAATCACTTAGTTAAATGCTAATCATGTTGGTTAATATCAATCCCATCACTACAAAAATGAGATAGGTGTCACATGATGCAGCGACAACATAACATACAGTAAAAAGTTAAAGCCTGTATCAAACAGCCTGCTATGAGAGGTAAACAAATTGAACACTGTGTACAGGTTTCTATATACAGGGTTGATTCAACAGAAAATAGTATCTTATTTCTATTATCTTATTAATAGTATTCTAGAGGAGTGGTTCTTTTTGCTAAGAGCAATGATTGTAACTATTCTTTAATGATCTCAGCCGCGACACTGCAGTTCAATTTCAGCAGATTCCCATGACAGATGGGCCTCGATTGTAAATGGGCACTAATTTAATGTTTAGATAACGTCAAGGCTGAGTTGACCTTTGAGGGATTTGAACTGAAGTCAGCTAGATATGATCAGATCTGAGCTAGGCTGCTCTGCCATCTGAGCTAACACCCCCTGTCCCTGTAATTAACTATTCAAAAACGTATCCAATACATCAATGTCGCACTGAAAAGACTTTTCATGTTTTTCTGTAAAAATTATGACCGTGATAAGGATTGGTAATGATGATACATCTCACACTTACTTTGTTTTCTTCGGTGTTTCGTTACTTAAATCAGCTGATAATTGCTGAATCAACGATAAGATAATTGCCTGTGGTAAAGGTGCTGCTGTTGAGTTGAATAAAGTTTTTGGATCAACAAGATCACATGTATGCGACAAAATAGGTAAATTTGTTAATGATAATGCCAATTCAAAGGCTTTTGGTATTTGGTCATCTTGAATCAATGCATAAATCTCAGCCTGAAAACAATTGAACAAACAAAGCATTACAACAGTGTACAGTATATTAATAATACAGTGAAACCTGTATATAACAACCAGCTACGACAGGTAGATAAATTGACCACTATAGACAGGTGGCCATTGTATAGAGGTGACCGTTATAACAGGTTTTACTGTAATAATAAAAAATTGCTATCTACAAAATATGTACAATGAAAAAAAATACATCAGCATCTTGATGAATAATATAAAACTAATTAAAAACAACCATGTATATTTATAAAAATGTTTAAAGCCAAATTGATCATTCTGCAGTTGTTGGATTAAAGGTGGGCGTAAAGCTCACCCTCGTTGAAATGGTTCTGATGGCTGATTAGCGGAGGCCAGGAACAAGGCCAAAGTTGTTTTGAGACAACATGAGGTGTGGCTGATTTTTTTTTGATTTATCATTTTTCCGCAAACCGGGTAAGCTTCCAGCTTTTTTTCCCCAGGGTGGTTGGTTAATTTGTTAGTATTTTGAAGCTTGTGTGAGTTTAATAGCCGGATGCCCTTCCTGACACCAACCTATAGTGATCCGGACAGGTATTGAACCCGAGACCCTGCAGGCCGTGGTCCAATGCCCTAGCCACTACACCAAGCCCGTATATGAGGGAGATCTGTTTTCTCTTGACTGTTTCTTCTGCTTTTGGTATACCAGAATTTTGACTGGCTCAAGTCCCGCTTTCTTTTTGCTGCCTCATTTTCATGATTGGAAAGCGGGACTTGTGTCCTTTGAGAACCGTTGTGCAGAATGCTGCACAATGGTATTTTGTTTGATCCTATTGTTTCATAAATGTTCACGCGCTCATAAAGCGGAAAAAGACGGGGCACCCAACACAAGCAAGTGTTCTAATGGCGTATAAAGTTATAGAGAATTTTAGCTTGGAATTAGAAAGTTTTACAAACGTTTAGGATAATTGATGTTCATTCAAGTCTTCCAAAGTAACACAAGTAATTGTTTTTATAGAGTAGATTGGTCTCTCGTTAACATATCAAATGACAAATTTATGATCAGAACAAAATATTCACGATAATCCGAAATCACGACTTCACGAGGTTGGCTAGGAACGGGAATTTGATCATTATTGGACATCAATTAAAGAAATGCCACAGCCAATTGACTAGGAAACATATCTGCCATAGAAACACCTTCGGCAGCGCCGACTTGATGATCGGAAAAGGCTTCAATGTTTAGTTTTTGCAGTCCAAATGTTGTGTTTACCATATTAACAGTTTACATTAATTATGTTTGTATCACGTCTTGCTCTGCATGTACACTGTAATTTGCAGTCGCTCTTTTTATAAATCAACCTTTGGTGCGGAATCAACATGTAATAGTATGTAATCTTTCAGAACTTTAAACAAGCTTAATAGCTTCGCAAATTTCAGGTGCCACTGATTTCACATTCCACATTGAGCCTCCCTGGAACACTAACAGCTACGTGCATCACTTCCTGTAAACTGAGGCGGTTTCTCTGTGTTTTGAGACAATAGATTTCTCAAAGGACACAAGTCTCATTTCCCAATCGATCAAGATCGGCATAACACAGAAGTGAGACTTGAGCAAGTCAAACCAGAATATTGAGTTGTGTATGACAACAGTGTATTATACAATCATCAGCATCATATTATGCAATATTGAATAATTTTCTGTTCTACATGAACAATACTATTACAAACAATATTGAATACTATGGGTTGTATAAATAAGATTGTTTGTGTTGCATTTAACTGATAACGTTTCGATATTAGGGCTTTAATGGAAGTTCCACTCATTCTATTTTAATATCGAAATCGAGATAAGTAATCAAACAAAATAAAGCCATCTGAGAAACAAGCAAGTTATTTCAGCCTTTTGGGTGTCTCATAGCATCTCAAGTGTATTAAATTCTAATGGTGAACAGTAAGGCTTAGGGTTATATGGACGCACCGAACTCAATTCGAATTAGGTGCGACACCGAATTGCATTAAATTCGCATTTGGGGTTATACAGACGAACCGAATGTCGACGATCTTTACAAACTGGCCAAAATGTAAAGTGATAGGAAGTAGTTTTCTTGGAATTATACCGCATGCTTTGAAACCAGAGTGTTTTGTTTGCATTATTTTTCATTTTCAGCGATCTTTCAGTTCTATTTTGCCTATCTATAATTTGAAGCTTGTAATGAAGTAGTAATCTCAAAGGTTTGAAAGCATTTTTACGGGAGACAGTTTTTGTTCTAACAAGGCATAGTACTCAAAGCAAATTAAATGCAAATTTCCATTAAAATAACGTATTATGATAAAAGCGACCCCAATTCTAGTGCTGATGCATTGCGATTGACTAAAATAAAACGTTTTTAAAATGTTTTAAATCATGATTTTGGAAAACATCAGCTTCCCTGTCAGCCATCTTTCAATCATATAAACAAGCCACCATAACAACATCCCAAAAGCGATGTTCTTTCTATCGTATTGCCATGGAAACATCCTTTAAAATGATTTATGATTTGCACATCTCCAGGTTTATTGCCATATAAGGTAGATATAGTAGCTATGTCACGGCACCGTGAGTCGAATGTATTTAGTTCGGTGCGATGATAGCTCGCTCGTATAACACGGCGATGAACTTAATTCATGGAGAAGAGCTCCGCACGTCAAGGCATGACGTGCGGAGCTAGCTTGGCGCACTTAATGTTTTTTGAGGAATGTTGATGAACCGAATGATGTTATACGAAGCGCGCTATCATGAGATTTAATTCGAATGAATGAATCAATTGAGTTCGGTGCGTCCATATAACCCTAGCCTAAAGCAGTTTATAATTGGTTTATAAAATAGCTAGCACATTGTTATTGTGTTTAATAATTGAGTTTAGAAGATTTTATTTCGGTTTTTTGAAATTTTGACATCAGCAATATTTTAAATGTATATGAACGAAACTGAAAGGAATTTGAACGTCAATTCGAGTCTTACCTTGAAAGGTCTGTTATCTATGTTTTTTGAGCAAAAAGAATTGAGAATATGACTATAAAATTTTACACAGGGTTATACATCATTGGGAGAAGCAGTTTATTCCAATCATGGAAGGTAATTAAACTGACAACTATTAGAAGTGGCTTTTACATACAGGTTTGATTCTATAAAAAATACAATGTTAGACATCGCAATAGTGACCACTATAGACAGGTGGTTGCTGTATAGAGGTGCCCATTATAACAGGTTTGACAGGAATCAACATTTTCCTGTATAAAAATTGGCATTGTTTACACTCGGCTTTACAATGATCTTGTATATAATAGCCAGCTAAATTGGTAGTAGGTAGATAAATTGACCATTATAGACAGGTGACCTTTATATACATGTTTGGTTCAATGGAAAATACCATTTTTGACATTGCAAGACTGACCACTATAGACAAGTGGTCGATACGTAGAGGTGACCGTTATAACAGTTTTCAGGTTTGACTGTACTGTGACAAGTCCTACTTGTTCATAGCAAACACATTATAGGTTCATTTTACATAATTAAGCATCCAAATTGAAATCAAAAAGAAAGGGAAACAATGGGTACAAAGTGTATACAGTATATCAGTATACACTGTACCCAGCGTTTGATAAAATAGGGGATTCCAAAACTGAGAGTACCGGAAGACTAGAACAGATTCAGAAGGAGGGGAGGGAAAGCTGTATTTAAGTTTGTATAAAATTTCAGAAGTAATATGATTTGCTTTCTTTCCTTTGGAAGACGAGTAAAAACGACAGGAGTCGAAAACATTTTTCAGTGCCTGCGACTACATAATTTTACCTTGTGTTCCGTATGATGAAATATAATTAAAAATAATAATAATAGGCTAGACCTAGAAGCGTCAAACCTACGGGTTGTCGTAGCCTTATGATATAGACAGTTACTACGCGCCTAGACTTTAGAACTTTTGTAGACTATAAAATATAACCACGTTTTTAGTATTAGAATAATTATATATGTATGTTTATGTTTTACGCCTTGTTGAGCAAAGTTAATTGACTTATATTGTTCTATTATGTAAAATAAGAAGAATAGATTTGTAGACACCTTTGTTATGTTATTTTGTATATAAACTCGTTAATATGCCGGTAAAATCAATTAGTAAAGTCGAAGAAAGAAGAAGGCTAATTCACGAAGACAGAAGAAGAAGATCAACACAGAAAGATATGAAAGACAGAAAACCCGTGGAAAATTACCGATGTAAGAATCTATAATAATGCTGTATAAATAGACAAGTTTCATAAGAATAGTATAATCACATAGTTAATAGCATTTATTTACGATTTGTATTTTGTTTCATTATTTAGTGAATTTTACAGTTTAATATAATCTCAGTCAATCTACGGCGTCTTTAATTTGGCCTTAGACTTCAGAACATAAAGATTCAATCGACGACTTGAGAAGAAGTTGTGTTCGAATAGACGATGGCCAATCCAGATGTAGACACCCTCATGTACCAGAGAAGGAGTGCCAAAGGAAGAGTGACGAGAGTCATGCGAAAGATGGATGATCTAGTTGAGCAAGCAACTGATGATATCAATGAACTCGATGATGACCTCCGTACACTCTACATATGCTATGAGAAAGCAGAAAATATTCATGAAGAATTATAACTTCTGCTATCAATAGAAAATACAGACCAAGATGATGACACGTGGATAGAACAATTGCATAAAGCGATGTGTGATAGTAGAAAACGCATACGATCATATATCAACCAAGAAAGAAATGCAGCACCACTACAGACGTCATCAATAATTCAAGTAATAAAGACAGCCAGTCAAGAAGCAGATGATGTATTTGAAGACAGCTTCCAGACAATGGAAGAAATGATATCATCTGGACAAACACAAAATAGAAGAGACAGTGAACAAGGTGCAACAAATTCGCAAAAGGAATTGACCAAGCAACCACTGCCTACACAACAAAGACGTAGCGTTGATGAAAGAAACCTAGATTTGACAAAGCATGAAGAAGCATTGGCAAAGCAGGAAGAAGCATTGACAAAGCATGAAGAAGCTACACCAACAAGAGTACCAAGTGGTACACCCATGGTTAGATATAAATTGAGTTTACCATTCTTTTCGGGAAAGTTAAAGGACTACAGAAAGTTCAGAACGACGTTCAAAACATTGGTAGACAAAGACAATACAGATCAGAATACAAAGCTGCATGTACTTCGCGGTAGACTAGAAAAGATACCGGCAAGGTTGATTTGGAACATGGAGAATTATGATCAAGCATGGAATAAATTAGACAAAACATACGGCCGCGAGGATCAAATCACAGACCTATGCTACAAAGAGTGAGATGATTTACGACCAGTAAGAAAAGGAGATGCGGCAGGATTTCTGAACTTTGCAACTACAGTGCAGGATATAGTCATCCAATTACAGAACGCCAACTGCGAAGCAGATCTGAAATCAATGGGACTACTGAAGACCATTGCATCAAAGATGACGGACGAAGATAAGGAACGCTGGGGTAGAGAGGCCCGAGAAAACAAACAAAAAGAAACAGTGCTAGGACTTAACGAATGGTTGGAGAGTGAAAGCATAATCAAAAGTCAAGCATATTCTCTAGAGCCTAGTACTATGAAAACTAAGACTGGATCCTCACATGCTACACAAAGTAATAACTATACCAGAAAAAGGGAATGTTTCGTCTGCACAGAAGATCATTTGGTAGAAGATTGCAAATCATTTCTAGATTCAACTATCGATGAAAGATGGTCAAAAGTAAAGCAAAATAGAGCGTGCTTCTGCTGTCTAAAAATGGGACATGGGATCAGAGAATGTCACAAGGTAAAGGAGTGCAATTCAGAAGGATGTACCAAGAAGCATCATGGTTTGATCCACAAAGAAGCAACAATTTCAGCGGCATCAAAGGAAGATAATAATAAAAAGGTGCAACTGGCAACTACGAGAGTCATAGTAAAAGACAATCATGGTCGCTCAAAAGAAGCCAATGTCCTGATAGATGCTGGATCGCAACTCACCTTTATAAGAGAAGGATTTTCAAAAAGTTTGGGAATCCAAGGTATCAAAACAAACCTCAATTTGTCAGTGGTTGGAGGAGTAAGAACTACGACAACTACAAGAAAAGTGTGCATAAGCCTAAGTTCTGTAACAAACAAAGGATTGGAACAAGAAATCAAGGCGATTGAAATGAAAAAAATATGCGAAAATATCGTCAGCGTAAAAGATAAAGATTTAAATAAGTATGAACATTTGAAGGATGTGAAGTTCAATAATGTCAATGGCTCTGTCGATATACTTATTGGTTGTGACAATCCACACTTTCATGTCGGTGAAACAAGGATGGGAAAGCCTGGCACACCAATTGCAATCAACACGATACTTGGATGGGTGGCATTTGGACCAACTAAGATGTCAACACAGGACTCAACAACAGCAGTGACGAATATGGCAAATGCAACAGAAGAGCAACAAGTGGATCTCACTTCATTCTGGAAGACAGAAACTTTCGGAGTCAATGGACAAGAAGAAACATCTACAACAATCAAGACAACATCGATCGAAGACATCAAAGCTGGCAAAATGCTGAGAGAATCATGCAAGAAAGTCGGTGATAGGTATCAAATTGCCCTACCATGGAAAGAGAGTCCTACAACACTAGAAGACAACTACGAAATGGCCCTGAAAAGATTAGAGGCAACAGAAAGGAAACTCTCAAAGGACAATGACTTGGCACACGAATATGACAACAAGATCATGGAGTACGAAAAATTGGGTTTCGCAAGGAGATTGACAGAAGAAGAGCTTAACAATTACAAAGGATCAAAATATTACATTGCTCACCATGCTGTTATCCGACGAGAGAAGGAATCCACTCCATTGAGGATCGTATTTGATGCTTCTGCCAAACACAACAATAAAAGCTTGAACGACAGATTGATGAAAGGTCCTGATCTGCTGAATTCACTCTTTGGAATAATTCTTCGATTCAAAGAAAACCACACGGCGCTTTGTACAGATATTTCCAAGATGTTTCCACGAGTGATGATGCCAATAGAAGACCAACATGTCCACAGATTTCTTTGGCGAAGTATGGACACATCAAAGCGACCAACTGTATTTATGATGGAAAGAGTGACATTTGGTGACAAGCCAGCACCAGCTATGGCTCAAACTGTTTTGCTGAGAACGGCTGAAGACAATGAAAAAGAATTTCCATTAGGTGCCGCATCAGTGAATTCCTTCAGTACAAAAGAACAAGCTCCAAAGACAAAAGACGAAATCATCCAATTGTTGAAGAATGGAGGGTTCACAATGAAGAAATGGATTTCAAACAATAAGGACTTGTCAACAACATGTGATGATCAAAAAGCCAAAAAGATCATCAAAGAAATCAGCATGGGGTGTGTAGAGGAAAAGGTTCTAGGAGCTGTGTGGAAACATGAGGAAGACATCGTCAAATTCAGGGTAAAAGACTTTGAAATTGATGTCCTGACTAAAAGATCAATTCTGAAAACGATAGCAGCACTGTTCGATCCAATTGGCCTGGCAGCAGCATTTCTTATAAAAGCAAAAATTGGAATGCAACACTTGTGGATAGAAGGTCTTGGTTGGGATGACAACATTGGAAAAGACACACAAGAATTCTGGCAGCAACTGTTTGAAGAAATGAAAACCTTGAATGAAGTGCAATTCAAAAGATGTTTAACACCAACAAATGCAAAGGGTATACCAAGTCTGCATATATTTTGTGATGCCAGTGAAAATGCCTTTGCAGCATGTGCATACATCAGATGGGAAGTCACAAGCGAAGAGAAGGAGGCTGAATCAACATTTGTAGCTGCAAAGACTAGAGTGGCACCCCTCAAACAGCTGACGATACCACGCCTAGAGTTACAAGGAGCAGTTCTAGCAACCAGATTGGCAAAAACAATACGTGAAGAATGTAGATTCAAGCTAGCCTACACACAATTCTGGTGTGATAGTACAGTAGTATTATCTTGGATCAAAAGTACAACGAAAGACCTGAAAACGTTCGTGGCAGTAAGAGTTGGAGAAATTCAAACTGAAAGCGACCCTTCTGAATGGCGTTATTGTCCGACTACAGAGAATCCAGCAGATGAGGCAACACGTGGCATCTCGGTAAAAGCCCTGGAAGGAAGATGGCAACATGGCCCTGAATTTCTCCAATGCAAAGAAGAAACCTGGCCGGAAAACATCATAATCAAAGAGAAATCAGATGAAGGACGAAAACAACAAAAAATCACAATTAGCTGCGCAATCACGAAAGTAGAAGATGAACTACACATTCACAAATTCAACAGTTGGTCAAAAGTCAAGAGAACCATGTGCTATGTGTTCAGATTTATCAATATCTTAAAGAACAAGGGAACAATGATCAACAAAGGACCGTTAGACAATGATGAACTACAAAGAGCAGAAATTTCACTTCTAAAGATAGCACAAAAAGAAATGCAGAATGACGTCAATAAAGGCCGGTATGAACAGTTAACTCCATTTGTTGACGAAAATGGGATAATCCGAGTTGGCGGAAAGATTGACAAAACAGCTACACTACCATACGACCAAAGACATCCGATCCTGATAGCAAGAAATAATGTGCTTTCAAGATTACTGATGATGCAGTGTCACAAAGATGTTCGTCACCATGGCACCGAAAGAGTATTGGCTCAAAGCAGATTACGATTCTGGATAGTACAAGGAAGACAATTGGCGAAATCCATTGCTACAAATTGCGTCACATGTAAAAGGCTCAGAAGTGTACCTGAAGAACAACTGATGGCCGAACTACCAAGCTATAGATTGAAGCCTTTCAGTCCAACGTTTTGTTATGTCGGAATAGATTATTTTGGACCAATCACAGTCAAAATGACAAGAAAACGAAGAGAGAAAAGATATGGTGCATTATTCACATGTCTTAACACAAGAGCAATTCATCTAGAAGTCGCTGAAGACATGTCAACAGAAGCGTTCTTACAAGTATTACGAAGATTTTATGCATGAAGAGGACAGCCAAAATTGATCAATTCTGACAATGGTTCAAACTTCGTAGGTGCAGAGAAAGAATTAAAAAAGATGATAGAAAACTGGGACAAAGATGCACTCACAGATTTCAATGCAGAAAGGCAAATTTCCTGGAAGTTCAACACGCCCTTGGCATCACATCATGGTGGGGTCTTTGAAGCAATGGTCAAGTTAGCTAAAAAAGCTATGAAGGCAACGATTGGGGATCATGTTCTAACGGAAGATAGTTTACACACACTACTTTGCGAGGTGGAACAATTAGTAAATTCTAGACCACTTGCACCCATGTCATCAGATCCTAACGATGGAGCATATTTAACACCAAATCATTTGTTATTGGGACGCTCAACAGCAACAGAAAAACAAGGACCATTTGAAGAATCCAAAGATCCAAGTAAAAGATTTCTATTTATACAAACGTTGACGAACCTATTCTGGAAAAAGTGGATAAGAGACTATCTACCGACGCTGATGAGACGAAAAAGGTGGTGCAAAGAACAGCGAAAGGTATCAATTGGTGATATAGTTTTAGTGATTGATTCAAATCTACCTAGAGGGAAATGGCAAATGGCAAAAGTTATAGAAGTTTATCCAGCGAAAGACAATATGGTTAGGTCAGTTAAAGTTAAAACACAAAGTGGAGAATACAATAGACCAATAACAAAACTATGCCTCTTGCTACCTATCGAATTACAATAAGATGAAAGATCTCCTAGATGCTTTCATGGTGGCGGGAATGTTCCGTATGATGAAATATAATTAAAAATAATAATAATAGGCTAGACCTAGAAGCGTCAAACCTACGTGTTGTCGTAGCCTTATGATATAGACAGTTACTACGCGCCTAGACTTTAGAACTTTTGTAGACTATAAAATATAACCACGTTTTTAGTATTAGAATAATTATATATGTATGTTTATGTTTTACGCCTTGTTGAGCAAAGTTAATTGACTTATATTGTTCTATTATGTAAAATAAGAAGAATAGATTTGTAGACACCTTTGTTATGTTATTTTGTATATAAACTCGTTAATATGCCGGTAAAATCAATTAGTAAAGTCGAAGAAAGAAGAAGGCTAATTCACGAAGACAGAAGAAGAAGATCAACACAGAAAGATATGAAAGACAGAAAACCCGTGGAAAATTACCGATGTAAGAATCACTTATCACTTATATACATAATACTGTCTGTTTATATATCACAATATTTCTATATTTCTATATTTCGATATTTCGATATTTCTGTGTCTGTCCGCGACTTATGTACGTCTTACTGGCGATATAATACGGATAATCCGTTGTCGGGAAATTATGCAAACATTTGTGTCGAGATAACCGTGTACAGTAACAAATTTGTTGTATGAAAAGTATGGGTCTATGACGTTGTTTTAAAATAATATACTTCATCAGATATTTTATTTGATATCCTTGCATTAAAAAATTCAGAGATTTTGAAAAATTTCATAGGTCGATAATCTAGCGGGCAGCCAAATCGAAGTCAAATTGAAATCCCCAGAACAAAAATATTTTGCTTTGAATTTAAAAGCTGCGTGTAAATTGTTTGAACAAGTGAAACTTAAAACTGAATCAGTTTTATGATAATTAAAACAATACGAAATACTGAGTTACATTGAATTACCAATATAACTAGGCCAGACAAAATATGTTTTGAAATCAAAGAAACGTAGACCTATTTCATGTAGTGTTGATATCAGCAATACATATAGCGCGGCACAAACGCTATGAAATTAAAGAGACTTTAGGTCTTAATTTAATTTATTAATGAAACCAAATGCCGTTCATTACTTTTACCAAAATCGAGATACAAAACATTTCACTCTTAAAAAGGCTATTTTGATATATAACTTGTGAGAACACTGAGCAAACAATCTGTTTTGAAATGAATAATCTATCGCGGGGCATAAAAACAAATTAACTTGCAAGAATTTTCAAAATGACGTTGGCGTTCGATCAATTCGAAAAATATTCAAAGTTCGAATAGATTATCTGTCTACAGTTTAAAATTATAGAGTTTAGAATTAATCAAGGCATTGCACAAAAGTATTTCTATAATTTATTATTTAATATAAAAAAACGAATCATTTGGTTTTGAGCAGCAAGGCTTTTATTTCGGATTTTGCTTCCATAATTAACGAAGGAATTATAGGCATCGATAAAAATTAAAATTTCATTTTGTTGACTTGCTATACGAATAAGACACAGTATGTTACTACAGTTTCGAGAATAAAAATAGCGGTGTCTTGTTATTATCGTTGATCAACATTTAATAAAGTAAATTTCAGGTATATCAAATTTAACAAAGTTAAATTGAATTGAGCGTATGATTTGTGATAAATAATAATAATTATAATATTTTCAGCGTTCAAAAATTTTGCTTTGAATTTAAAAGCACAAAAACATAATTTAAAAACATTTTTAAATAGTTAATACAGTTTGGATGAGTGTAACAAACCTTGTGTTACAAAAATAAAAAGCGAAAAGGTTGCATGAAATAATCGATCATAGCAAACAATATTTATTAAAATACAACTTACCATTTTCCAAATGAGATCCAAATAAAAACTATACGAGCGGCATAATCTCCGAACAACATTTAAATACATAATAGCGGGTTCTCTGAGTTAATACACCAATCAATAATAAGTTAACAACCATATTTTATCGAAGGAGAATGTACGCCCGATAAGAATAAAATAAAGATTGTCTTTTATTCGAAATAATTCTGACAAAAATGATCATTTCATATCGTGATCAAATGCATGGTAAAGTAGATTCATTTTCTACATAGTAAATTATCCTTTTCGTCAGACATCATAACATGAGCATTTAATTATTACCATCGGCTGTGGTATTTTATATCTTTGAAGCTGCACTAAACATTTCAACTCTTTAAACCATCGCGTCCGTTTCAATAAATTCTGAATAAATATGCATATCACGAATCTGGCAAAATGAGTTGTTTTCGTTTTTCTATCAAAATAATTAATTTATTCATAATCATCTTTCCTTTCATTCGACATCTGTAATGTTTTATAAATAGCGCGTAGAAATATTGACAACAAGATGTAACATAATATCAATATCGAATTAGTATAGCGATTTATTATAGAATTTTATTTCCTTTTAAAAGAATGTTGATGCTATTATTTTGGAAAATTTGATAACAAGAACCACTATCAGACCAATTTTTCAGATCTTTTTTTTACTTATAAAATTTTATTTTCAACGAACTCTTAGTATTTTGATAGACTGCCATGAAAATCACAGGCATACTTGCAGAGATTGCAAAGATCAAAAATATATAGGCTCATATACTATCATATCATAATATTTTCAGAATATATATATAATTTGAAATCAATACACGCGCTGTCGCCTTGTTCAGTAATACGTTGTCGAAGCAGTAGGTTTGTTGATTAGTACAGTCAAAGCGCGTACAACAGTATGTAAGGGGTTGGCTTATTGGTTAATGCTCTGGTATTACAATGTCAGGGTCGTCAGTTCAAATCCGCCATTCGGCAATTTTTATCAACGATTTTTCTGATTTTTTTTTAATATGAAGCAGTAAATCATTGTTAATTAGCAAAAGATATCGTTTGATCATGTTAATAACAGAAATTAGTGGACCATGTGTCTTGTCGAAGCTAAATTAATTTAATACTGAATATATTGCATGCAATGCCACGAGTTTGACCAGCCACACCTTGACGGCGTTATTTTGTGAACACCACATTAGTGTTGTATATATTGCAATAAAGATTTATGAATTCGAACCGAACGCGATCCGATCGTATCAGGTCAGATTCGGGTTAATATTTTAGGTCTTCGGATCGGATCGGATTTGAAGTGATTTTTTATGGATAGTTTCAGATTTCGAAATTTGACTGAGTATTTGTAATTTATAATAATTAATGTGTTCTGGCTTCCTTTCAACACATAAAATAAAGTTTTTCTATGTAGACAAAGCTACGTTAAATTATACATTTCAATCGACTCAATTGATGTGAAATAAATTAAATTTTTATTAAAGGAATGATTAAGATGTATTGATTAATGCTACATCGTTTCAATGCGTATTGTGTCTCATGTTCTCCTCCAGAGTTCATACTCCGTATTATACAGCGATAGTCAGCTTAGTTAATTGTTTAATTATAAGTGATCTGAAAGTTTTATCATAGAAGGTCCATTATGGACTACACTCATTGCTAGTATATAATAATACTGTATAAATAGACAAGTTTCATAAGAATAGTATAATCACATAGTTAATAGCATTTATTTACGATTTGTATTTTGTTTCATTATTTAGTGAATTTTACAGTTTAATATAATCTCAGTCAATCTATGGCGTCTTTAATTTGGCCTTAGACTTCAGAACACCTTGAGAGTGTCTGCAAATATTTGACCCAGAATTTTCCTGGTCAAGCAATTTAAACTGTCCTTAATTCTACATAGAGTAATTAGTTTCATCCTTATGCACTTCTTATTCGGTTTTATTAATTATATACCTTATGAATAATTAATAGATTCAGAATACTTTTTAATTATAAAAACAATTGTGCCTGCAGCGGGGCCTGCAGGAATTCTATTGTTCAATAATTGTGCCTGCAGCCGCCGCTTCCAATAGTCCCAACAATTTCTACCCCTGAAAAAAGATGCAGTTTTTATAATATTTGCATGACAATTACTCCCTCCTACAATAAAAGTTGAACCGTTTGCATAATGTAATCGCTGGAAAAATTTCGAAGCAAAATTAAGAATCCCAGAAGGAAAATTATTTTATCAGACCCTGACTGTACCTCATGATCCTCTTCGGGATGTTCAGATATCTTTCCAGCAACTGTTTCTGAAAACTCAGAAAACATTTTTCCAATTTTCTCTTGTATAATATCAATGGTATTCTTTTGACTCTTCTCAAAAGCCTTGACGAAGCTAAGAAATAAAAATTTGACATTTTATAATATGGATATCATTAGTAAACCTTTTGTCCTGTCTACATATTATTATATTGTAAAATACAGCGTTTAGACCGTGGCCTCACTTCAATGGGAACAGGTTATTGCGGCCTCTCAACAAATTGGCTCGACTCTTTTACATATATGGCTCTGGAGTGACATACACATTAAATGGCCCTTTATTTAACGCCACACTAAAATAGGTAGGAATTCTTACATAAAACATTGTACTCCGAACTTGAATAGAGGAATACAGCAACAATACTTTCTAGCACTTGAAATATCAATATCACTTTAAAATATAGTAGCCTATAACTAGCACTTAATTTATTACAAAGATAGACATTTTTCATCGCACACATTAATGAAAGCGCGCTTAATAATCTTAATTTCAACATCAGACAATTGTTTTTAGCACTTCTCCGTTAAGTTGGTCTGATCCGATTAGAAAACAATTGGAAGGCCTTGATGAAATATTTTGTTGTTATTGACCAATTAAACTGTCATGGAAGTTGGAGTCCGAGAAAAATGAAATTGTATCACACACAAAGAAAGTTGTTTCAACACTTCTGTCTCAAACCTTTCGAATGAAATAAAAGGACATATTTAAATCCACGATATCGGAATTGCATTTACAACTAAGGGTGTACTTCATTTTAAGCGAAGAAAGTTGTGGCGTGCCACATGTTTTTTGTTATAATGACTTGTGACACTTGTCATTTGTTTCCACTGTCACTACATGTTGATTTTATTTCTTTTCCTTCGGTATCAACGTAAAGATCCATAAAGCAGTACCGCTGTACCGTAAATATAAAAAAATATCCATAATATTCATGCCATTAAATTTGGTTCAGTAAAAGCATATAAATATATGATCAAAAACCCTGTGGCCTTTGCTGTTTACATTTTTCCAAAGTTAGATCACAAATGATCAAATCAAGCGCGCCAAGTATTTGTTAAAGTGCTCATAAGTATTTGAATCACAAATGATGAAATTGGTGCTCTAACCAGCTGTTTAGGTCATCCCGTCTAGTACAGGTCCTATACAGAAATCCTATTGAATGAAGTGTTTAAGCCAATTAAGTTCGCAAAACCATTATTTAAGAACACAAATAAATTAAACCCATACTACATAGACGGTCCCTTTTATCACAGACCACAATTTTGTGTAAAAACAAAAAAAACTTACTTTGCAAAATGATTTGTCATTTCCTTTGAAATATCTTTCACAGTAAGCTTTGAATCAGTATTTTTTTGCAGAAGATCTACAGCTTTGCGTAAATCTTTAGCAAGCGGTTCTTGTCCCTTGGTTTGGTCCGTCTTTATATTTCCAAGATGCGATTCTAATTGACGAAGGTCTGGAATAAATGATTAATAACAGGTTAGAGGTTAGCACAAGTAGAGATTTGATACTTCTGTGTTGGTAGACACCTAAGTGGGATATTTGTTTTTCATATTTTTTATTTGTTCTTTCGCATTAGCCAAGTTTTAACAAGTTGACACTGTCAACAAAGGGATTTCAATGCCACATTTTTTGCGTTCTTCTATTGCAGTGTAACCCCCTTAAACGCAATCTGGACAGCAGAAATTCCCAATTATTTGCAACCAGGCTTTGAAACTCTATAAATAATTTTCTGTAATAATAAAGTCCTTGCTAAACACTTTCTGATAAGTTTTGCAAATTCAGTTAAATGCAATGGAAATCATTGACAATTTTGACTAGCACTCAAGCAGGTTAAATTGTATTACAATATATATTGTATCAGCTTCCTATAATAAAGTTAAACAAAAGCGCCCTTCACTGATCTGTCAATTATTGGATAATGTAGGACAAATTTTCATGCTCTACAATGCTCTTACAGCTTGGGGTAGAATTTATCTGTAAGCAGACACGCACAAACAAGCATTTGTCCAAGACAAATGGGCCCTTTCCAAATTCAAGTATGGGTATGTACTGTCAGATGTCTCAAACTATACAATTATGTGCATCTCATGTGCCACACAATTATAAAATTTACAATGATATAACAGCCAGTCATGAGAGGAAGACAAATTGACCACTATAGACAGGGGGCCTTTATATACAGGGTTGACTCGATAGAAATGTTATTTTAGACATACAGAGAGAAAGGTGTTGAAATTTTTTCAATGCCTGCGGCCACATAAATCTGCCAAGCAAGCAATCGGAACTGACATTATTTAAAGCTTGAGAATACTTTTTTTAAATGTGCTTGCAGGAATTTCATTGTTCAATAATTGTGCCTGTAACCGCCGGCCCCAGTGGTCCCAACATTTTTTACCCCTGCAAAGAGTGACCATATACAGTAGACAGGTAGCTGTTGTATAGAGGTGACCGTCAAGGTTAAAGGTTTCGCTTTTATCTCGAAAATACTTACATTCTGATGTACCACTTGAGAACGCATTGTTCAATTGCGACAACATTAAATTGGAAGTCTTGTTAAAAGAAGGTACAAGATTATTTCTGATTTCATCTCGGAACGTTGACGTAATGGTCTTGTGCATGGCATTAGAACAGGACTGTGCAAATGCATTGGATACATCCTGAAACATGTAATTAAATGAATATTACACAGTTTACTAATGTAGCATATTCAACAGTGTATGTCAAACTGGTTCTAAAAGTCTTGCTATTGCGCGACCATGGCTGATAATCCATGTGGAAGCAGCTCATGAAGTATTAGCCTGTGTACCAGCACCAAGGTTTGTTCTGAAACCATAGGGTCTGTGAACTAATATGTGATTTTTAGCCCAACATTTCCCCATGAGTTTGGGATATAATTTATGCGTTACGTCGTATTATCATTAAGATCATTGTCGCTGCTAGTAACTATGACGTGTCTGACAAAAAGTTGTTATTTTATGACAATTGATATTTTGTGACAGAGTGTGAGTTAATTTAACAAAATTATATAGGTGTTACTTACAATGGACTAAAAAACACATTACTTCTCAGAGCCTATGACTTCAGAAGCAAGCCTCGGGGCTGGTACGCAGGCTAGTGAAGTCTTTGATTGTGAAATAGATGGCACTTCATGAACAGTTCATTAGAAATGACAATTCAGCGATGAATAACTTGCATGAGCAATTCTTCATGAACATGACAGCGAAATGTCCACTAAGTGTCTGTTTCATGAACTGTACTTTGTAATTTTATTATTAGCAGTTGTTATTACTGTAATACTGATTGATTATTTATCGCTGTAAACAAAAATATAAATAAAGTTCCAACATTTGAAAGTTCTATAAACTGTACATGGCTTTTATTTTTACACTGTAAAAAACATGATAGATCTACATTCAGAATAAGATAATTATCTGTTTACCTTGCTCTTGGCAATATTCTCCATGTCTTCTCGGACTTTTTTCTCAATTGAAGACATTTTCTAAAGAAAGATAAATATGAACAAGCATTTGATTGATTTTATAAAAATGGATGATTTTAAACAGAGGTTAGATACTGGATGAAATTTTATAAATATTACTACTACACATTCTAAAATTGAAATCAATAAAAATTAAATCAAACAGATTGTGAGATAGCGCTAGTCTCCTAGAGGATATTTCAATATAATTTTTTCTTCTGTGATCGTTTTGTTACCTACAATCGTTCGTTGTTATTCTGAGGGGTATTAGTCAATTTCTGCCTTCAAATTAATAGCTCTCCTTAATAAGGGAGAAAGATTTCCCTGAGACGGAAAATCAAAGTTTGGGCAATTTCCAGTTCATGAACTCATGAACATTTTTCGCAGGGGAAATTTCAAACTGTTAACAAAAATAAAATTACTGAAACCACCCCTGCGAAAAAAATCCATGAGTTTATGAACAGTTCATGAACTTCATGAACAGTTCATGAACATTTTTTTGTTAGTTCATGAACAGTTCATGAACAGTCACAAAGAGTTCATGAACACTTCATGAACCAGTAGTTCATGAACTCATGAACTTTTTTCGCAGGGGCATCCAAGATGTTTGCACTTACAACAACAACTTCAGCGTTAACTTTATCCATTGATGATCTTATGGTGTTATTTAGAGCTGCAGAAAAAATACACGAGAAATTCACAACATGGAAATGATAACCATTATACAATGTGCATTGCACTATAACAAAAATTCTTCGATCAATCTGATTGGTTTAGAGTTACAAGCCAACTCACCATATCAACGCAGAACAAACTACGGTTTGAAAACAACGCAATCGATCATTCAATTCAAACTTGATATCACAGAAATAAGAATTTACAATTTTATCAGGAATTTTCAAAAACTTGAACAAACTATGAATTAGATGGTCCAATAAATTGTAGATTTTGCAACTTATTATAGATTTGCGTATACCATGCCGATTGTATTTGCATTTTAGTTAAGAAATGCTTTGCGTAAAATCACTGTCCTCGTAAAATCTATTGTAAAAGCTAAAGTGATTGTTCTGTTTCATCTGTTTAACAACTCAACTGAGCTTTGCAAATTACTGTCATTGCCAGGGCCCGGCAAAAGATTCAGCCTTCCGGAATCCTAGGGGCATTTCAACATTTTCTCCCAAATTTTTTGTTGTTGAAGATTGACCAACAAATCATAAAATTATCAATTTCATTTTGAATTTGCTGTAACCTTTCAGAATCTAGGATTGCAGGATACCTATTTTTGTCAGGCCCTTGACATTGCTATCTTATTCAGTCGTATAGATCAGAATTATAGGATTATAAGATTATCAGATATGGAGTCAGTCAGTAATAAATAACTTTAACTAATTGGCAAAAATCATGAAAGGATCAAATTGTAGAAAAATATGAAATAAGAAGATCAATACATTAAAAAATCTGATATATTGTCTGGCTACAAACAACCTTATGAAATTGACTGCGTTTTAACTCACTAGGTAAAATTGATTCTCTCATGCCCTCTTTTATTGTGGAGACGGTTTTCTCCTTAATTGTGGCCAGCAAAGGTGCTGAGAAGGTTTGAAGCAAATGTGCTTCTCTTTCTTGACTACCATATTTCATTTCGTTAAAATGAGCATCTAATTTAGTATCTAATGAAATATGTTAAAGGAAACAATCAATAGTGGGTAACTAGATTACAAGCATAAATGAAAGTAGCACAATCAACCTCAAGTGAGCCAAGTAATGCAGACATTATCGCCTTTTTGAAGATGTCTGTAATGGAGACGTCTGTACCACATTAAACCTGTGAAAACAGTTCATGGACGTTAGATGGCCTGATTTCATGAAGTGTTTATTCAAAGTTTATGGACTGTTTGTAAAGCCCTGGCCAATAAATCTTCACTAATCCACATAACATATCACTGATGTTGACAAAAATGAAATAAAATAAATCCTACCAATGTTGATGAAAGTAAAAGTTCATTCGGCCACAGCCAAGATCATCTTCATCATCATCATCATCATTTATTGAGTAAACCTATCCAAGCCAATTCAGGCTTTTTCATTGAAGATGTTGATCCTACCAATGACTAAATCTTACCAATGTTGGCTAAATAAAAAGTAATTCGGCCGGGGCTCAAGGTGTCCATGCTGAAGTTTTCAGAAATAAATTAATGGTCCATGAATTCAGTCAGATTCAGAATTCTTCTGCTAGAGGTATGACTCTTTCATAGAGCAATGCTGGTAAATGGCTCTTATAATTGATCTCAGACGCAACACCACAAATCCAATATTTCCCATACAGAGTACAATGTTTACTTTTTTACTCAAAGTATTTCTTAATGCTGAGAAAATAATTTAGTCCTCATAGTTTTACAGTAGTAAAGTAATGAAGGCAGTATCGTCTTACTGAATGAGTCCCTATCACATTCAGAACATTCTGGAATGATGTCTCTATATGACAGTCTCTATTTGATGGCCTGATACCCTTCCTGTCGCCAACCAATGGCGTTCCTGTAAGAGGATAAAATACAAGAACCTATGGGTCGATTGAAGCCCAATAGAAAGAAAAGGATGTTAGAGAAGGTAAAGAGTAACTCTTCTCTAGGTGTTGCATATCAAAATGTGACATTTAAATAACAAATATATCCCTATAATTCTTCAAACAAACAAATATCATATCAATAAATGAAAATAAACTCCAAAAAGGATACTAATATTCTTTGTTAGCTCTTTAGCTGTTTTGCTAAAATGTGATGAACTTGATTTTGAAATTAATTTAAAATCCAATTTAATTGCTTCTCTTTCCTTCAATTGTTCGTTCATAGTATTAGTTATTAATTCTTGTTGGCTTGCCATAGTTTCCATGATTTGCATCAACATATTACGCATGTCTTTATTCTCTTCTCGCATTGCACGTAATGCATCTGAACAGCATGAATGCTTATCCTGAAAATGGTAACCACCAGATATTGAAATACGGTAGGTATAACAAAAGATAGAAACATTGTGCCATCTGGAAATGTTGAATTTTAGGGCATGTTTGACATGCATCACAGATCCAATTTATTTACAAATAATTGAATCTGTCTAATACACTCTGTCAATATGTCCCGTTGCGTTATTTCCTGTCCATAGATTACTAGACCATGCAGGAAGCGCATACTAACATTGTCTTGTTCAGTTTATACCACAGTGAAACCTGTTAATAACAGCCAGATATGAGGTAGATAAAATGACCATTGTATACAGGGGGCTGTTACAGACAGGGTTAATTCAATAAAAAAAACTATTTTAGATATTGCTACAGTGACCACTATAGACAGGTGGTCGCTGTATAGAGGTGGCCGTACAGCAGGTTTGACTGTAACAATATTTCCTGTTTTGATAAGTCGTTGTGATCAGTAGTCTGAAATTTTCCACTCATTTCAAACTAAAGGTAAAATGGTATTAACATTATTTTACTAATAGTTTTACAATTTGAAGATGGGAAAATCTTGCATAACTGAAATGAGTTATATGCCGACATGTGACGGGACAGAACAGACATTTAGTCTTTTGTAAATGCAAGCTAGGACAGATTGGAAAAACGAAAATAAAGGAGAAATTTATTGAAAAATGTTTAGCAAGGTATATTTTGTTCTTCAGATATGTAAGTGAGTATATCATATGGACATTAGACTGATTAGGACAAAAACAAAAAAGTTTGAAAATGAATTGCATTTTCCATTTTATTGTTTTAATGGATAAAACCTGCATAAAGTGGTCAATTTGCCCACCTCGTATAGCTGGCTGTTACGTACAGGTTTCATTGTACAGTTTATAGTTGAGATAGTCTATCATTGGAAACATACCTGTACAGGCTTTACAGTAGCTTCTGATGGAATATTGACAGATTTTACAGGTGACTGTTCAAAACTATAATAGAAATAAAATGCAAGACTATGATACACATACATGAGAGTAAAGATCATTTCGAAGTGAGGAAGTATTTGAGATTTCTCAAACTAGAAGCTAAGCAATGTTTATTTGTTATGAGGCTAGTAGAAAATGATAAGTCCATTGATTCGTGTAGCTCTTTCGCAACCAGATGATACAGTACAATGTTATAGACTGACCATTGCAAAACTTAATGGACTTTTGAATCACTTGTGAGCGAGGGCTGATAAAATACTTATCTCTTCCGATGTAAACATTTTGTCAGTTTTTTTTATTAAAAGGGATATTGTCATGAACATATTGTCATGACAACAACTGTGCTTTTTGCTTATCCCCCAAAGAAAGGAAAGCAAGTTATTTTCCTTCGTTTAATAAAAACTGAAATATAGTTATTTCCTCCACTTCCTTCTGAATTTGTGCTAGCACAATTCAATAAATGACCTGTCCTGGCTGTCCATGAACAATTACTTATTTGAAATTTTGTGAGCGTGAAAAAGTAAACTTTTTTAAGAATTATTTTTGAATAAATCATGCATATGAACACATTTTATAGAAGGCCTGTTGAAGTGACAGACATGGCTATTCAATTATTTTTAAGAGACGCTCTCCAGCAGCCTTAGCATATAAACAGGACCAGAATGCTATGTTTAAGGCATAAGGAACTCTTCTAATCATGCCTCTGTTATCTTTAATAAAGTCTACTATAAAAGCTTTTCTGAGTACATATTTGGTCTATTGTAATACAATTGAATGAAAGTTATTAAGCACAACATCTTGATCATCAATTTTCTTTTTGTAAAATAGTTTTCTTCAATTTCAAGAATTTTTTTTATCATGCTTCAAAATACCAAAAAGGTTTTGACAGTGAACTATTGAATGTAAATTTGAAATTCTGTTTGCTTGAAAATTGCTAGTTTTCATGAACATATTAACTTTTTTCAAAAAAAAATCAACAATGTACAGTATTACCTTTCTGTTTTTGTTAATTTGGTAGTAGTTGTAATAACAGACTTTGTACCAATAGTACTAGCAGCAGCTCCTTCATACATCATATCAATGCTGGACGCAGGTGTAGAACTAATAGGTGTACTTGAAACTACACTGTTAGATACATCTTGGCTTGTAATATGTTGTTCATGTGTTATAACATCAACAGGATTTTCCTCGTCCTGTTTAACATTATGTTGTACCATATCAGGTGGTGACGATTGGATAGGAGAGGGTTCTTGTTCTTGTTCGGCACATACATCAACAGATGGTATTTTAATAGTAGCTGAAGCAGACGATGCAAGAATATCAGGTAATTCATCTTCGGGGGCTTTGACAACATTTGATTGAATTGAAATTGGTCTTTGTTGTTCTGCTTCGTCATTTTCTATCGGAGCATTTGTTGAACTTGATAAACCCAGACTTTCAAGGGCAAAATTAAGCTTTTCTGTTAATGTTGATCGAACTGAGGAATTAGAAAGTGCTGCATTAGATGCAACATTAGAACTATCAGCAACGCTACTTGACTCTGATAACGACAAGTCATTTACACCTAGAAGAAAATAAAAATAAATAAATAAAGTTGTGAATAGAACATTGATTGTGTAGAAGATGGGCATATTACCCTGTAAATTATGAGGTCAACTCAGCCTTGGCTTTATCAAATCAGTTAATATGACGGAGAAACAAATTATCAAAGAGGAAATGAATTATAATGAGTTGAGACTAGGGTTTCTATTTGAATAGCAACTATTCAAATAATATCTAAATAGTTTTCAAAAGCCAACTATTCAAATAATTTTTCAATTATTCAACCTTGTTTCGAATAGTGAAACGTTAGTTTCGAATAGTGAAACGTTAATATAAATGGTATGAAAACGGAAAATCAAAATAGCATACTTAAGAAAAGAATACAATTACAATAACCCATTGTTTTCATAAACAATAGGATTGTTTGAATACTACAGCATTCGAAATTACTAAAATTCTCGAAATCCAAATATTTTCGAATAGCGATTTCGGTGTCAAATAGCATTTCTCAATGCGACAATGCTCTATGCCTTGGTAATCAATGCCTATCTGCTAATTCCCTGTGTGGAACAATTTATTAAACAAAAGTTCATGGATATTTTATAAATATTTAATGGCCCGATTTCCATGAAATGAATAATAGTTATGTATGCAACTTACTTGTGAAATCCTCTTGAGTGGCTGTTGTAGATACAGATGGTGCGTTCATAACACTACTGTTAGGAGAAGGTAAACAATTGATTTGAAGTTGTTGGAGTGCTCTACAAAATAAGAGACATATATAGTGATCACTTTATCCACCAGTCTCTTCTATACACAGAGACTTTCTTTTTATAGAGGTCACTCTTGCAATGTCTAAAATAGAAGTTGTATTGAATCAGCCCTGACATGTCAGCAGAAGCACACATACAATTACGAAATGTAGATTGAGAGAAGATTGAGCCCCAAGAAAAGTAAAGAAAAGTATTGTAAAGTACGTCAGCATTACAATCAGTACCTCCTAATAAATACGGGCTACACCTACCAGTATTTTTAATAAGGCTAGATTAAAAACTCTATTTTGGCTGAAGGTACCTATTGTGAAATCTTTGTGAAATAATTTTCAAGGAAATTAATGCACTAATTGTGTAGAAACTTATTCAAAATAGTTGTTGTTGTCATAGTAACATCACCTTGTCCCATTGTTCCACATGTGAATAAAAAATTTTACACTTCCCAGCCACTGGTAGTCTTGGGACCAGACTGGTTGGTTGTGAAATATCTTTATTAGAGTTACAATCTGTGTTTTCTCTGAACACTTCTTTACTTTAAAAACAACTTCTCTAGAAATTGTTTATTTAAATTTTAGGTTTACCTTAAAATTGTAACAGTAAAATTGTTTAGCACTCTGTGTTTGATTTTGCCTGCAACCCATTTGCATAAAGATAAACGTCTAAAGAGTCATCCTTTTACAAATAATAGCCATAATTGAGATATGTATTGTATTAGCTGTAGACAAAGTAGTTATTTCTGTATTTTTTCATAGGTTAAGTATTTGAAGCAAACTGGCTTTTCCCAGTTTTTGAAAAAAATTTGAACGAATAAAACACATGATTGAATTTTAAATCCAACAAACTAGTGCATTATGTTAGACAGGATGTTGACTAGGAACTATATACTGATCATTGAAAAGTAGATAAATAGTTCAGCATTATAAATATTATTGCAAGTGATACTATTTAAGTAACAAACAAACCTGGTATGCACTCCAAAGATACGAATCATAGTTGATAAACATTGTCCATCATTACCAATATCATTCTCATCGATATTTTCTTCACTCTTATCATGCACACCATTCATCATACTATCATTCGTATGTCCATTTATATCATCTTTTGATGATTTATTAGCGATATGTTTAACTTGATGTATAACAAAACTTAAAAGAGGTTGAGTTAAAACAAATTCTGATAATTTATCAAAATAAGCAATGCCTTCATCAGCATCTTGTACAAAATTTAACACATAAAGAACCTAAAATAAATACATAAAATAATGTATAGAAAATGATTACAGTAAAACCTGTTACAATAACGGTCACCTCTATACAGCGACAACCTGTCTATAGTGGTCACTCTTGGTATGTATAAAATTGCAATTTCTATTGAATAAACCCTGTATCCCACCTGTCTATAGTGGTCACTCTTGGTATGTATAAAATTGCAATTTCTATTGAATAAATCCTGTATATAAAGGCCACCTGCCTATAGTGGTCAATTTGCCTACCTCTCATAGTTAACACAGTTATATACAGTTTACACTGTATAAAGTTCAGTGAAAAGAGAGGAAACCCTGAAAACCCCTTGAAAAGCCATCAAAACAATAGCTAGATCAGTATTTGTTTGTTTCCATATCAACAGAGAAGAAGGAAATCCGCTGATTAGAAGAACTTTCTCATGATTGAATGTATAGAAAATGGATATAACAGGTGCACAATAGAATACAGTCGGATTTGCTAGAGTGCATATGATAGCGGAAATTGCGAGAAAGGAGCAGAAAAATACTGGAAAAGACAAGTGAAAATTTGTAAATACAAAAACGGAATAATTTCAAGGAAGATATCATTTCAGCGTGTGCCAGATTTTTGAATTTAAACATCAAATTGCATGAAATATGCCCTATAGATTTTGGTAGAAAGCACAAATTTAAGCGCATAGCTTCAGACATTAGAATTCAAATTTTGAAAATAGTTAGAAATCAAGGATATTCAGATTATTTAGAATTGATTTTAATGGGAAAATGTAATAAAAGTTCACAGAAGTGGAGTTCTGCTAAAGTTCTGCTAAAATTAAAAAAATTCTCAGACTACCCAATAGGGTTAACTCATAAAGTGAGCAGTAAGCAGTTAAAAAAGTGATAATTTCAAATCTTGAAAAATGGAGGATAAAAGTTAAGTAATGTCATATTGTAAAAATTTCTATCATGACGAGTGAGCGCGACAAGATCCCCATAACTATCGACCATTCGTCCATAACAACAACACGATTTTCAAATATTTCGTTTAGACGAACAAATGCTTGATAGTTTTGGTGATTTTATCACGCTCATTCGTCGTGATAGTAATTTTCACAGTATGATGTCATTTAACTTTCATTTTCCATTGTTTAAGATTTGAAAGTTTCAGTTTTTCAAATGCCTATTTCTCAGAAAATACTTATCTGTTTATCGGAAAAAAAAACTTGGCAATATAATCAAGGCACTTAGTATCACAAGCTAAGGTAAAAGTCTTAAGTTTTTCTATGAGTCGACCCTTTTTGATGCTTCCTGTTTGAAAATGCATATTTCTTAGATACCAGAAAGCAGCTGATCAGACGTACACTGATTACTTACAGTTGATGATACAGCAATTATAGTATGTCAGTCATACTTACATGACGTGTGACATCAGACAATAGCAGGTAAGTTCCACTTAAATCCATTGTGATTTTGAAGGCAGCATTACGTCTATAACAACAATTAGCACAAATCCATTAAAATATTTATCCTCCAAATCCAGATCCTAGTATGCCAAAAAGATGTATTGCTGAACATGAGATCAGTCACATGAATTTACCATCTTTGCTCTTGGAGAAAACACACCACTTTATACTCTCTTGGAAACATGGGAATGTTACAGGCCCCAAGGCAATTCTGTCTGAAGTATATTTTTATCCAAATATTGTTGTCAACAGTGTGGGATAGAATTCCTAGGGGCCTAAGGGTACTGGATTCCAATTAGGTTTGTATCAAGAGACTTGTGACATTAAGATTGGCAGCTATTTTTCTGTCTGTGAAGCCAGAAACCATCTGCATTAGAAATATTGGAATTGAAATATCTTTTATTGCTCTACTCAGAACTAATTTCAAAATATTGCATATCTGCAACCTGCTATTGTGAACCTCAAGATCACAATAAAATGTAGGAGCAAAAACTTGTAGGTCGTACAGAGTGACCGGTGCCTGGGGATATACCTCGTTAACCCCCATACACTTGACGGCCCTGTTCTGCTTCTCCATCACTTACAACCAAGATTTGGATTACAAGTTTTGTTGTGATTTGAATACAGACATGTATAAAATTTGGATTCTTACAAACACAATATCAAGCTGCGTTATATTGAATACTCAATTAGCAAATTAACCACATTTGCTATTGTTACGGAAACATTAAAAACAAAGCACACTCTGATATAAAACATTACAAAGCCCTAAACGTTTTGATTACAATGAACCAGCTGGCACTAAAACTCTGGTTAAAGGAGTCAACATTTTATGTAAAAGAAAAAATATATCCATGTATATTAATGATATTGTCCGTTTACTTACAAGTCTATGTTGCCTTCAGAACTTTCGCCATCAAACCTATGAAATACAAAAAAATGATATCATATCTTAATCAGACATGAGAATTCAATTTCACAATTAGTTTGCAATCAAGGATATGCAGATTATTTTGCATATTCAGCATATTCCCGGCAATGGATTATAATTATTATTTAGCCAGTGAGACGTACATAAGTCACAGACAGACCACAAATATAGAAATATAGAAATAATTTATTAACAAACAGACAATACTATTAATATAGAGATAGATTTCAATGTGAAAAGCACAATAGCTATAGAGCCTCAAAAAATGGAAATGATCAACAGTTGACTTAACAATCGTGATATACAATATCAATTTGAATTTAAATTAATTGGCTGATTAAACAAGCAAGTACAACGCAATGCCATCATTGACTTTGTTTCGTTAAATAGTTAAAGTTTTTTCACACCTATAATCAGGGTGCGACAAAAGTTTCAGCTTTCTGGAATCCTAGAGGTATTTCAACATCTTCTGAATTTGTTTGTCTGTAAGTTTGACCAATAAAACATTGTATCAATTTCGTTCTAAATTTGCTCCAATATTCCAGAATCTAGGATTCCAGGATTCCTACTTTAGTCGGACCCTGCCTATAATTATGTGAATCATTTACTTACCGTAAAGTCTGTAGCACAGTCCAATTAACAGCACACCATAATTTTATTTCAGAATTCTTTTTTGTTCCAGTAATAAGAAACCTCCACATCGGAGGTGCTTCTTCTCTTTTGTCATATTGGTTATCACAAAATATCAACTCGTCGACTGGTTCACCATCATGAGGTTTCCAATCATGTAAACATCTAAATGTTATAACAGAAATGATCAATAGAGCTGAGCTCAATTACTGTTTCAGTCAATGGTTGGCAAATTTGGTGTGCACTGGGGGGACACTGCAGCACGCTTTTCATTTGTTTTGTTCATTAAAAAATTCACAAAAAGTGCATCATTTCATGGACATATTTCTTAAGGGTTTGGTAGTATAATTGTGTATCAGGAATAATAAAATATACATACTCTGGCTTTTCTGTAATTTCAAAATCCAACTGCCAGAATTTTACAAATCCATCTAAACTACTTGTTGCCATAACATTACCCTCAGGTGAAATGACAACTTTTGTGATAGTCTGAAACATATAATGTGAAACAATGCATCATTGTGAGAAAAATACATCGCTATTCATCATCATCATCATCATCTTTATCTTCATCGCTATTGATTTAAATTTATCATTTTAACACAAACCGGGTAAACTACAGTGAAACCTTCATATAACAGCCAGCTACTAGAAGTAGATAAATTGACCACTATAGACAGGTGGCCTTTATAAGCAGGTTTGATTCAATAAAAAATACTATTTAAAACATTGCAAGAGTGGCCACTATAGACAGGTGGCCGCTGTGTAGAGGTGACCGTTACAACAGGTTAGATTTTTTTTACCAGGGTGGTTGCTTAGTAAAATCATTAAATGGTTAGCGTATTTGGAGCATATGTGAGTTTAATGACTGGATGACCTTCCTGGCGCCAACCAACGGTGATTCTGCTAGGGATTGAATCCAGGACCATGCAGGAAGAGGTCCAACACCCTAACCATTACACTAAGGCATATGTAACATGACACTTTATGTAATGAATGTTGTTGTGCAAGGTCACAGGCATGAAGTAAAAATGTTGAAAATAGATATAGACTGAAAAAAGAACAAAAAAGACAAATTTCAGAGTTTATAAAAGCAAAAAAGACAGAAATCAGCCAAAAGACTTGTTAATTTCATTGTCCTTGCATTTTACTTCTGAAGAAATGTTTATGAAGTCCACAAACCAAGTCCAGGTGTCTGCACTGTTACTTCTAATACTACTCCAATTAACCACAACAAATGCAGGATTATCTCTCAACCTTTCACATGGTAAACCGTCAAGATTGAATATCAAATGCCTGTAATTAAAACCATCCCTAGGTAAAGTCAAAATCAAACCCCATGGTGTTACATTGGTTTTAGTCTACCAGCAACCACTTTGTCAAATTGAAAAACCTTCTGCAATTGAATTAAATGTTTTCGTTATTCCGTTGAAATGTCATAAAAATGTCTGGTATTTGACTTATCATGAAACATGACAAGAATACAAAGTCATAAATTTAAATAAGAAAACAATATTCATACTTGAAAAAATTCTGTACTTGTGCCGATCTTCCGGGCTGCCAGGATCACATGCTTTGAGACATCCTGCTCAACACTGACTTTATCTGAGCATCATTGAACATGAGTATAAATTATAAATAGCTGCAGCTTATGACTGCATGTTGACATACAAACACATTCTGAAACGATTCTATTGGTTTGATCTGCAGTTTTGCATGTTGGGGATAAAAAAAGTGGGGATCTGAAGTGTTGCATGTTGCCTTTGAGATCAGTAAAACACCTTACCCAGGGTGCGGCAAAAGTGAGGATCTTGCGATAGAGAAAAGATTAGCTTAGATAGTAGAGAAATCAGACATCAGATCTGATCATATCTGATTCAAATCCCTTGAAGATCAATCCAGCATTGATATCAAATGAATACCATCTTCTGATATCGGATGGATTAGTCCAGAGGGAATTGAATTGTGAGTCGCTGCACATTGATAATCAAGGCTCATTTGCCATGAAATCTGTTAAAATTGATCTGTAATGTTGTTGGCTGGGATCAGCAAAAAAGCATCTACAATCATCGCTCTTAGCAAACAGAACCACTCTCCAAGAAATAAAAGAGCGGTACTGGTCCCTTCAGTTGGGCGATACCGTCTCGCATAGGCCAAATTTCAAGAAAAAGCTCTACAAAGAAATAAGATGGAAATGTTTGAGAATCCCTGAAGGCTAAAGCTTTTGTCATACACTGGCCTTAATTAGTATTGAATTTAACAAAAAAGAAACACTTATAGGGCATTGCATCCTGCATTACGTTACTACAGGGCAATTCCATGTAAGGTGAAACCAAAGCGTCAAAATTAAACCAATGATTTGAGCAAAAATATGACAACTAATATCAAATATAATGCTTCAAGGTTACTAATATCTATTTTTCGTTAAGAAATTATATTATTGATGTCGAGAAAATCAATGTTTTTTATCATGCATTGCGTAATGGCCGCTCTAAAATGCTACCAAAACAAAATAATCACAATTCAACATTTTCCGCTCTCCTCACATTACCTGAATACAAAAGTTATATAAATCAGTGTTATAGTCCTTGTTTTACACTATCCAACAATTAGAATTAACAGAATGAGTGTCTTTTATCCCCAAACATCAGAAATGTTTCATGATCTTCGACCTTGTTGGCAAAGTCATTCATTTAATCTGGGTGACCCACTTACAGAGAGTTTGCTACGGCCAGTTTTTTACAAACGCAAGAATCGGCAGTTCAAACAAAATACCGCAATGAAAACAGAATCAAAGATACCGCGTGACCGCTTGCACGTGTGTTGGACTCCTTAACACCACATTAAATTTTAACGTCGCTGTTGTTGAAATCAGCTGATGATATTGCACAATATTTGCCGCTTTTGGGGTGGAAGGAAAACGAAAGTTATCGCGTTGTTTAGAAAAGTTCCTTACAGCATTTTGAACAATTATATCAGTCAATCTACATTCAATGATGATTAGAGATTCAAAATACACTCAGAAAAACTTAGATTATCGCGGAATATTTGTGTTTAACAAGAAAATGTCGAAGCTCATAATAAGCTGCTTCGCAGCTGCAAGTGGATCACAAAACATGTGTAAGTGGGTCACATCGTAACTTCGTTGATTTTTCCAAGTTGAATGAAGGAATTTAATGAATTTGATTTCATACCTAAGCTATCATGTCTAAAGAAAATGATGACAGGGAAATTTTACCAATTTTCGCTAAGAATTCAGAGAAGTTTTATGTTTTTCGTGTCTGATTGGGGAACATGGCTGAGTGCGATAAGTGGGTCACGGCTCTTCAACTCATTCTAATTTACTTAATTTTTCATATCTGTTGAATTATTTTGAATAATACAGTTCCTCTTATCAATCTAAACAACTGTTAACAAAAATGAAGCCAAATGTTAAAATAATTTCGAAGCCCTGAAAGAACAAACTCTCCGACTTGAAAATGGGTCACGATGGAATTGCCCTACAATAACAACTACAGTCAAACATGTTATAGCGGTCACCTCTACAAAGCGGTCACCTGTCTATAGTGGTCACTCTTGATATGTCTCAAACTGCATATAAAGACCACCTGCGTATAGTGGTCAATTTATTTACTACTCCTAACTGGCTGTTATGTACAGGTTTCACTGTAGTCTACTACAGCTATGTAAATTTAATAAACAAACCTACCTTTTCGTGACCATCTTGAATTCTAATAACCCCAGTAGATAGCTCATCAATTGCCAAAGCAACATTTTCATTATTACTGGGTATTTGTTTTAGATCCAATACATCTACACTGTTACCGTATGTAACAGCAATTAAATTGGCATCATGCGATTGAGCTGAAGACGTATGACTATCAGGTAAAAGTATTGACCAAAATACACGGCAATCATTATTACCATAGGAATCTTCATCATCAGTTAATATAAGATGATGTTTTTGTTCATATCTTTACATCAACAGTTAATGAAAATATGTACAGAAAAAATATGTAAATGTTTGTTCCATGGCAGTCATCATCATCATCATCATCATTCGACAGCATTGATTATAGTAATCATAATAATAATAAATTAAAATAATTAATTAGAGTGAGTGTAAACTCAGATGCACATATGTATATGAAAGTGCTCAATGTCGGATAAAACAAAGCATTATAGCACTATATTTCTGTGTTAATATTTCTCGGCAATTGCACTACAGGATTTATCATATTTTATTATCAGGCATTAATATTGATATCCACAGTCTGACAACATAGTTCAATTTCCGCGAACCGCGAAATTTTATTTGCCACGTTTCAATTGTATGAAAGCGTAAAATCAAACAAATTGATCACTGAAAAATTTGAATTGAATTTTTTGTACAGTCGAACTCGGTTAATATCCCCTCTTTTAGTATCCCATCTTGCTTAATATCCCCACATAAAACTGATTTCTATTTTCCATTCTCCATACAAACTCTCATAATCCTACCTCACTTGATATCCCACCTCGCTTAATGTCCCGCTTTTCATCTGTACCAGAGGGGGGATATTAAGCAAGTTCGACTGTATTTGTTTCTGACTTCAAACTTATATCTAAAATCTTTTTATTTTGGCCAACATCGGTAGAATTTGTGGAATATGAGCCTTCTTCTGATTGATCGACAATGATGTAGCTCGACTCAGGATTGATTGGCTCAATGTTGAGTGAACGGCCACCAACCCTCGAAATATCACTGAATTTTAATTCAATTTAATCCTACGGATGTTGACGAAATAGAAAGTCATTTGGCCACCCCCCAAGATGTTGGCAAAATCGACAACATTGGTATCATTAAATCCTATCGATGTTGGCGAAGTCATTTGACCGGGGCTTAACGACATTGCTTTTTTCTTCTGAAATTTCCTAGCCTTTAGCAAATCAGGTTTCCAGGTTTATGGACTTTGTCTGACCCTATTAATAGCTATGCGAATAATCACAACAGCGTTGTAGCTGCATCTCCAACAATAACAAAAGTCAAACAAAACACCATCGAAAAGGATACTCTACATTACCATCAACATCATTGATATTGAATACTCGCAAATTATTGAAATCATCAATACATGCCAGTTGATTAGATTCAGGGCCAGCAAATGCCAAGTCAGGAACTTTACCTTCAAAGCACTTCAACAACGTACGTGATGAAGTCGTATGATTAAGAATCCTTACTTGATTATTGCCGCTTGCCTTAACTATAACAAAAATGCATTAATGATTAGATGCCAATGCATGTATAACGTAGAATCAAGATAAACAAAAGCATTTTGATTCAAATCAGATAGATACATCCTGCGCACAGGGAAATATGTGTATAGCCGGCCATTTATGAGTTTAAAGAATATTGGGTACTAGGGATGCTATTTGACGGCAAAATCGCTATCAGAATATTCAGATTTTGAAATTTTTAGTATTTGAATAGCATTTGAATAAGTTAATTATTTACAAAAACAATTGGTTTATTGTCCACAAACAAAAAGAATAGCATCGCTCACAAGATATCAGACAAAACTAGTTTTAATTCTCCATTCTGCATTATGTTTTCGTATGTAAAAAAAGGATTCACAGAAAATAAATAGTTGCAATTCGAACAGCATCCGTATTGACCACTAAGTGTATTGAGAGAGGGACTAAAGGAGTTGACTCTCTTTAGAGGATAATTCAATAGATGTTAACATTTATAGTAACAGTGCATGGCTTGTATTCCGAGGCGTGCGATCGCACGCGCACACCTCCGCACACGCCTCCGCGTTCCAAGGCGTGCGATCTATCGCACGCCTACTTTCTTTTCCTTTTTTCGAATTTATCAATGTAAAGCAAATACAAATTTATTTTTATTAGGGATACAATTCGATTATTTAAATTAATTTTAAATATGCTTGTTTCCAATATAAAGCAACCTTTCTTGGATAAATTTTTCTTCAAAATCAAATGCTCTTTTCGCCGATATAAAATACGAAACAAACACGCAAAAAATCATTCAAAGCGACGTCTTTTGCATGCTTGATTGGTCTACGGAACTCCTCCTAATTACCATAACAAAGAAGATCTCAAGTTACGCACCATTAGTTCTATTTCAGACTCTGTTGCTATGACAATTAATTGATCGAACAGACGTGATGAAACATAAAGCGCGTTGAATAACATGAATTCTGTAAACTAATGTCCAAGCGAACTAAGCGAACAAACTGTTATATCTATGTATTCAAAATCTTTCAAAGTCTATGTAAAGATAGTTAAGTTGATTTTGATGTTTTCAACACATTTCTTGCAGTCGTGGAAAAGGTTTTGTTTCTGTTTCGATTGTCTACTTGCATGGAAACAATAGAACAAGAGATTTTGAATAATATTCAATCAGAATCGAATAATGCATTGTCGAATATTCGATTACTGTTTTGACTTTCGCCTAATTTTTATTGTATTGAAATTCAACACCTTGAAAAAAGTTACTAGTGTGATATTGTTGGAAAAAGTTATCACCTTTCAACTTCCTGTTTTATTAGAATCAATCAAGCGAATAACTGTGAAATGAGATCTTCATGTTGAGAATAGTAATGTTAACTAACCAAAGGCAAGACTAAAGTAGCAAGGCTTTTCTACATGTTAATAATTAACTTTTAATATGTACATCTTCTACCTCGTGGTTTTAACTATTATATTGTGTTTCAGTTTAACAACGTTGATGTGTGCTTTATTTGTCAATCTTGCATTACTATATTAATCATATCGTTTACTGCGCATAAGTCTGGTTATTATACAGTAGGTTATGGGCCCAGGAGCGTAGAACGATATATTTTTTACTTTAGTTATTTAATTGTTATTTTATATTCAACAATTATAACTCGTGTTTCACCAAGAAATTTTCAATGGCAGATATAACTTTAAAAGTAGACAAATTCAAAGGAGATGATTTCCATCACTGGAAATTCAAAATGAAGATGTTACTTATTGAAAGGAACTATTGGGAAATTGTGTCGGGTATTGAATTGGTTGCAGATGGCGCTAACATCGCTGCTAAAGCAGCGTATCAACGTCGATCAGATAAAGCTCTGGCTACGATTTGTTTATCGGTAGCAGACAGTCAATTAATTCATGTTAGAAATGCCAAAACAGCTAGAGAAGCGTGGACAAGTTTGGAAGCTCATTTCGAGCGAAAATGTCTAAGTCAAAAACTGTATTATCGTCGGCTATTTTTTACCACCCGTATGGAAGAAGGCAGCAACATGCTAGCTCACATTAATAAGATGAGAACAATGTCGGAACAATTGGATGCCGTAGGTGCACCTGTAGATGAAGGAGATTTCTTAATAACATTGTTGGGAAGTCTGCCGGATTCATATGCAAACTTAATTACTGCTCTAGAGAACATAGATGAAGACAAGCTTACATGGGATACCGTAAAGGCACGACTTATGCATGAAGAAAAAAAGAGAGAAGACAGTAATTTATCAAATAAATCGAAAGAAAATAATAGCGCTCTTTTTACAAATACAAAGAAGAATAACGATCAGTCTAAAAGAAAAGGTAGATGTCACAATTGTAATATATATGGACATTGGGCGCAAGATTGCCGAAAACCAAAAAAGGTAGATAAAGTTAAATCAGAACAGGCGACTTATGCTTTCGCCAGTAACAATAGCGAGCCTGATATCGCATGTGTAGCAGATATTATTTGTAGCCCAGAATGGTTCATTGATTCTGGGGCCACTTTGCATATGACACATGAGAGGTCCGCATTATTAAAATTTGAATCGTATGCGACACCTTCTAAAATATATTTAGGAGACAACAGAGTTGTAAATGCTGTTGGTGAGGGAACAGTAAAATTAAGAGTTGGGTGTGACGAACATGATATTAATTTAACATTGGCGAACGTATTATATGTACCAGAGTTAAAACGTAACCTATTATCAGTCCCTACTATGACAAAAAGAGGCATAAAAGTGACATTTACGGGTAAAGAGTGCCAAATAGAGACAGCAGGACTTAGCGTTAAACCCATTATTGCTAAACGGTCAACAACTGATAAACTTTATAAATTATGTATCCGAGAGGTATCGAACAATAGCGCAGCGGAAATCGCGTGTTTCAGTGAGAGCACTGGCGAAGTTGGAAAACAAATGTGGCACGAACGCTTTGGCCACATAGGAGTTACTTACCTAAACAAGCTAATATCAAACGATTTAGTAGATAACATGAATGTTAAAGTTAATACAAACGTAAAGGAACATTGCTTCGGATGTGGAATAGGAAAACAACATCGGAATAAATTTAAAAAGAAAGCCAAAACTCGCAGTGAAGATTTATTAGGCAGAGTATTTAGCGATGTTTGCGGACCGATAGAAGTACCTTCAAAATCGGGGGCAAAATATTTTGGGACATTTATAGACGATAAAACGAGACAAGCACGTGTATGTTTTTTGAAAAACAAAAACGATATTTTACAAAAGTTTCAGAGTTATGTTACACTGACTGAAACGGAAACGGAAGCTAAACTAAAAGCCTTCCACTCAGACAATGGGGGAGAATACATATCTGATAAATTTAAAAATTATTGCCAACAAAAGGGAATTAAAAAAGAGGTGACTATACCTTATACACCTCAGCATAACGGTACTGCAGAGAGATTAAACAGGACATTAGTCGAAAAAGCGCGTTCTATGATACATCATGCTAAATTACCAGCAGAATTTTGGGCGGAAGCTATTAACACAGCTGCTTATATTCATAATGTGTCACCGACGTCAGCTTTACAAGATTTTAAAACACCTCACGAGGCATATTACAATGCGAAGCCAGATGTTAAAAATTTGAAAGTTTTTGGATGCGATGCTTTTGTACACATAGAAAAGTGCAAAAGAAAGAAATTAGATGCTAAATCAACATTATGTTGCTTTGTTGGTTATGCCGAAGATAGTTATGGTTATAAATTATTCGATCCTGAGAACAAGAAATTTATAATATCAAGAGATGTGGAATTCGATGAGAATTCATTTACAGCATTACAAAAAGCAGGATTATTATTAGACAAAGATTATTCGCAATTTGAAATTTATAATTATGATAGCGATTATTCAGATATTGATATTGGAAACAACAATGAGGAACCAGAGGGTAACGCGAATGAGGAACCAGAGGATAACAATGATGATGAAATACCTAACGATATCAATGAAGAACACGATGATTCTACTGAAGCAGTGAGAGCATCAACAAGGGACAGAAGACCAGCAACAAAATATGCAGATACAGTCTATGGAGATTGGTGGGATGACCTAGAATTTGCGGGTGTGGCTGCTCAAAATGACCCTGATACTCCAGTTACACTGAAGGACGCACATGAAGGTGATCATTCAACACAATGGAAAGCTGCTACAGACGCAGAATTTGATGCATTACAGAAGAACACAACATGGACACTAGTTGACCCACCTGAAGCGGGAAATATACTAGGAAGCAAGTGGGTCTTCAAGATAAAAAAGAATGCCGAAGGTCAAGTCGAAAAGTACAAAGCACGGCTTGTAGCTCAAGGGTTCAAACAGCAATATGGAACTGATTACACTGAAAATTATGCACCAGTGGTAAGGTTTGATTCCATAAGAACAGTACTATCAATTAGTAACAAATTGAATTTAGATATTCACCAAATGGATGTGAAGTCAGCTTATCTACAGGGAGAATTAAATGATGACATTTATATGTACCAACCTGAAGGATATATTGATTCTACAAATTCTAAGAAGGTATGCAAGCTCCAGAGAAGCTTATATGGACTTAAACAGTCAGCAAAATGCTGGAATACTGCGATTGATACATACTTAAAATCAGATGGATTTATACAAAATGAAGCAGATGCATGCATTTACATGAAGTCAAACAAGGGGAGTATACTTATATTATGCTTATACGTTGATGATCTCATTCTAGCTTCTAATGACATGCAGACGATGAACAACGTTAAGAAAGGATTATGTAATAGATTTGAGATGGAAGACAAACATGCAATAAGCTCTTGTCTTGGAATCAGAATCGAACGTGATAGAAGTAACAAAACTCTAGACCTAGATCAAGAAGCTTACATCGAGGAAGTGCTGATGCGATTCAACATGAGAAATTGTAAACCAACAGCTACTCCATTAGAAAATGGTAAACAATTTGATAAACGTACATGTGATGATAATGCAGTAGATTTATCTTTATTTCAATCAGCAATAGGATGTCTGATGTATATATCACTGGGTACTAGACCAGATATCTCAGTGGCAGTAAACTTACTTAGTCAGCATATGGCAAAGCCTGATCAAGATCACTGGAAAGGTGTTAAACGAATTTTAAGATATTTAAAAGGAACAAGTAATTACAAACTGCATTATACCGCAGACGAAGAATTATTATTATCTGGCTATAGCGACGCAAATTGGGCAGGTGATCCAAACGATAGAAAATCAGTTACTGGGTATATATTTTTATTAGGCGGTAACCCTATTACATGGAAAAGTAGGAAGCAAAAGTCTGTAGCAATATCATCTACAGAGGCAGAATACATGGCGTTAAGTCAAGCTGCACAAGAGGCAATTTGGATTCGTAGATTATTGAATGGTATTGGTCAATCACAGAAAGAACCTACATTATTAAACGAAGATAACCAATGTGCAATATATCTTAGTGAAAATCCAGCAGATCATCCACGCACCAAACACATTGCGATCAGATTTCACTTTGTAAGAGAAAAGATTATTAGTAATGAAATTACTGTTAAATATTGTAGATCAGAGAATATGTTAGCAGACATTTTTACTAAAGGACTCAGCCGTGATAAGTTTGAAGATTTTAGATCAGGAATGAAAGTTATTAATATTAAACAATAAATTTGATAAGAATGATAATTTGAACAAATACTTTTTATATTATTTTAGTTACAGTTTTGATTATAAACAAAGTTGATCATTTTTTATCATAGTGGTAAATTAACATTCAGTGAGAGTGTTGAGAATAGTAATGTTAACTAACCAAAGGCAAGACTAAAGTAGCAAGGCTTTTCTACATGTTAATAATTAACTTTTAATATGTACATCTTCTACCTCGTGGTTTTAACTATTATATTGTGTTTCAGTTTAACAACGTTGATGTGTGCTTTATTTGTCAATCTTGCATTACTATATTAATCATATCGTTTACTGCGCATAAGTCTGGTTATTATACAATACTTCAGGCAGGAGTGTTTTCAGAATTGTGTTTGTTTCAATATTACATTAAAAAAGCAGAATTTTTTTTAGCTTGAATAGAAAATCCTTAACTTTATATAATAAACGTGATGTTTAGTTTGTATTTATCACCAGTAAAATTAGCTTGTAAAACAGCTTGAAATTGTGTTGCCCTGACAACTGGTTTATCGTGTTGTCATGGTAACAAGTGATCGCACGCCATCGCACGCCATCGCACGCCTTAGATTTCTTACAAAATTTACCACCGCAATATAGCCAATTAGTTTCCATATTTTTAGGTATATCCTGCCCTCTAAGACATGGTTTTGATTTGGATTCTATAACTGCTACTTCCGCATGACACAAGTGGTTTTCATCATCTTTAAATACGACCCATGAATGATCTTCTGATAGAGCAAGATGAACATCGTGTAATCCATTATTTCACCATTAGTGACCATTATAGACAGTTGGCTGCTCTATAGTTCCATAGGGTGACCTTTTCTGACCTTTCTATTAAGGCTTCATTATTGGCTGATCTGGTATCAGAATTACATTCAGTAGTATTTCGCAATTGTGCATATAGGTAGATAGATAGTTACTTGATAATGATAACTTCTGAGCACAGAATACAATGCTAAAGCGTTACATATAGGAATTTTTACATGATTACATTATACCGTAAGCATTCAATACTTACTTATTACGGACACCTTATATTACAGAGATTTACAAAAGAAATTTGAACCTGTGACAAAATTCCCCCTTTCCAAAGTGCCTGCAAGTTGTTTAGTAGGGATGCGAATCGACAGTCAAAACAGTAATCGAATATTCGACAATGCACTATTCCATTCGAATCGAATATTAATCAAAATCTTTTGCTTCGTTGTTACCATTCAAGTAGACAATGAAAACACAAAAAACCTTTTTCGCGACTGCAAGAAATGTGTTGAACAGTTTGTTCGCTCAGTTCGCTTCGACATTAGTTTACAGATTCATATTTTTCAATGAGCTTCATGTTTCATCACGTCTGTTCGATCAATTAATTGTCATAGAAACAGAGTCTGATCTGAAATAGAACTAATGGCGCGTAACTTGAGATTTTTTTTGTTATGGTAATTAGGGGGAGCTCCATAGACCATTCCAACATGCAAAAGATGTCGCTTTGAAAGATTTGTTGTGTGCATTTGATTTTTGAAGAAAATTTTATCCAACAAAAGTTGCTTTATATTTGGAAACAAGCATATTTAAAATTTATTTATATAATCGAATATTCATTTTACTATTCGAATAATCGATATGTCATTGATGTTCGATTATTAATCGATTAATCGATATTCGATTCGCATCCCTATTGTTTAGGTGACTGACTTATCAAAGCACATTATTATAGTGAGAATAACAAAGGTTATTAATTCAGAACAATCAACAATAGTCACTCCACTGTCCCCAAAATGTGCCTGTGACCGGGCGTTTCCAGCTATCCCTGTTTTATTAAGCCAGGTTGTATATATTTGAATAAAAGTTTGCAAAAGATAAAATAATTGATTTGACATTAGAGCTAATGTAGCCTATTCAGCTAATAAAAATCATAATGCAAAATAAAATAAATTAGAATCAAATTCATAATAATCAATAACAATACCATTAGATAAATCTATTGATAAAAAGCTGCAGGTTGTGGCTTACAAAAAATTCAATAGCAACCGATTTTTATTCATAGTCACTAAGTTTCGACGTTTCTAACGTTATCATGTGGTTGTTTTAAATTTCATTTCATTTACAGTTCGATATTTATATGGTTAAAACATTTATACATTTCAAAGGAAAACCTAAAAAGAAAGGTTAAAATACACTGCACCTGTCTTTATATAAAAGAAAGCTAGTAAGCTACCTACAACTATTCAATTAATAAAGTTTTGATTTTAACGAATCCTATGTGTATTCAAAGATGTTGGTTTCAAGTCTCTGATAAACAGCATTTCATGTATTAAAGAAACGAATTAGTTTTTACATTTTTTCAAAACTGAAAATATTTTTGTCTTGGTTAATGGTTATCATATGTTCTTTAACATGATGGACAATTGCAAAATATTTAGATTCAGGAAATCGTTCATGTAAGTGTTGGCAAGTGTAACCGACATGGCCTGCATCGCACAGGTCACACTGATATGTATACAACCGTGGACCTAATGATGACGTTAGAGCAGTTGAAAAGCAGTGAGATTGAATAAAAATCTGTTGGGCGATTCCATCAGAAGTGAAACCAAAAATTTTACAAGCGTCAAAAATAAAGCAAGGAATTCAGACAAAAATCAATTGTTTTCTCCAAAATAGATACTTTTACTATCATTATATATATGTTTGATTGAGATTATAGACTTCGATGTGGATAAAATTAATGTTTTAGAGAGAGCGTCGAGTTGGCCGCTCGTGAATTTATGAGAACAACAACAAACTAAAACATGAAATTTTGTGTTTTTCTGTTCATGATTTTCTAACAAAAATTACATCAATCAATATGAATTCACTTGTTTTTTATTATTAAGTAGTAAAAATAAAGAATAATGAGTGTATTTTACCTTGAAATTATATAAATGTTTCGATCACTTCGGGCCGCTGTCAGTCAGACACGAAAAAGTCCTAAATGTTTTGTTTACTCCACAGCGTGACACTTGATCGCTAAATCCTTTCGTATGCAAAGTAGAAAATAACTCATTTGCATATTTGGCGGGAAATATTGCTCTTTTCTTCAACGTCATCCTTTAAATCAGCGTGTCTGACTGACAGAAAATATTCATACGGACAGTTTCGGCATAAGCGCAACAGTCGGCATCTCAAAGCTAATGCCGTAATGATCATATAATCAAAGGAGCCGTGTGACCGCCTACCCGTTGTTTTGGACACTTCACACCACGTGGTAATTTGAGGTCGCTGTCGTCAATATTTAGTCATGCGTGTTGACTGTTTTATCGCATGCGAAATGGAAATGGCAGTTCAACTTGGCCTTGTTGTTTAGAATATTATCTGTATGCGTGCTACATTTTGAACAAAAAGAACAACCAATTTACATTACATGATGATTATAGATTTGGAAGGAATATATAAAAGTTTTAATAAAAGTGTATTACTTGTGTTTTATGTCAAGTTATGTCAGTCAGACACAAACTGCTTCGGAGAGGTTAGTCAGACACGAAATCTTGTCAGTCAGACACGAGAAACATTTGTTAATTGCCGTATATATTTTGAAAGTATTTAATAAAATGAATAATATTTGTAAAGTATAGTATCATAAGAACATGATGAGAGTGATTTTATTCTTCTTTATGCCAACACTTCGCAGAAATCTACAAATGTTCATCTCCAATTGGCAAAATGGCGAGCGCCCGTGTCAGTCAGACACGGACCTTATACTTGATGTAGTTTATTTATATTTTGATAAATTGTGAATATTTTTACTTTGTGGGAATGTTTTTGCCACTCTTTATTTGTAAGAAATGATAATTGATCAAACTTTGCGTGGATGTTGATGCCCTATTCGAAAATATCTTCCGATATGTCAGTCAGACGCGATGGAACCGCCCTGTTGCCATTTAATTTGTTATTAAATAGATGAATCATTGATAAAATCATATTAAGGAAATAAGTATAGCATCAAATAATTTTCATGAATGATTTCATACCTTTCACAACATATGCAATGTATTTATGATTACATGCAACAAGATTGCCAAAATAGAGCTTTTGTTCCCAATCAAATTTTGAAACTTGACTTACGCGAACCTAAATCAAACAAAAAAATAATGGTAGCAGTGTTGCATTAGTCTGTCATAACCCTTTTGAAACATGGGAGATGGATTTTAGGGAAATAAGCTCCCTCGAGTTTCTCACAACTCACAAGTCACAAGTTACATCTGTTGTTCTCCAAGGAGATAAACAACAGTCATATCACCTGAAAACACATGTAAATTTATCAATCATTGCCGGGTTGTCCCTTGGGACATAAATATAAATGAATGTTTGCTGCTTACTTTATTTGAAGCAGTATCCGAATCAGAACCACTTGCATCGCTGCATTTGATTGTAACAAGTTTGGCATTGACGTCATAGAAAGAGTCCACATCATTTGCACCACACTGACTGCAGGATAAACATTAATTTAAAAAGAATCTAGTAAAAAATGCAATTCAAAATTTGTAAGTATACTGAACTTGAACTATGGATACATTTCTGACAACATCAAACACTACTTAACGGAATAATAAGGCTCCTAACATTTTATAATTTCTTCTTGTTGATATTTTTGGTATGCAAATGCCATTCTAAAAAAATCACCTACAGCCAAGATAAGACAACCTTTTCTACACATCATTTTTCTACAGATACATTGGAAATTTAAATTAGATTGCAAATGAAACTATAAAACCCTTGCTTTGTTTTTACATCATATATCTGATTGCAAAGCGATTTCATTACAGCATCCAAGGATAAGTTGCCTTTGAAAAGATACAATACAAACAACAAGAGGCTGAGACACATCATCATTAATTAGCTCTTACATTTCTTGAGTTTCATTCGTTAAAGCAGCAAGTGACGGTTGTCGATCAACAGTTGAATCCTGCTAAAACATAGTTCAAACAAAGATCAAGTTTATATCCTGTTAAAATTCTGTTCAAACCCTGCTAAAATCACTATAAAATATAATTCAATGTAGTTAATGGTATAGCAGAAGGATGAGTGTATTCATTTAAAGTGTATATATCGCCTTCTGGGACACAACGGATTTGGATAGAACTTTTTCTCTATCCGCACATTATCACTGTTGCGTTTTAGTTATCCGATGCACACCTCTTAATCTCAGATGGCCTAATTAGATACCATAAGTCCAGAAGTCCATGGCAACCGAATACAGTAGAAACTGTTTACAGTTTAAATTTTTATAGCAGATTATTGTTTATAACATATTGAATTTAACTGACGTTACTGGTGAAGTTTGGTATCTATCTTCTTATAAGTAATTGGCTATAATGGCACATCGCCTATAATGTACATTTTGAAAGTACTGATATAGACATACCGTTGTAGTAACGTCTAGTGATGTTGATGCACTTTCTGTCATTACTTCAGATTGCAAACTAAAATAGAATGAAAAAGGTAAGTACAGTGAAACCTGTATATAACAGCCAGCTGAGAGGAGTAGATAAATTTTACTCAAATTAGTCTTCAAAATTACTATTGATTCTAATTCCTTAACTCATCTACAATTTATACAGGGTTCAATGATCAGTGTGAATCAGAAAGGGTTGTTCATTGGCTGGAGCCACTGGACTGACCCTGAGTAGTATAGATGTAATCGAGACTATCGGAGGGGTTAAGTCATTCGTGCTCTCAAACTCGTAACAATTTTAGACCACATTCATTGATTATCGAATGAAACATATATTTGAACTATTAACCTTGAATATGGTGCCTACAATTTGAACTATTTGAACTGAATTTGAACAAATCACATACACATTATCAAAAGCGACCATTGCCCTATTTGAATAAATAATATTGAATTAATATTAAAAAACTCAATCAGATATCTCACCTTGATTCAACTTTAAGTTCTGAAAATAAACAGAGTAGAAAGATAACTTTTCATCAAAAAAAGAGTTTAGAAGTTTTTTATCCAATAAATACCTAACCAGCATCTCAGACCCCATTCATTGATAAAAGACATTGAATAAAAATAAGTAGGCCTACGATGGTAAAATACCACAGACAACCATATCATGATTAAAAAATAAGTGCAATTTATTCAGAGGTTTCAAAAGTTATATTCTATAAATGAGTTTCATGACAAAATAGGGCTGTTGAAGCGGGATATTAAACGAGATGGGATATTAAGCGACGTAAATTAGCTGAATTTGCATAGAAAACGAAACGGAAAGTGGTTTTCAACAAATGGGAATATAAAGCAAGGTGGGATATTAACCGAGTTCAACTGTAGGCTATATCGATTAATCAACTGATTATTTAAATTTTATTGGTAAATATTGATCGGTGTAAACAATCGGCAAATTGATTAATCGATGCACCTCCCATTTCAACTAGTCACAACTTTTCTGCCCAATCTAATTTATTTTAATTAACTTTGAATAATAATGTTTCTCTTATCAATCTCAACAGCTGGTTACAAAACCCAGGCCAAATCATCAACTAAAACACTATCCAATTGGTATTAAGTGGATCAGAAGGAATTACCCTTCTATGGACTCAGAAATGAAGGTACATTTATATCTGATATCATGAAATTATAATGAATAATGAAAAATAAAAATAAATTGCCACAAAATTTGAGAAATTATTGCAAGAAATGATTGATATAATTCCATAAGACGTATATTTCATGCCTGTCAAGAAGTTACTTTTGGGAAAATGCCCTGAAAATGGTCCCTCCTAGCTCACCCTTCTGTCCTAGGTTTTTCCAGCGTACCTACTTCCTTCATGAATAGTGTTTTTATTTCCAAACAGTTCAGCCTAGGTTGTCTATACTTACCATTCTTACATTCTATGATCAACAAGATAATTTCAGTTTTTATCAAATACGAATAGAGTAGGCTACATTAAATGGATTTATGTAGCTTTTAGCTAGTTGAAATTATGCTTGTTCATATTGTATCGATAAATTACGCCTTGCGCTTACCTGGGCAAGAAGTGACCATGAATTTTTCAATGCAGTTCGGTCGAATGTCCAGCAGCCCCGACTGATTCCAGTCTATCAATTTAGTTTTTATTGCCGAAGCTGTGGCACATTTCAAAAGACAGCCCAGACAACACAAAAAATAGTAAATATGAAGCTCACTGGTTAATTTGCATTTTAAATTGGATAATATCTATAGTGCGGGAAGTAAAAGAGCAAACATAGTCGTAGTCAACAGGGGTCAACACAAATAGCAGTTCGCAGTTTCAATTTTCGAACGGGGAAGATCAACGACTTACCTTGATCTGTTGACTGTATATTATCCATCATACAAATGTATTGAGATTATATGATAGTAACAATGCTTTATTTCGAATAAAATCGTTGAAAAGTCAAGTCTGATGGCACGCAAGAGGAATAATGCTAATAATGTTTGCTTAAATCTTGTCAAAGTCTTCAGCTCAAGAAGCCATTTCCAAGAAAATATGTGGAACGCTACGCGCATGCACAGAAAAAAGGGGAGAGGCTAAGATGCAGACGAGGTAAAAAACTGATAAACTTTATTTATTATCTATTGAAATTCTATATTAGTTATTGGCTTATTGTTAATGACTTCGATTTTGAATCACATGTAAGAAGTAACACGTTATTCTAACACATCATGTTTCAGCGCCGTAGGCATTCTTTGTTTTCCATTCTGATTGCAACAGCCAACACTGACGTCCTCGTTCCAAACTTCCAAAGGACCCAACTCGCTATCTGTAGGGGGCTCCTACAAGGGAAATTGACCCACCCAAGAGTGATTGATACTGGGTTGAGTGCAATTTTTATTATAATTGATAGGATTGGATTACACTATGAAGACATGCAGGAGCAATCAAAAATCATAAGGCGTTTATATGATTGACATAGATGTTTATTTTTCCGGGCTCAGCACATAGGGAATACAGTTTTCTATAATGTTTACGATAAATACATTTCAAGATGACAATTAGACTGATTAAAATTCAACACGTACTGATAACAAATTTGAATAACAGATTGAATGACAAATGACATGAAATGTTTGACATGTGACAGAATATGTTGTTACCATGGTAATCACCTTTTAAATGTATTACCACTGTGATATTCTAGAAACCGATATTTTCGTTTATTAATGTAGTATTCAATTTACCCGATTGCAGTATCAAATAGCTTAGCCAGCTTAGCCCCTCCAAATAATTTACATTTATAATGGCTTAGCCCCTCAGGGTCAGTCCAGAGGCTCCAGCCAAAGACCGACCCTTCCCTTAGAATCATACTCATTGCAGCTCTTACTATCCTTAACTTGCTATGCCTTTTGATCTTAGGTCCGACACCAAAAGAATGACCAGCCTCTTTTTTATTCCAATTTTCCAATGATGAGTCCCCCTTCACTTCTTACCTGTTGTATCCAATCTTTAAACCTACAGGGCTAGCCCAAAATACTACCAGCCCTGTTAAGAAGACTATACGTTTTTACCACTAGCTACATTCTTATACAATCTATTCCGATGTTCCACATCTAAACCTTCCCTTGTGTCTACTGTAAATTTATAGTAATATACGGACTCGTTATATAATACAACATTAGTACCTCCTAAATTACTAATGCTGCACAGTATGTAAAATCAACGCCACTGGCTTAACTGCCAGACCTCTCCTACAAGGTCTGATAGTCAAATTGGTGATGGTCTATACTTTACTTTATAATGCTTAACGAAAACCCAAATGATACTGCAATCCTGCCTTTCAATTTTTGGTCTTGCAAATTAACAAACGCAATAGCAAAATTCTTAACTGTCACATGTCAATCATTTCATGTCACTTGCCATCAATCTGTTTCCCCTGATTTGAATCAGGCTTGTCTGCTACCAATAGCATTTCAATTCATCAGTTGTTGTCTTAATTAATTACTATCTACATGTTCAAATTATTTGTATAATATCTAAGCTAATTTTTTTTTTTAATTTTATATTATTTCCAGCACTAAAATCTAAAGTAAGATGTGCATTTTTATGGGTTTTATGAATTTATTTAATTTTTATGTTTTATTAATTTTTTTTATTTTTATTTGGTTTTTAATTTATTTATTTTTTTTGTATTTTATATTTTTTATCTATGTCTTACTTGTGCTGAGCCCGGCATGCAACATGATGTTTAAGCTGCATTGGATGGTAGAAGATCATTGATCTTCTTGCCTTTTTCCAATTTCTTTTCCATTTCGATCAGAGTGCTAACACCATCGATGACTTTTTGGACTAGCTCAACCTACATACATTTGCAAGCAATACTAATTTTATTTATTTATTCTAAAGTTTTATTTGTTGATTTATAATATCATGTTTGAGATTTATTACCTCTGAGACCCCCAAACGATCAAGGTTAGAAATGTCAAAGGTACCACCAACTGCAGCAGTGTCGACGCCACCTAAATAATTGATTCAATGATTTTATAAATTAGTAATTCATATTTCTTATCATTAACTTTAACTTGTTTAATTTTATAATTAATTGTATTTTAATTCTATATTAAATTATCATCTAGTTGATGTAGTTTGTTATTTATAATTTATACAATTATTTTTGCACTGACCTGTTCCTCTCTTTTGGAGGCGAAGGCTTTGCAAGATGGAATCGAATCGTTTATCCTATAACATATTATTATGATACATTAACGTTTGCGTTAGTTTTTCAAATTTTTAATCTTCAATTTGCTATTCGAATTCAGATTCAAAATAATTATTCACCTTTGCGAGATTTGGCAATTTGACATGCACTCCAGCTCTGAGTCCGGTGCCAAGATTTGAAGGGCAAGTTAAAATGTAGCCAAGGTGTTTGTTCCACATGAACTCAGCTCCTTTGCCTTTGATGTGCGTCTCAACCTGTTTGAGTCCATGGCAGAAGCGTTCAAAAACAGCTTTCATGTTGCCTCCTTGCTCCATAGAGATGACACGGGTGTGGTCCTCTTCGTTGAGCCAAACAAGGAAATTCTTTTTGTCATGTCATTCGTTTTGTCATTCTTTTTTCTTTTTGAAATGTCTTTTTGTCTTTTGCCAAATTCCGCGACCATCAGGCCAATCTCGTGCCATTCCAGCACATGTCAACAATGGAGAGACAGGTTTATCAAACAAGAAATGATCGTTGATGAGTTGATCTTGTTCTGCATCGGTCATGTCAGCAAGGGGGTAGTATTTGCCCTTCAGATCACCTAAAATCAGAACATGTCCATATTTATTATTGCGCATGATGCAGAAGATGCATTACTATTGTTGAATGATATATTAATTACCTTTGAGTGAGTTGAGTGCATCAGAGACAAGATGTTCGACAGCTCTGCGCTCAGCTCTTGTGCAGTGAGGAGGCAAGGCATAACCACGGATGCTTCGGCCAGTGCGGCAACGGGATGATAAAACATACTTCTCATCGAGATGACCGCCTCTGATTTTTGATGCATCGATATCAGTTTTATGAACATCATCCTTTTTGTAGCCATTGTGACGATCTTCAATGACAGGATCAAAGAGATCAGCAAATACACTGTAGGATTCTTCATCCCCAGCAACAATGCCAACGGTTGAGATGAAAGGATGGCCAGGGTTGTCAACACCTGTTTGGATGGCTTGATCAAGGGTGAAACCATTTGGAGTTACCTAGAAAATGATAACAAACTATTAATTCTCAATTCTCATAATAATGAAATAATATGATATATTATGTATCTGTAAGAAAGTATTACTGTACCTTATCTCTGAGTTTTGCGTAGAGAGAAGGGCTCAAGAACTTCGCCATGGTGTTGTTATGAAGGCGCAAATCAGGATAGTCGCCCATTGGAGAGAAGAGACCGTACGCACGACGCATACTTTCGCAGCCACCGTCAACTTGAGTGGATGAATATGCCATACCAGCAGCAGCAGATGCCATGGCACCTACTCCTACGGCAGCCTTTGATGCCAATCGACCAAGTAATGATGCCATATCAATTAAATTGCTTTTGATTGAAGATTTGTTAGTTGCGTTTTGTGTTGCAACTGTTTGCTGAGATTTTGGTGAAGTGTGCTATTTCAATTCGAGCGTTTGTTTTTATAGTATCTCTGATATTTGACGTCATAATCTATATCATTTAGTACATTCGAGATCAAATTCGTTACGTTTTGATGTTGAGCTACTACTTTGATGTCATGATTACGTTTTTTCGTTATAAATCAGCCATTTTGAATCAAAATAATTATGTCATCGATATGTTATGATAAGTCGCTAGTATGATAAGTTAAGACTGTGTGATGTACCAAATATTTCAATTTTGTTTAATATAATAATCCAAATCATTTGATTCCTTGCCTATTCACTTCTCTTTCCTCATACTTTTCCAATAATTTAACTTTCAAATTCTGCTCTATTATTGCAAATTATAATTAATTTGAGGCATTATAAAATCAAAAACTTTCATCAGCACTATAATGGTTTCTGCAATGGAATTATTGAAGAGACGATCTTTTGCTTGTTGGAAAAGTAAAGTAGCTGAGCTAAAGGCTAAAGCCCTGACCAAGGGGAGCCAACATTTGGCAACATTTTCACAACATTAAGTGAAATTTTCGTATGCTTGTAAAGTTTTTGGCTCCATTTGACTATAGAGCTTTATAGAATTAAAATCAATATACAAAATTATTCATATTATACAAACAAATTCTTAATTTTAGTTTAGCTTAGTATCATTTTGAAGATATATAAAATCAATTTTTCTATGCGAAATTAGTAAAAGGTACGAAAGAAATCATAAGTTTTGTTATAGAATTATAGGATTATAGGTTTTATGAATTTATTTAATTTTTATGTTTTATTAATTTTTTTTATTTTTATTTGGTTTTTAATTTATTTATTTTTTTTGTATTTTATATTTTTTATCTATGTCTTACTTGTGCTGAGCCCGGCATGCAACATGATGTTTAAGCTGCATTGGATGGTAGAAGATCATTGATCTTCTTGCCTTTTTCCAATTTCTTTTCCATTTCGATCAGAGTGCTAACACCATCGATGACTTTTTGGACTAGCTCAACCTACATACATTTGCAAGCAATACTAATTTTATTTATTTATTCTAAAGTTTTATTTGTTGATTTATAATATCATGTTTGAGATTTATTACCTCTGAGACCCCCAAACGATCAAGGTTAGAAATGTCAAAGGTACCACCAACTGCAGCAGTGTCGACGCCACCTAAATAATTGATTCAATGATTTTATAAATTAGTAATTCATATTTCTTATCATTAACTTTAACTTGTTTAATTTTATAATTAATTGTATTTTAATTCTATATTAAATTATCATCTAGTTGATGTAGTTTGTTATTTATAATTTATACAATTATTTTTGCACTGACCTGTTCCTCTCTTTTGGAGGCGAAGGCTTTGCAAGATGGAATCGAATCGTTTATCCTATAACATATTATTATGATACATTAACGTTTGCGTTAGTTTTTCAAATTTTTAATCTTCAATTTGCTATTCGAATTCAGATTCAAAATAATTATTCACCTTTGCGAGATTTGGCAATTTGACATGCACTCCAGCTCTGAGTCCGGTGCCAAGATTTGAAGGGCAAGTTAAAATGTAGCCAAGGTGTTTGTTCCACATGAACTCAGCTCCTTTGCCTTTGATGTGCGTCTCAACCTGTTTGAGTCCATGGCAGAAGCGTTCAAAAACAGCTTTCATGTTGCCTCCTTGCTCCATAGAGATGACACGGGTGTGGTCCTCTTCGTTGAGCCAAACAAGGAAATTCTTTTTGTCATGTCATTCGTTTTGTCATTCTTTTTTCTTTTTGAAATGTCTTTTTGTCTTTTGCCAAATTCCGCGACCATCAGGCCAATCTCGTGCCATTCCAGCACATGTCAACAATGGAGAGACAGGTTTATCAAACAAGAAATGATCGTTGATGAGTTGATCTTGTTCTGCATCGGTCATGTCAGCAAGGGGGTAGTATTTGCCCTTCAGATCACCTAAAATCAGAACATGTCCATATTTATTATTGCGCATGATGCAGAAGATGCATTACTATTGTTGAATGATATATTAATTACCTTTGAGTGAGTTGAGTGCATCAGAGACAAGATGTTCGACAGCTCTGCGCTCAGCTCTTGTGCAGTGAGGAGGCAAGGCATAACCACGGATGCTTCGGCCAGTGCGGCAACGGGATGATAAAACATACTTCTCATCGAGATGACCGCCTCTGATTTTTGATGCATCGATATCAGTTTTATGAACATCATCCTTTTTGTAGCCATTGTGACGATCTTCAATGACAGGATCAAAGAGATCAGCAAATACACTGTAGGATTCTTCATCCCCAGCAACAATGCCAACGGTTGAGATGAAAGGATGGCCAGGGTTGTCAACACCTGTTTGGATGGCTTGATCAAGGGTGAAACCATTTGGAGTTACCTAGAAAATGATAACAAACTATTAATTCTCAATTCTCATAATAATGAAATAATATGATATATTATGTATCTGTAAGAAAGTATTACTGTACCTTATCTCTGAGTTTTGCGTAGAGAGAAGGGCTCAAGAACTTCGCCATGGTGTTGTTATGAAGGCGCAAATCAGGATAGTCGCCCATTGGAGAGAAGAGACCGTACGCACGACGCATACTTTCGCAGCCACCGTCAACTTGAGTGGATGAATATGCCATACCAGCAGCAGCAGATGCCATGGCACCTACTCCTACGGCAGCCTTTGATGCCAATCGACCAAGTAATGATGCCATATCAATTAAATTGCTTTTGATTGAAGATTTGTTAGTTGCGTTTTGTGTTGCAACTGTTTGCTGAGATTTTGGTGAAGTGTGCTATTTCAATTCGAGCGTTTGTTTTTATAGTATCTCTGATATTTGACGTCATAATCTATATCATTTAGTACATTCGAGATCAAATTCGTTACGTTTTGATGTTGAGCTACTACTTTGATGTCATGATTACGTTTTTTCGTTATAAATCAGCCATTTTGAATCAAAATAATTATGTCATCGATATGTTATGATAAGTCGCTAGTATGATAAGTTAAGACTGTGTGATGTACCAAATATTTCAATTTTGTTTAATATAATAATCCAAATCATTTGATTCCTTGCCTATTCACTTCTCTTTCCTCATACTTTTCCAATAATTTAACTTTCAAATTCTGCTCTATTATTGCAAATTATAATTAATTTGAGGCATTATAAAATCAAAAACTTTCATCAGCACTATAATGGTTTCTGCAATGGAATTATTGAAGAGACGATCTTTTGCTTGTTGGAAAAGTAAAGTAGCTGAGCTAAAGGCTAAAGCCCTGACCAAGGGGAGCCAACATTTGGCAACATTTTCACAACATTAAGTGAAATTTTCGTATGCTTGTAAAGTTTTTGGCTCCATTTGACTATAGAGCTTTATAGAATTAAAATCAATATACAAAATTATTCATATTATACAAACAAATTCTTAATTTTAGTTTAGCTTAGTATCATTTTGAAGATATATAAAATCAATTTTTCTATGCGAAATTAGTAAAAGGTACGAAAGAAATCATAAGTTTTGTTATAGAAAAAATTACCTGTTTCGTTATAGAAGAAATTACCTGTTTTCCAGTCAGGGCTGTCTTGAGAGAAAATTTTTTGAGGGGGGTGTCGACCAGTAAATTTGTTGACTTCACCGGAGTCCGATCCTGATATATAACCGTAAGTTGGGAGCAAGTTTAAGGTGAGGTATCCTGAGTTGATTCCGCCTCACCAAGGTATGTCGTGCATGGTTAAATTGTACTTCGACCTAAAGTCATCATGTATGTATGTATGTATGTTTATTTGTCAACAATGGTGACAGGCAAACACAAGGAAGCTTGTCACCACCGGTTACGTGAGGCCAAAGAAGAAAAGTTGAAAATAGAATGAACTAAAGTAAAATTGCATATAGTTATATACAGAAGACGTATGCCCCTCAACCGCTGCATGAGATCCTTCACTGGCAACCGAAGGAGATGTTCCAACGAAGCTATGGGAGAGTAGTATCTTTTCATAATGTTGTATCGTGAATTGTGTTATTTACAAGTTTCTTTGTCAGCTATGTCTGACCTTGATTTGTGGCGTTCTTTGTGTAGCAAATATGTTAGGCGTAAGAGGGATGGCACATTCCTATAATGTGACTGTCTATAGTACTACTACTACATACAACACTTCTATCGGAAATAGATTTACAAAGAAAATTTTAATGTCTTAATTAAATGTATATTTGCATTCTTTTGGAAATTTGATTTTTCCAGTTGGATTTTAAATGCGTCAATTGAGTTGGATTCCACTTCCTCTTCACATGATAAGTTGTTCCACCAAGGGATTACCCTATTTATCAATGAATATTTAACAGTGTCAAGTGTTGGTCATAGTATTGGTAGCAGTGTTTTTGGATGTTCACAAATTTGATACTTTGTAGATTTATATTTGAATAATGACGACGTTTCAATACCAACAAGTCCGTTTATAACTTTATACACCAGTATTGAGGTCATTTTCCATCCCACGAAGTTTTAGATTTTTGAGATTTAGAATTAATAGTCTATCCAGTATGTGATATATCAGAACCCCAGTTTTCATTTTTGAATATATATTTAGTAAACTAGCGTTGAACAAGTTTTAATATCTTTATGTCCTTCTATGAATGAGGGTGGAAGATTCTATGATGGGTGAGACATGGACCATATATGCTATCAACAGAATATCAGGGTCTTTTGAATGAAATTTTTTTTACTCGTGCACCACCTATCAAAATTATTTAAAGCGAGAAAAAGTGGGTCTGCCACACTGTTACTCCAGGGTCAGGCAAACAAAACTCTTTAAAACCAAAATCTGAGTTAGACTATCTCGGTTCTATATAATATCTTGATAGTACTAGATCGTACCATATTCGTAAAAAGTTCAGAAGTAGTCAAGGACGAAATGAAAGTATATATTTGGAGGAGGGGGGGGGGGGGTGAAGTTTAGCAGAACAAGATGTTAAATATTTTCATATATTTCGATGTCTCTATAAAACTATTTTTTATACAATATTATAATATCATAATGTGCGGTGTATAATGAACTCTCAAAGTACATGTAATATATGTGCATAAATGAATATTGTAATGATTATGACCTATAGCAAACCAGCAGCATTTAATTGATTGTAAATCCTTAATTATAAATAGGATTAATTTAATTTCATCATTTTTGTAATTATTTAATTATTTAATTGTAATTATAAATTTATGTTATTATATTGTTATACCTTTTAATATATTAAATTTTATCTCAAATAAAAAAGCTTTCAATCCAACGATGTTTCTTTTTATTTTGAATTATTTCCAGTCAAGAAGATAATCTTAACATTAGATCTTGATTTTGTTTTTTAGCAGAATTACAGATTTCATGAAGTTCATCATCGATAAGCCTATAATCAAGAAAATAAATTATTTAAAATAATGTATCAAAAACATTGAAAACAAAATTCTAAAATATCACGAAGAATATTATCACACCTCTTAAGTACAAGAACGATCTGCTCAATCTTAACATATTGTTTGATTTTTAGACTACAAGAACCCTTAAAGAAGAAGGCAAACACTTTATTAATGAAGTTGGAAAACTAATCATTAAAAAACAGATGAGAAACGATCAAGGGCCTTCATGTGAGAGAGAATATCAGTGAGAGGTAATCCAAAGGGAAAATGCCATCAGAGCATTAGGAGCCCTGCAGGAGAATAGGGTGGGGATAATCTAGACCTAATTTTCAAAATATATAACAACAATGTATTTTAGTTTTCAGGTAATTAGTTTTTAGGAGTTTTGAAGAAATATGTAAAATTTGTATAAATAAATAAAAGATATAATAACAATAAAAAGTTTAGCTTAGCTAGTAACTATGTACAATAAAAATTATCATTCTCACAAATATGAAATAAAGGCAGAATATACAATATACATTAAATTATTATTATAATATAATGTAATATGAGGTGAACACATGTATATGAGAGTGGTCAATGTTTTTTAAGACAGAGCATAATATAGAATAGACACAGAGACGGGGCAAAAGCCTTTTCCGTTACTCGGAGTTTCACGCGTTTGTGTCTATTCTACATTAAAGTATTATAAATGATCTTGCGATTCAAGAAAACATAAAAACAAGAAACAAAAAGTAATAAAAGTTGGCAAACGTGAGTATTGATCGCAATCGACTTTCTCATGCCTATACAAATCCATATTGATAAATCCCGAGTATGAACTTTCTTAGCAATCTGGGAAGACGAGCACTACTTTCTTACAGAGCAGGTTTATTATAAAAAGCGTGTATATTCATAACGCTAACAGAAATGGTGAATTTCGAGCTGGAGCGAAAGTTTATTATCTGCCAAGAGCCAATTACGAACCCTTTCATAGACGAGCAGATATATCATAAAAATACGTGCAGACGTTACACAATTGTTTGACTAATAATTTATTAAGTAGGTCTACAAAGTTTTTTAGAAAATTTCGCCTATGCAAACATGGTCGCCAATTGAAGGCTACGTCTAGAAACTGTAAACATCGACCCAGTTGCGAGGTAAAATGCGAGGAAATATGGAAACACGCTGGTGATCATTACAAATGTTCTGTACTCAACTTTACCATAGATGCTTAGCGGGCTGTTACGTATAGGGTAGAATAGCAGAACATTTGGCATTGTGGAATTAGGCAAGCTGATTGTGGGGGTAATCAAAGAAGAGATATTAAGCATAATAATTAACTTTCGTGTAATCTTACAAAGAACTTTAATATCATCAACATCACATGATTATCTACATGATGATATATAGAGATCGGTTAATTATGATTTTACCTTGATTCATTGTTTTTTCTTATTACATCTCGACTACGTAATGACTTCCGCAATGCATCAATTTGCATCTGATAATCAAATGATAAATCTTTCATTTCAGCCTCTCTCTCAATTAGCCTATAAGCAAATGAAGTATAACGTGATTAGAATTATGACTGCTAATTCAGTATAATAATAGGTTACTGTAGGTTTATATCTCTTAGGAAATGTTGAGTATGTTGACTGAATAACAGATCATTCTTATATTATAGATTGTACACGATCAACTGATTATAGAGTGCCAAGGTGACGTGTAAAAGTATTTTTTTATTCTCAATTACCCGGAAAGAGCACCCAAGATCATTCATTTGCCGTGGCATCTAACAATAGAACCATCTCTCATATAGCATCAACAGTGAATCAATCATCGCAATTTACATGAAAACGCTGAAGAAACATTTGCTGAATAATAATCACTAGCCTTAACCTTATATTTTATTGATTTTATATTTAAATAACTAAAAACTACTTCGATCTTTCCTATAAACTATTACATTTGTATTTCCTCTAGTCCGTATACAGTCAAGTCTGATATAACAGTCACCTCTATACAGTGGCCACCTGTCTATAGTGGTCAATTTTGATATGTCTAAAATAGCATTTTCCACTGAATCAACCCTGTCTATGAAGGCCATCTTGTATACAATGGTCAATTTATCTACTTCTCATAGCTGGCTGTTATATACAGGTTTCACTGTACTACGTATTTATATCAGTGCGGTGGAAAGAAGCATATCAGTGCTGACCAGTTCCTGTAGTGTATAAACATAAAAATAACAACATAACATAACATCAAACATACCGTCTTTCCAGATGAGAGACTTTCTTTGTAGAAGCAGTCTTTAAGTCCTGTGAAATGAATAATACAGTAGTAAGGAAGTATAGATTATTTTGGTCTGGCAAACGCCGTAGTTTATATCCGTATATGGACTTAGAACACAGGTATATTATGTTGCTATCAGGAACAGGATCGACACGCTGAATCGATCGAGTAGAAGTAGCCTTCAGAATATGAGCTTATTGTACACTTGTAAGTGATTGGCATTCCATCTTCATGCGAGGACCATCCTTGTAAAAATTAATTCGGAAAATACTGGTTAAATTCAGGCCAAATGAAGCCAACAATTTCACAACATTTGATAATTTTGACATCAATGTTGTTAAACAATTCTGGTTTCATTTGGGCATCCTATCCAGCATTTTGCTAGCATTTTCCTAACATCGATCGCGTTTTTCAGCAATTTGATAAAAGTTTCGTTCGATGTTGTGGAAAAGCTGACAAGACGTTTGCTTCATTTGGCTGGGGCTTAAATAATGACAATGATACCCGATTGAAATTAGAAGCACATCCCGTTAGCCTTAATAGTCATGTTGTGTAACTTTCGCAAATGTTACGTATCATCTCTGGTATCAAAATAATATCTAAGGAGTTTTCTCAAAATTTTCAACTTTTATTAGGGGAACATTGTCAGATGCCCGTTGGATGACAACTACATCTACCTGCAATGAAAGCTACCAGCCCAGGTCATTATTAGTCATTAGCCATTAAATTAATCTGACATATCATTTGTCATTCGTGTTGTATATCTTGGTGCATCGTATACCTTGAATTCTGAAACTAATTTCTTGTAACGATTAGCTTTTTGAATGATATGAGAAGTGCGCATGTTGTTTGTAGCTTCTTGTTCATCAAACTGCAATAGAATAGAAAGAGAATTTATCAAAATGGTAACAAACTAAACCTTTAAATGTGAACCCCTGTTATCATCAGGGTCCGACAATAGTAGAAGTCATAGATTCAAGAAGGTTAGAGCAATTTCAGAAGAAAATGGGTATGTTTAATGATTTATTGGTCAAAAATAAACAACCACAAATCAGAAAAAAATGTCGTAGTGCCTCTGGGATTCCAGAAGGCTGAACCTTTAGTCGGACCATGGTTATCACATTTAGAAAGCAAGTTATTTTCTTGTTTGGAAATGATAAAGAAAGTGTAAAGCACATTGTTGGAGGAACTCTCTCATAGCTGTAACTCTTAGAAAAGACTTGGAATCAAATATCTTCAAAGCACGAGGGCGGACTTAACCTTAACCAGTTAATTTCAGACCAAAATAAGATTGATACCCCGTAAGTAATTTAAAATAGGAACAGTTTATTTTATTTATTTATAAATTTATAATAAATTTAAGAATAAATCAAATTGTATTTATAACGTGAATTAGAGAGGTTGTAAAATAAATGAGCTAAATAATAAATGATGTTGAGATACTAGTTCCAGGGTAACACTTTTAATATTTTTTCTTTCCAGATTGACATATTTTATTATACCAAAGAATTCTGCATCATTTTCATATCAAAAATATTCAAGATCAAAAATTTCAAATACAAAAGATTTGACTACCATACTGATATAACGCCAATTAGAGAGGTTGTTAAATGAGCTAAATAATAAATAGTGTTACAGTCAAACCTGTTATAACGGTCACCTCTATACAGCGACCACCTGTCTATAGTAGTCACTCTTTGAATGTTTAAAATAGTATTTTCTATTAATCAAACCTGTATATAAAGGCCACCTGTCTACAGTCGTCAATTTATCTACCTCTCTTAGCTGGCCGTTATATACAGGTTTCACTGTAACATAATTTCAGACTAGGAATCAGAATTAGGAGAATATGGATTTCTTACCAAATTTTCAATTTGCTTTTTCTCACTGACATTCTTTTCAGCCTAAAACAGAATAAAACGACGATAAGCCCTGACTTCAATCCTATAGCTGGATATTAGGTAATGGTAGACATTTTCAAGGAGGATTTTACATGGCAAGAATAAAAATACTGAGAATTCAATTTATAAATTTGTTAGAAATACATCGATAGTCCAATTTATTGCTAATTTTGATAGAAATATCTAAACAAAAAAAGTCGAATTTAAACGGAGCACAACAATTGGTTAAGAAAAATGATGCCAATAAAATTTCCAAATGATCGTGGGCAGCCCTTGGATTTGACTTCGATTGACTGACCGTGGAGTAACTGAATTTAGTCACACTACCCAGCGATAGTTCCAACCTCATCAAAGCCATACATATGAATTCTCCAAAACTCGATTGAAGTTTGTTGATTTATATTACATTTATTTTACCACAGTTTTATAGCATTTGTCCTTGCACATTTATGACATGTGAACTTGACAGAACAAAATACCTTCTTGTTTTTCGTTACCACATACAGTCCTCTATATTGTTAACATATAATACGCTACTCTATCAAACTGTGTTATCTTTTACTAGATGCCTATTCTACACGACCCTCACTTTTTTTCATGGCATTCTGCAATCATATAAACAGTACTCAACCCTATATTTGTTAAACAGTGTATATATAAAAAAGTTGTCTGCTTGTAAAATACACAGAAAAATGTATGATTCATACCACTTTCAAAACGGTATGAAGAGTTTCTTGAGTTAATTTTTCACGCTCATGTGCAGCCTCTAATTTCTGACGTAGAAGTTTGATTTGCTGATTTGACCGCCTGCAACAGAAGAGGTGATAACAGTCAGTAAGGATGATTCAAAATACAATGATGATCAAAAAGATATATCTGCAGATAGAGCAACATACTTGATTTCTTTCTTGCTATGTTGTGTTTCACTTCTTTCTTTCATCAAAGTTGCTTTATTATCTAAATGCAAGGAAGAAAACAATAAATTTAAATCTGTATGTAGGCCTAATACCCCGGAGGGTGACTTCAATACTTTTGGTATACGGGGACGTTCAAATATTACAGGGATTATTCCAAGGTTTTTCATCAATTTTTTTTGCTTAAATTTATTGTTTGGTATTTTTTTACTTCAGCAGAAACATTTAGCTTTTTTTTCATCAATATTTTTTTTTGCTCTTATATTTTAATTTTTATATGTCCCATAATTTTGTCATGATCTGAACTATTTTTATGGTCATCCGCCCAAAGTTTCAGTTGAACAACCCTGTCCAAACGACACGTAAGTTACCCCCAGGATAATACCCAACTTTAGATAGCTTGACCACTATGGACAGCTGGTATCTACAGACAGATTTAATTCATTAGAATAATGACTTTTGTGTATAACGAAAGGAATCATTACATAAAGGTGACCATTACGGACAGGTGGTCGTTCTAGAGAGATGTATGCAAAAAATAAATTTGACTAAATAACTTCTGTAAAGCGATTACGTTAAATTTGTTAACGTGATATTTTTGATTTCAATTTTTTTTATTCCTGGTGAATTCAAACACTGGCAAATCATAGTCACCCCCCTCCCCCCTAGTAAGTGTACTCAGAACCGCATGACTGCCTTTCTCGGTATAAGTAGTATTTATTAAATACTGATTGAATATTGTCGGGTTTTGTTATACAGTTTAGGTCTACATACCGGCTAATAGCAGCGCAAGTCGTTTCGTTTCTCTTTTGTTTGCCTATCATAGAAACATTAAATAAAATTAAAAGGATTGATACTTAGCAGGATATTAAGCAAAGTAGAATATAAGAGTCTGCATGGGAAAATGGAAAACAACCTTATAATATAACCTTGTCTGTTCATCTGAGTAGCAATTGTAATGATGTGCCCATTACTTACCGAAACAGTTTCAGCCATGTCTTCATTTCGCCTTTGTAGGTCAGTAATCGTTATTTGAAATTCACTGTATAAGCAAAACAACAAAATAAGCAATACAAAATACGCAAAACAAGCTAACTATACGCAAATAAACAAACTAAATAATGTGCTAATAGCTTCACTATTGATGTAGACCAATTTTCTCAAGTGTATTTTTAGAGTTGCTGATTTCCAATTACATAAGTTTCCTACAAACTTTCCAAGTATACAAAGTTTTTTTGAAATGGAAGCAGGCTCATTCAGAAGTTTATTCGCTGGATTGGCGCCCTTATACTCGCATGATCATTATCCTATCGCGCAATATTAAAGAAACCTTCTCACGGCGACATGATTAACAATCAAATCATAGCGAACATGTAGTTAATTCTATTTCAAAATGTTTTGAAATCAATTTTAGTGTTCAGTTAGCCTATTTAACATACAAGTTAATCGGACGAGGTTGATCCCGATGGATGTCAATAGTCTAGAAGGGAACGGAGTCAGAAGTTTCAGACTCCAAATCCGAAAAAAGTCCTTATATAAACGTCTGACTCCGAGTCCGGCTCCGACAATATGACAAAAATAGACTTCTACTCGGACTCCGGCTTCAAAATACTTCTGACAAACTCCTCTAAAAATCCGAAAACAGATTAATTTATCAATCCAACCTTAAAGCAGACACAGAAAAGTACAAAATAAATTAACATCAACTGAAATATGTAGCCGTTCCAACCTTGATGTAGAAATATCCAGATAATTTTCAAGTTCGCAATGTTCATTAAGAATTTACCAGGAGTGCATTCTAGACTCCGGCTCCGACTCCTGCTCCTGTCTTAGAAAAATTCACTCTAATCCGGCTCCTGTTGGAATGCAGATAGTCCTGCCGGAGTCGGAGTTTGACTCCGACTTCTGTACACCTCTGGTCAGTACATGGATTAATTTCGTGGTATGGTTCCACGTGGGAGTAACTTCCATTTATGTCCGGCATTGATCAGGGAGGAGCAAACTTGAAGAAGGATATAATTCTGCAGGATGCATAATTCAGAACTTCAGCTTATAAATAGTTTGGTAACTATTTTGTTTCAATGATATATAAAGTATTATTTTCTAGGGTAATGTGCCTATACATTCGAAGAGGTACAAATTGCACTATACATTTACAAACAATTTTTGATTGTATAGGCTATATTTGTGTCTTTATGAAAACAAAAATTCCGAATTATCAAAAATGCAGACAGACTTTAAGGCAAATAAAATGAATACTGAATGTATAAATAAATAAATAAAATTCTAACAATAGAAAAATAAATATCAATTTGACAATCCTAATGTAGACGATTATCAAAGATAAAATCAATGACAATGAGTGATAAATGATTACAACATACTCTCTTTGCTGCTGGAGTTCATCTCGATGATCTTCAATAGATATTTGATAAACACAACTGCTTTTTAAATTTGAAATTAATTGTTGAAGATTTGTATTTTCAACTTCTTTTTGATAACATTTTAACTCTAGCTCTTCTTTTTCACGTTCAATTTGTGAGAGTTGTTTAACAAGATGCTCCGCTGTTCAATATGGATAAAGAATACATTTAAAATTATTGAAGAATCAAAGAGAAGTCTGTTACACAGGACCACAGATAGAAGTTTTGGGCCCTGGGGATAAATTTCAGGCCCTGGTTGATTTCGGGCCATGAAAATATTTAGCCGAAATCAACCTCAAGTTCACAATCATATTTCAGCAGGGAAAGACATAAAATCTCGAGGGATGCTGGTCCTATAAATTGCCTGGGCCCCGTATGGGTTGTAAAATATACAGCGACATCAATGGTGTATGGTAGATATATTTTCTCCACTTGAGAATATTTTTGGGTCAAATAAAAAAAGTCTAAGAAAATTTGTACTTGAAATAAGAGTGAGAGTCAAAAATGAAATGTTCTAGAATTACGCTACTTGAAACAAATCAATCGCCTTTGAAATAAAGTTGAAATAAATAGCCTGATGATCCCCGTGTGGTGTAAAGCTTGAAGTAGCGTAATTATAGAATGTTTCATTTTTGATTCTAATTCTATAAATGCTCTGAATATTTTCATTGAGCACTGTATCAAGAACTCGTGTGGAACAATCCGAAATTCGGCAAACCGAACTTTTTTAATATTCGGTCAACATCTCTTGAATCAAATTAGTATTTTTTTTATAGGCAATTAGGTATATTGCTATTTTCATTAGATATATAACTGAGTTATTAATCAATGAAATAAAATTTTAAAATGAGTGCGGCAAATTGTTTACATTCACAATAACTGATCATCATTATTCTACTAGAGCATAATACCTACTATCTAAATTAAAAAATTATCAAATTCTATGTACATATTTAAATAAAATTAAAAGTTCCCTCTCTGAATGGAAATAGATCATGATATCATTGTATAATAATTAAAATTTATGCCTGCACAGAAGTTTCCAATACAGTAACAGTTAACAGGTCAAAATTGTAACAGACATCACACTATTAAATATTTATAGATTTTTAAATTATGTTTTGAAATTTATAATCATCTCTTTAATGCCCATTTAGTATACTTTAGCTGACAAACTAGCAAGCGGGTTAGCAAATTAAACATCGACATGTTACCTTGCTGGCGTTTTGATGATCTGAGGCTAGTTAACATATCATCTCGTCGGTTAATATTTCTTATCAAATCCGTTCTTTCTTCATCGAATTGTTGGGACTCCATACTTAAACCGCTCATATTCGGCAATCTGTTAGAGTATATATATTCATAAGTAAGGCCACGTTAGCAAAACAATATTCCATATAAAAAATTATAAAAAATATATTAATTTTCCATAATTATTCATTTGCCTATTTCATATTAAACGTTTATGATTCTTGAATTTTATAATGAATAACAACACACTTGTACACATCTGTTGGATGTGACAGAAAGCTAAACAAATCGACAACCCGTTGCTACGATAATCATGAATAACAAAGCCGTCATTGTATATAGCTCACAAGACAAGCGTTCGGATTAAAGCAACAATAAAGAGTTTAATCCATCTTTTCAACAGGCAGGTTAATCGGATGGCGTTCATCATCATGTTAGTAAATGGATTAATCCCTTTTTAATGGGCATGCCCTTCTAGAGAGTATTTTTCATGTCTGTCTGGCATACGGGGAAATAATTTGAAGGGATACTTCTGGATGATAGATAATTGAGAAATTGTTACTGTATTATATCTGGGAAATCCTTGCTTTCTATTTTATGTGTCAGGATATACAGTAATTAAAAATGTATATATCCATACTTCTGTTTTGAAGGAGTATCATCGAATTGTTTGGTGGATTAGTATTGTAGGATATATTTCATCATGTGACAAACAAAAAGATATTCCGTAAAATTAAATTAACAGAAATAGAACTTGAAAATCAAATTGCTTCTTAAGAATTCAAATTTCTTCGTAAGCCTATAGGTAGACTAGCATCCACCGAGTAATCAGTACTGAATTAGAATGACACATTCAATTTCTTATTCAAACCATTTTTTCTGCTATTTTCTTGTGTAACATGTCCTTTGTAAAAAATTATTTGGCGTATCTTTTTCATGATATGAAACTTTCTTTATGGTCATTCTGCTAAAGTTCACAACACCGTCGCAGCTCAATGTAAATTACCCCTCCCCTGCGTAGGAATTGACTAACCTATCAGAGGGTGGATGGCCTAGTTAACTCAATTTCATACAAGAATGGTAGCCTCTAATTATTAATTGAACATTGAATTCTAGATACTGTAACAGAGCAGCATACCTTGTGCTATGAAACTTGGGAGTTTGAAGTGGAATAAATGAATCATCTGGTAGCTCCTAAAATATAAAACTAATTTTAAAAATTCAATCCTTCAGCAACCCGAATAGAAATTTAAAGGAGTTGCACTGTAACCTGCTACAAGTAAAAGTCAAAATTGCCTACTAGTTCTCATTGCATTCACTCGGATTTTCACTTATTTGAAATTGTTTAGCAACGACGTCAAGAAATATCTTATAGAGTTTCATACTCAAGTTGGAAATATGCAGGGATTTAATTTATCGCAATTTCAATTAAGCAGGGTACACTTTAATCTGATTCTCTATTCATATTCAAAATACAATCCACAATCTGATTTGTTATCCGTGGTAATCAATTATCCAGAGTAAATATCATAGCTCATTGAGAATGAATTCAAACGAGCTTATCTTGAGAATTATCGAATAATATCCACTGCGAAAAAAGTTCAAGATTTCATGAACAGTTTATGAAAGTTAAATGGCCCCCAAATTTTCATGAACTGTTCCTGATCTGTCCATGAACTGTCTGTCAGGGTTCATGAACTGTTCATGAATTGTGCATGAACAGTTTAGGAAAATTGGAGCCATTTAACGTTCATGAACTGTCCATGAACTGTTTATAAACTGTTCATGAGCTCCTGAACTGTTTTTCGTAAGGGATACGCAGTTCTAAAAAGAGACATATTTTGAGTACCTGTGACTTTTCCTGTTGCAAAGTCGCTGGCCTACTTTCCAACGACTTCTCTTTTATGTACGAATTTGCCACTTCTTTCTCTACAACCATAAATTATTAAAAAAAATTATCAAATGGACCAATAAAAAAGTTACGTATGTATATTAATTGCATAAATGTATATATTAATTTATATTTATTTTTAAAAATGTACAGTCCTTAGAATATTTATGTCTGAGTCTGTCTATCTTTAAACATATATCTTATATTTCATTATTATACTATTTATTGAATACATGCAAGACAAAGCTCTTAGTTTATTGTTTTATTTATGCAACTGTTTCTTCTATATTCAGAGGGAGAGACATTGTTTTATAAGAATTATCAAAGTGGCAGATAAAAATTAGAATTGATTACAGGAAGACACTGCAGATTCAATTGAATGTCATATTCTGGGTGAACAAGTGAGATTCTTATATAACCAAAGGGGTATTATATACTTATAAACTTAATATATAAACATATAAAAAATATATTCATAAACCTTAAATGGTCAAATGTTCAGGAATTGTCCATGGACTATACTATAAATGGTCAAATTTTCACGAACTGTTCATGAATTTAAATGGTCAAATTTTCATGAATTGTCCATAAACCTTAAATGGTCAAATGTTCATGAATTGTCCATGAACTATACTATAAATGGTCAAATGTTTATGAATTGTTCATAGACTTTAAATGGTCAACTTTTACTTTTCATGAATTGTTTATGAATTTTGAATGGTCAAATGTTCATGAATTGTCCATGAACTTTAGATGGTCAAATGTTCCTCAATTGTTCAAAAACTTTAAATGGTCAAATGTTTATGAATTGTTCATAAACTTCAACTGATCAAATTTTCACGAACTGTTAATGCTCTTTGAATGGTCAGATGCCCATTAATTGTTCATGAACTTTAAATGGCCAAATTTTCACGAACTGTTTATAAACTTTAAATGGTCAAATTTTCATGAAATGTTCATGAACTTCTCACAAACTGTTCATGCACTTTAGATTACTAAATTATCATAAATTGTTAATGAACTCAGTGAATTTTTCACAGTGGCCTTCAACAGCTTTTTTAGAATTGATTGTCAGAATAAATAATGATGATGATAATGAGTGCTCAATCTGGCAATTTTTGAATCGGTCAACCCTGTTAATAATATGAAATACCTGTTTAATAAGAGTTAGATTTATGAAGATATCCAGGCGGGCTGCTATTTATAGATAAATCATGGTTTCACGGGCAGTTCATGAAAAATTGGGCCGATTAATGTTCTTGACCTGCTGAACTGTCTTTTGTTGGGGTATAGGTTTTGGTAAAAACATGCCGTTAAACTGTTAAACCGATTATTTACAGACAATCAGAACATCTCTAGTATTTTTTCGAAATATTATAAATTATTACCTAAACATTTGAAAGCTTTGATAAGTTTGTTTTGTTGTTCATGAAAATGTGATTGCATTGCTTCTAAGTTTGACGATAATTGAACAATGTTTTCATTTTGTGAGTTATCAATAACAGGTTTTGTTTGTGTTTGATTTTCATGTGTAAGTTGCTGTTGTTGAGTCTGTAACGAATCCATTAAACCATTGAATCTCTGTAATTCTGTCTCAAACTGCTGATAAATTTGTTCAGTTTTCTGTTTAAAATAAATAGCATTCTCTTCTAATACAATTGGCACTTCATTAGAATTCACATCTTTTGCAAGGATTAGCTTTTGTTTTGAATGAGATTGTAGTTTTTGATCGATTACTCCATCGTTTCCGTCTCTTGTGTCGGCTAATAAACACGGTTCACTTTGTGATACAGCAACAGCATGTTTTTTATTCTTCATTGGATGTTTAGATTTGTTATTATCAAGGCTTTTAATAGAAGTTGGATCATGATAGGAATTATCTGTTACCGTTGCTGATTCGCTCAGTTCAAAGTCATCAGGTTGATAAAAATCTGAAGGTGAGTTCCATGTTTTATTAGGATCTGCTTCACCAAAGTTAGGATATTGCTGTTTGGTCTTGGTATCGGCATCTCGCTCATTGAAAGCGGCAAGGTTTTTATCGATATGATCTGTTGTTTTAAAACGTCCAAGAGATGCTGTTGGTTGATTTTCAATAAAACTACTAGTGACATCAGTTATTTCGTCATCACTAATGGTTTCAGCAGAATAGGCCTGAAATGAAAGTATTGAATAAAAGTTTGACTTAAAACTCAAAGTCGGAATTTAGACTTTTAAATGGACCAAATGGAATGCTAAAATACTTACAATGCCTCAATTAATTAATCTTAGAATTTAGTAATTCTTTCGTACAGTAATTAACATATGGAAACTATAAAACAGGCCATAATTTCAATAAATAGAATGGCCCTACAGCTAAACGCATGTCATTAAATGATACTATAAATTTAACTACTGTATAATGATAGGGGGTGAAATAGGGGATGGAGGTGATGGTATCCTAATTTACCTAGATTCTATTATAGGTGTCACTTAACTATAATTCACATATTTAAGTATGTTTGAAACATTCAGATACAATAAGCTATTGGCAGCAGCCCATGTGAACGGCGATGGGTCTAAACAGCAGAAGAGCGCGGAAAGCATTGTTTTAAGCTGGCACCCTTTTAGAGATTGCAGAATCTTCACGTGCGGCGATTCTATTGTCACGATCTGCGATAGTCTTTCTATACCTTGTAATTTCTATTGATTAACACGATGCACTATTAGGATTGTTGCTTGCATGTTACTTTTACAAAATTATGGTGTTTAATATTTCAATTATCATTTATTTAACATTTATTTGTCTTTTCAGCATAGAATGATCAGAACCTGTACTTGGATCGAAATTATCGTTTGTCAGATCATGTCTAATAGATAGATATCTACCGCAATCAAAGTTGAGGAGTAATTAGGAGAAAACAATGAAAGTTAAAATATTGCATAAATATGATTATATGACGTTCTATAGCTTTAGTCTAAATTATGTACTTAATATTTAATTGCCAAGTGATTTTATACAGATATGCCCTTTCAATTGGTAGGCCTATTTTTAACAAAGCCATTTTCTTTGAATTGGTATTTGATATCAGAATGGATCAAATGGATTTGGATCGAAGAGAGGTAAATGGTTTCAAATTGAAGCTCAATTCAAGTTCAAGTTCCAGGTTCAAGGTGGGTTCAAGTCAGTTCCAAAGTATATTTTTAAAATAATGTGACTAAATAAAATCGAATATCAAACTATCAATTGGAAATGACAGAAAATATTTGTGTGAAATCAATTGGTAGTTAAATTATTAAGTACATAATTTAGACTAGAGCTATAGAATGTCATATAATCATATTTATGCAATATTTGAACTCTCATTGTTTTCTCCTAATTACTCCTTGATGTTGGTTGCGGTAGATATCTATCTATTAGGCGCGATCTGACGAACAATGATTTTGATCAAATTACAGGTTCTGATCGTGAATTTGTGATCATTCTATGCTGAAATGACAAATATGTTAAATCAACGATGATCAAAATATTAAACACTACCCCTGCGAAAAACAGTTCAGGAGTTCATGAACAGTTCATGAACAGTTCATGAACGTTAAATGGCTCCAATTTTCCTGAACTGTTCATGAACTGTTAATGAACTGTTCGTGAACAGTTCATGAACCCTTACAGACAGTTCATGAACCGTTCATGAACAGTTCATGAACAGTTCATTAAAATTTGGGGCCATTTAAAGTTCATGAACTGTTCATGAACTCCTGAAACTTTTTCGCAAGGGTTTAACTTCTTAAAACTAGCATGCAGGCAAAAATCCTCATAGCGCGTATCGTATTAATCAATGAAAGATTAAAAGGTATAGAGAAACTATCGCAGAGCTTGACATAGAATCGCCGCGAGTGATGATTCTGCAATCTCTAAAAAGCCACCAGTTTAAAACAATGATTTCCGTGCTTCTGCTGTTTAGACCCGATGTGAACGGTTGAGACCTCTCTTCCATTCCAATTAATCCACACAGGCATCTAGCCTATCATTAATTGAAGTTTGATGCCTACCTTGGTTGTAGGAAAAATTAAACAACATTTAAAATTACCTATGCCAGAAATAGCCTACACAATTTTATGATATGCATAACAAGACTTGGCTTTGATGAAGAGAGATTATTTTGTCTGAGCTTTGGCCAACATAATTGAGTACTAATTGTTATTTATAGACCACTATAAGGTGTATCAGGTTTCCGGTAGTAGGCTAGTCTCTTGCGGTGGACTTACTACCAGTTATCAAACTTAGACTTAGAACTTATTGACAATTATTTATGAAATCAATTAATGCTAAGTAATGACAGGAAACAGTTGACATGTTAAATATTTATTACAGATAAATTCAGTAGAAACACCTGATTATTAATTTTCTCTTCTAGCTCCTGTGAAAATACTTCACGAATATCAAGTTTCCCAAAGTTCATGAATGCAGTGAATCTTTTCGCAGAGAAATGCAAAACAGACTTGCTGCTAAATGAAGATAAAATCTGACTGAAATACAGCCTACAGCTACACAGAGGCTATCTGAAGTCAAAGTATTCAGTTATATTGGAGTTCCTACCTCTTCATCAGCAGATTCTCTAGTCAATGTTTTATCTACTTTTGCATACAACCCATGCAATTCCACAGGCGAAGAATTTTCCTCCCTTAATTCAGCAGTAGCTTCGGGTGGCAGAGGCATTGGTGGACGATGCTTTATACTATCTGGTGCATTCTTTGTTGCTTTATCACTTGACCTTAAACCTGTCAATGTCCCAACAGTGGCATAAGCGGGGTCTTCGTCGTGGGGATCATCACCAACATAACGTTCATTATAATTGGCTTTTGGAAGTGGACCAATAATTGAATAACAGACTTTTGATGATTGTGCTATGGCTCTTGCAATTGGCGAAGGGGATCTGTTTCTTAGAATGTGTTTTGGTGATTGCGGAACTGCAGCGGCAACTGCGGTTGATGGTAATAGATTCAAAGCAATATGTCCCTGTATTTCAAATAGAATAATCAAAATTATTTACATAGTACGCACATATTGTTCAAAATTATGTTGGGTTGTACAATTGATTAAAAATAATCAACTTCCAACTAATGCTGGATAGGCCTACTAGGTTTAATAATGTAATGCAAACTTTTAACAAGAGCTTGTAAATTATTCAAACTAGATGATATGCAAGTCAGATAAAGACAAGGAAATTGGATAAAAAGAAACTTTGGAAGCAACATACGCCACAACCAGAGATGATGTCACAATTTTTATTGGGGGCAGCATGATTAATTATGATCCTCAATCCTCCTGCTGTATAAACCAGGCCGACAAGCAAAGGGGTTGATCAGTTTTTGGGACCTGTAAAATGTTTAGGCCTATTACCTATCATTGCATCTTAAAGGAGCAAAAATGACCGGCAGGCGCTACGCACTTAGGATCACGTGCATGTTTATTGTTTACAACACAATGTTCATTGTTGACATGAATTTATTACAAATTAGACGTGCGTATAACAATAGTTTCAAAGCGAGACGGTTGAATTACGCTAAGCATAAATTCAACTTGAGCTCGCAGCGGTCGCCGGTCAATTTTGCCCCTTTAAGCTCAGGGCAAACAACTTCAACTTTGCGCAGCAAATCTGTTTTTATCTGATGTGTGTTTTCAGTGTTCTGAAGCAATCTTTACAGGAGTGGCTAAACGGACCTTCAGCACTAAATCAAGACTTTTCTAGAACAACTCAGACTGAGCATAAAAGGAAGCCATGGAGCAGCCACAGCATCTAACATCTAAAGAGTTTGATAATCGATATATTTCAAATGAAATGGTTTAGAAGGATAACAAAGACGTTCATGCAACAAATAAAATACACAATGCAACATGTCAGACAAAATCGAAAGAGTGGCTAAACGACAACTTTCAGCGACGATTTCAAAGGATTTAAAAATTACGAAAATGTTGCCGTCGTTTGCGCATGGCTTTAGGCCTTTCCCAGACATGAAAGTAGCCTACAAATGTTGAAAATAGAGTGAAACTATGAATATGGACTGAAAATAGATTGAAATAGGTCATGTTATAGAGTTTTAAATGTTAAAGGCAGAAACAGGCTGCAATCTGCCAAAAGACTGAATAATTTCATGCGTGGTCCTCTCAGAAGCTGAATTTACATGGGCAGTCCTACTACAAATTATGTCTTGAAAAAATTCAAATATAGTTTCTATCGACCTCAACAAGTTCACATCTGGTTAATACTAGAACCCGCTTATTGTCACAATTTGCGACTGCAACAGGCCAGTGATATTAATAAGGCTATGTCACTAACACTTGCAGCCTTTATGAAATCCAACTTAAACAGCTCAGTGTTAGGATATCCTGTGTTTTGCTTAAATCCTGTTATCACGACAATAAAATCAGTGATTTAAACAAGGTTAGGCTACATCAGATTAGAGCCTTGGTTACACCATGGTTACACTGAAGAAGAATACACATTCGTGATTCAAAGCAGACTATAAAATAATCCCACAGGGAAGTCAGATAACTAATCCAAGTTTAGCCAATTTTCAGCTTAAATTCCTTTGCCTAGATAAACTGGATGTAGCCTAGACTTACTTTTACAGTTGCATATTCATCTTAATATAATCAAACGTGGCTTGGATTGTAGATTATACATATAAATGTTAACAAATGATGGGTTACCACAGCAATAACAACTTCATCCATAATTCCAAGCTCATTTCTAGACTTTATGATCGAACAAGGTTATATATTTTGTTTTGTTTTGGAATATGGGATGATCACACAAGCTTAATATTTCAATTCACAAATTTATTAGGCAAATAATAAAATCATCATTTGGAAGTTTGAACAATATGAGCACAATTCTTGATGTAAATAAAATTTAAAACAATAAATTATCTAACTTGCGATCGTATAATTTGCAACTTACAATCATTCATAATAAGATAAGCAAATGAAAAGATTGATGCCAATATCGACACAACTTTAAGTGGTAGGCTAGGTAGGCTAACACGAACGATAAACGTCAAAGTCCATTCTTATTTCCATGATTTGTGAATGATAAAATAGGGATTACTTAAGAAAATGAAGAACCTCCAGGTATACAAAACAACTTACGTATGGCTGTTTATGTTTTTTCTTCTTTCCTGACTTCGTTTTCCCACATAGCAAAGTAGGAGTTTTTTTCCCATCTCCTCCGGCCATGACAGTTTAAACTGTTTGTTGATAAGATTTTGGATTTCGTATTAAAATCTCTTTTAAAAATAGCCTCGATTTGTTCGAAACAAAAGAATGTGAAACCATCTGTTTTCGTTTACCATGGTAACCAATTTCACATGGCCACAACTGTGGTCTGCTGTTTCAATAAATGACTTTACAGATACAAAATGGAGAGAGATGTCAAATCTCCCCTATTAATAATTTGATTCGATAGAATATAAAGCAGACATGCATCCAAATCCAGACGTCACACAACGACAAACCTAAAATCTGAACTGTTCTGCTGCATCCGGAGGAAACGAAGCATCACACCTTAAAACGAGACTAGACTCCAATTCGAACAATCAGCGTAAACAAAAAGCAATGCCATTTCTAAATCTTCCAATTCAATTTCAAAAATTTCCAAGTCAATTTCAGAAATTTCCAATTTAATTTCAGGGAATTCCAAAACGCAGATTAAGCCCTAGGAAGCCTTGTGATATATGCGGAGGCCGGCGGATGGCGGAGATTGACGAAGGTCTGCTCAAAGTAACCCAGCAACGCGGTAACCTTGTTGCTAGTATAATTACACATATATGCTCGTGACCCCTCTATCTGCATTTTAACATGAATGAATGAATGATATATTTGTCAATTGGAATTTGACAGGTAAATAAAGGAAAAAATTAATTACACTTACATTCAGCGTAAATAAAATTTAAAAATTGTGCTAACATAATACGCTATTTAAACTAAATTTGAAAACACCAAGTGAGGTTGGGCTAACCACTTCCTCAGGTAAAGAGTTCCACATCGGAAGGATCCGGTTGGTGAACGTATAATATGATGCGTTAACATGCTGTATTGCTTTAGCTTTAAGTTTGTGCAAATGTCCACGCATGTTTTATTTATTGATATCATATGAAAATAATTCGTTCTTTGGAAGGTCCACAATTTATTTAGAGATAATAGTGCTATTTTCAGCATCCGCTATTATACTGCCTGACTGATCTATAAGTCCCGCTTTGATATACCGCAATTTGACGAGCGGTAAGCGGGACTTATTCCCTTCGTACAGCGTTGTGCAGGATTCTGCACAACGGCATTCTGTTTGATCGTATTGTTCTGACAAATTATCACGCATTTGATGTACGTGGAAAGACGGGGTCCCATATTACGTAAATTAATGAAAGACGCAACATGCAAGCCAAAATAAAATGAATTACATCTATATGGAAACCATAGTTATTAAATCAAGTCGATTAACTGATGCTTGTCAAACCTTACAAACTTATTTCAACATCATCATTCAAAATACAGATGGCGAAATTATCTGTAAATGTTTTTACCCTTCAGGATTGTTTAATGTTGTATCATTGTGAATACTTTAGGTTACCATCGAAAAATTCAGCAGTTCCACGTCGTGTACAAGAGCAACTGGGAAAGATTTATTCAGAATATAGCAACCTTTATTGTGTAATGTTTATCATTTCCACAATAAATCATATTTCAGCCTGCATTTTGATCTCTAACGAGCGCTCATAAATTTACAGTAAACAGCAGCGTTCGCAAATTAATGACTCGCCAGAATCAGTAAGTTAGAATGATAAAATCAGTTTTCCAGTATTATACTGCCAGAAATACAATATGATACTGTGTGATTGTTGATCACCCTGACACACTCACACAGTTAGGACAATTTATTGTATCATAAACGTTCATTAAATCAAGTTATAATATGAAATAAAATGAGAACAAGTTTGGATAACTCATTATGATATATTCACATGGCGATCTATCATTTCGATTTGTGACACTGGAAAAAAATGTCAGCCGCCCAAAATATCAATAAAATACTGTATGTGCGGATTTGGCAATTAGCTGGACATGTATAATTTTCTTAAATATTCTCTGATCTCAATTGACAATCTCTGCTGGATTTAATTTATCAAATTCAATAATTTCAAAAGTATTTATTATATGTATTTATATAAGATCGGACTTAGTTAACGCCTTCTTCTGGAGTAATTAGGTATTGATACGTATTAGAGACGGATTCTTCCTACCACTAAAGCACCAATGCCAGGTACTTTTCTATTTATAGAGGAAACGACAGTGGCTTCATGCTACCGGGGGTATTTGCTAATTTTGCCAGTCAAAATGGGCATTTTGACGGAAAAAATGCTGTAATGCAGTCAAAGTGGCACGATTTTCATAACCTTCCGAACTTGAACGAAATTTGCGTAAAAAAGTATATCAGGGGGAGGGGGATGTGCGTATACGGCCGTGATAAAGGAATGGCTTTTTTTCTGAGAGCAATGATTGTACATGCTACTGGTCACAGTCGCGACCTACAATGCAAATCTATCTCAACTGATGTCAGATAGCAGATATGCCTTGATTTTCATTGCGCAGTGGTACTTCTCAGCGCTTCTATAATTCACTTCCACCTTGACCACTTCATCTGCCATAAGTAGATGGCACTCATTTGATGTTCAGATAAAGTCAATACTTAGTTGACGTACGGGGATTCGTTCAGATCTGAAGTCCTTTTGCGCTGCCATCTGAGGTAATCCTCATTTCGAATACGAAGAGAGAAATTTAAGAGAGGTTGGAATACGACACAGCGACAGTTTGTATGGAAAATGGAAAATAGTCAGTTCTGCTTTATTATAGAGATATTAAAAGCAAGGTGGCACATTAAAGCGGATATTAATTTATTAAACGATTTCTATTGAAATCCAATTGATAATAGTCTACAGTGACAATTGTAAGATTTAGTAATTTAATCTTTCTTTTCTGTATTTCATAGAAAATAATTCAATGGAGTCAAGGGAGGACAGGTCTTTAAAATAGCATCAGAATAATTTGGTAAACAATATTTATGTTGAATATTCTATTCATATAGCATATTGAACTATAGATGAAAGGTTTGATATAATTATTCATAAATTCAACTTATAATTAACAGCAAGTATTAGTCCGTAGAGAATGGATTAACTCCGCTTATACGAATTGATGTCAATTTTAGAATTATAACATACAATAATCATCGTAAATTCGTATTAGATGGAGTATTTGAATCTATTATTTTGTTTATTGAACTTTTAATATCATCCTGATGATCAAAGAGAAAATAAATAATCTTATTTTACAAATTATTCGAATTACTGAGTAAAAATCATAATTATGTTTTCCTTTACGAGTATTTGCAACATATTTGATGTGGTTCGCGATATGTTCGCTTTATAAGAGCAAATCATTATATTGCATTAGCAGCTGTTATATTCAAAACATATTTATACGCACATTATATACAACTGAAAAATTTTGCCAAATTCGTTGAACAGCTGTTTTCATACTGGCATTCGAATTATTTAAGATCCATGTATTTAAAAATATCTATTATAAAAGATTATATTGGTTCTTTGAAGTTGAACTTCAACAGTGAATAAAAGCAGTATGACTGCAATTAGCAGGCTAGCACAAGTTTGTATGTGCTTGTTATATTGCACTATTGAGTTGGCATTTTCCCAGAAATTTCCAATACTACCTTTAACCTTGCCTTCTGTGGATGCAGGTAAGTGGTTCAGAATATGGTCGTTCCGCAATCCGCAACATCAGAAATCAGACAATCTAAATTAGGTGCTACTCTTGACCTGAAAGATCACTGGAAAGTACTTTTTCCCAAGATTATCTGTGCAATGCAAGAAAGTTTATTTCAGACAACATTGCGGAATCCGTACTCATAGACATAGTGAAGATGTATTTGGGACACATAAACGGGCTTAAAAATTACTACTGACAAGATATAGGAGATTCTAAACTGCTAACACAGTATATAATATTACAATCAAAAGTATATACATATGTTGATGTTTCTTGACATCTGCCTAGAAAGTTATAATTAAGATTATATTTACATTACTATATAATTTTGTCCTCTGATTGTGGTAAATAATTTAATAAAGTAATGTTAGAAAAAATTATATAAATAAATTGATAGTATATTCAGTATTTTATGATTTTAATTTCTAACTAACTAACTAACTAACTAACCAACGAAGTGACTAATCAGCAATGTCTAATAATTTGTTTTGCAAGGTATCAGACACGCCGATGTCAATGATGCCGTTGAGAATTAATATAACCCTGATAATGTATTTTGTAGACCATGAATCTATGATGTATTGGAGCACCAATATATTGCCGATGTGAGAAAGCCCTCCCGGCAAACAGTGAACGTTTACAGAAGGTCCACTGTTTGCTGGGCTGTTATATCTTTAAAGCGTAGATCAGTAGCGCTTTCTTCCAATCGAGAAGATGATTTCTGCATATTTTTTATTACTGTTGATTCCGATTCCCTGAGTTTCAAATGGTTTCAGAAATATTAACACGTTTGAGTTTATATGTTATACCGTAATTGGTAAATAAATCTAGGACAGATCAGAACGGTAGTAAACATTTTTTTTATCCGGTTGAATATTATGTTTATGTTTAAAAAACATTTTAATTGCATTATACGAGTGTTTAAAAACATGAAGCATAAACGTGTTTACAATCTCTACTAGAAAACACTGTTATGTATGCCAACATAGAAGCACTTAAATAACAGTTGTAACATGAATGAAAAATGGGAATATATATATATTTTTCGTATAACAAATATTTATGCTAACAGAGAATTACTTAACTGACAAGATGAAAATGACAAAAAATTAAAATGATTTTGTATAATACATTTTCACACACTTTACTATCACCATTTCTCCATTTACTAATTTTCTTTTGATTTTCCTTTTATAATTATTTCATAGCTAGAAGATTAGAATGTAAATAACTTTATGTCTCCCAGTAAACAAGCTTTTATGCTCGCGAGATGACGCTCACAATCATCAATCACTGTAACATCACAAGCATATAAATCCTGTGTGTATTTATATACTTGTATTCAATTATAAACGTAATGAATGTATATATCTATCTAAAAGAGAGTGTTTTTGTATTTTTCAATGGAAAGAAACAAAATTATATTAAAATTTACCCTCCGTAGTATAATTAATACCAAAGGTAATAAATATAACTATCTGTTTAATACGATTTAAAACGGTACTACTTGTTAAAATCAAATTCCTTCCGCGTGATATTTTTACTCGAAAGACAAGATCATATCCATAATATTGAAAATTGAAATAAAAACTCAAGAAAAGCGTAATACAATCGAATCCCACAATAATGGTAAAATACCGCTCTGTGATTGGTACAAATCCAGGTACTATAGAACCAATCATCATTGACGGTATGCCCATCAGAGCCTTCTGCTTAGTGATTGCCCATGTAGATTTTTCCTTCGTCAGCCAATTTGCGTGAAGTTGAGGGCCGTTATGGAATAAGGCTACGTAATCTCTATTTTCCCACCATGTTGAGAAAAAAACGTTGGGCACAAGTAAAAGAAGGAGGCAGAGACTATATCCGTGGCAATCCAGAAAGGAAATGCTATCAGCGCATTAGGAACCCTTCAATTAGAGAATATGGATACCTGTTTTTAACAAACATCTTTTTCATGTCATGTATTTTAGTTATTAAGTATCTTAGTTTGTATAAGATATGAAGAAAATGTAGTAGATGTATAAATAAGGATGAATTCAGTTAATTAACACCTGATAAATATTATCTCATTATATCATTGAATAAAAAATAAAAAATAAAAAATAAAATCAAAAGAATACTTGCGAGGGAATGTCTTAAAATTCTTCTATACATGTGCAACTGTCCAATATATATACAATTATGTAGCTCATTACACGTGGGGTGTTGTAAGGAAAGGATTGCAACTACTTACCTTTTTACAGTAGGCCTCTACAGGTTTTCAAAATATTGTTTTTTTTTTATATTAGATTGTCAAGTCTTGGGAAGAAATTATTCAAGTGGCACAAAGTTTGACATTCAAAATCTCACGAGGCCAACCTGTGTATCATGTTCTTGTAACTTTGGTGTTCTCGAATGTTCCGCTTCCATGATTCTTGATGGTGATATACACATCACCACTGAGTTGTGCCTTTTTGATTGCGATTGGTTCATCAACAAGATAGAATCCAGTAAGGATATGCTGCATAACTTTAAAGGGTTTATATCATATATCAACATGCATGTTTTTGGTGCTTTTGAAAATCATCAAAGAACAGAAAATCACTCAACTATTGAAGAGTGCCTGTGGTTATTAACAAGTAATCTTAGATTGTTTGATCAAATCAATATCGAGTGCACTATATAATAGAAGGGGACATATATCAGCAAACAAACTGTTAACAGAATAAATTCATAACATCAAAATCATGCTATACAAAAATGATATTATTATCCGACTAAAAATGAACTAATTACTTGGCTTAGGGCAAGTAATGTCGAGCCCTGGACATTGTAACGAGATGAGATGAGTTGACATTTAAGGGTTCACATACGGGTTGCCATGCTTCATCGCAAAATTCCTGCGCGAGGGATATTGGGAGACACGAGTGAAACGTAATAAATAAACGATCCGAGGGCAAGTTCGTTCCAGCTTTCCGAGTGTCAGACTCGGACAACATCCCGAGTGCAGCAATTTGCATAGGAGCATCACAATACACGTTCATGAATTCTTTTCTACAACGAAAAACACACCTATTTATTATTTCATCGTTCTAGTCTCTGAAATTGTCAATTCTATCAACAACAACTGTCAATTTCACTCACGAAAAATCGAAAACAAATTGACCTAATCAGAGTTGTGAATTTGGTCGCGTGATGTGGTCGCCTCGTGATCAATGCAGAAATTTCCGCCACTATGCTCAACTATTGGTGAAAAATATCAACAAAGATTCATCACATGAGTTATCATGATATTTTAATTTAACTTGAACAAAACAGAATTTGATATATTTTATATCGAATAAGGTGGTTTAAGTCATCTACCCGTTATAATAATAATGTTAACCGATACGACTGTACAATTGTCGAATGAAGGTTTTGAGCTGGATGAATATTTAGATTGTATGATCCTTTTTGCATACTTTGTTTGCATACATTTGCATTTAAGAAAATTAAGTTTCTCAACTTCTTCAACAAACTTGCTTTCATTGTTACTATTAGCATTATCATTAATTTATCGAAAGGTAAAATCACAGTTCTTGTCCATGCATTGTGCTGATGTGGTTCTATTATTTGATTGATTAAATGCTTTGATACTGCGCTTTGCAAATTGTTTTGATCTCCAGAATATATCTTGAGTCATTCTTAAGAGATGAATATGCAATTCGGTCATCGGAATATTTATTACAAATTGATTTAGCAATTAATTGACCAAAAACAGATAATTGATGCTCAGTAATACAGACATGAATTCAATAGCATGGCGTTTGACCTGAACAAAAAGAACCGTTTGAAACTGGAGCTTTTTCGATTTTTTCTCTATAATGCTGTGATGAGTTCTTTCACCGATCGCATGGCAGAAGATCATGTGTGGATTCCCCAATTCCCCATTTACTTTACCAGTTATTTGCATTTTATCCTTAAGATTTTGTAACTCACTTTGAATATTTGTTGTTTTGTACTTTACTTTTAGCGGTATGCCAAAGTCCAATGACATTTGCTTGTCAACCAGAAACAGCCAATACAACATGGATTCAAAATGGTTGTCAATATTCTTGTGATGGGATTTCATTAAATTCAGTTTTTATGAATGCACCATGGTGCCAAAGATTATCAGGATCAGAAAAATTCTGCGTCTGGAAATGCCCAGGTTTGTCAGGCTGGGGGAATGTGGATGGACCAAGCTCAATAGATTTATTCATTTGTATTAAATCTCATCATAGCTCGCTTTTCAGAACGTCATTTGGTTCATCAAATTCCTCAAAAATATTTTGTGCGTCAAGCCTTGACTTGCGTAGATCTTCTCCATGTATTGAGCACGTGACATTTGGCCAGTTTTTAAAGATCCTTCACCATTTAGTTTGTATGTATAACCCCAAAAAGGATTCATTTCTCTCATTATCTCCATAATCAAAGCGCTATTTGTTAGTATACTGGCCGGAATTAGCATCTGGAGACCATAGAAAAGTTGTTGTGAATTTCATGACAAAAATAAAGGTTTTACATTTCAGATAAGAATTTAGCATTAGAGACTCTTGGTGATATGTTCACATTATGTAAATACAAAGAAGCAATAGTATATCATCATGAGATATGCGATGGAAAGTATGACTGTGAAGATCATTCTGACGAGGAGAATTGCGAAGCAGGTATAATGACAGTTAGCTATTGAAATTAGACATTTTGTCACGTGTTAATTGTGTTGTGTTTATAGAACTATAGGTGACACGGCTTGGCCTCATTTCCTGGAATTTTACAAGGAATTTTTGAAATTTTAGAGTAGCAAAATAATGGGCATTGCCGAACGAGGCTAATGAGGGCAACGTATATAATTGTTTCATCGAAATCGACTAATAATGCAAAGCAAACATTTTTACTTGAACAAAAGTTAATACGAGACTACGAGTACCAACTATTCTCAATCAACGTTAACCAAATGTTTTCCCTTCATGGTCAATCAAGAAGAAAAACAATTGAGCAACAACACCATCGGAATTCTGGGACGAGGGCTTGAGATTTTTTCTGAATACACGAAGCAACACACAAACCGCATTGGAGAACAGAAGTCATTTTCAATGTTACCGGATTTCCAAAATAACGTTTCGCAATCTCGTTCTGCTATTCCATGACAATGATTTTTTGCTATTTTACTAGTTTATTGTGCGATAGACGAAACTACTCTGAGCTACACAGAACTGGAACATATGTCATGGGATCGAACAGTTGTGTCATCATCAGCAGCAATAAACTGTTCGAACTTCGATGATTCGTGGAAAGGTCAGTAAGAAAATAAATAGTATATATAATACAATTGAGAAACGAATTTAAAGAGTTATATTAAGACCGTTCAACAATTAGGCAATAACACTGAATTGTCTAATATCTACCCTGAACGAGTCAATGATGTAGCAAAATAGAAGCGATAAATCGTAAAAACTTTAAACTTTAAACTTCAAACTTCTCATCATCTCCTCTTGTTGCTCTATCAATATAATATCCCGGGTATAATACAGTGAGAGCTAAGATGGCAACTCAAATTTACGTTTTTAAGAGTTTTGAAAGGTCATTATATTATCCTATCTTTATGCAAATAACCCAAAACGTAAACGTTAACACGGTAATTTACATCTTCAAATATTGAATAATTCATATCCAACAACAGCTTCAATGTGTTTTTGTTGACGTCAATTACGACATTTTCACAAAAAAGTATCACTGTTGTTTGACCAAAATTATTCAAAATCATGGGTTTTCGGTATGTTAGATGTTCTTATTTTGATGCAGAAAAACGGAGGACAATTATTATTCGTCACTTGTTCCAAACCTTGTCATGGTTCAACTATAGTGAACATCTTGTTCTTAAAAATCCTCCGGATGACTTTGAATTGGCCATACAAACATTAAGCCAAACAAAACATAATAGCAAGAATGGAATTTTCCATTGAATAGGTTAGAATATCACATACATTAAATATTTTTTGTTACACAGGTGTGATAACACGGCCTTGTATGAAAGGAAATCCATCAACAAGCACGAGTGTATGGGGAGATGTCAATGAGTGCAACTGTGTGCCAAGACATCCTGAACATTTCCATATTGATACGGTATGTCATTTTATAAAAAAGTAGAATTAAATGTAAATATCCAAATATCCAAAGAGTAAAGCTCTTGCAAAAGCTGGTGTATTAAACATTTGCAGAAAAACTTTCAGATGACAATTTACTAAATAACAAATTTTACTACCAACTGCAACGAATTTGATTAGAGTCCCAATGTGTTATCAGGAAAACCTTGATAATAGTAAATTAATCTCCAACAATTTATATACGTTCGCCATTTAATTTTTCTTGAAATTATCATAGAAATTACTAAAAGCCCTATTAATATATCTTTAAAAACTAAACTCCTTATTATATAGCTAAGATGGGACTGATCTTAAGTGAATCTCATATTTGGCGGCCTGTCATAGCCGTTGAAAGTTTGATTCTGAAAAATGTATTTTTTTATCTGTTTTTCAGGATGTAATTTCATCCCCATCAGAAATCTTGAATGGACTTAAATATGTTTACAGTATTAGCCAGAAATCACTTTATGCCAAAATCTACAGGCCATATTTGAAAGAATTGGTGAATAAAGCAATTCAAATGTCTTGGAATGCAAATGATATTCAATACTTTATCGAAGTAAATGATTATTTACAAGATTTTAAACCAATTATTTCTAACAAAGCAAGTTCCCTTCAATCAAACATTTTCATATTTGTTGATTCAAGGTATGCGATTCGATTCTTTATCAAAGGAAACTATGTTACAAGTCAGGAGATAAGGTAATGATCTAGAAGAAACATACTTGCCAATTTCAGTATGAATTGAATATTTATAATAATAAATTAAAAAATTAATTATATTGAGTGTAAACTCAGATACACACATGCATATGAAAGCGATCAATGTTGGGTAAAACAGAGCATTAGATAATAAGAGACAAAGATGAGGAAAAAGCCTTTTTCCGTTTATAAAATTGAAATATGTATTAAATCTTTACAGATTTAATAGTAAATTAAATAATTTAGTAGTAAATTGAATAGTTTAACCAGAAAATGAATAATGGATTTCATTAGAAAATTCCACAAATACAGTATTATACGGTACTCAAATGAAGGATTATTTATTAAAAAATAACTTAATAACGAAAGAGCAATATGGTTTTCTAAAAAAGACTCTCAAAATGTTCCACGTTACTTTCAACTTTACACACTTGGTCACACAGCAGTAAGGAAGAAGATATCAACAGACAGTATATACTTAAACTTTAGTAAAGCCTTTGACATTGTGTGCAATCTAAATTGATCACTATGTTGAAAGCTTATGATATTCCAGCAGAATTTATCATTTGGTTGACATCTTTCTCAAATAATCTTTCTCAATCTGTATGCATCGAAACACATGATTTCCTCTTACAACTGCAGTTAGCATGGTGTACCTCAAGGCTCAGTCCTAGGTCTATATTACTTATCATTCTCTTCATCAACAACATCGTAGTAGTATAGTCAAATGTAAGAATGACAACCAATAAGAGAGAGACTTTCATTATGATATGGCTATATTTGAAAATAATCTAGAACTACTGTCTGTATGAAATTCTACATCAATTAGAGTCAAAGTTTTTCAAAATGAGCACCGGAATTATCTCTTATCGTTGAAAGTCAAATAGTAATGAAAATTGATCCGAAAACTGAACCAAGTAATAATAAGTCAGAATTTTCTTGTTAAGGCAGCTATCCCAGCCATGATGTGCTCTTATTGTTGAATTTGAATAGAGGTGTCCGTATGATTGCTTACTCCGAATAATCTGCAATAAGTATTGAAGCCATTCATCTATAGCATATACGTTGGCTCTGCTTTTCCTCGCTTGTCCACATTCTCTCAATAACCGTAACTGTGGACAAGACGATAATATTCAATGCATAAAACAGCTCATAAATATGATATTGCGTTCTATAAGTTGTGAATAATTATAATATGAGAACATTACTGAATAAATCTACAGCATCATGTAGAACAAAGTGTTGATAACGAATAGATGATTAAAGAGCAACTTACAGTTTCTATTCTTTCATAAAATTCAATTTATATTCAAAACATGTACTCTGATACGAACACGCTGGGTGCGTAATGAGACATAAAAGAGGCTTAAAAAATCACAAGCCGCAGCCTGAAACAAACATCAACAATAACCAATCAGCGATCATTATCACATTCGATGATTTTATAAATATAGTATATTAAATGAAACAAAGATTGCACGTTTTGCCGTGACTCTGAGTTTCGCGCGCATTTATACATAGCTCTACTTAACTGTATCGAGCACTCTCTTAAATGGTCTTACATCATTATTATTATTATTATCATTAGTATAGTACAAATATTCTATATAGTATATTATATTTCATATTATACCTTCATTGTATTTTCATATTATCTTGCAGGAAGAGGATAGTTTAATCGCAGTAAAGATTGCAAAATTTGTGTCAGATTACAATCAAACATTTCCTACTTTCTATGCGTGAGTAGATTCTCTAATTAAATCCGTATTAATTACGCTGCAACATGTTGGTATAACAACCAAAAAAGCATCCTATATAAGTTTGATTCTGTTTTTGAAAAATGTATCTGCTAATACAGGCCTACACAGATATTTGCTTGCACCACTCAGATACTTTGAAGATGGATGACAACGAAGGAACTATAGACCCAGAAATTACAAGGTCTCTCCCTGCTCTAAATTTCCTTAAATATTCATCCTCCCCATATTGATTCCAAATGGGCTTTTCGAACAACCTATTGGGTTACAATAAGGGCCGTCGCCAATGGGGTATGTGTGGTACATCCCACTGAGCAACCTTCCGTAGGAAAATCTCGCTTTTTCAATGTCCTGCTGTCCTTTCTGCATTTATCAGAAATTGTATCGATCTGGAAAGACATTCATTGCATCCAATGCAAATAAATGAAAAAAATTGGCGATGGCAATTGGAAGTTGGGAGGATGTTTTACTTTTTTGAACACAACGAGACCCTCCTAAAATTTCACTTGCTCCGCTCGACCGAGAATTGATGGCTATTGCTTGTGAATTCAAAGTGTCTGTTTACTATTTGTTAAATATAAATGTTTATTTTAGATTACATCGATGATAATCCCTATCTCACAAAGTTCTTATTCAGTGAAACAAGAGACATGTTTCTGACCTGCAGTAGTATTTATATGCTCTTACTTTAGTGAGGTTTCTTCCAAAATGGATATTCTGATATTAGAATTGAGTTGAATTTATAGCCGTTTGCTGTTTGTTATATGCCAACACCAAAAGTTTGTATCGCTGCTCCACTCGCTTAAATCATCTAAATTATACTTAAGTGTTGCAAAATTCAACAAAATCCAGTCGAAATTTTTCGACCTTTTCGCCTACATTTCTTCTCTGCACTCCATTCCACAATTTTCTAGCGACGGCCCTGGCTTTAATAGAACTTATATGCAGCCATTCACATTTATATATTTCTTCCCATTAGATATAAAGGTGAAGAATAGATTCATTGTTTGAGTTTCAGTTTCTGAATAAAGGGCTATCTTTTAAATTGCTTCAATAAATATGCGAATTGTAATCAGACTTTATAAAGAAAACAACGATATGAATGATTATTATTAAACTTTTAGGCCTCTGCCACATGTGAGATCCATTGTATTTTCAAAATTTGATTTGGCTTTATCATTCAGTTTGGAAGAACTGAGAAGCAGACTAGAAGAGGAAACAGTTAAGTAATGAAGGATTTGAAGATGTATACTGCTATCTGATTTATTTTAGCTGAAACAAATTAGGGTATTATTCGATGATCTGCTTTCTGATTGGTTGCTCAATTGTTTACTACTTTCTATTATAAAATAGAACGAATGACACTTTCATCAAAAGTGCGAATATCGAAACTCTGTCAATAAAATGCGAAACAAACACTCTTCGATTTGTGATTCGAAATGATTGAGAATGTCATGATTCGGCTATGAAGACAGGTAACCTAGCCTGCGTGCAGATCTACTGTTTTCCTTCGTTAACGTAGTGCTTGCGAAACACTGCCAGAATCTCGGTACACGCTAATGTGCATTTAAAAAAATACTGATCAAACCAATCAGCTTCAATCGAATCAAATAACTCAATCGAATTTTCCTTCGTCACGAAGGATGGCGATTTGGTTACGTTGGGGGAACTGCAACGTCATCGTGTATCGAGATTCTGCAAGCGTTTCGCAGTCCCTATACGTTGACGAAGGAAAACAGTAAGTCTGCACGCAGGCGGGCTACTGCGGTAGCCCGGCTTAAGAAGAACATTAAGTTAGATTACAATAATATGTAAACTGTAAATATATTATCATCATTGATTTTTCTGCAGGCTATCTCAAACTATAGCTTTCACAGCCAAGAAGAGCATCAGGTAATAGTTATAATTGACATTGAAATTTTTCATGCTGTCCAATGTCGAGTATTTCATGATTAAACTATACATTTTTCCTTAAATGATTCAATAATGTTCCGAAAATGTGTGCAAATTTCAAATATGGATCAAGTATAATTCACTTTGTGTATGCATATAGACAACTTTAATTTTAAAAACTTTAATAAATTTTACACTGGATTGTCTTACTCCTGATTTATCCATTTCAGGAAAAAGTCAAAGAATTATCATCTCTTTTGAATGAATATGAGAAACGAAGAAGTCTGCTGATCGTTGAGCTGATAACAACAACTATGTCATTGGCTGCGATCATCGTGACATTGATCATCTTTGCTGTATTGAGGTAAATAAGTAGCCTATAGAATGCGTCTTGGAATATGTAACGGCAGTATACCAGCAACCATGATCATAGTCCGCACAGATAAGTAAGATTTAATAATATAAACGAAGGACGGTTATCGCGAATGAATTGCTTCAGCGCTCTTTTTATTGACAGCTTCAAAATTATTTGATTTTTCCTATAAATTACTCTTTTGCAATCCAAATTTTCAACTTCAACTTCTCATTGCGATATAGAAAGAATGTTTAAATAGATTTTTTCAGCCAGCGAAGGTGGGATTTATTCGTAGGACCACAATTATTTTCAAACATTTATATGAGTAATTTAAAATCACATCGAGAGACAAGGTAATATAAAACTTAGAAATAAAATACTATTTCTTTCAAAAATGATTATAAAACGAAAATTGTAATCCACGAATAATTCAACTTGAGATTGGGAGTAATAAAAAACATTTTTACATTAGAGAAAATACGACCACGAAGAAACAAAAACTGCTCAAAGCCTGGCGGTTTTCAAGCAGCTGTTTTGGACTTTAGTAGTCCTTTGTGTCAGCCAATACGAGTGCCCACTATCGCTATGTGTTTACTGGAAGTCTGTCAATTTGATCAGCAGTCTATATGTAAGTTTATGATTTAAAAAGAGTCATTTGATAACGAAAATACTCAACCTCCTTCAAGTTTGAAACCTTTTGTCATTTTGAATTCACGATTTTTAAACTATTTGAATTTCATCAAAAGACAAATATATTGTCAGAAAAGTAGGAAAATCCCTTTATGACATTGATGATGACATAATACACTTTGAAATCAATTTATTATCTTCTAGGATGCCAAATAGCACTCGGATATTCTTACATCGGCATCTTCTCATTGCTTACGCCCTTTTCTGCACATTTTCAATCTCCGGAGTCTTACTAACTTCATCGATACGAAATTCAAAGGTATGGGTCAGTGTTTAACACATAAATACGATATTTATATAGTAAAACAAAAGGTTGTTGAAATAGAAGAATCATATAACACACCAAGAAACTTATTGGGAAAATGTTCACCCTCCTAGAAAATGCATTATTGTATGATTCCATTACTCTGAGAAAAATGAGCGTTCAAAAAGTCACAGGCCAAAGATTTTACCCCTAAAAAGCCAAACAATAGTATCTGTTATGTGTAACCCGCTTAAGTGCAATTCAAAATTGCCAAAGGTTTTCATTGCATTTATCCGAATTTGCAGCTATCCGAAATTGTTTACCAAGGACTTAACCAGAATATTGTTCAACAGGCTTCAAAACCAGTTTGCATATAAGCGGTAATTTCACTTATCCGAATTGCACATAAGTGGGTAACACTGTATGTCATCATTTCCTGTCATCAATGTGAAACCCTGTGAAGATGTGAAATAATAATTTAGTCTTTTACACATATTACTAGAATTAAGTACTTGATGTAAACACATTTTTTCAAAAATATTGTTTCACTAACATCTTAATTAAATTATCATGTCAGAACAAAATTATAATATCTGGCATCATTGCTTCAAAAATCAAAAGAAGTATGTTGCAACGAACCAAATTAGGATCAGATACATAAATGGACAATGTAGAAGTTAAACCTTTCCAGCTTGTACAATTCCAATCAAAACAGTGATAATTTTTTGTAAATTTATAGATAAGATATAATATTATAGTTAATTGCATAGTAGAGATAAATTAATATTTTATAGTTATTTTATAGCTATTTTAATTGTTTCATGTGTAAAGTTTACAAAGGTTTGTTCAAAATAATAAAATATTCACAGATTTTTATAAAAATAAAAAAAATTCCTATCAAATCACTATAGCTAGTAAGATAATATATCAAATGATTACTTTTAGGTTCCTTGTGTTATGTTTTTATGCTGTTTTCATTATACATTACTGGCTACGTTTACATGGATGCTGTTAGAAGGCATTCACCTCGTATTGATTTTGGTTCTTGTATTTGAGATGCGTAAAAGGAGACACGGAATATTTGCTGTTATTGGATGGGGTAAGATGGTCTAATTGGTTGTATAAACTTTGACTCGTGATTGGTTGATCTAGCATTATACATTAGCCCATCGTAGAATAACATTATTAAATTGTTCCATTTAAAACACTATATAGATGATCAGAATTTTTTTCTCTCAGTAGTTTTTGTAAATATACATCATCTCATAATCGCTTTGTGGTGTTTACTCGGAGTAGCTTCAACATGATTTTATATGTATTTCAACTGTGACAATTTTGTACAAATGATGTTATTCCTTTCAACTAGCACATGACTAAACCCAATAGCCCCTCTATTTTACGTTGATTTATAATTAAACCGACGTTGCACATACATATATTTTAATACAATCTCGAAACTTGAATCTTACGGAAAACTGACTACTGATTTAAATTTTAAATATTCCCTTCGCTGCCTTCATTCCTGCTGGGTGTTTAATTGATCAGCTCATCAAATTCAAAAAAGTTCTTTTTCGATCGATGATGATTATGAAAATATGATTTGAAGACTTGAGCCGAGTTGTCTCCCGTTTGTTCTACGAGGAAAATGTTATTTTCACAAGAATTGATAATTTCATTTAAGGATTATTTTCTTATTTTGTATTGAAAACCTCTTTATCCTTCACAAATTTTCGAGCTTAACAACGGAAAAACACCGACAGTAACAAATATCAATAATCTTAGTCAAAATTTTTTTTTTTTTTGAAAAATCGAGGATTTTCAATGTTTATATAGTTTAAACAATATTATTGTCAAACAATTAGTTTATTTTAAATAATTTATATTAGGTTACACCTTGTTTTACTATTTTAGTAATACAATATCTCTTTGAATAATTGAGAACACAATGATATGCGCAGATATACAGTCTGTAAATATTGATAGATTTGCGTATTCTGGCATTGAGTGATGTTCATCATTCACGCTTCTTTCCTAGGAGTTTAGAAAATACCATATTAATTGAACATATTCTGTATTTGCTTTCAATTATAGGTTTACCCATTGTCATATTAGGTGTGATGTGGGCAATCGATTGGCAGGCATTCAAGAATTCTAAAAAGTGAGATATTTGTAAATTACATACAAGCGTTGAGTTAATTTGAATTTATAATTGCTTGATCCTTCTAAAAAAGTAACATTTGATAAAATTGAATAAAGATTAGCAACCACCTTAAGACTTATCTATAGGCAGCAGCTTCTGGTGTTTTCCGCCTTCATTTGATCCCCATTATTTGCTTTTATACTCTGGTACTAACGGTCTATTCAATTATAGGGATTTTTCATATCAGCCATATTGGTGTTGCATCATAATACATTGAAATAAACATTGGGGTCATGATCTTTCGAAATACGACATCACCAGGGTCATCAATCCTTTCTTCTATTAAATCTTGAGGGACTTATTGGTGTACTAGAGAAAAAGCTGTATTGGAAAGCAGAGCATTTTCTGAATCTCATGCATGTTTAGAGAAAGAAATCAAGTTTTTGAGGAAAGGAATTCTGAAAACAAATTTATCGAGAATACCATCATCACCATTTAGCCGGTGTGCATACTAAGACGGAAAGTGTTTGCACTCTTCTTAAGAAATGATTTAGTCTTCTATTAAAAACTATCCCGCAATTGCAACATGTGAAGATATGGATTTCTTGAAAACCATTCTAGACTTAAAATATTCTCTGTAGCATGGTTATTTCTCTATATGCAAGGAATGTTTGCTTTTTAATTTTGAATTCCGTTTCGACCAATTTAGACTTAAAATTAGGAAGACGTCGTTTTTCTAAAGCTTATGTTTTCAAATATAAGCTGATTATCATAAATGCATATAACGAGTACAGTGTTACTAGTAATGTTGATATTATTGCATTGTTAATATTACTAATAATGTTGTTATTTTTCTACTGATGTTTCTTTTTCAAAGCTGCTTGAATCTTGGTGAAAAGGTGTGGATTACAAGAGGGCCAATTATAATAATTCTCACAGTAAGATATTCAATCAATTTAACCCTGCAGTCGCATATCAAAATAAGGTAGCAACGCATATCTCAATTAGCAGTACATTCGGACTCTATATTAATATTCCGTTTTTTAATGCTCATCTTGCTTAATATTACTACGTGAGACTAATTTCTTGTTACCAGTCTCCATACGAATTACAAACAAATTCTATTGTCTAATGTGAATTCCATGCAATTCTTTTCATTTCAGTTGAATTTTACTATTGCAATAATTGTTCTTTTGGCTGTTGTGAAAAGACAAAATAGAAAATTGAAAGATAAGAAAGAGTTACCAAAGTACTTAGTGTTATGTTTGAGATTTATTTTTAAGCTTTGTATATCATTTTAAGCTTCAACATCAAGTAAGGTTGGCTCTGTCATAGTTCTGTCTCAGAGGCTCTGTCTTTCCTGTTATACAAGTATGAAAGCCATCTTCTCCTTGACAGGGTCTAACCTCCAAGCTGACCTACAATATGTTCTCAAATATATTATTATTACTAACAACAGTATTAAATAATATCATTGCTTGCCCCCGGGGGAAGGTAACTCCAAGTGCCGCATTGATGGGGGTGGTGCCACTTTGGAAAAATGACAAGTACCCGAAAAGTCCCAAAAATGCTTTAAAAGTTACCCAAATTGTTTTAAAAAAACGTGAAAATGCTACCCAAAAAGTGCAGGGAGGGTACTTCCATATAGGCTATATGCGGGGATGTTCCATTTTATGGGTAAAAATTCAAATCCAGTTTTCAGTTTTCAGCCTTTAAATTCAGTTTTTTTCCCAAATTCTCTAGGAAATCGAAATGGGACCTGTTGTACCAGTATATTTTGAAACAGAAACACGTGCTCTTATTCAAGTTAATAGAGTTGAAGCAATAAAACAGCAGTGATATTTTCAAATCTCTATTCGTCAACAAATGAATAATATAATAATGAACGGTTTTCTAAAATAAGATAACAATAACAATTAGTATAACATTAAATATTCATAATCAGTAAATAACAATTAATAACAATTAACAATAAAATGAATAAATACCTTGGTTTATCTTCACAAATAACACTGAACAACAGTTTAAACACTTTGGTTGCAAATTAAATTATTTCTACTTTCAATACTCCTATCTCAACGGAGATCACAATACAACAACAAATATTACAGAAAACTAAACCCTAATTACAGAAAAAGGGCGTTGTCACGTGACAACATTTCCTGTTACCCACAGAGGTAACATACCGACCCCCATGAGAACACTCGGGTTCTCATAACTAAATCTAAATACAATGTCTAATACAAAGATAATTAAATTAAACAATAAATGAACAATAATACAAATAAAATTACCTTAACATTTCTAAATCTTTAAATCTATTTAATAATACACACTGATATAACTAGCTTCTAAACTTTAACATTTTTATAATCAATTTATATTTATTTTTGTACTTTTATATTTTCTATTTATTATTATTATTATTATTATTATTATTATTATTATTATTATTATTATTATTATTATTATTATTATTATTATTATTATTATTATTTTTTTTTTTAAATTTTATTATTATTATTATTTTTTTTTTCTAACACTGGTTCACTTAAACTTCTTCCAAGCTACATACTTTTGTAATAGGTCTGGTTAACATTGAAGACCTTGTCTTAACTTGTACTGTTCTTACACAGCCATCACGACCATGGTAAATTTTAACAATCCTGCCTAACGGCCACTGACATCTGTGTACTGACTCATCCAAGACTAATACCAAACTATCTAATGCAAAATCATCCTTCTTCGTACTCCATTTCTTGCGTTCTTGCAGAAGAGGGAGGTACTCCTTAACCCATCGATTCCAGAAATGATTGACAAGCACTTGGACATGTTGCCAACGTTTACAGTAATTAGACTTCACGTTATCTAAAGTACTAATAGGCAATGGTGGTCCTTGACTTTGCATTAACAAGTGGTTTGGAGTTAATGCTTCGAGCTCCATTGGGTCATCACTTAGTGGGGTTAGGGGTCTGCAATTTAGCAGTGACTCTATTTCTACCAACACTGTAAGCAGTGTCTCTTCAGTGAGAAGACTGCTTCCTATAACTTTCCTCATAATTTGCCTGACCGACCTAATTAATCTCTCCCAAATACCTCCATGATGACTAGCAGTTGGGGTATTAAAATCCCATTCACAAGCCTTGTATAACAAAAATTTAGAAATTTTATTCTGGTCCATTGCTGCAATACTTTCTTTAAGTTCTTTATCTGCACCTTTAAAATTAGTGCCATTGTCACTATGCATCACACTAGGCATGCCTCTTCTTGCTGCAAACCTTCTAAGAGCATTAATAAATGAATCTGATTCTAAACTATTCGCTAATTCCAAGTGTACAGCCCTTGTGTTGAAACATGTAAATATGCATCCGTACCTTTTCTCAGTTCCTCGTCCTCTTTTAACTTTAAGAGGGCCAAAATAATCTACGCCACAATGAAAGAATGGAGGCTTGAACGCTAACGTTCTTGATTTAGGGAGGGAAGACATCAATTGCTCGCCAACCTTTCTCTCATATCTCATACATGTCATGCAGTTTCTGACTAATTTCCTAACTGCACTCCTAGCATTAATAATCCAATACTTGGTACGAAGCAAAGACAATGTCGATTGTTGTCCAACATGACTCATAGATGTATGACAATGTTTAATCAATAAATTCGATATATGATGTGATTTCGGAAGAATGGCAGGATGTTTAAAGGTAAATGCAACTTGTGCTTGATTTATTCTACCTCCAACTCTAAGCAACCCATTGTCTAAAAATGGATTTAGTTTCAACAATGAGCTATTTGATGGCAATGATTTTCTTTTTTCTAACGCAAAAATTTCTTTGCTAAAATTTTGACCTTGTACAATCTTCAATATCACACTTTCTGCTGTTCTGAGCTCTGAAACCTTTAAATAATCGACAAAAGAAAATGCAGGTTTTATGTTTTCATCCTTATACCTTACTTTGAATCTGAGATACTCCTTATACCTGAGTATCCAAGCAACGGTTCTATTAAGCTTATCCCAAGAGGAGTAGCGACTGAACAATTTCTCTTCAAAACCTGTTTCACTCACTTGACTAGTTGTATGACAAACATTTGCATCTTCTTTAACCTCAGGATCATTTACTAATGATTGCATAACACGAGGATCTTCCGGCCATTCTGATTCCTCCTTCTGTAGAAAATCAGGTCCTGCAAACCATCTACTTTCAGCACCAAGTTCTTCTGGGGACAACCCTCGCGAAACATCATCAGCTGGATTACTTGCAGAATCAACATACCTCCATTGACTGGCTGTTGTTGTCTCGCGAATCTCTCCTACTCTATTCGCAACATAAACTTTGAATCGTTTACTTTCATTTGAGATGTAACTGAGCACCGTTGTCGAGTCTGTCCAGAATGTCAAAGTTGAATCAGTCAATCTCAACTCTCTGCAGATCTTTGAGCACAATCTAACTGACGTCAACGCTGCTTGTAATTCCAATCTTGGAATACTGATCTCTTTCAAAGGAGCAAGACGATTCTTACCTATCACAAATGAGCAACTGATAGAATCCTGATTTACCAATCTCAAGTAGATGACTGCTCCATACCCTACTTGAGATGCATCTGAAAAGGCATGTAACTCCACCTTAGAGTAAACATCAAGTGGTAATGGTAGAATATTTCTTGTTAACTCTACTTTCTCTAATTTGATCAAGTCAATGAGCCATTTTTCCCAAGTAACGAGATGAGACTCCTTCAGTTCAGTGTCCCAACCATAATCACTGCGCCACAAATCTTGTAACAAACATTTTGCCTTGAAAGTGAACGGACTTGCCATTCCCAAAGGGTCATACAAAGAACTAACAGTAGACAATATACCACGCTTAGTTGGGGGGTTTTGCTTAACATCGCAACTGAAACCAAAACAATCTTTATCAACGTCCCATTTTACACCTAAAGTTTTGCCAACACCTAACTTATCCAAATCTAGATCAACTAATGGTGATGACCTCTCCTGTTCTGAAAATTCTGAAAGCAGTTTTCTACTGTTTGAGTTCCATTTAGTGAGGTTGAAACCGCCAACCTTTAGTAGCTGCTTCACCTCTTTTGCTAGAGCAATTGCTTCTCCTTCGAGGGAAGTAGCTTTGAGGCAATCATCTACATAAAAACTTTCAAGAACAGTATCAACTGCCGCCTTTGAAAAATGTTCTTTATTATCAATAGCAGTGCGTTTCAGTGCAAAAGCTGCACAGGAAGGAGAACTTACTGCACCAAAAATGTGAGACACCATTTGAAGTGTTTCAGGCTCAGCCTCTAAATTGCCATCTGGCCACCATAAGAAACTTAAAGAGTTACAATCACGAGGGTCTACTTTCACCTGTAAAAATATTGCCTCGATATCACTCACAAATGCATATTTACCTAATCTGAACCTTGTTAAGACCCCTATCAAAGAATTTGTCAAGTCAGGACCCTGAAGAAGACTTGAATTAAGGGAAACCTTGCGTACCTTCTTTGGATTCTTAGGTGACAGTACAGCATGATGTGGAAGGTACCACAATCTTGAAACATTCTCTGCCTTCTCTGTATCACCTTTTCGGACTGCATACCCTTTCTCCAAGTATTTGTTGATAATACCATGGTATGCCAGTCTTAGATCTTCATCTCTTTGAAGGCGTTTCTTCAAGTACATTAGCCTTCTTTTTGCAACATTAAAATTATTAGGTAGAGAAAGACTCTTATCCCTCCAAGGTAGACCCAGTTGATAATGCCCTTCTACCAACTTTAGAGTAGAATTCATCATCTCTAATGCTCTATTGTCTTCCACAGATAGACCATCATCTTCAGCAGATAAAGTACCGTACTGATCAATCAACCAAAAACCTTCAACCTGTTGATTTAAGCTGACAGCATCAGAAATTGTGTTAACATGCACAAATGTGTTATCATTAGACTGAGATATTGTACCAAGCAGTGACCAACCTAGCTTAGTTTTTACTGCCCATGGGTCTGTAGCCCCACCTTTTCTACAATCTAAAGGAACCAACGCATCAGGACAGTTGGTACCAATTAACATAGAAACCTTTTCTATTTCAACTAAAGGAAAATTTATGCCGTTTAAGTGTCGGTACTTTGAGAAGTTTATTTCCCATGGCTTAACCTTATTTCCTACATTTAGGTTCTCGATAACCCATACAGAATTTAAAATAACCTCGTCATCATAACGAGGTGTTTCATTATTCTCTAGCACTTTGGAAATCACTATTTTACAGTTGGCTGTTCTAACTCCCTTCCCTTCCCCATTGACAGTTGTTAGGCAAATTTCCTTCATTTCACCTTGTATCCCTAACCTGTCATGTAGATCTTTGTCACACAATGACAATTTTTTATGTTCCCTGTTGTTGCTAACGTGGTTGCCCTGGTTACAATATCTACCTTCTTTTTAGTAACGGTCACATCCTTATAAATTGGAGCTGCCACAACAAATATAGGGTCATTCAGGGCGTCGGATTCATCATCCAATTCCTCAATGAAATCCTTCAAAGTAGGCTGCCTATCCTTTCTTTTTCTAATCTTATTGGCAACCTTTTGCCACCTAGTCTGAAAATATCTAGGCATCCTTTCATTTAATTTTGCAATTACACCTGTATTTATTTCAGACAGACAATCTAAAAGTTTCAATGTTGAATAAACACTATTTGCATTGTCAGAAAGAGTTTGGAAGGCTAATTTGTCATTTGCTTTAATTGGAAGACCTTCCGTTAACACCTTCAGGCAAGCATGAGTAATGGCATGTTTTTGTCCGAACTTCTTTTTTAAACGATCTATTGCTGATTTTAATTTTCCTGGGCCTGTGATTTCAAAACCCTCCACTGCCTTTAGAGCAGGTCCACTTAAAAATTGCAATAGGCGAGAAAATTTCTGATTCTCATCAAGTGGCTTAGAGTCAATTAGATCGGTGAATCTATTGATAAATCTCGGATAATCAACAGGATTACCGGTGAATTTAACTATTTCTGGCGTCGGTAATTCATTGGTTGCACTCAACCTTTGAACAGCACAAAGAGCTTCATGAAGAGCTGTTATTTCAATAGAAGAAGACGAACTTGTGCTTATATTCTCATTAGAACTTTTAACCGCTTGTTTGCTTTTGTTCGAAAGACTATTATCTATTTCATTGTCTGTTAATATATTCCTATTGTTTGCTGAATTACTATGATTACGTCCGGAACTGATAGAAACGACAGAGCCGGCACGTGCTGATAAATTGTCACCAACAGGGAATTCTTCATGCAAATCATCTAGCATATCGTGAGCTTCTGAGATCGTTTTACTTGCTACTAATTTAGCATTGGCGATGGCGATGTTTGCATTTTGCTCAGCAATTTTTGCGTCTAGTTCCAATTTTGCTGTTACAATCCTTTGTTCAGCCCGTCTTATACTCGATCGGTGTGAAATATTGCTAGATTTAGACGATTTACTAGACCGTGATTTTGTTGAAGAGGCAATCGAGATGTTGTCCATTTCCTGTCTATTGTTAATATTATCACGAGCTGCCGCCAGCACCGACACGTTATATTTACTGTGAAAAACACTTAACTTATTATCATAACTATTTTTTCTATCGCATTGAAATAAATATTCTTTGCGAAGATTGTCCTTTTGCGAATCGGTTAAAGTATTAATTAATATAAACGAGTTATTATAATCGACATACCGTTTCCATATGTTGTCGATTTCTTTTATTGCGTTTAATACGCTTACCTCGGACACATCATCTGACCATGCATCGACTTCGGCGTACGCCTTCTTTAACTCTTCGATATAACTTTTACACTCTTCTATCAAAACGTCAACATCCATCTCTGTGGTAGCTTTCCTTGTTAATACCATGCCAGGCCAAAGGACAAAGGACAAACTACAACGACGATCCAAGGACACACGTATTCTTGGAATCCATCAATAAACCACGAGAAGATCAAGAAAACTATGTTGTACCAGTATATTTTGAAACAGAAACACGCGCTCTTATTCAAGTTAATAGAGTTGAAGCAATAAAACAGCAGTGATATTTTCAAATCTCTATTCGTCAACAAATGAATAATATAATAATGAGCGGTTTTCTAAAATAAGATAACAATAACAATTAGTATAACATTAAATATTCATAATCAGTAAATAACAATTAATAACAATTAACAATAAAATGAATAAATACCTTGGTTTATCTTCACAAATAACACTGAACAACAGTTTAAACACTTTGGTTGCAAATTAAATTATTTCTACTTTCAATACTCCTATCTCAGCGGAGATCACAATACAACAACAAATATTACAGAAAACTAAACCCTAATTACAGAAAAAGGGCGTTGTCACGTGACAACATTTCCTGTTACCCACAGAGGTAACAGGACCCAAAACGTTTGATATTCTAAAATTCCTACCCAAAAAGTATATTTCTCAGCTGTAATATGGACCCACAAAAAGTGGTAATTCCATGTATAGCTACAGCCGTACGGGAGTTACCCCCGGGCTGCTTGCTTAGCATAAAATGGTTCGGATTTTATGGGATTTACTTCAATTATAAGTTTTTTTTCATTATTGAGGATTTTCGGAATCGTTAGGTGCACAAGTTTACAGAATATTTTAATGGAGAATCTTTGATTTACAGATCTATTGCCAAGGCATTTCTTGTCCTCTCGCCACTTCTTGGATTCTTTTGGATATTTAGCGTGTTTGTTGATTATCATATCATCTGTGCTTACATATCTGCAGGACTTAATGGAGCAACAGTAAGTGTATCATTGAGGGTATATAGATCTCACTTTAATAATTTGAATCAGGTGTTAAAATTTTTTTAGCACCAAAGCAGAAAAAAACATTTCATGAGTTTATCATCTCACAACATATATGACATATATGACATATATGACCTACATCTCACGACTAAATTCTGACTGACTTCCGACCGGCAAACTTTTCGACCAAATTTCGACGGAGTTCCGACCAGTTGAACTTATCCGACGAAAGTTCGATGGAGTTCCGACCAATTAACTTTATCCGACCACGTTCCGACCAGTTCCGACTTACATGGTGGTCGGATTTGGTCGGAAGGACGTCATGTGTTTAGCGGGTATATGCTATAAAACCTTTCATGCTTGGTTTGTAATTTCCTTCTGTTATCATTTCAAAATTGCTGGGTAGATCATATTGCCATTAGTTTTATATTTTATATAAGGCTTTATACAAACCTGCTTTTCAGATTCAAATGTTACTATACCATATGGTGTTTTGGGTTGACTGGCTCAAGTCCCACTTTCTTTTTGTTGCCTCATTTTCATGATTGGAAAGCTGTATACACTTCCCAATCCATCAAGATGGACATAACACAGAAGTGAGACTTGAGCAAGTCAATGTTTTGGGTTGCATTTGTTAGCTTTTGGACTGGGCGGTTACTTATATAGTTCACAAAGCACTCCAGGAATAATGCCTTCACATATCTTGTATGACGTGATGTTGATATTGGAAAAAAGAAACTTAGTAATTTCAGTTTAATACATTTAGTCTCGAAAATAAGAATAAACCGAAATGACATTATGGCTCAAACATTGAGCTTGATTACATTTTTATATTGACAATCGCTATTTCTTGTGAATTTCAAGAGTTTCTATGAATGAATTCCAAAAAGTTTCTAAATGGATTTCAAGTATCAAAATGGACTTCAACAGTTTCCAAATGAATTTCGAATATTTCCTAATTAATTTCAACGACTTCGAAGTGAACTTCAAAAGCTCCCTAATGGATTTCAAAAAGATTTCAAATGGAATTCAAATTGTTATATATGAACGTACTTCGAATTGTTTTTTCAAATGTAAAGTACTTTAAATAAGAAAAAAAATAATAATTGAAGAATAACTATTGCAAACTGATTTTTGGAATCGAGAAAAAGGGGGATAAGAGACCAGTAAGTGAAAAATACTGTACTTCTGTGACAAATACAAAGATTGCAAATGTAGGGCCAAAATAATTTTAAATTTGAATTACAGTACAACTCTAAATAATTTATTTTCAAATCTACTCTATTGTGAAAATACCAAACAATTTGTTAGATGAGATATCTAGGTACTTGAATACAAAATATTATTACTGTTATATAAGACTAATTATACAGCTGATGGATTGCAATTATACGGACTTCGCCGAGGTATATGCAGAGCTTTATACGTCGATACATTAACATTAAAGCAACTGCGATAGGATATAACGCAAAGATACAAAATGATCAAACGATTGAGAATTTATTAAATAAATAGAAATGAAATCGACATTTGTGATATATCATTTATCAAACTCAATTCAGCAGATAAAAATCACTTTCAGTAAGATTGAAATCTGTTCAAAAGTTATTTGAAATAAAATTTGGAAACTTTTGACATCCATTCATAAACTTTTGACATTTGGAAGTTTTTGGAATTAATTTGGAAACTCTTCAAATTCACTAGGAAGCTTTTGGAATCCAACAGGAAAAAGGTGTAGTGTAATTGGGACGTATAGCTTCTCTATTCGTTTTCGAGCAATGCATCCAAGTTCTCATTATAGAAGCTCAAATAATAACTCTACCGATAACAAATTAAATGGGGATGATTGGCTGGCAGATATCCATGGAATAGCAGCTATTGGTGTTATAATATTTTATGTTAATCTTATTATTGTTATTGTTGTTTGATAACGAGGCAGTCTTTGAGTTTTTCCAAGATGGCTACTTGACCACATGTTGTATTTACTGCTTCGTCTTTCTCTGAGTATTTTCTACATATTATAACATGGTGTCAGATGTAAAATATTGAACATTAATTGAACAATACTATGGATGAATCTAGTAAATTTTTAAAGCATGGACCGCTTGTATTTGATGCAAACGCTGCTGAGAACTGGCGCCGTTTTTTGATGAGATTTCAAATTTACCTTGTTGCAAAGGAAAAGGATGATAAACCTGATCGCCTCAAAGTGAATATGTTACTGAATTTCGCTGGCCCTGATGCTATAGAAGAATATAGCCATTTTACTTATGGTCCAAGAGAAGATATGGAGAATTATGATTGTATAATAAGCAAGTTTGATTTACTATGCCGTGGTGCAAAAAACGTCATTTATGAAAGATTTGTGTTTTGTACTAGACAACAAAAGGACGGTGAAAGGATTGACTCTTTTATCAGTGAACTGAAAAGGTTAGCACTGTCTTGTGAATTTGCTGGTCTACGTGACTCTTTAATTCGAGATCGCATTGTTGGGGGAGTAATCTCTGTTGACTTAAGAGGAGAATTGCTAAAGAAGCCAGGCCTAAACTTGAAAACTGCCCATGATTATGCAAGGACATTCGAGGAAACTGAAAGTCAGAAGCAGCAGTTTTCATTATCTGCCCGTGCATCACAACCAGAACAGACTGCAATTCATTTTGTGAAGGATAGTAAAAGAAGCAGCAAGAAGTCAACCTGTAAATTTTGTGGTTATAGTCATGCCATGAAAGTATAATTATGTCCTGCCCACAATAAAAAATGCAGAAGATGTGATGAAATTGGGCACTTTGAAAAAATGTGCACAGCACAAAAAGATAACAGCAAGAAGATTCGGACTGTCCAGAGAGATGAAACTGACAGTGAAGAAGATGTTGAAAGCCAATTATATTTTTGGATCTCTTGAAGTTGGTGCTATATCTTCAAAGATGCATAAGAAAAGCATGGTGACTGTGAAAATAGCTGGGAAGGATGTACAACTGAAGGCTGACACAGGTGCAGAAGCAACTGTTATTCCGTTGTCACTATACAGGCACTTGTCCAAGAAGCCATTAAATAAAGTGCGTCTACCATTAAAAGGCTGGTTAGCAGACAAGTCTGTATATCCTAAAGGGTGTGTTCGTCTACACACACAGTACAATAATCGGAGTTTAGACATTTTGTTTTTGGTTGTTGATGAAGAGTTTACACCACTACTTGGCTGTGATGCGTGTGATGCGTCTTGAAGTGTTGAAATTTATGAATGTTGATTGCATATCGGACATGAGCCCCAAAGTACCCACTTGCAATGTATGTCCAGTGGATACATCACCTGTGCTGAAAGAGTTTAAAGATTGTTTCTCAGAACAACCAGGACTGCTTGCAGATTCGGTTAGTTTGGAAATTGATGAGTCCTGTAGTCCAATAGTCCATGCACCTAGGAAGATACCAATTGCATTACAAGAGCCTTTCCACAAAAAACTGAAGGAGATGGAAGACATGGGTGTGATTATAAAGCAGACATCTAGTACACCATGGGTGTATTCAATGGTTGTTGTAGACAAAAGGAAATCAGCACAACAATCAACAAGACCTTGTGCCAAAGATATTCGGATATGTATAGATCCCAGAGACTTAAACAAGGCCCTGAAACGCTCACATTATCCGATGGCTTCAATTGAGGACATTGCTGCTCGTATCCATGATTACTACCATTTGGACTATCACCTGCTCCAGAGTTGTATCAACGTGAGATGGATCGTCTGTTTGAAGGATTGCCAGTTGACATTATTGTTGATGATTTTTTGGTATGTGGCAAAGATCAGAAAGATTTGGATCAGAAGCTGCGTCTAGTGTTACAGAGAGCACGTGAAGTTGGGTTGCGATTTAATCTAAAGAAATTAAAATACAATTTACCTGAGGTAACTTATGTTGGCCATGTATTAACATCGGATGGTCTGAAACCTGATCCTGAAAAGATCCAAGCCATCCAAGAGATGCCAACACCAACAGATAAAGAAGGAATTCTACGGTTTCTGGGTACTGTCAATTACCTGGATAAATTCTTACCAAACAAAGCTGATTTACAAGGACCTATTTCTCAGCTCTCACAGAAGAATGTCAATTTTGTGTGGGACACACCTCAGCAAGAGGCATTTGATGCCTTGAAGAATTCATTAACCAATGCTCCTGTCCTTGCTTATTTTGACAACAACAAGAAAACAGTACTGAGCGTTGATGCTAGTGGGACTGGACTTGGTGCAGTTATACTTCAGGATGGAAGACCAATAGCCTATGGGTCAAAACGACTAACTGAGTGTGAACGAAGATACACAAACATAGAGAGAGAGCTGCTGGCAATTGTATGGGGTGTAGCAAAGTTCCATACGTATGTCTATGGAAGGCAGATAACGGTTGAGACTGATCACCAACCGCTAGAAGCTATATTTCGAAAGAATCTTAACGATGCACCACCAAGACTCCAAAGAATGCTGTTAAAGTTGACCAAATATGCCCTAGATATGAAATATGTACAAGGACGAGAGCAAGTACTGCCTGATTGCTTAAGCAGAGCTGCTATCGCAACCACTGGAAATATTCCAGAATACGATTCAGACATTCACATAAGTATGATTAACTATGTCGCCATTCAAGATAAGTCAATCGAAACCTTCCGACGTGCCATTTCAACTGATGAGGTATCAATTGTTGTAATGGATTACATTGTAAATGGTTGGCCTGAACAGAAAGATTCTTTAGATGAATTAGCAAAAGAATACTGGAGCTTGAGATATGAACTCAGTGTGGAAGATGGTATCATCTTTAAAATGGATCGCCTTGTTGTACCACGATCACTACGAAAGGAGGTGTTAGAGGACATTCATGCTGGCCACATGGGGGAAAATAAAAGCTTGTCTTTTGCAAGAGAATACGTATTTTGGCCTGGTATGTCAGCCCAAATTAAAGATACTGTGTCATCATGTGGAATTTGTAATTCATTCCGAAACAGACAACAAAAAGAAACGTTGCAGCCCATGACATTCCAGATTTACCATGGCAATCAATTGGATGTGACCTTTTTGACTTTGGTGGGCAAACGTATTTACTACTCACAGATACTAATCACTTTTCTCAAAATACTTTGAAATTGAACAATTAAAGAGTGCAACTGCTTTGTGTGTGATCACAATCATTAAGAAGATATTTGCAAGATTTGGCATACCAGATAGTGTCTACAGTGATAATGGACCACAGTTCAGCAACACTCAGTATTTATTTAGCACATCACATGAGTTCAAAATATTTGCAATTGATATGTCACCAGTAGCCCAGAATATCCAAAATCAAATGGAGCAGCAGAGCGTGCAGTGCAAACATCAAAAAGATTACTCCGAAAGGCACAAGCATCTGGCAGAGACCCGTTTGAGGCATTATTGAAGTTACGTAACACACCATTTGAAGATATTGGCCTTTCTCCAGTTCAGTTGTTAATGGGACGCAGGACAAAGACATCACTTCCAACTCATCGAAGGTAACTTGTGCCGCAGGATGTATCTCCTGCTCGTGTTGTTGAACAGCTGAAAAAGCGACAAGTCACTGCAAAACGCTACTATGATACATCCAGTAAAGACCTACCAGTTTTGAGGGATGGAGAAAAAGTCAGATTTAGACCAAACAAAGAAAATTCTTGGAGAAAAGCGGAAGTACTTCCAGGATCTTATGTGGTGCAAGATGAACAAGGTCGAGTCTATCGACGCAATAGACAACACTTGATTGCTGTACCAAATGATCGAATGATAATAAATCACCAGCCTGTCAATCACGAAGCAGATGATGTGTCTCAAAGTCAAGACCCTGGTCAAAGCAATGTGCACAATAGTCAAGAGTCTGATCAAAACAATGATGCAACTGGACTACCAATCCAAAGCCTGAAACCCAAGAAATCAATGAGAGAACGTCGAGCAACAGACAGACTTATTCAGTCGTGCTAACTAATTATTATTAAAGTTATATTGTTATGACGAGGAGGATGTTATAATATTTTATGTTAATCTTATTATTGTTATTGTTGTTTGATAACGAGGCAGTCTTTGAGTTTTTCCAAGATGGCTACTTGACCACATGTTGTATTTACTGCTTCGTCTTTCTCTGAGTATTTTCTACATATTATAACAATTGGTAGAGTGATCATCTGTCGGAATATCATTTTGAAACTTCTGAAATTCATTTGAACAAAATGTAGATTGATGTTTATTTAAATTTTTGATCTATGTTCTGTAATCAATGTTGTTTTTCTCATCAGGGTGTTGGCTTTTTCATATTTCACTGTCTACTTGATAAACAGGTGAGATATTGCCAAATCAACAGAATTCAAAGAAAACTGCAATAGATATCTACGAATGATTGAATGAACAATCATATTAAAGGGACTATGCAGACTGGCAGCCCTTATGGATTTTTTTTGTGGTGCAAAATTTATTGTACGTCACTTCATCGCCTTCGCAATTTGGTGGGCTGGATTGAAAGCTGCAGGGATAGCAAAACAAGCCGACAAATGGCCTAAACATTTATTTCTATTTCATAATTAATTTCGATTTTACAAGAAAACTCTTAAGGACCGGAATAAATAATAATACACAAATTGCATTAAATAAGGGCCTACCTCATTTTATGGTTGTGCAGGCTATTAACTATAACCTTCAAGTCAGAAAAAATACGACAATAAAATGAGTCAGCACAAAAACGTAAACATGTTTTTATTATTCAACAATTCCAAAACAGACCAAGTCAACAGCAAGTTTAACAAGTCCAGTAAATTGTACTGTATGCTAACGATTGACAACTTGACACTATTTACAAATGTCGATCAATATACATATACGTTATGTAGTTATAATGTTTTGCAAATATGATTACAATTCCAACTAGAATAACGCGATTAATCTACGAAGCATGGATAGCAACTAAGCAACATTACAACATAAAATTACCTTGATTACATTATCCAGATAATAAATAATGTTTAAAAAGACCAGAGCAAATAGAGAGTCTGAAAGACTCGCAGAAATTTGTAGTTTCTTTTTGTTAAACATAAAGAAACATTCGCATACTGTCATTGCATTTGCACGGACAGATTTCTGTAGATTTGATCTGAGGTCCTGTTTCCGTTTCACATATTTCTGATCTTTACTTTCTATCGCTTCTCCCCTTCCATTTGATTGCGTCGATAAACGATGTTTACAATATGTGGACATACCATGAAATATTAAAATTAGATCGCAACTATGTTAATTCAAGAAAACTAGTCAGCGCCGTGGAAAAATACACGAGGCAAGATGGCGTCATGCAGCTTTTCATAAACATTAAACACAAGACAGAAGAAGACAGCTAACATGAAAATGAGTATTGAAAAGTGAGCTCACTTTTCAATAAAGAAGACTGCCGGTCTGCAAAGTCCCTTTAACAATAGTTGAACAGCATTGCTATATCTCAAAGTCAAGGTTAATTTTCCATTAAAATTGTCCGTGAAAATATTTTCTATATAGAGACAGTTAAACAAAGGTAAAAAGATTAATTATACATTATTAAATGGAGCGAAAATTCTGTGAACCTATGTGGTATGATCTCGAGCGTCATTTCCAGTCTTCAGATTTGAAACTTTGGAAAGACTTTGAAAGACTCTACTTTGCGTGTTTTGATGAATGTGGAGAATATATGACTAGTCATGCACATTCAGGAAGGAACTTCCATATTTTATAAATTTTTGTATGTAATATTGTTTGTAATTACGTTATTCTCAGGTTCAATCGCGAGCAAGGTCCAGTAACTTGAAAATGTTTAATTTCATATCAAATGACACACAAACTGGAATAAAGTCAAATGTGAGTTATTTATATTATTATGCGCTTACACAAAAGTCTCCATCACAGACTACGTTCGGAGAGTCTCCTCGCCTATTAGATATATAGTTTATGCTTTTAAAACATAAGCAACAACTTCATTCAATGATAATGATGCCTTTCTTAGATGTTTAGAAAATGAACATCATGAACAAGTTTGTAAAGGTCTTGTTTTAGTTAGTTGAAATATATACCTCTCCTCTTAACCGAATCATTTAAAGTAATATATCACATGGCTTAAATTCGAAGGCTAACTATTATCTAAGTTAAGTTTTTAACCGTCACGCTTTAATTTTTTTCCATGATTCTGATGGGATAATATATTAAGGGATTACATCGCTGTTGTGCCACGAGTTCACTAAGGACAAACGAGAAAACGAGAAATCCATATCATAAACGAGGCTGCCAAGTTTACGATATGGATTTTGAGTTTGTTGTTAGAGAACGAGTGGGTCTAAACTCCGATGGCCTACGAGCAAGAGTGATGTAATCATTTAGTCGCGGTTTTAATTTTATCCTTTTGAATGATCATGTAATATAACCTCTGTCTGGAACATCAATTATCTCTCATTAATTTCACCTTACAACAATGATTTGTTTTCTAATTTAACGGATCATTGATTTTTCATTAAATGCAAATTGAATGAAATTCATACGAATATCATTTCAAATGTGAAGCAAAGAATCCAACATAACTAACTGTTTTTCAAATAGGTTTGCAACGTTAAGATACAGTAGAAGTTACATCTGAATATAGCAAGTCCGAAGTTGCTACTTTTTTGAATTCCTCAAGTTCAATTTGCAATTACAGAGTATACATTTAATTTGATTGTATGAAAAAGTATTCAATCTGTCGCAGCTCGTCGCCATTTTCAAAACACATGTTCTAGCTTTTTGGTTGAAACCGTGCAGGTTAGGTCTATAACCGCACACGTGTGGATATAGACCTATACCTGCACACCTGCACGCTTTCAGTGGTTGCCATGGAATGTCGTGGATTGTCTTGAAATAACTGCAAGACACGTGGTACGAATCCGCCAATCATTATTCGAATTTTTTTCAAGTGATTATTAAACATATATATAAATTTTTCATGATTCAATTAATAATAATTCAGTTATAAGCTTTGATATCATGAAAATCAATGTCATTTTTCATATCTACAAACTATTAATAGGATTTATTTGTTTAGACACAGCAAGGAGAACTCACGAAGAAGATACCTTTAAATTCAGTACAGATAATCGAAGAAGAGAAAGGAGATGACGATGAGGAAAGAACCCAATACAATACTAAGCTGTAACTATATGCAATGCTTGACAATGTCAAAAAATCTAGCTGTTTTGAGCTCCGCCTGTGTGTTTTAACAAGAGACAGTTTCTGGTTTGATAACTTGCAAGTTTAGATACACTGTATAGTGTACATAATTAATTGTGGGCTATTGCAAATTTATATAGTAAATGTATTGGAGATCAGTTCACATATCTTCGTTGTAGTATCATAGATAAATTGACCGCACATGTTATTTATTACCTTACCTGCACGAACTCTACGTTGTCATAGCTTTACAATTTTGATTTCAATTAACCTTTGTATATGCTATTGTGGGAGCATCTATGTTATCATGCAGCACACATGTTTCAACCAAGTAGGTGACTAGTCATGATGCAGGAACAGCTGTGCATGCAATATTATTGAAAAGTGGGACATCCAAACTAGGTATAATAGTCTCATCCATAGCAAACACCTGTCAATAATGTTGTAGTATAGCTATACCATTTTGTTTTGCAATAACAAGGCTTCAACTAGCTAATTGAATTGTAATGATAAACAATATATTATACCACTAATGAAAATCATGAAGATTTCCTCAAATTCATGACATATTTCATGTAGATATATAATGATCATATATACACCAACAATTTTTACTTTGAAATATATCTTATGTCATTTATGCGACTGAAATCATTGAATGTTGTTGTTGCAGTGTTTTACTTCTCAAACTCAAATATTACTACAAAGAGAGTATTCATATAAGTAACTATAGCGTGACAACATTTACATGTATAGTTATTAGTTTGATACTTAAATATATGAAAGTCAATTAGTGTTATTATAAGCTCAACTGTGATACGTTTGATTGCTTGTTCTGCGTGAGTGTGGCTGCTCTCTACGATTGAAATGGTATTTGATGCACGAAGAGGGCTGTAGTAAGTTTCATGTGTTTGCTATACAGTGTAGAGGATCATACAAAGTAATGATGTGACAAAGGTGGGACCTGCCCAGACGTTTTGCCAAGTATTGAGCACAAAAGAGTTCTGATTCAAATCAAAGGATGATATTGCCAGGATCAATGTTATTTCTTGCTAAGAAACCAATAGGAAACGCGGAGAATTAATCCAATAACACACAACAATATCAATGTCAATATCAATTGCAAAATGTTCAGCAGTGTTTTTCTTCAGGGACTGTAGCTCTACCCATTGCTAGAGATGAACATATTTTTGCTTTGCTGATATAAAGGACAATACATACAAATGGATACAACTTGGATAACCATGCCTGGCCACACGTAGTTTTGCGCTAAGTTTGCTCTGCACGTGGACAATTCCATGAATAAATGAATGAATAAATGAACGAAAACTTAAAATATTGATTTCAATAATTGTTTCCGTGTTAATTTCTTTGATCCATTGGTAACAGAACATGAAAATAGTCGTGTATCCTATCATATGTACAGATTATTATAAGTGTTTTGCAAGCTATCAATGCATAAAAATACCTTAAATATTTTGGGCAAATGATAAGAAATTTTAGTTTTCACCCTACTCAGTTTTGAATGAATAAAGAAATATATTAAATTACGTAATCCATTACTTAAATTACTAGTTGACTTCGCTCTAAGAATACAGAAGCGCAATAGACGTCTACTGGGAGCGGGTCCAATTTCTATTTAACTAATTCGGGTGTGATGGTATTGTAGAAACTTATTCATGATAGTTGTTGTTGTCATAGTAACATCCATTAGTCAAATGTTATTGGTCTGCATTATCATTTCATTGTTGTAATTGTACTAGTTAAATTGTGTTTTTTGTTCATTCAATCATTGTGTTTTAATTGGCCAATTTTTTACCATTGTCATCATGCCACATGTCATACAAACTTACACTTCCCAGCCATTATTCGTCTGCGGCCAGACTGGTTGGTAATAATAATATGTTGTAGTTACAACCACTAGTTTATTATCTGACCACTTCCTTGCCTTTCTGAAATATTGGCTCATAAATATTCTAGTTAATTATATTTGCCATCAATCTTGGCACACAGTACAAGCTTAAATGCAACCAAAATCGTTAAATTTGTTTTCAAGATAATACGAGGACCCAATTTGAAGTTGTTGAAGTTTAGGATTCGAAGCTAATTATTCAACATTGGCCAATATTTGTTTGTGCTCTATATGTGGCTCTCATTTCATTTGATTGGATCAGAAAATATGTAGATAGTCGTTCATTTGATTGGATCAGAAAATATGTAGATAGTCTTTCAAAGTTTAATATTTGCGATTCGTTCAATTTTTTAAACATTTTAAACATTTAAATTGTTGCTCAATATGATTTGAGCAAAAAAGATTTTCAACTCTGTTCATGTTAAGGCTAAAAATGATTTTACAACTTACTTATTTACAATTTTCGAAATATTGATTATTTTCTACGTAACAGCCTCTATCCCCTGAATCTGAGAACCCCGGCACATAATTTGATTACTTTATTTCAGAAGTTATCTACAAAATTGTTACTATTTTCATATATTCCTTTTACTAAAGAGGTAACACTAAGAAATATAAATTTTTGATAATTAATCGATTCAATCTCAAATTTATAGACCTTATAACATAAAAATCAAAGTTGTCGCAATCATCAATGCCCAGTAAATCCTATAATCAATTTTTAAAGTATGAATAATTGCACTTATATATAGCAGTACAAGGTATTTTATTGACTTTCCCAAGTCTCACTTTTACTTTGACGATTTTGATATGTTGGTAAGTGCGGTATATCAAAGCGGGACTTATAGATCAGTCAAGGTATTTTAGAAAGTAATGTGTAGTACACATGAAAAAACATCATTCTTACCAAGAGGGTTTTACTTGTTTCAAAACCATTGATTCTTATAACAAGTGTGTATTGTTCTTATTTCAAGACTGGTAGTATTATTTTCTTGAAAAGAATTTTGATTGATCTGAAAACAAGTAAATCTTTCTCAGTTCAAGAATATTAATACTTTGTCTCACTCAGAATTCTGATTGTCCTTAGACAAAGCAAATCGTACTCATTTCAAGAATACTAGCATTTTTTCCTTCCATAGAATTTTTATATTATTATAACGAAATGTTTTTATAAACTTCAATTTCTTTTTACGAAAAGCAAATTCCACATCATTTGTTATATTTTAGAAACAGAAGAAGTCATGACACAGTATCCCAAATATTGATCTATCGGATTTGTACAGACTTTCTGAGTTTTTATTCATATTTTTTCCAATGACTGTTGGGACTTAGAAGACGCTGTTTATACAGTATGAATATGTGACACAACGTTTATGAATTGTAAAATTGATGTTAATAAACTTTTTATGAACAGGGTTGTCGGGAAAGACCACTTGCAGTGCTTTATTTAGTTTCGGAATATAGGTACGGAACGTGCTTCACCTGGGCCATAATTAATAAAATGTTATAATCATTCCTAATTATACATGTTATTCACAATTGTACATATTATATTAAAAACAATAATAAATTCAATTTGAAATTACGTTCCCATTATATATGCAACGTTGTTGTGTGTATATAGACTCTAATTTGCCATTCCACACCAGAAATTTGCAACGTTTGGGTGGTCGCTGTTACCATTATCAAGAGGAAAACAAATATTACAAACTTTGGTTCACTTTTATACAACATCTTTTAATCTGTATTCCTATAAAACTTGAATATATAACTCATCATTGCTTGTTACTACGGCAACAGTGTCATCAATATAGCGTTGATAATAGCGAGGTACCGATTGACTTTATTAGTTTTTCTTGAACATTGCACATATGTACATTAGCCATAAGCGGACGCAGTGGTGAGCCCTTAGCAACGCCATCAGCTTGTTCGTATAATTTATATTGAAATATAAATAACTGTTTTTTTTCTGGCAATAGTAAGCAATTCATGTGTTGATCTTCGCTAATATTTAAATCCTATTCATTATTAATTATTTGTCCAAGAATGCTCCTTGAAGTAATAAATCTATCGTCTCATCAAGAGGGACGTTCGTGAATAACAAGCATACATCATAAGAAACCATAATTTCATTAGTTTGGACATTTATCGTTTTAATACTATCGGCAACTTTAAACTCATAAGTTATTGAAAAGTCGTTTATTGACAGGTTTTAGCTTGTCATGATGTCATTTTGCCAAAGCACTGTTATAACTGGGTCCCTCGATCATAACACTGGTCTCACCTGTAATCTATCTTTTTGCGTTTTAGGCAAGCCGTACAAATAGGGAAGTCTAAATCCCATAGGAGAATATGGTTTGGCAATACTAATGAGTGATATTGTAGTTATTGCGTGTGCGGTGTCTTTTTCTATCACTAATAATGAATTCTTGGGTGGTCTGTTGCTTTGTTTTGTATAATCAAATTGTCTGAACTTGTCAATTTTGTCAATTGATGCTCCCTTCTGTGCTTATCTTTATCCATTATAACAACACCATTGTCTTTATCCTCTAGAAATTGCTGTAAGGAAGTCAGATGAAGGTAACGGTGTTGTTATAAAAAGAACCTACCCTAGCTCCTATCAAAATAATTGAATTTCAAAATGCAGAGAAACGAATGGGAAGCTGCAAGTAATAAATGCAAATTGAATCAATTTGTTGTAGTTAAGCATAATACTATACTCCAAACACATATGACGTTTACTGTGTTTCGATGAAGCCTCAATGATATCATTGTACTGAAACACAAAAATATAAGCCGTAGATATTAGGCTGAGGCTAGCTGTGATATTTTTCTTCTTTACAAGAAATATTACTTTCATCATCATCATCATCATCATCATTTATTCAGAAAACCTTCAAGTTTACGTCAGAGATTTGTTAAGAGGAAAACAGTATCAAACATGCACAATTACCTCCATTATGCTTTCTTTGAAAGTAAATCTTTAATCCATATCATTCCATATCCCTATTCTACTTATACTGTACATTAGTGATTTGATAGACGTTGTCAAAGACTTAAATATCAAGCTATTTGCTGACGATTGCAAAATTTATTTCCAAACCAATTCCGTTAATGACCATCAAAGAATACAAGCTGACCTGAATCGAATAATGTGCTAGGCGGACAAAAATCAACTAACTATGGCTATTCACAAATGTAAAATACTACATCTAGGATCAACCAATCAGCATAAGTCTTATTTCATAAATAATACCAGATTGGAATCTCTTCCTCAAATAAAAGACCTAGGAATATTAATGACATCAACACTAGACTTTCACCCGCACGTATCCTCAATTGTTAGAAAGGCTGGAATTCGAGCAAAGATGATACATCGTGTTTTCCGCACCAGAGACTTCAACTTTCAAAAACGTATGTTTACAACTTTTGTGCGCCCTATTCTTTGGTATTGATCACAAATTTGATCACCTTCTCGATTAAAAGATATCGATACAACGTCGAGTTACGAAACGCATAATATTTTATCTTGATTCAGATTTAGAATTACAATACCATGAACGTCTTGTTAACTTAGATCTTGATAGCCTACAGAAGAGACGCTTACATTCTGATTTAATCTTATATTTTAAACTAATTAATAATTTAGTAGAAACTGATGTAGCCTAGATCCACAAGGCCCACTATTCTGCTACGAACCTGCGCTCATCTGGTATTATACGCAGCAGCCGCAGGTCAAGTGAAGTACAGGGGCATGTGGCACAGGTCTAAAACTGATGATGCCTCCATATTTCAAATTTCCCGCCACGGACGATTGCTTATGCCTACGTATCATTTAGATGTGTATCGAGATTCAATTGTTTTACGCTGTGTAAATATATATAATCAATCACCTTCAATTATCCGTTCCTTAAAAAGTGTATATACATTCAAAGCTAAACTAATTACTGAAGACTTATCAACGTTTCTTAAAAATATTTAAATCAATTAACATTTATTGTTGTTTTACAGAAATAAAATAAATTCAATTCAATGTCACATTAGGAAAAGGCCCCTAATCAGGAAACTCTTCTTGCAGTTTATTTTTGAGACACTTCTCGTGATTATACTCCAGATTTCGTCGCTATGAAAACTCAAAACCGATTCCGTGATGTCTGTGTGATTTGCACAGTTTTCTATCCAGTCACTCTACGAAAACGTAGAGCGGAATTTTCTGATCGATGCATGGTAAATCTATTGTTCTTAGATAATTAATTCATCACCTCTTTTCGATCAATTAATTGTCATAGCTACGGAGCCTAAAATAGAACTTATTGCAATCATGGCAACTGAAGTGAACAAAGTAATGTGAGAATCCCGTTGAGAATCACCTTAATCTTGCATAATTATGTGACATCAATCTTATTCTGATACGAGGCCCGGACAGGGAAACTGAGCAATTCACACAGACCCTATTCTTTTGTGAATGAATCGCGGTCTGTACCGCAGGCAAAACTGATGTTTGAAAATTAAGTTTTGAAAAACTACATTTTGTTCAGAACGAAATAGCCAATAATGACTGATGACATAAGGTCATTAATAGCCTTATGAAAATTAGAGCATCTCTATATTTATTATTCTATTTGCTCCCCGGTCACTTGATTACTCAACAGAGATAAACCGGACTGACAAGCATAATTTTTTCTTGAATTGTTCTTAAAATCTTTTCAAACATCCATCCTGTTTTGCATTTGGCTTGTCTTCGAGGATCATGTTTTTTTTGTTTCAATATTTTTATGTCACATAAAAAATCGCTCCTCTGACAGCCATCTCAAAAGCAATCGCTTTTTGAAAATCTCGAACTCGAAATCTTAAAATACTCCAGACAACATAGCTTATGTGAACATAATGAATATTCTATATGGCCGGTGTTCCTCCCTTATTAGCCTAAAGGTGATTCTTAGGTTGTTCAATTTTGTTAAGCTCAACAAATACTCAAACTAATATAATTAAGCGTTCTATGTCAGTATATTGTTAAATGATTCCATATATTAACAAAAGGATATATGCAAATGAAAGGAATGGGATTGTATACAAAAACATGTCTTTTATCAACTAAAGGGATAATATAATATCACAATGTAATATCAAAAACAAATAGACAATTGTAATCACAATATGAAATTTTCAGTCTACATATGTTAGTGACAGCTTTTTAGTATACTTTCAAATAAATATTTCAACCTCTTTTTAATGTGTTTCCTGGATTTTTGAATCGTTGCTCGGGATGCATCTCTTTACTCCATTATATGATCTGCAGGCTAGTCCAGAGATATTACAAGAGTAACATTCATCATCTGAAGAGCATGTCTTATAGAGATAACAGGTATTTGAATATCTCTGAAAAGAAATGGCATATCAGTTAAAGATTATTGATGTAAGAAGCGAGAGCGAGATGAAGAAATTCATCAGGCAGTAAAAAATAATGATACCATAAAAAGTTACAAACTAAAATCACGTGAAGGCGTAAAATCAATAGAGCCTCACAATCAATATTTAGCCTCATTCCATAACAGTCCTCGACTCAACACAGCCACTCTGAGGAGGGCCTATAAAAATTTTATGTTGCAAAATGATGAGTTTGAATTTTCTGAGTCAGAAGTAGTCTACTAAGCTCTGTGGGTGGTCTGTGTGTCTGGCAGGAAATTTCTGTCTGATAATTGCTATAAAAGCATGAAACTTACAGTAACAGTATAAGAATGTGTGATCTCTGAATCATTTCTATTTCTATCATTATTATTACTACATGGCACAAATGACGACCTCTAAAACAAGGCATTCTCTTATATACACCTAGCTCCTCCTTTGCTTTCCGACTTTTTCCGACTGCCGTATTCCACTAGAACAAGATCTCACGCCCACAATGACATTTACATCAAGTCGAGCCATCGTCATTCATTTCAAGATGCTGGTGCGCATAAGTGGAACAATCTACCGTCTGCAATGAAGGAAGTCCAAAGCAGGCCTACTTTCAAACGTCTCCTTGAGAAGCACTTACGTTCTTAATATACTTTATACTTACCACTCTTTCCTGTTATTTATATCTTTTTTTACTTAATGTCTGTTTTCCTGTTAACTTAGCTATGTATCAGTCCTTTAAAAAAAAGTTTGTATAACTTGAAGGTTCTGAATAAATGATGATGATGATGATGATGATGATGATACTACCATTGTGTTTTTACTATGCACCCATACATTAAGATAGAAACTGAAGTGTATATTTACATTTATACATCAACCTCACAAGATAGCAGCAGGTGAGATTCACCCCACATAATCGACTTGCATGATCTGCTCGTATCCTCTATTATATACATAAAGTCAAAAGTTAGTGTAAACATCTTCAAGAACTTTGTCACCTCACCCTTCATAAATTTGTAATATTGCACTGCACCAGCATAACATTTAATGTCGCATCGTAGTTTCTTTTATTATTTACGTACATTCTACTTACGTTGGCCGGCAGATTCTCTCACAAAGCCTTCAATTTTGGTCATACGACTCTGTATTTCTTGGGGGACGTAGTCAGCTGCTTGCGCAAAAGATGGGTTCCCACTTGACGTATTTTCCCTGCGGTAACATTTCGCGGCTAAAAACACTAACATCTATTTGATTTGTGACGTAAAAGCCAGACAGCCTTTAAGCCATGACAGTTTACAACGTAGCTATTTACATGATTTCGAAGTGGAAATAACACGTCTTAAGCAGGGTTTCCACTAGACGAAATTTCGTTAGCTGCAAAATTATCGCTGCCAATTTCCACTAAACAAAACCGTTTATGTGCGCCAAATTTGCTGCAAAATTTCAAATTTGGGAATTATTATGAACCCTATATAGGCATTGTTTTTAGCAGTCTAAAGGTTTTCTGCGATCTGTTTGGTCTAAAGAGCGTGCATGAAAACCTACAGTAAATCTTGGCTCCAGAAACGGTCAAAAGTCGCTAGCTAAAATTTTATCACAGATTCGAGTAGTTACACCTAAATGATGAAGAGTGGTGACAATGATTTCTTAGTTTGAACGCGTATAAGCAGAGATATTTAATGATGAATATACCCTATTTTCGATCAGTCACATTTTTCAAACTCGGAACGATAGTAAGAATGACAAGAGGGTTTACTGTAGGAAAAGGACAATTGAAAATTTGAAAATCGTATCTCCATTCATGCAGAATTAAATGTTTCTAACGTCCATGTCAGCTATGCCTCCACCATTGGAACACCTTTTCTGCTTGAAATGAGCTCATAAACAAAGAAATAAAATGAGATACAAGGAAATTTAGTACTTCAACGAGATTCTCACATTACTTTGTTTACAACAGTTGACATGATTGCAATAAGTTCTATTTTAGGCTTCGTAGCTATGAAAGTTAATTAATCGAACAGAGTTGATGAATTTATTCACGAAGAACAATAGATTAACCATGCATCAATCAGAAACTTCCGCTCTACGTTTTTGAAAAGTGTCTATTCTTTTGTAAATAAATCGCGGTCTGTAATGTAGACTAATAATTTGCAAAATAATGTATCACCTCCGTAAATCAATAGTATAAATACCGCCATAAATCTAAAATCAGACGGAATAAATGAAGAGAGGAAATGCATTATCAATGCTAATTAAGTGACATCGTTGGAGAAATCACAAATGTAAGAATCGACTGCCATATTATAACTATTATTGCATAAATATATTATGTATCTTAGTTCTATACCTTTACTGACATTTTATTGTTGTTTGCATTAAGTGAATTATATAAGTTTTAAATCCAGTTTAATTCGACGGTGTTAATTTATTATTTATCACGATTCGTAAAAGAAACAGTTCCTATTACATATTTCGCTGAAGACAATTTCACAACTGATGCTGAATGGATACCTCACACTACGCATCCGTATTACCTTTTTAGGCCACGAAAAATTCGACGCAGCGATACCTTCGTCTAGTGGAAACTTTACTTTAGGTTAAATGTTTGGGACTAAGTTTGCTGGGGAATCACAAACGTGGCAGCAAACGAATTCACAATCGAGGGAATTTATCGTACCTTACTAATTTTGAATAATTTGTGCGCATTATTTGAAAAAGTCATTTTATGTTATTAAACTCATAATCTCGTATCAATATGACATTTCAAAACATACCTTCACTTGATGTTCCAAGGGAAACACATCGTCTATTGTTGTCGGAGCAGCAGTAAGTGATGTGAAACAAACCATCAATATCAGTAGCCAAATCACAGATCTATTATTTCCCATTGCAGTGCAATTATATGTTTCCTAATTTTATGGAGAAAAGTACGTACGTAGCAATTATTGTTAGCCATAACTTTGTTGACGCGTTTTCTGTTGCCATTAGTTATCGCCTTTATTTTTAGTCACAACTATTATCATCGTTCATTAGATTCTATTTGTGTTTGTAATGTTTCATTGTGATTGATTGCATTCATCGTATTGTTTAGTATTTCAATAGATATAATTTGTGCTTTGTATTATATGGAACTTCTTCCTGTCCTTTTGTGGTGGAGTTCTGTGTTTAACGTGTTTCAGTCAGTTCTCGTCTAGCCATCATCAAATCAACATGTCGCTTGAGCTCAACATTACTCGCCTTTGAATTAAGTATTTCATAGAAACTGACTCTTAGCTTTAGAAGTATTTGCGTAACATGATTTTGGTGCTACTGTTATTTATTATCTTTTTTGTATAGCGTAAGTATTGAAGATGTTAACATTTAGTTCATGTCAACGGCTATCCTGATGAGTTGAGTCGCCTCCTAAATTGATTTGTTCAAAGAAATTTAAAATACAGTCCTCTTTAATATCGCCTTCGTTCAAGTTCTTCCTTTGGACAGCATTTTAGGACATTTAAAAATCACAGGAACCGTTCACAAACTGATGTACAGTTCATGATACTTATCTCAATTCGATAATCTTGCTGAAAATATCACCATCAACTTTTAGCCCCGGGGGTAACGCCAAGAACCGCATTGACGGGGGTGCCACTCTGAAAAAATGTGAAGTACCCGAAAAGTCCCCAAAATCCTTCAAAAGCTACCTAAATTATTGTAAATGAACGTGAAAATGTCACCCAAGAAGTGCAGGGAGGATACTTCCACATGGGCTCTATGCGGATATGTTCCATTTTTATGTGTAAAACTTCAAATCCAGTTTTCAGTTTTCAGCCTTCAAATTCAGTTATTTCCCAAATTCTCTAGAAAAGCGAATCCATCCAAACGACACCCAAACCGTTTGATAATCCTGAAATTCCTACCCAAAAAGTATATTTCTCAGCTGAAATATGGACCCAAAGAAAGTGGCACTTCCTCGTATAGCAGCAGTATGGGAGTTATTCCCCCTGGCTTTTAGCTTGTTCCAATGGAAGTGGTGATGGTATGATCGATTATCATCCGTTCGCATTTGATCTACTGGTGTAAATGAAGGCTGTAGGTAAGTGACACTTTCTATAGTGGAAAGTGTCCTTTATTTGCCTATTAAATACATCATGTCATATCAAGTTGCCATGAGACACAAATAAGATACTCCGACTTTATAGGCCAATAATCAAAAATTTTGAAATATGATCTGTAGTTCGATAATTTTAATGGCTTAAAATATTAAAATTTAATTCGCATTAACTTCCAGCAATGTTATATGGTTTCCGTCTGCAGTTTTGTTTGGAATTAAAATTTGAGAGTTAATATTTTTTACCTATTCTTGCTATGAAATGCAAATGATATCCCATTTTATATTTTCCATCTAATTCTGGACCAGTCTGATTACATTAATTGCATGATGATCGGGAAAATAAAATATATAGTTAATGTAAAGCACCGATATCCGAAGAATGAAAAACACCGGCTTTTTCAAAGCCACCCAGTCAAATAAAGTTAATGAACTTTATTTGATCTGGTCGCTCTGAAAAAAGCAAGACTTCTGTGAAAAGGATCATAATTGGTTACCACGATTTCAATGGTCTTGTTCTGAAGTAGCATTTTTTATGTCGCATACGTATTATGAACGAAAAGTTGCAAACATTGACAAACATAATTATGATAAAATGAACGGGTTGAACGACCACACCAGAAATCAAACCAGCATGATATGCACATCAGTCTGAAGACCAATAAAGATATGTTTTCAAAAAGGATTTCAGCAATGACTTTATGTGCAATCGTTACTTTTGAATAACTTCTACTACTGTTTCTTTTCTTCAAAAGTAACTTCTGCTTGTAATGAATAACGTTTAGGAGTTAAAACCAAGTAATGATTACTCGCTACCTTTTCACGATCTTCATTTTACTCCATTACCTTTTTCAGTTAACTGTTCATGCACGGGTTGCCATGCTTCACTGCAAAATTCCTAAACGAGTGATGTTGGGAGACGCAAGTGAAGCGTAACGAATAAACAAACCGCAGGCAAGTTTATTTTAGCTTCCCGACTGTCTGAGAACATCTCCAATGCAAGAATTTGCGATAGAGCACGGAAAAACCCGTTGCATGAACGCTTATCTAAAACGAAAAACATTACATACATATGTAATCTGTCTCCGCAGTTCTAAATTTTTATCAACAAAGCTTGTTTGTTTCACTCAGGAAGAATCGATTGAACAAAAGTTAACCCAATCAGTATCGCAAGCTTTATCACGTGACGTGGTCGGACTAGACGCCTCGTGATCAATGCAGAAAGTTCCACCATTATTTTTGGTACTGTATTTTCTGTAAACTGTTGACGATAAAAGATCAACAAAGATACACTGCATAAGTGATCATGACATATTAACTTAACTTGAATACAACAAAATTAATTGGAATTTTTATATTAATAAGTGCGATGTAGATCATCTAACAGTTATAATTAATGTTAACCGATGCAATCGTACGACGATGGTTATTGTTGAATTGGATGAGTATTGTAATTGCTTGAGTCGTTCTGAATTTGTTTGCCTTCGCATTTGAATGTTGCAAAACTTCATCGAGTTCTTCGTCAGTTTTCTTCGAAAACCTGCCACCACTGTGGCAAATATAACTACTTACATTATCAATAAAATCGTATCTGAAATTAAAGTTTGGCTTGTCTATTATTTGGTGTACTGATTTTGTTTTGTTTTGGGGTAGACAGAAATTATAAGGGCTCAACCTTGGTTCAACTTTCTCGCATGGCTTCATCGATATTTCTTGCACACTCAATCGACATAATCACATTGCTAGGCATTATATCACAAATAAGTATGTTTTGTGTTTGACCTCTACAATTGCAGTACTTCTATTCTGCCGAGAAAAGTATCTTCTAGGCTCTGTTCTCCTAAATGAAACTGAGAATCACGGCAAAAACGGCAGAGAAACTTCTCAATCAAAATTGCTGGTTTTTCTAAAATTCAAAAAGGCCAATCAGATGCAACCTCGAATCACGTGATGTGTTGTTGCTTCTGCTAGGCTGTGCCAATTTGAAAGGGAAACGTTATAATCTGATTGAAAATAGGATCACAGCTTGATAAACTTATTAGTCTTGCAGTCTCTTCGTATTTACTTGATTGGGCAAAATATCTTATTCCCATTATTTCGACAGGCCTGTAGATATTAAATATAGTAGCTTGATTCCCATTAATGGATATTTGCACACATTAATTCGAGGCCTTGAATAAACATTTCTATTCACAAGCCATGAACGCCTCTCGTGAAATGAACGAGCACGTAAGTCCTAAGGTCACGAGGTTTTGGAACACAATAATTGCTGCATGTCAAAATTGAAAACAGTATCACTTTTTTTTAGAAAAATTCACAATTGTCAAACCCGTACTAATCTTGAAAATACTTTTCAAACTCAGTGAAAAGACTGTGCGATATTCATTTTAACTGATAGTCATGAAGCCTAGTATTTTGTTGATGTAATAAAAATAATCTGTTCTCTACTCGATATATTCATTCTGTTGATAACTCCACTGTGTATTTATCGTAAAGTCGATGATCATGCATAGACCACTAATGATGTCAACAGTTGGGAATTTTACTGAATACATTTTTCTTTATGCTGAACTTTTAGAAAGGATACAGTGCTTTGTTCAAATATAATCGCACCAATTTCCTCAATAGAATTATCATTCCGAAATCAGTGAATTTTGTTACTTCTGTAAATTACTTTTTTGATAGTTTTGATGATTCCAACTAAGATGATGTCAAGAACAGTGAAAAGACCCAACGAATAAGACGCTCAATACAAAACTACCTTACTGTATCACAATAAGTGTACCTTTATATGCTACACATGTGATTCCGTCAAAGTAAATGCCAAAGTGTGAGCATTATGACATCGTCCCGGACATCATAAACAACTGATTTGTTTGAATAATAACGTAAATCCTCTACAAGGATAGGGATCTCGAAAATTAAAAAACAACTGTTCAAAGTATTTTCAATTACATTTATAGTAATACTGTATTGAATTATTATTCAAATTGGATCTCTCAAGTGGTTACACGTCTTCAATACAAATCCTCAATTAACTTCTTGAACGATCTAATAACACTCCTTGCTTGCGTAATAACTGCATTGGTAGCGAGTAATCATTACTTGGTCTTAACTCCTTAACGTTAGTCGTTACAGGCAGAAGTTACTTAACTTTGAAAATATTAATGTAGAAAAGTTTGCAGTATTATTTGAAATATATTATGATATAGAAATTGCTTAACAGAACTTGGATTAACTTCTATATGCTTTATTGACGTTCAGGACAAGTGTTGTAAGTTGAGAGAAAGGAATCAGTCTTTAGCTGCTCTAAAATACCATGTAGATTACATCACCGTTATCAGTGACTTCTTCCATTGTACTTTCATTTATTATAAATCTCTATCTGAACAGCAATCAGCTGATAAAGCAGTCGTAAGTAGTCTCACTGAGTCTCAAGTCAATTATCTTTGTCATCAATCAGACATCGATCTTCTCAAATAGCTGCTGATAAGATAAAGAGTAAAGCTACAAGTTGTTATGATTCTCTCACTTCATAGAAAAATTACTTGTCATGTCAAGATCAACTCAATAACTTCACTGATGATTGCCTCCATCTAATTGTTAAATAATCAACTATGCCTAAGCTTATTCTTGTTTACTTACAGAAGCATAATCCCACTACAACTAACCCATTACGGTTTTTCACAGCAGGTAATAAACGTCTTCGTCTGTATGCCGTACATGAAGATATTTCCAGAGCTTTAGACACAGACCGTCACGAAGATGTTTAGCAGATACTTACGCAAGACTTCTGGCTGAGATCGTAAGTGTGCTATTAAATTGGATTGAGGCGTAACATCTGTTGCATGTTTGATAAGGCATTATTTGTGTGTTTAAGCGAATAAAAATATATGGGAGAAGGAAAAGTATGTCTGGTTTAGATATATAAAATTGATACGATTTAGCCTTTAAACTTTTCAAGGAAGATTCCAACTATCCAAAATATGGGAGTATAATTAATTAATGTCTTTATAGCACATATGATCATGATGTATATTCAGTATATATAGTTAGTTTGTAAATATCATCGTTGATTCTTGACACCTTACAAATATTTATTTAATGTAACGGGCTGCACTACCAAGCCCTACCAAGGAAAAAGATCGTTGATGCCAAGAAGCCAATGAGTTTGTTGAAATATCAGTGATTAATAGGCGGAATATTCTCATAGTCGCATTGAACATAGATTTGGTGTAACTGGAAAAGCTCTTCAATGGCTTCACTCTTATTTATATCAAAGAACATTTACAGTCCATGCTGCTGAAGGCCAATCTATGCAACGCAGTTTTGAATCAGGTGTTCCCCAGGGCGGTGTCCTTGGCCCACTTTTCTTCATAATGTACATATCTCCTTTAGGAGAAATCATCAAAAAGCATGGAATAAAATATCATATATATGCTGATGACATTCAATTATATTTGACATATAAGTCGTCTTAAATAGCAGAAATGAACAATGCCAAATTGTGCATGGAGAAATGCGTCCAAGATATTGATTCGTGGATGTTATGGAATAATTGAAGCTAAATATGGATAAAACCGAGCTACTAGTAATAAACGGAAAGCAGCTCTCAAATTGCAAACTACAAACGGTGCATAGCTTAAGCCTGAAAGATCAAGTCATTAAAACAAAACAAAGTGCAAGAAATATTGGCATCATCTTTGATTCGACAATGTCAATGGAAGATCATGTCAATAGAACTTGCAAAACTTGTTGCTACCACCTAAGAAACATCATTAAAATAAGGAGAAATCTGAACCAGAAAGCTGCAGAATCATTAGTCCACGCTCTGATAACATCAAGCCTAGATTTCTGTAATGCCTTGTTATATGGCATATCTAAGAGACTACTTAATAAATTACAAAGAGTGCAAAATACAGCAGCACGAATAGTAACACTTACTTGGAAATACGACCACATTACACCTGTATTGTTAAATTACATTGGTTGCCAACTGAATACCGAATAATTTTTAAGATTTTACTTTTAGTTTTTAAGGCATTGAATAACATTGCATAAATTGAGAGGTTCTTAATTTCGACTTCATTATACTTAGTAGCGACAAATAAAACACACGATAATCTGCAACGGTTTCGATTTATTCTTAAATCATCGTCAGGCAAGTGAAAGAGAGAGAGAACAGGTTTTACATCGTATTTATAGTTAGAAATTATGTACATGATCTATTGAAATTTGAAGCTCTATATACGACTATAACACACTAAATAATACATGAATCATTATGATGGAAGGGATGGTCTAAAGCTAATTACGGATACAATACAAAACAAATATGAAATAATAATTCTAAATAAAAATACGATGTAAAACCTGTTCTCTCTCTCTTTCACTTGCCTGACGATGATTTAAGAATAAATGGAAACCGTTGCAGATTATCGTGTGTTTTATTTGTCGCTACTAAGTATAATGAAGTCGAAATTAAGAACCTCTCAATTTATACAATTATCAATCGCGACTACAAGTTTTGCCATTCCAATTGATTTGGAATGCGAACTAAGTTTAATTCACTACATTGGAGAGATATGAACCTTAGTGTTCTGTGTTGCGTAAATTTAATGGGATTTTGTACCAAAGAGCTGAAGGAAGAGCGAGATTTGCAAAATGGACATTTACATGGCTATATTGATTATAAACAATTCTAATGTTTTCATGCTTTAAAGTTGGTAACATTACGTGTGACTGTTGGATTGCAGTTATGTCGGCCATTCAGGTAGGCAATTTTTTCGTTATCTACGCCCTGCTGAAATGCAAAGAAATTTCAAATCATCAAGATAGCCGTGGTAAATACGTCCTCTGTTTAAATCTGGATTGTCCGTTGTCAACTTTAATCAATGTTTCATTAGTATTTGTAATTATGTTTTGTATTGTATCAATGGAATGTATTATTGGAAATTGGAAAGAGAATGTGGATGCAATGAATAGATACGAAATTGAACTTAAAGATTGGGAACGATACCTAATTTACTTGTTTTCATGCCTTAACGTTGATGATATTTTGTGTGACTATTGGATTATAGTTATGTCGGCCACTCATGTCGGCAATATTTTCATTATCAACACCTGCTGGACAATAAAATTTAAAATATCTATGACCATTCTGATAGAACATTTTACTTTCTATTCTTTGTTTCATTGTTTTCTTTGTATAACAGTAATTATTATTTCATATTTGTTTTGTATTGTATCCGTAATTAGTACCGCTTTAGACCATTCCTTCCGTCATAATGTTTCATGTATTGTTTAGTGTGTTATAGTCGTATATAGAGCCCCAAATTTCAATAGATCATGTAAATAATTTCTAACTATAAATACGATGTAAAACCTGTTCTCTCTCTCTTTCACTTGCCTGACGATGATTTAAGAATAAATCAAAACCGTTGCAGATTATCGTGTGTTTTATTTGTCGCTACTAAGTAGAATAACATTGCGCCTGACTATATATGTGAGCTCATTGCTTTCTATAAGCCGAAAAGAAACCTCAGGTCATTGAACAAAAAGCAGTTATGTAAGCCATCATATGGATTAGATAGTTATGGCGGCAGGACTTTCAGACTTTCTGCTCCTACTCTATGGAACACTTATGCAGATGAAAATATTATGAATATTGACTCCATTTTTATATTTTAATAGAACAATAAAAGCCATTACTTTTAACCTTTGATTTTATCTGCTTGACATTTATTTAGCTGATTTTAAATCGTGTTTTTCGTTTTCTCGTAGCTATTGAGCAAATATGGAAATAGAGCTTGATAAATAAATAAAATATTATCATTATTATTATTATTATTATTTTTATTATTGTTATTATTATTATTATTATTATTATTATTATTATTATTATTATTATTATTATTATTATTATTATTATTATTATTATTATTATTATTATTATTATTATTATTATTATTATTATTATTATTATTATTATTATTATTATTATTATTATTATTATTATTATTATTATTATTATTATTATTATTATTATTATTATTATTATTATTATTATTATTATTATTATTATTATTATTATTATTATTATTATTATTATTATTATTATTATTATTATTATTATTATTATTATTATTATTATTATTATTATTATTATTATTATTATTATTATTATTATTATTATTATTATTATTATTATTATTATTATTATTATTATTATTATTATTATTATTATTATTATTATTATTATTATTATTATTATTATTATTATTATTATTATTATTATTATTATTATTATTATTATTATTATTATTATTATTATTATTATTATTATTATTATTATTATTATTATTATTATTATTATTATTATTATTATTATTATTATTATTATTATTATTATTATTATTATTATTATTATTATTATTATTATTATTATTATTATTATTATTATTATTATTATTATTATTATTAATAAAATTTATGTTTATCTAATAGCAGATAATATAGGGCTCTATGTCTTCATTTGACAGAGCGGTAAATAATAATAATATATGGCGAAAGAGTCAAAGAATACACATTCTTTACTGTTACTCAAGTTTCACGCTTTTCACAGCGATCTTCAGACAGATTTTTTACTCAATGAAAAATATACATGATATCTACGTTCTATGATAAACTCTCCGTAATGCTGCTTTCTATTGTTTAATTAATACAATGCTATTGTTATTGCTATTGTTAATACAAGTGGTAGAAAAATGTGATGGTTTCCTTTATTCTCAGTAAATGATTATTTAGTTAAGTTTTTGTATCTACAGTTTAAGACAACAAACACCACAACTAACACCAACCAATGCAACTGTAGATACAAAAACTTATGCCCTTTCAACAACAAATGCCAAATGAAAAGTATTATCTATAAAGCAAACGTCACTACTCCATTTGACCAAGAAGGACAGAGCTACATTGGGTTGACGGAAGGCACGTTCAAACAACGCTACACGCAACACAAGGCAACACTCAAACACAGAAAATACAACACTAGCACACAACTATCCAAACACGTTCGGGATTTAAAAGACAAAAACATCACATACAAAATCGAATGGTCAGCCATCGCTAATGCAAAAGCATACAACAACATCTCAAAAAAATGCCATTTATGCCTC